>CM076614.1:7328920-8528920 GCA_038502775.1 Hippodamia convergens | reverse complement strand
CCATAAACCTATAGTTTCAATGAAAAACATTCCTGAATAACCTACAAGTAAAAAAATATTTTAAATCAACAATATTATCTTCTTATTTTCGAATAGATGCTATGCAATAGCTTTACCGCTACAGTCCTCGAGTGACACACGTGTTTTTTTTTTTATTTGTAGAGGTGGTAGATCACAGTTGCGCAGCTGGAACTCTACTTCAGGGAGAGTCCTTACAGAACATAGCCAAGGATATGGATATTGTATCGTACAAATGCCCTCTAGGAGTTACAGCTGGTATTTGCCCATTCAACTTCCCTGCTATGGTACCACTGTGGATGTTCCCACTGGCTCTGATTGCAGGAAACACCATGCTTGTCAAACCTTCTGAAAGAGACCCTGGAGCAACCATAATGCTGATGGAGCTGATGAATGAAGCTGGAGTACCCCCTGGTGTAGTCAATGTAAGATAATACAGATTAAGAAAATCCTTATGGAAACATAGGAATTTGAATTGCAATTCGATAAAAAATAAGAGACTGGACTGTTGGAATGGCAAGTCTCGACAGGAGGGAGTTATCTCGGCTGTCGTGAATTGCAATGAACATTAATAGCATCCGAACGTAAGATGTGATAGCTAGACGGTTTGAAAATAAATTAAATTCGTGTAAAACAAAATGTTCACGGTTAAAGGAAAAATTCAAATCGTAAAATGGTACTTCGGGGGTTAATCTTTTGCGGTGACAATACATTCTTTCATTGTTGCCTTTGGACTATCTCCAAAATAATCGAAAAATTCGAGCAATGTGGATGTTTACAAACATGCCTTCATTGCAGGATCGATAGACCACCGAAGACCATCAGTGAAAGTCGTTTGATGAATGAGGTGAATGTGTGTGCTGCTGTTGAAATCAGTGCAACTTATTCTAGCAGAGAAATTGCTGAACAAGTCGATTTGGGCGCTAGATCTGTTCGGAATATTTTGAAAAAAAAAATGGTTACCGATGTTATAAGGTGCGAACTTCTCAAGAAATTTTTCCAGAAGACCATTTCAAAAGAATGGAATTTTGTGAAATAATGATGGAAAAAGAGAATGAGAATAGTTCATTTCTGAGCAATATCTTATTCACTGATGAGTCATCGTTTTCTTTGAATGGAAAATATAACCCATTCGTAGTAAGATATTGGTTTAGGAAGAATAAGCACCTGAGTATTCCTGTGCGTACCCAGTATCCTAAAAAAATTAATGTTTGGACAGGAATACTGGGGAATTACATCATAGGGCCATTTTTCATCGAGGGTAATCTAAATGCTTCAAAATATTCTGAGCTTTTATCAAATTATCAAATTATTCCGACAGTTCTGACAGCTACCAATTAATTTCGATGATGTCTGGTTTCAACAGGGTGGCTGTCCCAGTCATAACGCGAGAATAGTCACTGAATATCTGAGGAACACTTTTTCTGACTGTGTTATTTCGACAAATGGGACGATAGAATGGCCCCCCAGATCCCCAGATTTATCTCCCAGTTATTTCTTCCTTTGGGGATATCTGAAGAATTTGGTGTATGGGCAAGAAATTGAAAGAACGACGAATATTATTGAATTAAGGTCCAAAATGATCCAACTTTGTGCCAAAATAGCAAGTATGCTAAATCTTCTCAGAGATATGAGATTATCTCTTTATAATAGACTTGGCTTCTGTTTGGCACAATAAGGTGGATTATTTGAACATTTAATTTGAATTTGTCGATCTTCAATTTCGCATAGTTTAGAATTTGTTTTTGTTTTCTTTTTTTATCGTCATAGAATCAATTTTTGTTTTTTAATGTCTTCTCGTAGAATGTATTTTTATCTTTTAATTTTTTTTCTAGAATTTATTTTACTTTCAAACCAGCCTTGGCAAAAAAGAACCTAAATACTAATTTCCACGAGATATTATTTGTGTTATTCATTGAGGCAAATAAATTCCTCGCGTCAGAGTGGAATAAAATTGTCCTCAATACTTTGAAAATCAGAATGTCGGAAAGCGAGTGCAATATTGTCGGCGTTAATGAATTTTCCAGATGAAGTACAAGGAATATCACATAAATATAAATTGAAAAGAAGGGGTGCTAAAATAGATCCTTGTGGAAGACCATTGTTCACAGTTTTGAAGTTACTACTATTATAATCTACAAAAACACGAAATCCTCTATTCGACAACATATTCTCTAATAGACGAATCATCTTTCCTCATTTAAGATGCGTATAAAGTTTATAGATCAAACCATCTTTCCATACCGTATCGTAGGCAGACGATGAATCTATTTAAGCTTAACCTGTTTTTAATTTGTTATCGAAACCTGATTCGATAAATGTGGTCAAACTGAGAACCTGATCATTTCAATTTCTATTTTTCCTGAAACCACCCTAACAATTTTGAAGAACATCCTCTATAGTGGGTTCAATCCAGAAGAAAATCAACCTTTCTAAAACTTTCATAGGAACACTCAATAAACTAATTGGCCTATAACTACTTGCTTCGGAAGAATTGTTTCCATGTTTCAAAAGCCTATTACTTTCGGTTTGCGAAACTCAACCGAAAAATTGCCAGTACACAAAATGTTATTATGAAAGGATAACAACCACTGCAATGCCCTTTTTCCTAAATGTTCAATAAACTCAAGATAAATTCCATCGAAACCCGCAGCTTTACGTGATTTCGTGCGTTTGATAGTTGCTTTCAGTTCATCAAGATTGAACGGTTCCGATATAATTTCTACAGCTTTAGCTGATTTCCTAAATGTGTGTAATTTTTTCTTTATATCCTTGACTTTTAATTTTGAGGTTTCAACTGAATTAGAAACATCAACGAGACGACGTGCTATTAATTTTGGGTCAATTTTAGTGGATGTCATCACTTGAGGTGTAGCCTCACCTAGTTTTCTTAAAATATCCCATGAACTCCTACTGGAATGCGTGAAATTCATGCTTGAAACTACACGGTTATATTAACGGCGATTAGTGGAACTAAAACTCGGTTTTAGATGTAGGTGAAATCGGCCTTTAGACGTCGATCTTGAACTTCATTTGTGCTTTGACATCCCGTGCCTACTTCTCCGATTTTGGGCATTATCAAACCACGCTTGACAACATCTCATAACAGTAGTTGGATTTCTGTTCGTACGGTTAGCAAAAAAACGACTACAATCTTCAAGTAACAAAAAATATTCTCATGAAAAAATCTTCACGATGATTTTACCCAAATTTTCATAATTCACTCTTTGCTATACTATCAACGTTTTTACCAAAAATATTTAAAATTTGAACAGCTTCTTCTAGGTATTGCAGTTTCAACATCAGTTTAGTTCATGACGATACTCATTGCAGGTTATCCATGGAACCCACGACTCTGTTAACTTCATATGCGACCACAGCGACATCAAAGCCATAAGCTTCGTGGGCTCGGATAAGGCTGGAAAATACATTTACGAACGTGGAGCACGCAACGGAAAGAGAGTTCAATCCAACATGGGTGCGAAAAACCACGCTATCGTCTTACCTGATGCTGATAAGGAAGCCACCATAAACCAGATTATAGGAGCGTCCATGGGAGCTGCTGGTCAGAGGTGCATGGCCATCAGTGTTTGTATTCTGGTGGGTGAGAGTCAGAAATGGATCCCAGACTTGGTCCAGAAAGCTAGAGAGTTGAAGGTCAATGCAGGGCATGAGCCAGGTACTGACTTGGGTCCAGTCATTTCTCCCCAAGCGAAGCAGAGAATTTTGGAGCTGGTGGAAGCAGGCATCAAACAGGTAAAGTTATTGGGATCTTTTCTTTTGACAGACATTCTGCTGAATTACTGAAGAACTTTCTACATTTTTATATCGGATGTTTTGAATGTGAGGCTATTTACGCAGGTAATACAGGGTGTCCGGGGAATAACTGTAGAGAGATAGAGTTGGACTAGGTGATTACTGATTGCCTATAAAAAATTAATTTCTGGATTTCTCTAGAAAGCTACAGGGTGATTTTCCAACTTCATGGAAATACTTAGACAATCATAAAATCCAAACTTATTGACGGACATTATTGAAACTTGGGAGGTTATTGGCACATGCTGAGGTTGAATCAGAAAGACATGTGATATCGCACACATCACATCAACAATTATTTTTTCATGAATTTTTGAATTTGGATAAAGTTCGAAAAATTGAATTCATTTACCTGAACAGGACTTACCTAGTCATCTTATGGATGAAGAAGATAATAAATTTTCTTGAAAAAGATACTGAAGGTGAGGAAGACTATAAAAATTTGTTGATATACTGGGTGGCCACCCCAGACGCGGTATATTTCGAAAAAAAAATGGTGAAGTGTATAGGGTATACATAAGCATATTTCAAAATTATTCGTATGTATACCGGGTGTTCGACAACAAAGATATAGACCAAAGTGACACTTCTTCCATTGTAAAAACCTCTAACTGAATTAGTAAATCGAGGAGTATAAGTAGTGATTTTTCAGTTTGCTAGTCTGTTTCTTCAAAGTTTACTCATTCAATATTATAAAATATGAAGTACTCTGAGAGAGGGAAGATATGATTTTCAATTTGGGAGAATGTTACAAAATATCTTACTAGATTCAAAGATTCAAGCAAAAAATGCACAGAAACAAAATTTTCTTCAAGATAAAATATGAATTCCTCTAACATATTCTGTGATAAACTTCAAACATTTTGACAACTATTTCGTGCTCATTGAAGTTCTGAACTTTTTTGAAAATTTTCTACTGAAACTTTTGCATTTATATTCAAACATGAGATTTTCAGTTCTCTTTATGGTGAAATATTCAATTTTTTCGAACTTTATTCAAATTCAAAAATTCATAAAAAAATTATAGTTGATGTGACAACTCTTGACGATATCACAAATTTAAGCATAATTGAGCTTCTTTCTGAAAATCGAATCAACTATTTGTAATTCGAAATACAAAGTGTTTGTTTTACCCTGAACACTTTAAATGCAGAATAATGAATCCGATCCTAAAATAATGAAATAATTGATATCTTTTTGACTCGACCTTAGCATGTGCTAATAACATTCCAAGTAACAATAATATCTGTCAATATGTGTAAATATTTCCATGAAGTTGGAAAATCACCCTGTAGCTTTCTAGGGAAATCCAGAAATTTATTTTTTATAGTCAATCAGTAATGACCTAGTCCAACCTATCTCTGGTAAGAGTATGTACAGTTATTCCTTGGATACCCTGTATAATTCCTCAAAATAGGTCATTATAACAAAAACTTTTTATAAAAATATGCACCATTCAGACAAATTTTGGGACTGGAATTTGACTTCAAGTATACTGAGATGTATAAGCATGTGTCGTCCTAAAAACATGGTTCTAATGATTCATCACAACTACTTAAGCACTTAAGCTCTCACACCACGACAAGGTGATGACCAATCGTACAAGATCAGGCACGTCCTACTAAATCTAAATGGCCGGAAGGTTAGACGTTGCCGTTGTTACCAACAACGTGTCCAGTGGCACGCGTTGATATAGAAAGTATACGGTTTTCTTGTGCAATTCGCACTGTTTTAGATTTAATTTCGAATTTATTTCAATTCACAATTAAATAAAGAACTGTAGGGAGGAAAGCAAAACAGCATTTCGTTTATCTACGAATAATTTCTTAATATTTTATCGCAAATAATCCAGAACTCACCACGAGGAGGTAGCTGTTGTGTTGTTCCACAAGATTACAATCAGAATGAAAATTATTTTACTTTCTGAAGCGAATAAAGTAGGTGAATGAACATCAAAAGAAGAAAAAGTCATAAATATACCTGTCACCTAATAACCACTTGAAGTTAGAAATGGGTACGTTTACTTCGTCTCTAAATAAGACTTCGATTCTCAAATTACTCAAGATCTTAAACCCCGATAATAATTTCAAAGATGCGCCCTCAAAATTTATTTTGTGGAACTGAACAAAGTCATTTTCTTTAACGTTGGAAAAGAAGTTGAAAATTGCCTTGTCTTTGAAATGACAACAAAAGTCGGAAAATGAATCGATCTGATCTTGTTTGTCCCAATCGGTGTAAACATTGTCATAATGGACAACTAATTTTTGTCTCCGTTCCTCAGGATCAGTTCTTTTCGGAGTAACTGAAGACGCATTTAATCCGGTTGATTTGGAAAAATTGAAGGAAATGCATCATCAGTTAATTTAGGAATTTTTCGGGGTATTTAATAACTGTACCTTCGGCGGTTGGATAAGAGTTATTTCTTAAAATATGGGAATCTACAAAATAATTTATGCAAACTACACTGTAATCGTTGACTTTCAAACTACTTTCTCTATGAATTTCGTTAAGCCATTTTTTTCTCCTCGCGGGATGTTTTGGAAATCTAAATACCGATACCAACTTTACAGTTGCTTTTGCAACCGGGCACTGCACAAGTACGAGGCATATAGTAGAACTCAAATCGAAGATTTCCAAATGAAATTTCAATAAATATTAAAATGAAAAACCTTCCTGTTGATAATCCTTCCAGATATGAAGTCGTAAAATTCAATCACAAACCCGATACACACTGTTCGTGCAACTGCAAAACTCATTTTCGCTTTATTTATTGATTGAAAAACCGATCTCACGAACACGAAAAAAACACAAATCTTTTTACGCGTTTCCCGGTCGAATTTCTGATGCGAACTATATCACATGCTACGCTTCAAAACAGAACTGCAAGTGCAAAGTTGTGACACTCTGAGCCTGGTACGACCCTTTGTCGGGGTTCCGGCAACGTCGCATTTTAAAGCAACATGCTGGCCTTTTAAATATCGCAGCCGCGAGATGTCAATATACTGAAAACCATCTGAGAAAGTGTATGATTTTTCTGCCTCCATTTGAAATATTCGAGAAACACTTGAAAAACTCAACTCGAATGATTTTCGCGCTGAAACTTATTACAATGATGCAAATTTACGAGGAAAACAAAACGGTATGAAAACAATTCTTGATTCAATTTCAAGAGCATGTTTGTGCTGCAACAACAGCTTGAAAATTTAGTAGAAGATACAGTCAAATGTCAGATTTCAAGTACAATTGGTGGCAATCAATTCGTTTCTGTATGTAAAATGTTTTTTTATGTTTGTCACCTCAGAACTTCAGATTGAGTGAACCGATTTGGATGACTTTTGTTTTATTTGAAAGCTGGTGCTTGCAGCGTTACAAAATGACTGAGTTTTCTGCAGATGCATGACGCATGTATTTCGAGTTCATGCTCAAATTGAAGGATTTTTGAAACACCACAAAAAATGTTTCTAGTGTTATCTCCGTGAAATCAATCGTCTTTCCGTAATTTCAAGTTGAATGTATGGATTCGAGCATTCACGAAAAAATGTCTCCTTTTACTTACGATATCTTGACTTGTGTTGCACCTACAATATCTAAAAAAAAATCTCTTTGTTTTTTTAAAGGCTACAAATATCTTCTACACACTTTATTTCGTTTGATGCATAGTTTTTGTGTTATTCGTAAAAAACCGCCCCAAAAGTGTAATTTTTCAATGAAAATGTCATGTTTTTAATCACGAATATCTAAAAAAGTATTGAGTTTTCAAAAAAAACTACATGCAATATTTTTTGCTTAGAATTAATTCCTTCATTGACTTCCGGGATTATTTTGATCAAAAAAATGTCTACACTCGTGAAGGGTTGGGAACCACCCCTAAGATAAAAGCATACTTTGGCATAGGGTAGAATTGGTTTCTGGAGCCATTTCCTACCTAATGTAAAAATTTCTAGTGAATTGACGCATGATGATAGAATTCATAACAAATATCCTCATTGACTGGACTATCAGGAGATCTCTAAACAATATTTTGCTCATCATTTTGTTTGTTATTACTCATATTAAGTATTGATCTAGATTTGAAAATGGTACGTACCTACCTAGCTTTTTGTGGTGAAAACGCAATTATTTTGGGCCTTTTTAGTGCATATCTTCGTTTGATTTGAAATTTATCTTTTTGAAGTCGCATTTTTTTTTGTTGTAATTTTTTTTATTTCATTTTTTATGAGCAACTTTCAGCGAAACTATTACTTTTGCACCTGTCAAAAAAGCCTCAACTAAGAACACACCCTGTTCGTCCCTTGCATAAGTGTTAAGTTCTTCTATTCATTCCAGGGAGCAAAATGCGCTCTAGATGGAAGAAACATCAAGGTAGAAAAATACCCCAATGGTAACTTCGTTGGACCCACCATCCTCACGGATGTCACAGTAGACCAAGACTGCTACAAGGAGGAAATATTCGGCCCAGTCCTCTCTGTAATGTCCGCCAACACTCTAGAAGATGCCATCAAGATCATAAACAAGAATCCGTATGGCAACGGAACCGCCATATTCACTTCTAGTGGAAGTTCCGCAAGACAGTTCGTTGATGAAGTTGACGCTGGTCAAATTGGCGTGAATGTTCCCATACCAGTTCCTCTTCCCATGTTCAGCTTTACAGGATCTAGGGGAAGTCACCATGGAGATTTACACTTCTATGGAAAACAAGGTCTCAACTTCTATACTCAAACAAAGACCATAACTTCTTTGTGGAGGAAAGGACAGACAATGACTAAAGCTTCTGTCTCGATGCCAGTTCACAACTGAAGAAATTTAGGTTAGATGTTTAAATTAAACTGGGTGTTATCAAGTCTTCCATGAAATGATTATTGAAAGAAAAGAAATGCTATGGAAATGAATCAAAACTGAATTTTTATAAGGATATGTGTGGAACTCTTTAAAATATTATACTGTAATTATATAATGTACGATTGGAAACCCGGATATGAATCTGAGGAAATAAAAGTATTCAGAAATATGCGTTTCCTTTCTGAGTAGGTCATCAATCCAAGAATGGAAATAGAACAAAATACAGATCATTCCAATGAAAATTATCCATTTCACCAAATTCTGATGAAACACGGTAAAAATAATAATAATAATAATAGCGTCTTTATTGAAAATGCTTATAACCATTCCACAAATGTTAGGAACCCAATTGAAGCGAAGTTTAGTCTAAGACTACTCTTACACTTAACTTCAGGGAGGCTTCAAAAATAAACATTCACACTGCTCCACCAACTTATAAACAGCAAAAATAATAAAAAAAGAAAAATAACAAGTAACAGTCAGAAACGTTCCGCATTTCAGGCATTAGTTAAAAACTAAATTAAATATTAGGCCATCTGTCTCTGAAATAATAGAGTTATCAGCCTTGCCCTATACTGTGCAAATGAAGTTGTATGCAGATCCAACCCAACAGCATTGAAAATTTTTGCAGCACTGTAAGAAAAGGACCTTTTAAATCATAAAAAGGGGGACCTCTATCTGCTGATATACAGGGTGTCCGGAAATGATGAGCAAAAATTCAAGGGTGATTTCTAGACTCAAAATAAATGGCACCTCTTCATATAAAAGTTTTTCGAAAATTGATTATAAACGAAGTTACAGGGTGTTAAACTTCAATTTTACTCACAGTTTTTTTGCTCTTCGTTTTGCCACCTTGATAATATTTTAACGAAATTTCGTATTTATAGCTTTTACGGGGTGGGCAGAACGAAGTTGCAAACCATTTCTTCTCATCTTGTAGGGGGCCCTAGGAACGACAGGATCCAGGGGAAGCCATCATGGAGATTTACACTTCTACGGAAAACAAGGTCTCAACTTCTATACTCAGACAAAGACCATAACTTCTTTGTGGAGGAAAGGACAGACCACGACGAAAGCTTCTGTTTCGATGCCTGTTCACAACTGAAGAAATTTAGGTTATATGTTCAAATTAGACTGGGTGTTATCATGTCTTCCATAAAATGATTATTGAAAGAAAAAGAAATGCTATTGAAATGAATCAAAACTCAAATTTTTTATAAGGATATGTGTGGAACTCTTTAAAATATTATACTGTAATTATATAATGTACGATTGGAAAGCTGGAAATGAATCTGAGGAAATAAAAGTATTCAGAAATATGCGTTTCCTTTCTGAGTAGGTCATCAATCCAAGAATGGAAATAGAACAAAATACAGATCATTCCAATGAAAATTATCCATTTCACCAAATTTTGATGAAACACGGTAAAAATAATAATAATAATAATATCGTCTTTATTGAAAATGCTTATAAACATTCTACAGATGTTGGGAACCCAACTGAAGCGAAGTTTAGTCTAAGACTACTCTTACACTTAACTTCAGAGGGGCTCCAAAAAGAAACATTCACACTGCTCCACCAACTTATAAACAGCAAAAATAATAAAAAAAAAAAGAAAAATAACAAGTAACAGCCAGAAACGTTCCGCATTTCAGGCATTAGTTAAAAATTAAATTAAATATTGGGCCATCTGTCTCTGAAATAATAGAGTTCTCAGCCTTGTCCTATATACTGTGCAAATGAAGTTGTTTGCAACTGCATTGAAAATTTTTGCAGCACTGTAAGAGAAGGACCTTTTAAACCTCTTAAATCATAAAAAGGGGGACCTCTTTCTGCTGATATACAGGGTGTCCGGAAATGATGAGCAAAAATTCGAGGGTGATTTCTAGACTCAAAATTAATGGCACATCTTCATATAAAAGTTTTTCGAAAATTGATTATGAACGAAGTTACAGAGGGTGTTAAACTTCAATTTTACTCACAGTTTTTTTGCTCTTCGTTTTGCCACCTTGATAATATTTCAACGAAATTTCGTGTTTATAGCTTTTACGGGGTAGGCAAAACGAATTTGCAAACCATATCTTCTCATCTTACGTTCTTCTGAAATAATAGTAAAAAAAATGTGAATAAAATTTAACTTTAACACCCTATAACTTTTTTAAAAATAAATTTTCGAAAAAATTTTATAGGAAGAGGTACCATTTATTTTTGGCTTAGAAATCACTGAATTATATAAGAAGTAGAAGAAGAATCAATTCTAGAATATAGTTTTTCATTCAGCTCCAGAAAAATATAATATATCTGTGAAACGAAAAAACTTTGGTACTTCGACTGAATGCATTTTTTTTTTAAATTACACAATTCATGTTACAGTTTTGGGAAGGCATATCTAATGCTTGAAAAAACTTCAGAGACCAGGTTTCCAGGGTAACATGTCTCATTATGAAAATTTTAAATTTCTTTGTTTTTCTTTTTACCTCAAGAAAATCTACTCTCAAAATATATGTCGGCATAATAACAAAGAAAAAATGGGTTTCAAAATTCAGAGGAACAGGGCCGTGGGCGGCATATACCCTAGGAACGGCCCTGCAGAAGAATTGAAAGATTGTTCTAAAAATCATTTCCTGAGAAAGATAATTCAAGTCATGATCGCAGTAATAAGTAATGTTGTGCCTTAATTTCAACACTTTCGTCTTTTTGACGTTAATAAGCGTATCGGAAGTCACGGACTATTGTTATACGCATTTCACCAGCCTTAAGATTAAAAACTAATCGTCATCATTGTGATATTCATCATATGCACAAAAATTTCACTTGCGCTTTCAATTTGGATAATGTCAAATTTGATACAGTCTTCAAATCTATGAGAAAAGTAAGGAATCTGCTATAAAAGGGTGATTGTACATAAAAAACACATAATTCAATAATGAATGTAAAGTATAATTTCTTCATATGTTGAATGGGTATTTTACCGATATGAAATATACGTTTTAACTCTCGTATTGAGATCAATAATATTATGCAGTACTGATTCAGAATCTAGGCATGTCAACAAGCATGAATTTATTATCAGACAACAATAAAGGAGCTTGTTCAATTTATTCTCAGAGCAGATGGCAACCGAGATTTTTCTTTAAGACAAGCACCTCATTCCTTTTACAATACTTATAGCTATGTGAAGATACATTATAGACGATATCAGAAGCCAGGTGTTTACTGCACGTGATGAATTTTCGAATAAATAAAGGGTAAGTATACAGAGTGATTCACGAAGATCGTAGAAATAAGGACTCGAGATAAACACTTGAAATGTTATAGTTAATATTTGTTAGCAGAGATTAATTCTTGGAAAAAATTTTCAACAAAAATTAATGTGATACCCAGTTTTCTCATTGATAAATAATGAGATTACCCATTGAATTCTACATTGGGTTCATGAGTCACTTACTTATTATTCTCAGAAAAGTGTGAAATCTTGAAAAATCCTTAAAATTTTCTCAAATATGGTTTCATTCCAATGTTGAGAACTTGTAGATTTTTGAATCAAAATTCCTTATTTTCTGCTCATATTAGAAGGCATACTTAGGCTCCTCCTTCGTTAATAAGAATATTATGGTGTGGGAAAAACGAACAAAACCCATGACAAAAAGTAAAAATACTAGTTTAATTTATTTTAAGTTCAATTTTGCACAAGTACCTAGATTGATCATATACATACAGAGTATATTTCAAAAAAAGGAGAGCGTCTCATATAAGACTGGAAATTAATTGCTCGGTAAAAGATTTCGTAACGCCATCCATTTTCAAGATAAAGGGCGTTAAAGAAAAAAATTACACACATTTTTTACGATTCTGCCGAAACTACTGGCAACATTGTAATAGAAATTCATACGAATATGTTTTGCGAGCTGATACATCCAATGAATTTATTTTTATGTCTGACTCTTATAGAGGGCTCTAGTTACATGGTTCGTACCAAATAGTATTGAAAATAATTTTTTTAATATTAGATTTATTAAGAATAATTTCCAGTGAACTCAAACATCATTTTATTTTACACCAAAAAGATACCCTTTTCAGTGTTTTGGGCTTCTGCAATTTTTTGTAAAAACACCCTTTATCTTGAATACGAATGTCGTTACGAAAATTGTTCACTGAACAAACTCCAATTGTTTTCCAGTTTTCTATCTGTCCTAAAAACGGGATCACCTTTTTCTGAAACACCCTGTATTAATAATAGGTCTATGTCACAGAACATCTATCCTTAAGGAGAGACATTCTGTGGTAATGAAACATAACCTTAATTTAAATCGCTCTGTCATACATACATTTTCATGCTACAATAAATATTTACAATTTTAACATCTACAGCGAAATCTACAGTGTCATTTTAACGGAAGTAGATAACAATCATCGAAAATGGCAGACAATCCTTTTGGATGGGACCTACTCTTCAACAGTATGAAAAATGACTTGAGAAACAACCAAGATCTTTTGATGGGATTAGTGCACTATACTCTTGTTTCTAATGGTTTCAAATGTATAGGTTTGGGAGAATCAAAGGTCCTCAATGGTGATGAACCTAAGAGTGAAACTCTGCCTGAAGGGTGGACTGACAACTATGCTATAAGATATATTTATCAGGGTGTTTTGTACAATATGAAAGGTACAAACTTAGATGATGCCGTTATGGTAAATCTGATAAGAACCGATGAAAGAAATGTATCCTTCGTACAATTGAACACTAGGTCAGTGGTCAAACGTTTGGGACCTCTAAACGAAATGATTCCAGATTACCTTGCTATGATCGAAGTTATTAAAAAACAATTGATCGACAAAGTGATTGTTTCCAAGAAAAGTAGGGACGGTTCGACTCAAACGAATCCTGCCACATCTCCACAACGATGGCAACAAAGCATAACATCAAATTCCCCGAGCAACTCTAATAACGCAATGTATGAAAATAGGGATACTAGGGAATCTTTCGGGCAATTCATGGATCCTGTAGGTAGAAACGATCTAGATCCATTTGGTGCAGATCCATTGAGAATCGGTCGTCCCCATCGGCCTAGCGGAGGTGGGATGCTCTTTCAACCACCTGGCGGTTTTGGTCCTGCGCATCCTTTACCACCAGGTCTGCCACCTGGTGCAGTGCCTCCAGGGGCCCGATTTGACCCGTTCAGGCCCCCAGATGCAGATCGTTGGACTGGGAGAAGACGTAATCCTCCAGATAATGATGAATTCATGCCACCGGGTTATGATGATATGTTTATGTAAAGGAGCATTCGTCTGTTGTCTTAGTTATGACATTAAAAATTATATTCTTTTTTATTATATGTTCAGTCCTTTGGCAGATGGTTATTATTTACTTGAGAAGATTGTGTATCATTTTGATAGAACAATTATTTTAAGAAAAAACTTGGTGTGATCTATTTCCTATCAAGACTGAAGAGCACTCTGTGAAATTTGTGAATTCAGAAGAAGAAAATTATGTGAAACGCTGTTCTTTCAAGGGAATATTGTTATGAATATTATTGATGAATTATATATTTACTTTCTGAGTATAGACTTTCCATTTCATGCTGTGTCGTTCGAAAACTTTTTTGATCATGTTAGAAATGATGATATACGCTGCAAAAAGTGTTGTTTATATCATTTCCCAAATTGTTGGTTGAAAATTTCAGTTTGCATTTACGATATTTAGAAATTCCCCGTTATTCAATGAGTGAAAATATTAATTTCATTATATTATTTGGAGACCATATATGAAGTATGTTAAAATCAGGTTATTAGAGAGCTTTGAGACATTTATACAGCATTTTCCATTTGGAAAGAAGAGACCAGACTAAATTTGAATATACAGGATATCCAGAAATGATAGCAAACAATTCAAGAGTGATTTCTAGACCCAAAATAAATGGTACTTCTTCATATAAAATTTTTTCGAAAATTGATTATTAACGAAATTATAGGGTGTTAAACTTGAATTTTGCTCTACGTTGATGAAATTTCGTATTTATGGCTTTTACGGGATGAGCAAAACGAATCTGCAAACCATTTCTTCTCATCTTTGTAGAGGACGCCACAAACGAGCCTATACTTTTGTTTGAAGGGTCCCAACTTTTTTGTGCTACACTGTATACAAGTTTTGATCGAATAGTTTCATTCTTTGGACTTTTTCACACAAAAAAGGCATACTTCTTTTGTTTCGATAAATCTAATCGTTTTCGAGAAAAACGCAGAATAGCATTGTTTGCATGCGATGAAGAAGAAATCTTTTTGATTTATTTTCATTCAACCTTAAACATGAAATACTTTGGATACATGTGTTATTTCGAAGTAATAGTAAAAAAAGCTATGAACAAAATTTAACCTAAACATCCTGTAACTTTGTTAAAAATCAATTTTCGAAAACATTTTTTTGGGAGAGGTACCATTTATTTTTGGTATAGAAATAACCCCTGAATTTTTTGCTCATCATTTCCGGACACCCTGTATTGTCAAAAAGCGCACCATTGAATTTGAAAGTTGACGTGTCCCAGTGTTTTCTAAATTTTCTTTAATTCTGTGACAAATTCTTTCATTCTGTCACATCTTGTAGAGAAAAATCGTACGAGAATATCTTTCGCACAGTATTCATGGGTATATTTATTATATGTTGGCATCCTGCGAAGGATTATTTTATTACCTGTCAAATTTATGAGAGAGAAAACAGTCCTGCCAATCAATATTTTACAAAGCAAAAATCACTAACTGATATTTTATTTAATAATTTCCAACAAAAATCAATTGATTGGAGAAAATGACGTATAATACTTGTACAAAAGGTTTATTGTAACACTCGTTCATACAAAAACTCGCCACTTCGTGGCTCGTTTTTGAATTTTGTACTCTTGGAAAAATATCAGTGTCTACTGCTTTCGTAGTATAAAAACCTATTGTGAAAGATTTAGAATGAGCAGGCTTCAAAAAGATTCTGATTTCTTACGGAAAACATGTGGACAGACGAGGCAAAATTTTGTCAATAAGAAGAACTGCTTATATAAAAAATATTTTCACATAGAAGTCAGTGGCGTAGTTGAATTTTTTAAAGCACTGTTTCTAGGATCTGGCACGGAATTGGTATTTTTTCAAATGTAATACCATGCATATTTTTGCAATTATTTTTCCGAATACATTGATGTATCTCAACTGAATCTTCAATAAATTTGAGCTTCGAGAATCAGAAAAATCCATAGTTATATGTTTTGTTTTGATGATATGCTATGAGTTCTTTCACACGCATGCATTTAATTATCATTTCCTTAAAACACTATGTGATTGAATTTTATTTCTCTAGTATCGTAAAGTGTTCATTACAGTACTAAAAGTAGTGCTGTAATGAAACTCATTACAGCATCGTTTTCAGTTATATTTTTCATTTTGTGGTTATCAGTAATGACCTCAGATCCTCTCAATTATCAAATCAATTCAAATTCTGTAAACTGTCAAATTTCGTAAGTCACACCAACTGCCAAGATACAAAACAAAAGTCACTCATCTGAATTTTCATTTGAATTTCGAGAGTATTTCACAAAACTTGACTGAGATAGAGAAAATATCGTCTAATACTCGTTGCAGAAGGCAATTCTAACACTCATGCTTTCGAAAACTTACGCATTCGTGTTGGAATAGGAGCTCATACTGCAACTTGTTTAAGAATATACTATTATTTAATTATATTTCGAACATAAACTCAAAATATCACTCTTCAACATAAACTTGAAAGTGTTGAAAACCAAAAAAATTTAATATAACTATCAATATGCATGTTCAACTTTCATGTATGTGTGGAAGAATTCATGGCCTACTAATTGAAAAAACAAACATAAATAAAGGTTTTTCTGATTTTTGGAGCTGAAATTTATTAGAGATTAGGTTGTGATACATCAATTTATTCGGAAAAATAGTTGCAAAAATTATATAGGGTGTTCCATTAGAAAAATACCAAGTTTGTGCGTAATCTTGAAAACAGTGCTCTTGAAAAATTTTCAACTTCGCCCCAGACTTTTGTGTTAAAATATCTATTATTAGCACTTTCCATTTTTTTCTATCTTATACAGAACCTCAGAAATAATAACATATTCAAAAGTGCATATTTAATTTTCGCCCTGTATTTCAGGAACAAAAGTAGTTGGAATATTTCTGTTTGAGGATTAAAAAAGTTTTACAAAAAAGGGACATAGGGTCGCGAAAACCGCATGTCTCTATCTTCAATAACAACTGAGATACAGTGCAGTATCAACCAATTTGGGATACAGTGTACGATGAAAACTTGAATAGTGTACCTCTTTTCAGAATTTTAACAGAAGTATATAGCTACAGGATGATTCACGAAGACATCAGTTAGTAAATGTATTACACTTGAACTCATTTTGAATAAAACAAACTCTAAATAATCGCAAACTGAATACTAAATTCAAAATATGAAAATGGGAAATTCAAAATTCTAACCTGTTCGATCAGATAATATTGTTTATTTTAGCAGATTCTGTGGTTCGATAGCCTCGAAACAGGGTAACCTCATGTCAAATCATGATGATCAGAGATTAGTTAATTTTGCCCTAAACATCCTTTCAGCAACCCAAATTGATTTGACATCGATGTCAAGTTGAACGTTGTGTCAGTTGACATACGGTTTGATCGGCGTTCCGGAAACCGGCTGTTATACACGATTTTTCAACATAGATTCGAATTGAGTTAAAAAAATGGGATCTTATTTGAAAAAATAAGTTTTTGTCGCGACTATCAACTTCGACATTGAAATGGAAACAATGTTTAATGGAATTATTAATCAAAAAGTGAAGCATCGGTATATGTTTCCTGATAGAAGCTAGAAAATTAGGAATTTTCATGCAAAAATCTACAAAGTTATTAACATTTTGATATGAAGCTTTAATTGAGAAAATTTCAAGGTTTTTTTCAGACTTTGCACGAATTTTTAGGGGATGATATGCATGTGACACATGAAAACAATGTAGAATTTAGTGAGCAATCTGATCATCAATAGAAAAACTGGGTATACCATTCAAAAAATGGGAGTCGGTATCATTTCGAATGAATCTGCTTTACCATACAATATCAAGTAATATCAATCAATACTTGAAAGTTCGAAGTTTAATTGTTCAATCATTGTTATTATTATTATTATTATCATTATTGTTATTATAATTATTATTAAATAATTGTTTTTATTTGATATGCTCGGGACAACTTAGTGCAAGAGCATTTCCATTATTGAAAATATCTTTTATTGGTTTCGAGAATGGGCGTGTATGAAAACCCCTGCAAGAATTCAATTTTTTTAATGATTCGAGAAAAATTTCCATGTTTATAAATTTTTCCAACTAATAGTGAGTCTAGTTTTTCAACTCATTCCTCGATAGTGGAATAATAACTCCATGCCTATATTATGACATGCTTTCCAGAGAAAATGCCTCATGATTATACACCCAACAGTGAAAACAATCTCAACATCTCCTCGCGAGAACATTTTTGTTCTTAAATGCGAAGTAATTACACTCAAAACCGTGACGATCTCCATTTGTCGTGACAATATAAGACAAAAGTTATTAATAATAGGATACTGATGATCTGAAGAGAGAAAGCATCTCACGTTTTGTTCGAGTAATTCCTTTTTGCGCTTCACACTTACAGAACTTTCTATCCTTTGGACAAATACAACACTTATAATCTGCAGTGTCATTTCGAGTCCATCGCCAAGGGTAGGGGATCTTGTGTACCACATTTGTGATTACAGGAGTGGAAAGTATAATACGAGAAGATAACATAGTTATTTACCAGTTGGGGTTAAGACTCAGCGGTGTTAAAATGTTGGTTTACATTTTATTAGTGACGCTTTCCGTGTTTTGTAGTGTAAATGAGGCGGAACCCATTACCAGTGTACAAGAAATCACATTACCTAGTGCGAAATCTGTTAAAATTTTCGAAGACGAAACCTCATGGGACGAACGAGACAGACGAACTCCAAACAGGTTCAACATTAAAGGGCCATCAACGAAAAGAGCTGACACGACATTAAGTGACACCGACAGTGAAGAAAATTTCAATCAACATGAACTAGAGAAATTTTTAAACAATTACGCAGAAAAATTTCGAAGAAAGCAGAGCCTCATGAACACCAAACATGAAAACAACGACAAACCGTCATACAGCGAAGAATCTGATGAAACCTCAACTTCAACTGAGAAAGTGGATAAATCGAAGCAATGGAACGTACAACATAAACATCCTTTCGAAGACAAGAGTGGATGGGTGAGTCTAGACCCTGTCCCTTGGTCTCTTTCGAAAATATCGAAATGGCACAGCGAGAAGAAGCCTGGTAAGAAACCTGAGGAAGGGATAGAAAAACCATGGGAAGCAGACTTGGTTACTAGTGAATATGACGATGTTCCTTCAAAACCATCATGGTACCAGAAACCTAGACCCCACAAAACTAAACCTTTTGCCCAGCATAAGCCTGTACAAACCCAGTCGTACAGCGAAGAGGATTTGGAACAAGATAGTTATTACCAAATGCATAAACCAACTATTGTAATTCAACATCCAGAAATGGTGGAATCAGGCGCTTCTATTGACCACAAAGTCCAAATCCATTATGATATGGACCAAGGGTTTGAAGACCATAAACACTTTATCAAGAAACCAAGCTATCACACCCATAGATACGATGTTCAAGGCCACAAACACTGCGATCATGACCATTCATCTGAAGAAATTTTGACAGATGGAGAACCTCCCTATTTCCCCAACAGAAGAAAATCTACGGAAGTACCCAAAACTCACCCATTCGCAGGAAATGGAGATTGGATACTTCTTTCCACCACGAAAGGCTACAAAAACCCGAAAATTCGACAGAGAGCACTACAGATAGCGTCCAATCCACTTCAACTTATCTCCGATTCTACAAGAAAAAGTATTCAAATCATCCCAAACTCATTCAACAAGATGATATTGAAACAAGAAGGAGATCAAGTCACAAGTTTGGACCAGAATGAACCTGATTCAGTCGGAGTGAAGAAAGGGGTCCAATTGACCGTTCTCCCCCCCGCTTAAAAGTTCCAAAATAAACATGACAACCTCCCATGGGGGTTTACTACAGGTGGAATCAACCTTTGAAACGGTGGAACAGGCACAACAGAGGCACGCAAGAAAAATTAAAGACAATTACAGAAAAAAACCAGTGAGAACGAAGGTTGGAAAGAAGGTAATACGAAGACCAGCAATGCAAAAATTTAACGTTGCCTTGCCAGTTACCTCTCTGAATGAACGTATGGGAAGACCAGATATCTCTGCAGTTCTAGCAGCTGCTGGAGCTGGGATGATACCAGCGACAATGGCGATGTTGGTTCCAATGGCGATGGGCGGAAAAAGAAAACGTAGGGATACAAGAGGATATCGCTCATTTTCATCGCAGTTTGAAAGGAAGTTTTAATTTAGATTTCTCTATTTCAGTATAGTAATGAGTTTATTACAGTACTAAAAGTATTGCTGTAATGAAACTCATTACAGCATTGGTTTCAGTTATATTTTTCGTTTTGTGATTGTCAATACTGACACTTATCTGAATTTTTGTTTGAATTCCGAGAGTATTTCACGAAACTTGACTGAAATAGAGATAATATCGTCTAATACTCGTTGCAGAAGGCAATTCCAACATTCGGCAATTGCGCATTCGTGTTGGAGTAGAAGCTCATTCTGCGACTTGTTTTAGAATATACCATTCTCGAATCTGGGTGTAAATTACCAATCTAATTTATTTGGATTTACTTGAGATCCGCCATAATTCTAGGTGACACATTCGTTCAGGTCTATTTCAATGTTTCATTCGTGTCAACTACATCCAATTATAACATTATGGACACATGAAGTACTTGGAACATTCAGCTTCAGAGCATTACCCATGTTGATGAAAATATATCTGTGATATATTTTATACGATAATTTTAATGGTAATTTATATTGAAATATTAAGTAGTTATCAGTCTGCTCCCTGCTGTTCTATTCAATTAGGTAATATAAATGACAACGTGAATTGTGGGAGAGTTTACAACAAAATATAATTGCTTACTTAATATTATTTATTTAGATTTTTTGTTCTGTAAGTTATGAAATACAGTGTGGAATAAATTCTAAGGTATCTCGGAGTCAAACTTAATTCTTTCCTAAATTTCAATGCCCATTTGGATGATCTGAGTTCAAAGCGTAAAACTCGAAAAAAACTCCTTCTGAAACTAGCTGGTACTTCATGTATGATGCAACAACTGTTCGAACTTCGAACGGTAGCGATAGCCTTGATTTTTTTGCTGGCCCTGTTTGGTTGAACAGTATTCAGGTGAAAAAGCATGATGCCAAACTAAACTATTCTATGAAGATAACCACTGGTTCTATCAGATCTTCACCTACTCCTTTATTACCAGTCCTCTCCAAAATATTGTACCTCCCCATATTAGCAGAGGAGACTACAATGTTGAAATTTTGGAACAAATTCAATTCCAGATAATAAAAGGTCTCCAGATTGAAGTCGCTTAAACCATTTTCATCAAATTTATTAATCAATATAACTAAGAATATACTATTGATCCTCCCATTATAGTATTTGACTTTTCCAGGAGAATATGATCTATTCTAAATCGAATAAGAAAAGATCATAGGCGTTGTAACAGCATGCTTTTCAGATGCAATTCGATTGGAAGCCATAGTTGGGAGTGTGGAGAAGTAGAGAGGAAACAATAGAAAATATTATAAAAAGTTGTCCCATTCATAAATTTCAAGATAGTTTCGAGGCTATAGATACCTGAAGTAACGAATGCATTTCTGAAACGGGTCGTTAATGTGAAAACAATTTAATTCATTATAAATAATTGTTTTTTATGCTCTTGTTTTTCTTTTGAGAGATCAAAAAATTTCTGGTAGATTGGTGAAGACCCCTTCAAGATCTTTCGATATATAATATTCTCTGCCGGACATTGCATAAAAATCAATCAGTTGTTTGATTCTTTTTTTGCAACCTACTTTTAAACTCGAATAATTTTTAATTTTGTTAACGTTTCTTCTTGCTTTTCCTTTTTCATTTATATTTGAATTTTGGGACTATCCTAAGAATAAACGTTATTAGTATGTCCTTAAAACAAGTCTTCTATTTTTACTACAAAAACTCAAATAACTTGAAAACGGTGGAATTTTTTATATTTGTGTAACAATACCTGACCTGCAATTTTCTTAGATCAATCGAATGCTTTTTTCAAGGAAACGACGAAAACGTAAGAAATAAGTTGTCCAAAAAAAAAGTATGACGGGACTCCCCGCTAAAAACACCCTTTATAACAATATCTGAAATGTGAAATAAAAAAAGTATTTCAAAAACAAACCTTCAATATTAATGCATAATGTTTCAATCTGGTGGCATTCACTGTTTAGAAGTTTTGCGTAGAAATATTATAAGGGTTATATTATCTTTAATATATTAAATTTTAGACCATGAGTTTATTTTTCTAGCTATACTGATTTTTCATTGAACTATCACCCTCAGAAAGCTTGGTACCTACATATTTTCGACTCTGATGTTCACAAAGAAAAGTGAATGAGATGAAACTTAATTTTCAAAAAATATATTTCAAAATTCAGAAGCAAAAAACTATGAAGTCAAATAATAAAAAGATGTGTTAAGAAGTTGGATCAATAGATGAAGCTCTTCTTTTGTGCTCCCAGTATAACTACAACCCCTGACCCTTCATAAATACAGGAAGGGGGAGTGCCCTTTTGAAGTTTATGGAGAAATAATATTTCGATCAATTTCCAATTTTATGTAAAGATATAAGCCAAGCAGAGGCATATTTATGATATATTTTTAAATATCAATTTTCATGTTTTAAATGGAATACCTTGTATATTAAGAATTTCTCGGATAGATCTTCGAATGCCACAATAATTTTATCTATCATTACTTATAGCCATCTAGAGCCGTTTTCGAGTTATTCGTTGTTTTTTGAAAAAAAAATACAATTTGAGCAGTCATTTGTAAATACAACAAATATGGTACATTTCAGAAATAGAGAACCTTTAAATGATTTGACTTATTTTCACCTCACAAATAGATATGTGCCTAAAAAAAAATGGTTTCCATTTGAAAAAAATCAAATTTTGGGCTTTTTTAGAGTTCCAACTTTCACACTCTCATTTTATCCTTCAGTATATCAAAACGT
Organism: Hippodamia convergens; assembly: GCA_038502775.1. Taxonomy (NCBI): domain Eukaryota; kingdom Metazoa; phylum Arthropoda; class Insecta; order Coleoptera; family Coccinellidae; genus Hippodamia; species Hippodamia convergens. Next base: position 8,505,983 of record CM076614.1, on the reverse strand, counting down.
TATTTTCTCTACAGAGTAACGTCAAATACCTTTCAGGTAACCCATTAAAAAAAATCAAAATTGTGCGTTGCGCTTTCATTGAATTCTCAGTGTTCTACAAGCCCCAATTTCTAATTTTTTTCAAAAAAACAGTGAATAACTCGAAACTGGCTCTAGATAGCTATAGGGAATGTTGAAATGATTGTGGCATTAGAAGATCCATCCGAAAAAGTCATAATATACAGAGTGTTTCATTTGAAATAAGAAATTTGATACAATTTCCGGTGAAAGTTATTGATGTTTAAAAGTATATCATAAATGAAGGTCTACTTGGCTTTTGTCTTCACAAGAAAGTTGAAATTGATGGAATCATTTTTTCTTCATTAACTTCTAATTGGCACTGCCGTTGGGACACCCTGTATGGCTCTGGATAATTTTTGCGATGTATGGTTCCTTCCAAGTAAAAGGTTTCATTGATTTCGTAAAGAAATTTTCTTCACAAATGCTGCACACTGTTGTTGATATGTGTTGGATTTGCAATATCCAGAAATTACAGCAATACCTACATACTTCTTTTCCTTCAGATGAATTATTGAAGTTACTTTCTAAAAATCCGAATGATGTTTTCCATTGTTCCTTCAAAGAAAATACCACAAATCGATACAATACTTTCTAAAATATCATCAAAACTCCACGACAAATAACTGGGGAACTTTCTTTCATTCAATGTGTTACTAATATGTTTTACTAATAAAAACGCCAAAAGTCAGCACCAGATTTAAAAAATATGCACAGCGCCTATTTTGCTGAAACTCTCATAAACATGATGTGTTAGCAACCATTGGGATATTTTGTCTCGAACAAATATGGATGATTGTATGTAATATCTTCAGAATTCCTCATAGAAGGAAATGCTTTCATTTGAAATCTGTTTTCGAATAAATATCAAATAGACGTAGAGATTCATGGCTGAAACTAAAAACATCATTCTTAAAACGAAATAATTTATTGTAAATAACAGTCTCACTTTCTTACAAATATATTACATCTGCCAACTTCGAAGGCTTCAAACCATGTTAAACCCAACCGAATATTCCCAAAATCTACGTACTTTCAAAATTATTGCAGACGAGAAAACGACAAAGCTCAAAGAAGGTTTTGCGTTGAAAGTTTAAGCCAAATTTCGAAAGCACATAAACTAACCCAATATAAATGAAATGATGACTTATGTTTATGATTAATGGTAATTTAATGAAATCACGATGAAGATATTGGTCTATCTTTCAATTCAATTTGTTCTGTGATGTTCTGTAATGCCTATCTAACTTGGTTTGAACTTTCTCTATGTAGTTCGAGATTGACCTTGTAGCGTTCTTGACAAGCTCTAATCCTAAATTGATTTTCAGATGAAATATGTCCTTTATCAGTTCAACTACAGAGTGTACTTTGGTATCCAGAGAATCTGTAGTGCTTACTGTAGAGGTAATAGGTGCATCAGTTGTTGAAAAATCTTGATTTTCCTTGACAGTCGTGACTTTGTCTGTAGTTTCATTTATAACTGTTGGAGTGTCAGTTATTTCCCTATCATTGTATATATCGTTCTCCATTTCATCTACGTCTCTTCTCCTTCTTCTTCTCAATTTTAACATTCTTGGTCCATGTTCAGGAACAGCAGCTGGGGTAATTTCTTCGATAGAACCTTTTGGTGCATTACCAACCACAAATTTTTGATCAACATTTACTTCTGAATCTCTTTTTGGATTAACTTCATTGTGTTTGTAATTGACCAACTGATAACTGTCTTTGTTATAAGAATTAACAGCATAACTATCTTTCGCAGAACCTAGAGGAACACTTTCTACAGTTCCTTGGACCATGGAATTTTGTTTATTATAATTATTATTGTTATTATTGAACTTCTGTTGGCTGTGGAATGTTTTTGTATTCTGTTGCGAGTGTTGTTTGTGGTGATTTTGATGGTTCCCAAAATGTTGCTGCGATGAGAAGTAGTTATTTTGTTGGTATCCAGGCCTTCTTGTAGTCTGAGTACTGCTGTATATGCTATTCTGAAGTTTTTCTAGCGGCATACCAGCAATAACTTTACCGAAAGCTTCTTCTTCGGCTATACCCCCTGAGTAAACATCTCTGTAGTAATATGCACCTTCTTTATCCTTCCTATCAACCTCATAAATTCTTCTTGCTGCACCAAATGGATACAGGAAATAACTGGCAAGACCAGCTGTTACCATAAGACCTACCAAACCAACTCCTAAAGTTGGCATCATTTCTCTAGATAAATAATTGTAGATTTGCGTTCCCAAAGGCTTTTCTTTCACCTGATTCTTGTTTTTCGCAACCTTTGTATTTGTTGAGTTTGAAGTTTTTTCTTGAGGTTTTTTCCTCCTGTTTTTGTTTTTATTCTTTTTCGTTTTGTTCTTCTTATTTTTCTTGGTACTTGTAGGGGCTTCCGTGATATTAGTATCACCTTCTTTAGCTTCTAATTTCAAATTTTGAGAATCAGTCAGTGCGTTATCTTTTGTAGTGGAAGAAATTGCTGTTGTTGTTTTATCTTGATTCCTTAAGGTTGAAGTTTCCACATCAGACTTTGTTGTTGGTTTGATGCTCGACAATCTGTTAAAAATGGTAATTCTTGTCTTTTCAATTGGGTGTTCGGTTACCTCTTTTATGGAAGTACCAATAGTTCTCGTATCATTCTTCTTTTTAGCGTTATTGAGGGTGGAAGCTTTAACCTTGACTAAAGGTGATGGCTTAGGCTTTCTGGAAGAAAGTTCTGTAGTCGTTTTAATTTTCTGGGTAGTAGGTTGTGTTGTAGTCCTTGTTGTTGTTTTTTTTTTGAAAACAGGTTTGCCAATTCTTGCTCCACTCACTTCTATAACCTTCATGTCTGTGGTATCGCTTTGATTTGTTGATTTTGGAGTCGTAGAACTGGTATCTCCTCCTAGTAAAATCCAAGTTGAAAGACCACTATTAGTTGTAGGACGCTGCACCTTGTAATAGTTTAATTTCTTAGTTGTTGCTTCAAGTTTCATCAAGTCTTCATCGACTGGAATAGCAATTCCAGCGTGTGAAAACTCCATATGATCATCTTTATCCTTTTTCTTTGTCTGAGCTCTTATTTTCGGAGGTGTCCTCGTATCAAGAACCAAATCGTCTGAAGATTTTCTTATTTCCATGAGTTGGTTTCCAGATTTCACTGTCGTCTCGAAGTGAAGGGATCTAAAACAAAAATTTCGACTAGAAACCTTCAGTTTTCAGATAAATGTAAAAACAATAATATACAGGGTGAGTCTATGACTTGTATAAATATATTTTAACGGGAGAATCCTGAGGTCGAGTTAAAAACTTTTTGTCCGAAACATTTCATCCGATTCGGCTCGGTTAGAAAGATGCAGGCTGTTGAAAATTCATAAAAAATGTAATTTTTGAATATAGGGTGTCCTTAAAATCATGCGACAAAATTCAGGAGGTGAATGCTCGTATGGAATTAAGGTGGGCCTTTCCTATATCAATATTTCCTTAGACCATCCCTTACAAGGTGGTGACTAAAATTCAGTTTTTTTTTATTCCAGTAATGCTAGAAAATTGAAATTCCATATTTTTTGTGCAATCTCAGAGAACTAACTAGGTACTGGTATTTTTTCAATATTCCTGTTACATGATACGGTTGAACAATTAGCAACCCTCAATACTTTATTTCATACCATAATTTTTTTCGAGATTGAGTTTCATGAAAAGAATTAAGAATTAAAATCCTTCTTTATTCACAATTTTTTTTATTCTTGAAATTCAAGGACCCAACTCTTAAAATTGAGTAGAATGTTATTTAATGAATATTTCCCCATTCGTGGTATTTTCCAAGTAATTAATCTTAAGAAAAAAATTAGAGCAGCGGAATAAACAAAACTCACTACTTTGTCTAAATGCAACTGTGTTTAGATGACTCACAAAATTAATATTCTCCTAGAGTTTTTTTTGGAGGTTTAGGAAGTAGATCTGACGCTCGGAAAAACTTTATTGGCATGTTTCCAGGGATAGTTAAAAATGACTATATCTCATTCTCTATGCTGAATCGGAGAAAATTGTATAAGAAAAAAGTATTTCTTCTGACCTCAAGAATCTATTGTTAAAAATATATGTAAAAGTCAAAGACTCACCCTGTATGCTCTCAAGAAACTGCAGAACTAGTACTTCATCTGAAAATTAATCTCCAATATGCAGATAAAGAGTTGAACTGAAATAATATCATTTTCATCAAGTTTGCTCGAAATCAAGAAGGCCAGAGAAATAAACACACAATTTTTTTCAATATTTATTTACAACATCTAAGAATAATCATTTTATATAATAAATTATAAATAATAAGGGAGATGAAACGTATGGCCAAAATAAATAAAAATAAATAAAATAAATAATACCTTCACTATGATTTTTTTCGAAAATTCTTCAGCACCTCGAATTTTTGATATCATTTTCATTCTTTTGAACTTTGTGTCATGCTTATGTATATAATTCACGTGATTTTATTTCACGTTTCATTTCGGGGACTAGATATGTTGAGACAATTCGGGACGTATCTACCTGTTCTTTTTTTTTCTTTTGAGCTGATGATTATCCAACCCGTATTTTTTTCCGAATTGTTCTATAGCTTGGGGTATGTGATTTAAATTAACGTTATCTATTCTTCTCCTATGTAAGTAATCTTGTACATTTTCCCAAGTTTTCGTATGTTGGTTCCAAAACCACCCATCTGGGTGGTGTATAGGTTTGTGTATATGTTTATGATGCACGATATTAGTTTTATGCTTCGCTTTTATACCCACCAATAAAAACAGAAGAGGTACCCACCAAGGGAAGAGGGCCAGAACTAAGAAAAAACCTACTAGGAAAAACAGAGCGGCTGGTATCAAATACAAATATGGATTCCTTAGGAAACTGAAGAGATAACCAAGTTTATTTCCAATCCAATCCACAGCATCCAACATCCCTTTTATATCTGGCCATCCAAGGCCAGAATCACCTCCATCTCCACCATTACCTCCATTGCCTCCACTTGCTCCAGGGCCTCCTGTACCACCAGTTCCTGGTGAAGAGCCTCCAGCTGAATCCGCTTGGACAGCTTGGGCAGGGTCAAGTGCTGCTCCGGGGTCAGCTTCAGCTTGACCAACCTCTTCAACTGGTTCTTCTACTGCTTCAACTGGTACGTCCTCTTCTGGATTTTCAGCTTGGTAAGTATCGATGCTTGGTGTCCTATCACTAGCAGTGTTCTGGTGGAAATGAGAGTTGATAACAAGGTTCAAGTCTGAACATTCTTGTCTTTGTTGGGCACTCAACACAGAGCTTGAGATATGTACAGTAGGACATCCACTTCCAGCACTTCCAGAGGAGTCTTTAACATTCGTCGATGCAGGTCTCATATCCAGATTAAAAGTACTTATAGCGTTCGTTAAAGGGTTGTTTTCAGCTGCATCGACTAGTACAGAATCGTCTTCTAAATCTGTTTCATCCTCAACTGGGGGCAGAGCGAATGTTGGAGAATTCGAACTTATCTCCGGCATTGGATTGGGGTATGGAACCCCATCTTCATACCAGTTTTGTTTTATTTCTTCTATTGTTGGTTTATGCCCAGGCTTTGGGACATACTTAATCCTACTTGGTTTTGTTGGTTTCTTTGTATTAGGACGAGTTGTAGGTTTTCTTTTAATTGGTCTTTTGGAGGTTCCTACATTCAACTGTGTGTAGTTCTTATACCTGTTCCAATCGTTCTTGTTCTTGACTTTGCTGTTCGGCCAACCGATGTTACTCTTCGTTGAGCTTGTTGGCATTGGCGTGCTAGATTTGATCTTGCTGATCCAACCAGGGGTTCTTGTAGTTTTTATGGTAGGTCTAGTAGCAACGTAAGAGCTACTATAATTGGAAGGAACTTTGGTGAGTTTTATTATAATAGGTGTATGAGTAATTGTTAAAAATTTGTTTGGTTTGGGTGTTGTTGGTTTTGGAACTTTTATTTCGAAAATATTCGGTTTTGGAGGATCATTTTTCCTCACAGGTGGGAGTTTCAGTTTGTTCGGTAAAGATTCTAATGTTTGGATATGTTTTATAGGAGTTGTAACGAAATTGCCGTAAGAGGATGAATTTTCCGAGTTTGTTTTTTTCGATTTGTTGTGCGATTTGAAAGAGTTATTCGTTCCGAAAGTATATGAATTTTTGAGTTTTATTCTATTTCCCTTTGTATCGTTCGAATTTGGTTCGAATTTTTTGTTGCTGAACTTTCTTGATTCGTCATCTTTGAGTTTCGAGTTTCCAAAGAAACTATCATCATTTTGAAATTTACTGTTCTTAAATTCCTGATTAGTTCATCGGATAGAAATTCCTGATTTCTTGGACTTTTCGACTTACGTGCGTTGGAATTATAGGGGCTGGGCAATAAAAAAGTCGATTCGAGTTGAGTGATATCAAATATTCGGGGTGCTTTTTGAGTTTTTGAGGAGGTTGGAAGAGGTAGGGATGAATTGTCATGTAATTCTATTGTTTCTTCGCTGTACCTGGATGTTGTGAAGTCGAGTGGCCCGCATTGAGCCATTACAAAAGTCATTAAAAACACTACACATCGCGACCTTGCCGACGTCAATTTCACCTGGAAAAGAAAACTAAAATTAGTTCAAACAACAGATGACAACAACAACAAATATTAAAGTGAAATCGTAAAATAATAAATATAATTATAAGATTGAAGAATCTTATAGTTAACTTGTCTCATAAAAAACGAATATGTATTAATTTTCATGAATGAGAACACATTTATCCTCCCTATGAAGTATCATTCTTCCTGATTTTCATTTTACGGGGTGGTCAAAATTGGTGATACCTGAACTACAACATTTTAATCGAAAGAGATGGAGGAAAATGAATGACACATTACATTCGCCTTTTTTTTAGAGAAACTGATAATGCCATGAAATGCATTCCTCTATCTTCTTTTGTTTACGAGTTATAGGCCAAAATTAAAATTTGGGCGATTTCAACTTTGGTTATTATATCCGTTTCTGTTTATGCTAGGATGTTGAAATGAAAACATTATAGAGACACTTTTTTCATAGTAATCCATTTGCGTATTATTCCCTAGAGGAAAAAAACCACAACTTTATGATATATGTAGTTATAGCTCAGTGAGGAAACGTCTTGGGAAAAAACATACTACGCTACTGGATTGCTATGAAAAAAGTGTTTATATAATATTTCCATTTCAACATCCTAGTACAAACAGAAACCAAAGTTGAAATCGCCCAAATTTTAATTTACGCCTATTTCGAAAAAAAAAGAAGATAGAGCAATGCAGTTGATGGTATTATCAGTTTACCTAAAAGGAAGACCGTAATGAGTCATTCATTTTTTTCCATGTGCATCCTGAATTCGTTGGAGATATAAAATTTTAAGTTAGAAATTCATGGGCTTTCAGCTTTCTGATATGTGTTAAACTTTGAGTATCTGAAATTACTGCGTTTTTGGGGTACAATGTATATCTCGATACCATCCATGATATTTTCAAGATGAAAAAGATTTTTGATAGATATTTTCACGTTGAATGCATTGGCGCACACGAAATATTTTTCTGTGTTATCGTTTTCGAGTAATTACTCATATTTATAGAATTTTTGATGGACGCCCTATATTTTATTTCACCATTGAATTTAATATTTTTTTCTGATTGAAATACTTATATTAAAATAATTTTCCTAATTAAAATTTGAATTTCATACTTGAATTGTTTCTTGCTTAATTTGGAATTTGAGAACTGTATCCACTATGCACGAAGAAGGTTTAAATTCTATAAGATATTCAGAGGTCATTAGAATGAATATTGAAAATCTATCAAGGCTAGAAGATTTCAACATAGTATATTTTCAGCAGGATGGGTGCATCTGCTCATAATGCTATCATTAGAAAAAAAACTCGAAAACTTGCACCAGTTTGTTATGTTACGAATGATAATGTCGGTGAAATATAAATTTCTTCTACTTGATTTCAATAATTTTAAGAAAGTTTCACCTCATAAAACAGTTTATTAATTATTTAATTTAGTCATCTCCAGAAGGCACTATATCCGTAACGAAGCATTTTTGCATTATATGATTTTGATTGAAAAATGTCCCGATAATGTCTAGAATATCGACTAGAAGTTTGTCAGTCTAATTATGGGACACCCTGTATATGTAAAGTTTGAAAATACAGGGTGTCCCACCAGGAGTGCCCTTTAAAAGTTCATGGAAAAATAATTATTCGATCAATTTCAGATTTTGCGTGGTGAATAATCCAAGTAGACCTTCATTTATGATATATTTTCAAGTATCAACGACTTCCGCTTTCACCAGAAATAGTATCAACTTTCTTATTTCAAATGGAACAACCTGTATATTATGACTTTTTCGGATAGATCTTTAAATGCCACATTCATTTTATGTATCATTCCCTTTAGCCATCTATAGCCGTTTTCGAGTTATTCACTGTTTTGTGAAAAATACTACAAATTGAGGCTTGTAGAACACTGAAAATTCAATGAAAGCACAATGCACAATATCAGATCTGTTTTTTGAAATAGGTTACCGACGTCACGCTGTATTATTATTATTATTATTTCATTGTTCAAAGTAAACGACCACTAGTTTTTTACTGCTCATAATGAAAATATCGAGGTATTTTTCGAAAACTATGACATGCATATCGAAAGCTTAAATTGTAATGCGAAACTTATGAAACAAGTCATGAAACTTCAAGAACTTTTATTCAGATATATCAGAATAGAAAATTTAATCAAAACACATTTTGAAAATTTCGTCCACCTACTTCCGAACCTTTTTCGCACCTTCTCAATATTTCTTCGTTGGTGGATTTCCTTATTCATTCTGAAACAGAATTCTGCCAATAAAATGCACGATAAATTCTTCCGTTGAAACAAACCTGGATTATTCTGAATAAAGTCATACAGATTCTTATGAAAGGGTGAACATAGATCATAATTGATACCTCACATATAATATGCTCGTTGCTAAGAGTTATTTCTGAATATATCGAAAATGGAACATTTTCAGATATCGCGAACCTTCAAAAGTCTCTACTTATTTCTTCCTCACAAATTGAAAAGGGAATAAAAAAAAATAGGATTTTCCTTTGGAAAAATCGAATTTCTGCCTTTATTGGAATTCAAACTTTGACACTAACAGTTTTTCCCTCGGTTTTTCCTGAATATCTCGAAAATGGTACATTTTGGATATAGGGGACCCCGAATAAACTCTACCAGATTTTACTTCACAAATTGATATGTGAGTGAAAAACATATGGTTTCCATTTGAAAGTTTTTGGCTTTTGTTGAATTGCAACTTTGACATTCTTATTTTACTTCCCAGTATATCAAGACGTTATTTTCTCTACAGAGTTATGTTGAATATCTTGTCAGTACTCAGTAATCCATTTCAAAAAACAGATCTGCGATTGTGCTTTGCGTTTTCATTGAATACACAGTGTTGTACAAGCCTCAATTTGTAAATTTTTTCGAAAAACAGTGAATAACTCGAAAACGACTTTAGTAGCTAAAGGGAATGATACATAAAATTAATGTTGCATTCGAAGATCTTTCCGAAAAAGTCATAATATATAGGGTGTTCCATCTGAAATAAGAAAGTGATACCACTTCCGGTGAAAGCGTAAGTCATTGATTTTAGAGAATATATCATAAATGAAGGTCTTCTTGGCTTATATCTTCACACAGAATTTGGAAATGATCGAATTATTATTTTTCCATAAAATTCTAATGGGCATTCCCGGTGGGACACTCTATATACTTGGACCTGGTAGGTGGTGTTAACATCAGGATCTAGGTTTTCCAAGAGTTTATATGTTTCGAAATAAAACTGAAATAAGAATAATGATTAGATTAGATTAGATTAGAGGAGGGGCGACAGATCAAAACCGACCTTGCGAGCACCTTGACCTTAAGATCTATTGTGCATCCCCGCGCTGTTTACCAGTCGGGCAGCAAAGTCTCGATGAACTTCACCACCTTTCTGGGGGCCACATCCATTACTTGTTCAGGCTTTAGGAACCAGGAGCCAAGATGCCGTAACCGTTTCTGGTGGACAGCTTCACACTCACATAGTAGGTGACTGGCTGTCTCGGTGGCTTCCTGACAGAAGCGACATGTACTATCGGGCGCCTTTCCCATGTTTTTTAAGTGATACCTCACGGGACAGTGCCCAGTGAGAGCGCCCGTCAATTTCCTCAGTTCCAATTTGCTGAGTGAGAGGACTTTTTTGGTCCAGCTCGTCGAGTGAGAGAGAAGTAACTTAGCTTGCCTTTGACCATTGGTCGTGCGCCAGGACATAAGCTTCCTCTTTTGTTCCCAGTCCGTAATAGCCATTGCTTGATGGCTGGCTGGGAAGCCGCAAAACGGTTCAGGTCCAGTAAAGGGGGTTGCCCCTCCTTCCCTGGCCAGTTGGTCAGCCGCTTCATTGCCGTGAATCCCGGAGTGACCAGGCACCCAGATGAGGTTGACCTGGTTCTTTTCTCCGAGTAGGTTAAGTGACGTCTTGCATTCCCAGACCAGCTTTGACTTTACTTGTGGAGAGTCAAGCGCTAGCAGGGCTGCTTTGCTGTCAGATGCTATATATATTTCTTTTCTTTGGTAGTTGCGTTCGGCACAGAGCGCAACGCACTCCCTTATAGCAAGTGTCTCTGCCTGAAAAACCGAAGGACAGAGACCCATTGGTATGGCTAATTGGGTTGAGGGGCCGTAAACACCGGCTCCGACTCGTCCGTCTTCAGTTTTCGAGCCATCAGTATAAAATACCGTAGACCCTCTGGGGAAAACTGATTCTTTATTAGCCCATTGGTCACGACTTGGGAGTGTCGTGGTGAAGTTTTTCCGAAACTCATGTCTCAAAGGAAGGTTGTCTGTGACCACATCCTGAAGCTCCTTACACTCATTTAGAATGCGAAGGTGCCCTGTGTAGTCTCCAGTTTTCAGCTCCCGCTCCCTTGCCACCCGGAGAGCCCATCTGGCCGCCTCGCTTTCCAGAAAAATCTCTAGAGGAGGCAGGTCCAGGATGACTTGCAGGGCAGCAGTTGGGCAGGAACGAGATGCGCCTGTTATGGACAGGCACGCTGTTCTTTGTAGTTTTCCTAGGGCTAGTTGACCCGAAACTAGTTTTGCTCTTGGCCACCAAACGAGAGCCGCATAGCTCACGATTGGCCGGACAATGGATTTGTAAATCCAATTCGTTAGTTCAGGTTTTAACCCCCACGTACTTCCGACCATCCTCTGGCACGTGAAGAGAGCTCTCTGGCCCTTGCTGATCACAGCCTCAAGGTGAAGGCTCCAGGAGAGTTTTTGGTCGAAGATCACACCAAGATATTTGGTGTGGTTCGTTGGGATTAGGGTGGTCCCGTTCATCGTAATTTTTTTGAGAGAGAGTTTTTTCCTCCTGGTGAATGGCAATAATATCGTCTTTTTGGGATTTATATTGAGACCTTCTCGGATACACCACTCGTGAGTTAAGGTTAGGGCAGTTTGCATTCGATCACTAATTGTGTCGTCATGCTTACCCCGAACCATTATCACAAGGTCATCTGCATAGCCGCAGATCTCAAAACCCGCACTTGTAAGTGTTTTTAGAAGATCGTCAACGACCAGTGACCACAAGAGTGGCGATAAGCAGCCCCCTTGTGGGCACCCGTCTCCGGGCGTCGCAGTAACTGAAGCTGCGCCTAGTTGCATATTGATTATCCGGCTGCTCAGCGAAGCCATAATCCAAGCAACCGTTGCCGGTTCCACTCCTCTCTTAACCAACGCACGGTGGATGGACTGCCTTGGCGTATTCGAGAACGCGCCTTCTATGTCAATAAAAGCGCAGAGAGCAACCTCTTTGTACTCTATGGCCTTTTCCAGTTTCCTGGTGAGGCCATGGAGAGCTGAAATCGTTGATTTCCCTGCTTGATATGCATACTGATCTTTGTGTAGAGGAAACTTAGAAAGTAGTCCCGCTCTAATATCTTGATCAATTATCTTCTCCATCGCTTTCAGGAGAAAGGAGGAGAGGCTGATGGGGCGGAATGATTTTGCATCAGTCCCTGGCCGTTTGCCAGCCTTGGGAATGAAGCTCACTCTCACGTCCCGCCAGCAGTCAGGGATGTATCCCCAGGTGAAGCTCCGTCGAAAGAGATCCACGAGGTCCGGGAGTATGACCTGCAGTCCCCTCTGAAGCAGTACCGGGTAGATGCCATCCCCACCTGGAGATTTGTATGGTTTGAAGGATTCGATTGCCCATCGAATCCTTTCTTTTGTGAAGAGTTTTGCAGCAATCTTTCTGGCTCCTCGTCTGGGTGCCGAGACATCCTGATTTGGTTTGTTGCCCAGAAAGATTCGGGAGCCTGGAAAGTGAGTCTCTAGCATGAGTGATAACGTCTCGTCATCTGTGCCAGTCATCTCACCATCCATCCCCCTTAGCTGCCCTAGACCATTACTATGGTCTTTTGATAAGACCTTATGTAGTCTGGCGGCATTTGGCGTGTCCTCAATGTTCTGGCAAAAGGTACGCCACGACTTCCGCTTGGAATTGCGCAGTTCTTTACTATATTCAGTCGTTGCCGCTCTATATGCAGTCTTGTCTTTCAGCGTCCTAGATTTAGACCATTTATTATATAGTGTGCGGGCTTTCTTACGTAGCTTTGCAAGGTTAGAGTTCCACCAGGGCACGTCCCTGCCGGATGTCGACCGTTTGAGCGGACAGCTATCCTCATAAGCCGTTAGAATCCGGCTTCGGAGGTGTTCCGCAGCCAGGTCTATGCCATCCACAGAGTCCATGCCCCTGACCCCCGAGAGCTCTCCGTTGCCCTCCAGCAGACAGCGATAAAGCTCCCAGTTGGTCCTTCTAGGATTCCTTTTAGGCTCCTGTGTTATCGGCTCAATGTCAAGAATAATGATAATAACAATTGTAATAACCGATTAGGACAGATGAACTAGTTTCAAATGAGACTTGACTCCGTCTCCTTTTTGTCTACAAAATAGTAAATACCCAAATCCTATAACATTTGGTATAAAGATTCTGAACGACCGCTTGCAGCAATTAAAAAAATTACAGTAATCGGCGGGACATAACAAACAAAATACCTGAGCAATGACGCATCTGTGGGAAAAGAAGAGACCGAAAGATGTTCTACTATACGAGGAGCTGTTGAATATGCTATTTACCGCTACGGACAACGACACCGTGGCTATTATCTTGATCCAGTCTTTACACAGGGTCGGATTAATCGAATTGTGCACTTGATCACTTATTATTCAATTAACCCATTAGCCCTACGGTTGCCATATGGCAACGTTTTCGGGGTGTTTTTCAAATGGTTCTCAGATACGCAGATTTGTAGCTAGACAGTTGGCGGATGGTGTACTTGATACACAAATGTACCTTATTTTACCGGTAACAAGCATTTTTTTTTGTAAACTCACTCGTTCCGCCTCCAGAAGTTGTGAAACTTTGAGTTCTTCGTGAATCGGTAAAATAATGGAACCTAGGTTCGTGTAAGTGAAATATTTTCTATTTGCGCCCTGGTTTTGATATAATTTTTTTATATGAATCTTGAAACTTCAATTCATGATCCTAGCAGGCTAAATATAATCACAAGAAAATATTAGTAGGAAAAATTTTCAGTTGATTTCGTGGGTTGCCATATGGCAACCCTAGGCGCTTATACTCAGTGATAATGCTGACCGGATTGGACTAGTAAGAAATGGTATTGGCCGATTTTTTCATGGTTGCTAGAATTATCTTTGCAAAATATCTGGATTCTGTACAATAAAATAGGAAGACCAAAAAATTCGCAACTCGAATTCAAACGAGAAGTGGTCATCAGCTATTTGAAAAAGTATGGGGTGGTGACAGCGAAAGGACAAGGAAACCGCTCATCCTCTTGTTCTTCTTCCAGGGATAGTCGAATTTCCAATTCTGTAAGATTCAATGAACTCAATCATCTTGTGAAATACACAGAAGACAAAAAGAGTGCGCTGGACGTGGATGTAAGTCGATCATGAAAACAATATGTTGAAAATGCGATGTTGGACTTTGCATAGATTGTTTTTTCTGATTCATACCGCATAATATTTGTTTCATGACATTGTAAATATTTTATAAATGAATAAAATGTTCGGAACCATCAAAATGTCAAAAAATTTCATATAAGTGATCACAAGCGCCTAAGGGTTGCCATATGGCAACCGTCAATTTTGAAAAAACTAGAGGGCCTATAAAATTTTAATATTATTTTTCCGTCTCTACAGAGTGTTTCGGACCAGCTTTTATCAAAAAAATTTCAAAAATCGAAAAAAAATTATTCCGGCGCTAATGGGTCAATTTGATCATTAAAATGGATGCCATAGTCGCATTCCGTAGACAAGTTCAAATTATGATATTCTTTTCAGATATCACTTCCGGAAGTTTGCAGCCTGATTTCATTGAGACCAAATCATTGACTGATTTGAATTTTAATTATTTATTGCCTATTCTTCCTTTTTGGGAAGTTTTGTTTTATTTCCTGTCTTGAAAATTTTCTGAAGATACAACAAGACACATAAAAATGGGTTGAAGATGTTAGCTGTACGTGTTCGGTATATATACTAACTGACAAAGAAACTGTGAGGCCCAGAAGGAGCCTTTTAAATTTCGAAATTTTTTTAGTGAATAATATAAAAGGGTGATTTCTTATTGAATGTCAATATTTATGGAGGTGATTTTTGGGCCCATTTTAAGAAAAAACCTTCATATAAACATATTTCCCAAACGTCTTATATACCTTTTGAGATAAAGGTTGGTCAAATTTTCAAAAATGAATGATTTATCATCAAGATCTACAATTCGTTTTCTTTAATTTTTTCAATCCGACTCACGGGTTTCATCTAAAAAAATAAAATCTACGTGTGGTGATATTGTCATATATATGTATTATGGAGAGAAACGGTTTAAATTTCTTTAAGCGAAAACCTTGCATCGGATTGAAAAAAGTCAAGTGATCACTTTTGGTAAGAAATGATTGGGAATTTCAAAAATAATTGAGCTATTGCATAGCTTTCATCTCAGGCTTTGAGCGTCATGACCGAATGTAGAAATTGCGTAACGAAAAAACCTAACACAGCCGTGTATCGTCGGTTCAGTTCGGCAGACTTCGGCACGGTGTTTGGGTGCTTGCGACTAGACGGATGCGTGCAGCCACTCTAGCAGTGCAAAATGGAGTCGGCAATCTCGCTGTTCCCATTGAATAACGAACGGCAAATATTTCATTAACATTGGATAGAAAATGTATAGCCAAACGCAAACATTTTCCTTCAACTTCAACTTTTTCTCTAACTATACATAAGTCGCAAGGTACAACTTTTGACGAAATAGTATTGGATTATAGTATATCACATTCTCAGGATCTCGTCTATGTTGCACTCTCTCGGGTGACGACTAATATTGAAAATTGTATTGCATTCAAAGTTTATCATAATCGAAGGCAAGCTGCATCGACTGCATTTTGTTGCAAGAATTCAAAACACTGTCTTCAAATAGTGTTCAGACGATAGCTCAAAGTGTCTTAGATTTCATGAGTAATAGAAATAGCATTTCAATAATGACTTTCAATTGCCAAAGTTTACATGGTCACAAATACGATTTACAAGATTCAGTTACGAGACAAACCAATGTGTTACTTCGTACCGAAACATGCATAACGAGTGATAATCCAATTGAAAAACCTAATTTAAATTGTATTGTTCAATTCAAACGAGATACTGTTTCAAAAGGTGGATAAGCTATTTACCAAAATAGTAATAATGTTACTAATATTATGACTCCGAATATTGAAATAAATATTGAAGACGTTAGCGATGTTAATGTTAGACGCTCATTTGTTGGAGATATTTGTGCATGCTTGTTCAAACTTAGAAAAAATGGCCTACACAAAGTCATGGTTAGCAATTTACAACTCCGAATCCAAAATTGGACGAGGTAGAGCAATTTATTTATCACACTTTACTGGAGTACACTGAAGAAGGGTCGAAAATACTTGTTACAAATGGTAATAAATTTCCACTTATCTTGTCTGGCGATTTCAACATTAACGTCGCTGATAAAAAATCAGAGCGGTTGACAACTTTTCTTTCGGAAAAATTGAATTTAAAAATGAATAATGATCTACAAGAATCCACAACAAAATATGGGAATACTATTGACGCGGTATTTTCCAGATATTTAGAAGACATTAAGTTTCAAACATGTATCTTATTTCAGTCACCATAAACCTACAGTTTCAATGATAAACATTCCTGAATAACCTACATGTATTGTAAGATAAATAAAAAAAAATTTAAAATCAACAATATTATCTTCTTAGTTTTGAATAGATGCTATGCAATAGCTTTACCGCGGCAGTCCTCGAGTGCCACACGTGTTTTTTTTATTTCAGGAAAAAATCTGTGGCGTACCATAAATGTTAATAATTTGACCTCTCTCAAATTCACTAAGCTGGCAATAAATTACGCGTACAAGTGCTCTAGGCATTTCAACAACAACTAAACATCTACTTCAGATTTCCTCGAACAGCTGATTTGTTGTAGAAATTGAAAAAAAATTCAAAAAACGATTATTCAAGTAAGAAAAAATGTTCACAAGAAAAAACCTTTTCTCGTAACTTAAGTCATTTAGTCCTTGCCATACTATCTATGTTTTACCAAGAAAATTTGAAATTTAAATAGCCCCTTCTGAGTGTTGCATTTTCTTTGTCAGTTAGTATATGTTTGTTAGTGTTCGCGAAGTTCAGATTAAATATCGTCGGTCCAATGTGCTTTTTGCCTATGTGCAGTATTTCGCAATTTTATTCATAAATCAAAGCTAAATTCGCGAGAGAGTTTGCTTTTCCCCTCTCCTACTTCTAGTGCCACAAAATGAAATCTCTTATAATAATTATAATAATAATAGTTTTATTTCCGAAATTAACACAAAAAAATGACAAAGTTACGAAAATAGTCAAAATCACACATCAATTAAATTCTTGCCTGAAGAAGAAACAATCCTTCGAAATGAAAGGTGTAACACATAATAACCAATTAATACTAAAAACTTTCAAAAAAATTCACAAAATGAAATTCAATTTTAAAGAAGATCGAAATCAAAAGATAAACACCTATCTTTTACAGAATTCAAAATATTCATTCATATTACAAGGCTCACAATTTAGTATCAACATATATATTTGATTTTCAATTTCTCTGTGTACTCTTATTAATTGTATAGTTCTAGGTTAAGCATTAAATTTATTTATATTTATTTATAGCACTGTCGTCAATTTTTGAAACGCATTTTTCTCGAAACATCAAAAAAGAACATTCGTGACTTTGGCATTGCATCGACGATATCATAAAGCGACTTCTTGTACAGGAAGTACAGTACTGAACTGTCAACAATTAATGTTATATGCTTCAAATAAAGAGATCTTCTTCGATTCTTCTCAATGATGACGTCCCTGACCAAGCCTCAGGCGAAGCTACGAAAGTAGACCGTCAAGAATCCTACCATTTAATGGACTGTTGAGCTTCACCTTCCGATAACCATCATCTGGTAGATTGGCGTGTTGCTCTGTTGTACTTTTGACTATTAAGTAGATCGTGAATTGGAAACTTTGTTCCGTTTTATCTCGATATATGAAGTAACAACCTACGACGATATGCCTTACAGGTTCTCGAGAATATGCGTAGACATGCGAGTAGAAGAGGTCAAGGTTGTCTACGTTCTTCCTCTGTAACTGTTAGACTTAGTTCATTGTAAAGGACATGAAGCATTAGCGCCACACAGCTTTTTTTTTGGGCGAGGTTGGAAAAGATGCATATAAAAAATCCAGAAAGTGAAGGGAGTTTTATTTATGGCATACTTAGTAATCTAGAGGATCTTCAGATGCAAAATGCAACTTTTCATTTACCATACAGTGTTAAAATTCTGGGAATTAATCCAATGATTTTTGAGAAACTCTTCATTTCATATCTTCAAGCTTTCAGCTACTTCTCTCTTGGCTCATAAAAACCGTGGGAAAAAACTATTGAATACATAAACCCGAGCATAAACCCTTCAGAGTAGTTCCTCTGCCAAGACGAGTGCCTACACAAATACATAAAAGGCACTGACATTACCGGTAAAACCAAAAAACAAATGCAAAATGTGTTCTGATAAAAAATTTTTTTTTGTACAACTGCCATTAAAAGTGACACTTTCAATGACAGGAAACAATGTTAAAATTGATTGTTTACGTGGAAGAGGGTTAAAAATATTTTTAACATTAGTGTTAAAGATTTTTTTGGCACTCCATTTTCTTATGATGAAATCAGATTTTTGTTATCAATATTTAACAATCATTACTTATGAATATTAATATCAATCGTAAAACTAGAACAATTACTAACATTAATGCCCTGTGACGTTAGGGAGCTTGGCAACACATTATTAGAATCCTCAGCACCATCAGTACTTGTAAAAACCGGAAGTACAATATTGCATGATGACGATCCAAAATCTGTTGAGGTTGGGAGAATTTTTTCAGCAATGACATTTCTATATGCAATGGAATGATCAACATAGCCCTCGGCTACCGTCGTAGACTTCCATCCACCATGCCATTTAAAATTAGATATCTCGAAGACAAATGGTCATATCGGAAGATCGTGAAAAGCAAATTAGAGCTGAATAAACAGGCTTTACGAAGCCTGTTTGCGATTTAAATTTTTTTTTTGTACAACTGCCATTAAAAGTGACACTTTAAACAATGTTGAAATTGATTTTTCACGTGGAAGCGTGTTGAAAATATTTTTAACATTAGTTGTAAATTCCATCCACTATGTTTTTTTATATCCGTAATATTTGCTCCTGATTCTGCTAGCAATGAAGCGGAGGATCTTCGAAAACAGTGTCCTGTATATTACTTTGGTTCTGGCAGTTTGAGGAATTCGACAACAATAGATGGAATTTTTCCAAATGTATTAATACCAATTGGTTTGGCAGTGCATTTTTTATTGATGTATTTCAGGAAAAAACGACGATGTTTGATGACAGAAGGGCGCAGTGCAAAGTACTTATGAAAATAGTCTACATACTTCCCAATAATACTGAAAGAACGACTGATTTTCGTTTTTGTATTTGAAGTTGTATAACCAATGATTTATTTGTCATTTCGATGTCTTCCACTGATAAATTATAATTGATAAAATATAATTGCAACCTTAACGATCAAGAATTTCTCATCTGGTGCATTCTTTATAAACTTGTTCGCGAATGAGAATTTTCGATTTTTTTAGACGATATCCTTCACTTTTCCGTTTTAAATATGCTTTCACCTCAAAATATTTACTAACATCCACACCATTTTTAACAAGGGAGCTTGACTTTATCATTGAAAATTTGCTCCACAAAGCTGATGAACTCCATATTTTTGATTTTTCTTCTAAGTATGCCAGGAAAACAGTTTCACTGAAGTTCCCTTCTACATTTTTCAATTTACACCAGGCCAGGAAATTGTTATATGCAATATCGTACTTCTGAACAGATTTTTTGGGTAGGAGTTCCAGATTTGCTCTTCTTGCATACTCTTCAGTATCCAGAGGAACAACCAAATCGTCACTTTATTTAATAATTGGACTCTTGACAAACATATTAAGCAGTTAAAAACCCAAGACGAAAATTGGACAGGAACGAAATTCAAATGTCTTTTCTCATTTGTTAGTAATCATAACGTTTGCAACATTTGCCATTCACAACAACCTGTTCATTTTTTTAATATTAAAATGAATTTTGAAGTTTATCGTCATTGCAAATGCGCCAATTTCATTATCAAAAAAAGGCAGTTGTACAAAAAACATTGTATGGTATTTGTGTTAAAAGTGATTTTATTTTGTTCATGAAATTGTTCAATTGGCTCCGCTCATTTCACAAACTTTTTCACTCACAAAAGAAAACGTCACTTTCAGCACTCATATCATAAATAACTATAAACAAAATTTTATTCACACATAACATGAAAAGTCTATATTGAAAAAAAATGGCAAAGAAAATGGGTTGGCAAAGTTCATAAGCCATCATATAGTCTTTTAAACTCATAAAGGACAATGACAAATCAACATAAAAAAAGACCCAAATAAGAAAAAAGTGTATTATGAATTCATTATAATGGAATTCGAACAAACCGGACATTGGCATAATGCATGTTGCCAGATTTTTCGTATATTCATGAATATCTTTGAATCATGTGAATGGGTGTGCCACACTTTTTCGAGAACCTGTAAAAATCACATACTCTGCCAGTTGTCATTTTGATGACTTCTACCTAGTCTTAATTCAAGGATTCAATGTTTTACGACCTGGATATTATTTTGAAATATAGTTCAAATTCCTCTATGCAGATGAGTGTCCCATAATTAGACCGACAAAATTCTAGTGGATGTTCTAGTCATTATTCGAGACGTTTTCGATCAAAATCATAGTGTACAAAAATGCTTCGTAAAGGTGCACACTTCGTCACATATCCCCAAAACTTCGTCACCTAAAGTGTTGAAATTTCACACATTGGCTACTATCAAGAAAACACATCGAATGGGACGAGTGAATTTTTTTCATCTCAATCATAAGCATATCATTCTGGGGGGTCGGGGATATTTTTAGTGACAATTTTTTTACCTTTCATTATTTTACAAGTTTTTCATCAAATTCATAAACTTTGATATTTTTTCTTGAAAAAAGGTGCTTTTGTTCGACATCGTCTAGTTGCACCGGTTTTGAGAAAAATTGATTTGGAATTTTCATATCGTTCACTACTCAATGTTCGTTATGTGAAGAATCATAATGAAGTGAGTGAAATATTAATTCATTATACTTGCTGATCTTCGCAATAAATTCTCATATTGATTGTATTTAAATCATTTTCCGAAGCGGAAATCCGCCTCAAGAACGGTTGTTCCATATCTTGTTGATCAGGTACGTTGTGGCCATAAGAATTTGTATTGATTTGAATGCATCCAGTTCTGGTGCTTCGTGAATGCATTTTGTCTCATTATTTTTTTTTCTCCACTCTTGGAGAAACATATTACTTATAACTTATGTGTATGCCGGACTTATGTTCATTAATTACTCCTATAATTTATTTGTATATGTAAAAATTAATTGCTGTGCGTAAGGTACGCTAAAACTTGAGAACAGCTGGACAAATTTAGCTAATTTTGGTCTTGACTTATTCGTGGAATTCCAGGAAAGGTTTAAAAGGTGAGAAAATATAAAAATGCAAAGTATTTAATATGGTTTTTCCTTAGAAATGGAGGTGATCGAATATCATTGATTTTCGATGATCATTGATGTTTGATAATTAAATATCGAAGTTTTAAAATTGATTTTGCCTTATTTATAACATCGTTACATCTATTTTTCGAGGACAACGCAAAGTTTGCACAAAACACCAATGTTATCAATTGATAATACATAAATAATATTTAGATAAAGATCATGTTCGGTTATCTATGTCAATATCGGCTTCGGTGATCATTTGTGCAAGTGACATTTGAAGCGTCTAAATGCAAAACCAGACATTTGATGTATGAGCCGTTCCTGCCAAAATCATAGTTTTGAATTGAAAAACTCTCGGTTTTGACCATTTGAATTACGAATAGAGGCTTTCAAGAGTGTACTTATGAACCTGAGGGTATAAGAATCAGATTGCCAGCAACTTTCTCTATTGTAATCCTTCCTTAACTCATTTATTTCGGAAAATGTCAAATGTCTGGTTTTGCATTTAGACGCTTCATTTCAAGTTATGTCCTCTTTTTGCAGTTGATCTTTTGTGATAGATACAACTCACCTCAAAGTGTGCGAGAACTTTTTTGTCAACTTGGTTAATTTCAATTTGCGATGCCGAGAATAAGAAGACTTGACATATGAAACCGCGTCACGGGAGGGCCCATGCATTGAGGGGGTTGAATGATTATTTGATTATAGGAACATAATAGCAGTTATTTAGGTATGGGACGTATAATATATACGAAAAGTTAGGGAAATACAATTGGATCTGGTAGGCTGTGTGGCAATCAGGATCTAGGCTTCTTCAAAATTCGTGTTTGAAGGTAACATTGGACTTATAATAATAACAATAATTTTAATAGCCGATTTGGGTAGACAAAGTTGCTGGGGCCAGCTAGTTATTATTATATTTTGTGAAGCAAGGTATTTATCACCCTGGGAGAATAGTATAGGCCTGATTTAAAGCCCACATAATTTCGAAAAATCATAAATCAATGTCAAATTTTCTGAATGGTAGGGTAATAAAATTGGTAGATCAAGCTAAGAATTTCATAAATTGATAAACTTATGAACGGAATATAATTGAAGGATTAAATGAATTGTTCTATTCGAATTACTTTTATTACTAACATCACAAAATTCCAAAATCGAGCAAATAAATATCTCCGTGTTGACAAATAGAAAAATTGAGGTTTCTAAAAAATAAACGACTTGTTTTGATGAAGGAGTTTGATATACATCACTAAAAGTTATACGTGTTATGGTAGATTGAAGTTTTTATTGCTGTTGTTCACGTAGGAGAATTTCCGTAAAAAAAATTAATTAATTCTGTTCCAGAGACTTGAAACGAAAACTCTACAATATTTCAGATAATGCAGAGTCTACCGAGTATAGTTATATTCTGATTGCGAAATTTGACCGACGCACGGGGTTAATCTTGAGACAAAAAATTACCTCAAAAACTGTGTATTTAAAAAACATTTCGAATTAAAATTGTAATGTTTCAAGAGGAAGGGTATATTATCCTATTTTGTTTTGACCTTAACCTTGACTCCGAAGTTTTCAAGGTCAATTTGAGTTTTTTGAAGGTAAAAGTATATTCTTCAGTGCAGATTCATATTCTTCATAAAAAAATAGTAACTTTCATTTAACATATTCCGAAAATTGAACTGAATTTTTTTCGAACGATTCAGAAAAAATCAAAACTAATTTTGATAATGATGATGTTTTTCATAATTCAATATCATTTCAGTTAATGTTCAAGAGATGAGATTTGATTTCGAAACCTTCATAAATTCTTTCATTGAATGATTCATTACATCGCATCAAAGTAGTTTCTTCTAATGAAGCTGGAGTAGCGTGGAAGAATTATTATTACGATTTATAAGGAATAGAAACACACTCGTTAGGATTCAACTTAAGACTAACTATATTTGTAACCAAAGATTTACAGTACAAAGAGGATCATAAAAAAAATGGTGTTCCATAGAACTGGAAAATAGATCACGGTGTTAGAAAATAAATTGTGATTTACTTTCAACATCTTCAAGCAAATTGCTTTTAACATCGAAATCCGATGAAAGAAAAAAAAATTAATGAAACAAAAATTACTACTTTTTCAAGAAGAGAAAGAATCTGTATTGAAAAATACCTTGATACCTAACAATTTTGATTTGAAATTTCTACTGCTTTTTTGCCTGAGTTTTTGGAGCAGATTTTTGGCCAAAGAAATATATATTCTTTCTCTTGTTTATTTCTTGCACTGACGAAAACAGAAAAATCTCAAGGGGCGCCCTGAAAAAATCTTGAACTATTTTTACTTTTATCGTTATAAAAATGCAATCATTTTCATCAAGTGGGCTCTGCCAAGAGAGGTTGCGCGAGCCCCCTGCGCCCTCATCTGTACCCGCCACTGATTTATTGTAGTTGAAATGAAATGAATTTAAATATCATTTTTACATTCCAATTTTTATATATTTTTTCAATCGGAAGAAAATTAATTTTCAATTATGTAATTAATATTGATGGTGAATTGAAATATGGGGTGTCCCATTAAAAAACCAAAGAATTGAGGTAGAATTTGAAAACGATACTTAAAAAAGAAAATTTTGCGTACGCCAATGAATTCTTTGTAATTATCTATCAAAGACAGTTTTCTTCTTGAGAATATCATAAGAGGATATCGAATTCACAGTAGCCTCAAAAACGCAATAATTTCAAAATCACCCTGTATCTTACGAAGTTTAACATATATCGAAAAACTGAAAGCACCCTTTAATTTGTGATTTGTCACCTAAAAGTAGCTCCAATCCAACTGTTGCAGTACCCCGTAAGGGTTTTTTTAAACATATCTTCTCTCTATTCCAGTATCGTAATCAGTTTATTACAGTTCTCAAAGTAGTACTGTAATGAATTCATTACATTACACTTACATTTTTCATTTTGTGGTTGTCAGTACTGACCTTCAATTCTCTCAATATTCCAATCAAATCAATTCAAATTCCGTAATCTGTCAAATTTCGGTAGTGGCACCAACTGCCAAGATAAAATACAAAAGTCACTAATCTGAATTTTATTCGAATTTCGAGAGTATTTCACAAAACTTGACTGGAATAGAGAAAATATCGTCTAATACTCGTGGCAGAAGGCAATTCTAACACTCATTGAATAGGAGCCCATTCTGCAACTTGTTTTAAAATATCCTCATGAAATAATTAACGGTCTCTAGTTAAATTCCGAACCCCTTAAATATTCGTATTGTTGTTCAGAAATTTTGATCTATTTTATCATGTTCATCCCCTTATTTCCATTATTCCATTTGCCATTAGAATGATTCGTGAGGAATTTTCATCCAATTCAATTATATAGAATTCATGAGTTCTAAATGAGGTGGGATTGTTGAATCTGAATAATTGATTGTTTTCAGCTCATTAAGTTGAATTGGGAGTTTTGAGGAGCAAGGAAATAACCATTTTTAACGAAAATCTGAATCTTAGATTTATTCGGCTCCATTAATTATAAACTCTCAAGAGATTTGAATGGATTGTTATCAATAATGGAATATGAAATTTGAGGACATTGGAGTGGATTAACAATTTCTTCTCTGATATATGTTTCATTTCTCGTAATTAAATTCAAAGTAATTAATTATGTTAAGTAGACCCCCCAAAAATACGCGACTTTAAGTAATCGATGTCATTCCTCCACTAAATCCAAAAGAAACTAGTTTCTGCATTTTCTTAG
Source organism: Hippodamia convergens (assembly GCA_038502775.1). Classification (NCBI taxonomy): domain Eukaryota; kingdom Metazoa; phylum Arthropoda; class Insecta; order Coleoptera; family Coccinellidae; genus Hippodamia; species Hippodamia convergens. Next base: position 8,480,892 of record CM076614.1, on the reverse strand, counting down.
TGACTTACCGTCATTGTGAATACGTCGAAAGACAGTGGGATGAACAACGGACACTTGGCACTGGTACATCCGAAGAACTACTGCTGGAGGAACCCTGAGAGCTGTCCGAGCGCTCAACATAGCGGTACCCATGACTGGCACCTGAAAACACCAAATGCTACGTTTATTATTAGGTTATTATAACTATACGTACCATTATGATTAGTATAGAAGGAGTGCATCTCTCTACGTGAATATAAGTTGAGGAATTTTGAGAAGGTGTATGTAGATAGAGGTTATGGGTTTTTCCAAAAGTACCGTTGGTCAGCTTATACAGGGTGTCCTACGAGGAACTTTACATACTCCTATCATGTATAGGGTCTAATCAGCATCATAAAATGATCACTTTAGAAATGTCTCCTATTATTCACGAATACGGCTCTATAGGATATTTTTAGGAAAGACACAAGATTAAGGATTGATATTCTAAAGGTGAGCTTCAAGTAAGAAGACGACTTCTCGTATAATTTTTGAAGGTTCGTTTTTCAAATGGGAAGACCCATTTTTCATTCCATAAAAAGATTCTCCATTGAATTCTGATTCTTTCTGATCCTAGAAGTTTGAATTTTCCCAAGAAAATTCTCTCTGAATGAGGAAATACGAAAAAAAATTTCAAAATATACCTCTGTTGAAATACAGACAACTTCGAGGATTTTTCATTATAAATTCTCATTATTGAGAATGTCCGAGAAGAAAGGCTGATGCTTCTTCTCCGATATCGTGATTTTCAGAATATGATACAGGAGGTCACAAATTCTTTATCAAAGTAAGAAGTGAAGAAACATCAAATAATCGTTTTTTTCAAATTGGAAACCCAGATTCTTATCCCAAAATGAATATTCTTTGAGATTTTCAGGAAAAACGATTTTGTCCTCAATTTTCAATTTCATTCCGAATGTGTTTTTTCACTGGAAAATAATTAGCGGTCAACTGAAATTTTTGGAAATCTCTGTTATCGAGAAAATATTTTCTATAGTTCAGACAAGTTAAGTTCTTGAATCATCATCTGTAATTGGTTTAAAGTTCTCAATATGATTATTGGTGAAGTCAACGTAAAAAATTCTCAGGAATGCAGAAAACAATTATTTGTGATAATTTTTAATGCTTTGGAGAAAATGTTTAAAAGAACATGTAACAATTTCAGTACTGAAAATTTAAATTTTCCTGCCATGACTTGACCGCTAATTATCTTCGAGTAAAAAAACACATTGGGAATGAGATTTAATATTGAAGACAAAATCGTTTTTCCTGAATATCTCGAAAAAATATTCAATTTGGGATAAAAGTCTTGGTCCTATTATTTTTTGACGAAGATTTCGAAAATGCTTCGAAAAAATGGGGTTCCAATGTTTCGTCCTTCTAACTTTAACAAAGAGTTTGTGACCTCCTATATCATATTCTGAAAATCACGTTATAGGAAAACAAGCATCAGCCTTTCTTCTCGGAGATTCTGAAAAATGAGTATTTTCACTGAAAAAATCTCCAATTTGTCTGTATTTCAACAGAGTTCAATTTTGAAATTTTTTCTCGTATTTCGTCATTTAAAGAGAAATTTCTCGGGAAAATTCAAACTTTCGGAATCAAAAAGCCTCAGAATTCAATGAAGAATTTATATATGCAATAAAAAATGGGTCTTCCAATTTGAAAAACGATAGTTGATGTCACTTCCTGAAAAACCGGAAGTCCTAGAACTCTCAAAAAATATAGGAGAAGTCATCATCTTACCTGAAGCCCACCTTCAGAATTTCAATCATGAATCTTGTGTCTTTTCTAAAAATATTCTATAGAGCCATATTCGTGAATAAAATTCGGTAAACATAATCCAACAGATGCAAAAAATTGTTACAAATTCTGAAAAACTCATTCAATTCTGATATACAGTACCAGAAATATAGTCGAATGAAATTTCGCTCACAATTAATCCTGCATATAGGCAAGGGAAGTTTGGAGATATTTCTAAGTGGACATTTCGTGATGCTGATGGTAGACCCTGTATATGGTAGGAGTATTTAAAGTTTGTATATGGTGAAGAAATGTTCGTATTGGTATCAACGAAAAAGAGTGAGTTTTTTGAACGAGGAAGCGAAAAAGAAAATTTTGAATTGATTCTTATAATGTAGGTAAATATGAATTTTTGATTCAGGTATTGCTGAATAAGTCCTTTTTAGAGACAAACTCAATTAACATCTTCTCTTGAGTACTCTTTCTCTATTAAATATAGCAATTCCAGAAGAGATATATGGATTATATTGAATCACAATCCGGAAAAGTTGAAAAGATGACTGCAAAATGTACGCTGAACAAAAAACTGCACACATTAAACCGATTCCATCCAAATCGATATACTACATGACGAAAAAATTTCACGAAAAGAATGATTATGAAGAATATCAACAAAATGAGCAGCGAATAGGGTACTATTGAATTTTTTTTTTGCTTTCGGAAATTCATATGTCCTGGTCTATATCTATGAGAGAAATAATGAAATACCATCAAGATCTATTTATAGATTCTTATTACCGATGTTGACTTCTTTGGGATAAATGAGTTGTTAAACAGACTATCAGCATCTCGTTTTAAAAATTGTTTTCAAGTAGGTACCTGAAAGGTTTTTCTTAACGATGATTTTATCAATGAAAATTCTATTTTGATCTTATTATTAATATACAATGGTTCTGCTCGAAGTATGCTACGAAGAGATTAGTAATATTCACCGTTACTTGAATTCTAGTGTAGCATTTTATTATTCCGATTTTATACTGTGCTGAAGACAGCGTTCTATCAATCATACATTGTGCTGTATCTTTGGTTGCCTGCACACTAGGTACTGATCTATCAAATGAAATACAGAGCATTTCAGTGGAAACTATCTCAGATAATTATGAAGGTAAAAAAAGCGGAAAATCTTAATATCTTTTGTTGTTTGTTCGAAAAGTTAATTTAATTACAACTTGTATTTTGAAATTCTAACTGAATAAACATTATTATTATATTATTTTAAGTCGGCCATTTTGATGGTTACACTCAAAGTTTGGTGAACTGTTTGTTATGAAAGATTTTTTGTTGGATTCTTCTACGGCGGCGTTAACACAAAATACATTAAAACTCTAAAAAATTTGATGAAATGACACAAAAAAATAGGAAATAATTTTCTTTCTTGCGAATAACGCCAGTAGGTGTCGCTACGGTTAACAGCGGTAGAGCTCTTTCTTCTGATTTCGAATAAATATATCTTATTGAGATTATCTCTGGCAGTTTTTCAAAAATATAGATATTTTCTTCTTAATCTAAGGCAGTTGTGGAATGCCACACGAGAACGATGCGATTTTTTCATATCAGAGGAACCATGGTTAATGAAACACCTGAAATTTATATTATTTATTTATTAACTGAAAGTTATTTACTTCTTTACAGAGTCAATACCTTTTTTTGAAGTTTTTGAGGATTTTCCTCAACATTTATGGAATTTATTGAGGTTGTCAATATCTTCTTCTGTTCTGACTTTAATGTCTTCAATATTTTGCGGACAGGTCATATACATTTTATATTTCAAGTATCCCCATAAAAAAGTGTCCAATGATGTTAAGCAGGGACTATCAGGAGGCCATAGAATGGAACTTCGATATATTATTATTTATTATTATAATGAACAGGGGTCGTTGTGGCTTCGTTCAGCCTTCCGGGAACTTCGACCGCAAGGATCTTTTGTTCTTTACCCAACTCGTTCATTTAAATCCCAAGGAGGCCATCAATGGTGTTGATGAACCCAGCGACCTCCTGGCGGTTATTTCATGTGGATCCAGAACCGACTTCCCCATGTGAATGGTTTTTAGTTCCGCCAGTTCTGGACACTTGCATACCATGTGTTCAGCCGTTTCCTTCTCTGATCCACATAGCCTGCAGGTTTCATCTGCTGACTTTCCCATGCGATACAAATGATATTTATATCGACAGTGTCCCGTCAGCAGACCCACCATTACTCGAAGCTCAGCTCGTGGCAGCTTTATGAGCTTCTTGGTGTAGGTCGACGAGAATTCCACAAATCCACAAGGCTTCAGCCTTGAAGCCTTCTTCGCCAGTTCGTCGGCTGTTTCATTTCCCTCAATACCACAATGTCCTGGTATCCATAGTAGAGTCACTTTGTTGCCTCTGGCCAGTTGCTTTATGGTATTACGGCATTCATATGTCTGCCGAGATTTCTGGCTGTATGATTCCAGTGATCTCAAAGTGGCCTGACTGTCCGTGGTGATATATATATGCGCTCCTTTAAGATTCCTTTGAAGGCACTCTTGAGCGCAGGTATAGACTGCTAGTGTTTCAGCCTGTGAAACCGAAGGTTCACTTCCGAGGGACTTGGATATCCTTGTTTTGGGTTCCCATATCCCAATGCCTGTACCCCTTTCTGTTTTCGATCCATCAGTATACCATATGGATGACTTCTTGTCTATATGATTTACGAAGTTCATTGCACTATGACGATCACCAATGATCGTTTCGAATGGCATTTCGAAATCGTATGTGATTGGCATCACATCTGAGGGTTTTGCCAAGAGGCTTGAGTCCAGTTGGTTCAGTATCCTCATATGTCCAACCCAGTTTAACTTCGATATAAATAAATTACGGCATTCTCGAGTGGCGTTCTACAGCTGCCTTAGATTTAGACAAAAAAACCTATAATTTTCAGAAACTGCCGAAAAAACCTCAATGAAGTATATATATTTAAAATCAGAAGAAAGAGCTCCACCGATTAGGAAAAAATAAAATACAGGGTGCGCCATTTGAAAAACAACAATTCACATAGAATTTTTAGGTTAACGATGTCATAATGCAATTCTTAATACTGAATTCTGAATGCCCATAAAAAATATTGCACATTTGCCCATTTGAACTTTTCTGTACGACCAATATTAACTGAGATAGCTATTGAGTAATATATATAAACAATCACGCGGTACATACATACCTATTTAACTGCAATTAAATTTTTGGTATATTTTGTACTTTTGAATTTTTTTTGTATTTCATCTAATATATTTCCTTTGAAAAAAACAACTTTATTCATCTCTAAGGCGAAACAAAGTTTGCCGCGTCAGCTAGCTTATCTAATTGCCAATTGCCACAATCAGTCCCACCACCAGATCCCAATTTTATGTCCACTTTCAAGGTATTATACCATTATAGTTTATTATAATATTTAAGTTGCTTTTTTTGAAGCAGTACGAAGTCTGACGGGTCAGCTAGTATTATATAAAGAGGGGCGTCTTTTTGCTCAAATGTCGACGTTTTGACTTTAACCCCCTCCCCTCTATGGTCTCCCCCCATTATTTTGACATTGAAATCAAACGACGTATATGTTCAATTCAAATTTTGATCAACTGATGAGAAGCTGATAGATAGAAGTCACAGCGAAAAACACAGAGTTATTAAATCGGAATAAAGCTCTCTTCCAGATGATTTGAAATTTTTTTCAGATTTCAGACAAATTTCCAGGGAAAAATATGCAACTGATACATCGAAACAATGTATAAAATTCACTGAGTAATCTGATTAAGAAAAAAGAAACTGGGTGTTACATTTAAAAAACGAAAGTTGGTATAATTTCCGGTGAAATTCAATCAAATTTAAAGTTTTTTTCAAAAATTCATCCCCCACAACAAAGCTTAATTTTAAAATTTCAAGTGGTCATCTCGAGTGATATTCTAACTTACGAACTTCGTGAATCACCCTGTATAAATTCCACTGCCATAACTTTTTGGATAACTCTGAGTCAGACACAAACAATATAACTGCTATTTCAAGATTCAGTCATAATCATGCAAATTGCTGGAATTTCCTAGAGAAATTAGTTGTGATTCGTAGAATTCAAATTCGAATGATATCGAATCCGGTTGAGAAAGCTTTTACATGTTAAATCTAGCCCGGTCTCGAATTGACCCTAATATTTTTTATTTGTAGTAGACATAAAATTTCACTGCCGTTTGTTCCCCAGATAATTTCTGTAATTAATACAATCCTAGTCTGGTGTTTAGTGCTAAAATATCCTCGGAATTCTATTGCGCCATAAATGAACTACTTTCCATCATTCATTAATGTTTATCAAAAAGATGTATGACGTATGAGTAAGATGGGAGAGTCTTAACTAGATTGATGGAACATTGTAGAAATTGTCCGTTTACTACAGATGATTGGAAAAATAGCACGTTCAAAATTTAAAAAAAGTAAATAAATAATTAAATAATGACAATTGACAACTATGATGAATGTCATTATGATTAATCACACATTGTCGCCAACCCAAAAACACTCAAAAAGCTGCAACCGATAGCTGATGAATATGGTCGATACTTTGTGTGTGCACTCATTTGATTAGATTTTGTTTGATGAATTTGAGAATATGAGGAATTTCTCGATTAATTAACTGTAGGTGGCGCTTTCACCAAATTCTGACTACAGTGACTTTATTCCAAATAAATTCTGACCATGGGCGGAAAATTGCTCTCAATTCTTATTCAAAGTATTCTGTTTTCACCCTTGAATTCTCAATTACGACACTCAACTCGATAGAGTGCTAATTGCTATGAGAAAGTTATCATGACATGAGAATTGGGCGTAGATAATTGATATCTTTATAGGACTGGTTAAGTGACTTCATGGATAGTTGATACATTTTTTTCAGAACGTAAATATTATCATCATTATCGAGTTAATAGTTTGTTTTATATTTCGTGCTTCGAAAAATTCGAACAGATTATCTAACAGTTTAGTTATTAGCCAGTTAATTTTCGTGGGGATAAACTGTTATAACACATCTTGTGTGATGTTATCCTAATCAGGAGAGCCGACTATACGCTCTGTTTCCTCTTAAGCCTAACACTTGGAATTGTCACATTCGCATTCTCGATGAGTGTGAAAGAAATTAATTCGATTTATAAATAAATGATGATAATAGTAACAGACAAATTCCTCCAGTTCAATACAGCATCTCATCAAACGGGAATTAGGTTCTTTCAAAATGAAGGTTTATAGTATGTATAAATAGTGAATTTTCTTCCGTATGAATAAGGGCAGAAATAAACTGTTCCACATGAGTTAGGGATATTGACTTGAATTGCAAAAAAATTTAGTTTGAGAGATTTTGTGATGAAAATTCATATTAAAATGATTTCAAGTTGCGGGAAATAAAATTTATTTTAGCCTGCATGTCTGCAGCGTGTACAGGGTTGTTAAAAAAAATCGAGTAAAAAAACGAAATTTTATTCCCAAAGAATTCAAACTTTTTAAGACTATAAATACAACGTATGACCTCCACGGGCATCAATAATAGCTTGACTTCTTTTTTTCATACTACACACATTTCTTGAGGAATTTGGTTATATAAACGGGGCAGAAGCTCTCTCAGATTATTCAAGGATTCTGGGGTAGGTTGATGATTTTCTAATCTTCTTTGGAGCATTTCCCATGCATGTTCTATACAATTCAAATCTGGTGAGTGCGGAGGTATTGGAAATGTGGAATACCAAGCTCCTCGCGTGCATTCTCAACTATGGCTGCACGGTGAAGTCTAGCGTTATCGTCTAGAAATTGAAAAGTTTCACCAAAAGCAGCGTGAAAATTTTGCAAGACATTGTCAATGAGATGCTTCTTATCGTGTGAGGAGGTCATATTCCCAGGACAAATGTGTAGATCTGTGCGCCCGTTGAAACATATCCCGGCCAATACCATAACACTACCCCCTCGGAATGGATGGACTTCTTGGACATAGTGACGATTACGGGGTATGCGTGGGATTGTCCATACCCTTATTCTTCGAGAATCTGAAAATCGTCCATTTCTGGATTCTTCAGTGAAAATGACACTACGCCATTGATCGTTCCAATTGATATGTTGCATTACCCATTCCAGTCTTTGCGCTTATGGTTACGTGTTAATGGAACTCCTCTTAATGGACGTCTAGAACCTAGATTCATCTCTCTCAAACGTCGTCTGATGGTTTCGATGGAAACTTGGACCCCATCTGCATTTTGAAGATTATTTCGTAGTATTCTACACGTAGATGCAGGTTTTCTTCTCGCCGAAACGGTGATGAAACGATCCTGAGCAGGTGTTGTTTTTAGTCGTCCACCAAGCCTTGGTCTTTCTAACTCGGAACCTGTCTTCCTGAACATATTCCAAAGTCGAGATATCACACTTTGGCTGACTTGGAGCCTTTCCGCTACAAAAACCTGAGTTATGCCACCCTGTAGCATTCCGATAGCCCTATTAGCCTCAGCGTTTGTTAATTTACGTCTTGGAATTTTCGGAAATCTCGTTTCAAATCGAAGCCGTTGATAAACTGGCTCCATTTCGAAATAAGAACATTCATGAAGCATATGCAAAGAACCAAACTTCAGAAAAAAGGCGACCAGATTGACGAACATATTCAAGTTGTTATTGCGTTTTAAATGACTTTACAGCGATTTTTTCGAAGATTACATTCTTTTCAAAACGTTTGAATAGGATATCCCTAACTCTTGTAGAGCAGTATATTCGTAAGATATAATTTCAGCTCTTTCATTCCTGTGATTTGTCTGATGATGGTGTCTGACATAGACTCCGAAACTTGAAACGTGTTTCAATAGTTCGAAGTGTTATTATCCGCTCATTGTTAGGCAACAATTTTTTCTAACTTCTTTGCTCCTGATATGATTTAATGCATCAAAGATGGGAATATTATTAGAACATTTTTTAATTGACTTCTTCGCAGACTGGTAATGAAAACACCCAAAAAGTTTCAGAATCTCCCCAGAATTCATTTCAATCGATAGCAGAAATGGTTTATCTTATGGGAGATAGCTTCTGATCTATTTCTTCAATTACTTTCTAGATCACCAAATAAAAGTGTCACGTTGTAAACGGATCAGATTCATGATGTGGTGAATAAAATGCCACCAGACCATATAATGCGTAACTAGGCCTGTACTGGCAATGAATTATCTGACCTTAACCTTCTTCGAACATTCACACCAAAATTTCTCGTGAAATTATGTAAGAAATTTGCCATAAACCAGAGTATTTCAGTTTGAGGCCGTCATAAATATACTCGTAGGTATATTCTTCAAATCCGTACATCTCCAATCCGGACAAGTGTGTCAGTAGTTAACTGTAAAGTGGTGGACTTGAATACAAATTTCATTTTCCATTTGAAACAGTAGAATAAACTCTAATATGAAGAGAATGTAACTCGGATGTGGGATGAAAAGGAAAAACTCGAGAAAACTGCTCCAGTTTGAAAAACCTTAATGAGTGTAATAAAGAGTTCTTTATAGCAGCCGTGGGTTTCTGCCTACATTCGGTCTAATCCTAGTACAAAGTAGAGCCTCGAAGATTGTTTAGGATATTTGGATGCGATGATTTTGTCACTAACCAAACCTAAAACTTATTATGAATCCTTCACTCAATTCTCCTAATTTTCTACAGATTCAAGAAGTAGATAACAACTCAAGTTCAATAGATACGCCGACTGACTAATTGTAATTTTAAATATTAATTGATACGAAAATTAATCGAGAAGTGAGATTTCCAAGTTCCAATTAATTAATTGAAGTGAAAATAAAAGTTCCAGATAAATATGTATGTACATAATCATAATCAATTCGATGGGAACTTGAACGATTATCTCAATAGTGATAATATGTACTTAGTTATGTAAACGATAATAATTTGACAATTTCACATTTCATGAATGTTGGAATTTATAGATTCTGAGGTGGGATAATCCTTTTCATATGATTGCGTATCTTGAACTTTCACAACTTCGGACTGAATACAAACACATCATGTGAGAATAATGTAAAAGTGATCTCCTATTGAATTTTGCGAAGAATTTTTAATTAGATTAAGCAAATCTGAGGATATCTCGGCAATCCATGATAAAATATTTATGATAGCATAATTCACGATGATTGTCAACTGGCACCATTTGGAGTGAGGGAAATATAATCCGATGATCTGATTTTGAATGAATATGAAGCCTGGTCAAGGTCAAGAAATAAAAATTTCACTGCTTCCATTATTGACGTTCTGATCATATTTAAATAGCGTTTGACATAATTTTGTTCCTTCCATTGTATCAATTTTTCTCAACCGATTTGTCATGAATAACTCGATTTGATTTCAATTTACAAAGGGGTTCTAAGATAATATTTTTATATATAAGTATTAATATTTCAAAATTTCGAAAACAAATACAAGAAAAACTCAATGAATGAATATGAAATAATAATTGAGGCTGAAAATGTATGCTTGGAATATACCGGGTGTCCAACTTTCGTTTTTCAAATGAAAAGCCCATATTTTATGACAAAAATTAATTCTGAGTTTCTTTTTTATTGTGGAATTACGAATGAAAAATTGAAAATCTAGGGTTTTCATTGGAAAAATTTCGATTTTCTGGATTCCTTGAAAAGTATATGCTTCTTTTACAATAGTCAGAATACAAAATCATGATACAGGGGGGCACAAAAACGTTGTCAAAGTCAGCAATTTCAGACTCATGATAAACCATCTTTCAAAAAGTAGAGCCCCATTTCTTTATAATCATAGGTTGAAAAATTATGTCCTGATATAATAATTTGTTTAATTCTTTTTGAGATATTTGGGAAAAACAATTACCGCGATCACATTTTGACAGAACCACATGTAATTAGTGAATATTACCATGAAAACTGTACTAAAAATGAATTATTCTTACACGAATTTGTTCTATAAGAGGTAGCAGAATGAAAGGAAATGACACACAATTAGAGAAATAAAATCATTGGCGATTGTGATTCACTTATACAGATAGCATTAGATCGATGCTATTTCTGAATTTTAATTTAATTCAGTCAAATGTTTCACACACCCAAATATATACCTACATCTGAAATTATCTCTAATAATACAGGGTGTTTCACAACTCATCTGACAAATTTCAACCACAAATGCATGTTACGGAAGAAGTTGATTTCTAAAAGAAAAATGTAATAAAAGTCCAACGGAAATAATAAATTGAAATTTAAATATCTGTTGTTTGCAAAATACCCGAAATTTTTTGTTTTTTAATAATGATAAGAACGTTTAAACAAGCTTCAATTTGTATCATGGGTGATCTGAAGAAAAACGGTCGATTTTTGTGAATTTAAATAAGAAATTATTTTGCGAGTTTATTTTTTCAGATATTCATTAATGAAAATAGCACGGAAAAGCCATTCAGGGCTATATCGATATCTGTAGGACTTTCATTATAATATATATTTTTTAAGAAATCCAGCTCTTTCGTAAGAGTGCACATGTGGTTGAAATTTGTCGTGAAAGTTGTGAAACACCTTGTATAATAATAATATTATATTAATTTTATATTAATATAATATTATGTTATTAATATATATTAATTGATAATGCTGTTTATCTGTAATCATTGCTAATTATTCGAAATGGAAAAATATTTGAGAAAAACAAATAAAAAAACAAAAAATTTTTCGGCCACACCGAGAACATTTTCAAAACATAAATGAATTAAAAATAATGAGCGGCCGCAAGGAACTTTACTGCAGAAGTAAAAATGTCTCTGCCGAAAGCATGGTTTGAATGAAGAACACCAAGATTACTCTCAAAATACACGAAAATCGTAAGATTTTATGTTACATTGATAAACAAAAAAATTACATAGAGAACTTCTAAATGGAGTTATCATCGAAATGAATACCATCTCTAATTCATAGACTCACAGATCTTTCATCATTTGGCTGGGAAAATGAAATGAGATTTTGTCACGCACTGAGAGGTATACCGGTTTCAGCCTTAGTTCGGCATCATCAGTATCCCATATCCCTAGAGTCTTCATAGAACTTCAACAATACCACTGACAAAATCTGATATCATTTCTATAGTCTCCAGATCTGTGAACCATTTTTAATTAATCTGTGTTTCAAAAATATTTTCGGTTTGGCCTCCGCATAGGCTTAGAATTTTTTTTCGATTTGTCCTTTATTTATAAACGAATAGGAGTTGGCAAAAGGTTGTGGTAACCTTCTTAAAATTTTTTATGGCCTACAGGTTTACAGCTTGTTTTACAAAAAATGGACGATGGACTGTACTATTCTTATCATTTAACCCTTTTTGAAGTTCCTATGCCATGTTGAAGTATTTTCCAGGAATTTCGGATAGTTTTAACTGCGTTTTTGGGCATTTTGATTTTGAACCATCTTCAATATCTCTACAATTTAAGCGTTATTTTGGGACATATTCACATAAAAAATTTTCTAATATACAGGGTGTACCAAGTTCGACGGCCTATTATTATTAGACGTTTCTGGAGAACTGGACCTATTTGAAATCTGAAAATTGGGATTATAATATTGTTTGACATTATCTACCGAGCTAAAATAATCTTGAAGCATGACCACTTTCACTTACACAGGGTATAAAAAAAAATTTCAGAAAATTTTTCTTCTGTTTTTTCGTTTATAATTTTGATGGAGTATTCAATTCTGACTACATTATTATGAAAATAGTTGTATTCATCGAAATTGTTTTCAAAATATGAAGAAAAACTGAAGAGAAAAGGGAGATAAGAGTATTCGGTATTATGATTTTTATTCCTATTCTAAATATCTTATGCACAAACCGTTTTCACATTTTTGACTCATCACAGGGTGTTTGTGCATAAGATATTTAGAATAGGAAATAACAAACATAATTCGGAATACTATTATCTCCCTATTTTATTCAGTTTTTCATATCTTTAAAAGTATATCGACGAATGCAACGACTTTAATGAGAATGTATTCAGAAATGAATACTCTATCAAAATTCGAAACGAAAAAATTAAACAAATTTTTTTTTATACCCAGTATGAGATGATGTCAAGTCAAGAGTTGGAAGATGTTGGCACCAATTGGCTCAAGATCGAGTAGATTGGAAAATTCAAGGGGAGACCTATGTCCAGGAGTGGATATGAACAGGCTGGTGAAGAAGAAGAAGAAGAAGACCCAGTATAAGTGAAAGTGGTTAGGCTTCAAGAATATTTCAGCTCGATAGATATTGTCGAACAAATCATAATTCCAATTTTCAGATTTCAAATAGGTCCAGGTCTTCAGAAACGTCTAATAGGCCGTCGAACTTGGTACACCCTGTATAGGAAACTGAATGGCCGAGGTCTGTCTGAAGAGAATTCTTTCAGAATATGATGAACAACCGTCGGAATTATGAAGTTATGGGAAAAGTCACAAGGGTATACTTGAAAAAAAGGCACGCAATTTTTCAACAAGGATTGTATGGTACCTACTCGGGTATTTACTACTCCTTTTTTTGAGTAAAAATTCGAAGAAGAACAACAAGTCCTTTAATACCTAGTTATAGTATAGCACTCTCTTTTCCATCTTTCAAAACTTCTCTGGTAAGGCCACAGTACCATCAGTCTTAAATGAATCCAATGAGCAATGCGAAATTCAGGTAGTAAGATAAATACAGGATTTGAACAAATCAAGAAAAAAAATACACTCACGTCATCCCAGTCTGCAGCCTATATCACCTAAATCCAACTCCACATGGAATCCTCCTTAACCAAACCCACAAAACAATCTGAAGGGCAACACACACAGCACAGATCCTTTCTTTTCACATTCTCCGCTCAGTAGGAAACTAGTCACTGCACATATTTCAACATTTCGAAAAAACTAAGACTTGGAATCAACGTTGATTAAAACTGCTTAATTGCCGTCCCAACTTCGTCAATTATCCTTATTACGAGTACGAAATTGCCCTCACGTTTTCAGATTTTAATGATAGGCATGCTCTTGCGGTTGCTGGCTGACATTCAGCGAGAATAACAGCAGGAGAGATTGTATTTTGCAGGCAGCTCTTTAGCCGGGTAGTAGCAAGTCAGTGGGGACGAGTTGCTTGTTTCAATTCTTGAGATGCGGATGAGAAGCCCCGCAGGATGCTTGGTTGGTCGGAACAAGTGTAGAAAGTGAGAGACTTCGGTTGGTATCATATCAATATCGAATGCCGATATCGAATTAGCATTCCATTCAAGAGCGTAGGTACCTACTTTTTCGAGCATAAAGGATTCCGCAGTTCATGAATGAAAAGTGGCAAACAGTCAAAATTTGGTATATATTCTGTTTGTGAATTTTTGTCTCCTAAGCAAGCCTGGAAAGTCCAGTCGCGGCTTAATTTCTAGTTACAAAAAGTAACTAAAATTTTTTGAACGTACTGATGAGTTATTCTCATCTATACCGGTAAAATGGGGTAACTTTGAAAGGCGGGGAATCTTTGAACAAAAAATTATTTTTTTATCCACTTATGGTGAAAAAAACCATTAGATTTAGCGACATCTGGTTTCCACTACTCAATTCGTGACACATTCAAGAATGGCACAACAGCATTTACATGAAAATAAGTTCAGAGAGTTAGCAATCCTGACATGTTACTTCGAACCTAAAATATCCACGTTCGATATGGTCTGCAAACTTTTGTTGCTGTAACCTCAAGTATTTGCACTACATGCTAGCAAAATATATCTGATACAACAATACATTATTCTAGCAACAATATACAATATAGCAAAAGAATTTCAAATACTTCGACACATTTTGTTCTATTTATACTCTTAGAGAACAATGTGCTTAGTCATCGTTTTCGGGGTAACTTTGAACGTGTTCAATGAAGCTCAAGGTTTGAAACTAAGTCGGTTTTTTCTTGTAGAAAATGTTCCGCTCTCACAAAAGAAAACATGGTGCAGGAAAATTTGCCACCTATAGTTCAGGTTTAGAATCTCAGGGAAAGCTCCGGTGAAATAAATTGAAAAAAAAATTTTCTTGCGTGAGTTTTCCTTTCAATAAGTACCCGACGAAGGAATTATACCGATCACCGAATTATTCACAGCTCGGCAAGATCCCACGGTAGCCAGGAAAGGAAGGAGCCCTCTTGTTTATTGCAAATCAACTTCGCCCATATCTGAGAAGTTGGGACTAGATAGTTCAGTCCTATTTATTGTTTTCTGATATCTATTTATTCTGATATTACAAAATATTAGTTTAATTCAGTTTATATCAACTTTATTCTTCAGAAAAACTTTAGTTTTTTGATTCATTTTTTGTGATAATGAATGCCTGATACTATTTCGAAAAAAAATTATTTTCAGTACATTATGTACATATTTCTATTCCACACAATTTTTTTCAAATAATTTTAAGTATTTTTAGTAATGGGGTGTTCAAAGAAATTCTCTCAAGGAGTAACCTGTTCTGAAAACCATTTTGAAATTGTTTACTCCCATTTTGAATGTGTTTATTTCCAGTTCCATTGTGTTTACCATTTTGAAGTTGTTTATTCTCATTTTGAAATTGTTTGACTTCAATTTGAACGTGATTAGTGTCAACTTGAAGTTGAAAAGGTATAGTACATGAAGTAAAGGATGTCAATGGGCTCTACTCAATCAATACTAACTAGATTGATCTTCTTTTATGAATAAAAACTTTCTCATAATGATTAACCGGCAAAATAAACGATCCTCCAAATAAAAATATGAGGTTTGTTTATTGACTTTATGAAGCATTTTTTTCAACTCCAAGGTAGGTGAATTTATTTGAAATCATGATTTCGAAAAAGCTCAGAGGTACAACGTACCTCATATTAATATTGAGTGGAACAAAATCTTTTTTTTTCACACTAATTTTTCAAAATCACTTATAATAATAATAATAATAATAATAATAATAAAGGTCTTTATTAATTTTTCATATGGTAACAGAAATTGGTATACAATTAAACATAAGTGGAGTGTTTCAGTTGTTTCACCTTGTTAATGTTTATACAGGGTGGGCTATCCATAAGTTGCCACCCCGAATTTTGAGCTTTGGGATGGAATAACGAGAAAACGCTCGGACAGGTCAAATTTTGTTGAAAGGGGGACAAATAAGGGTGTTCAAATGAGTTTGATATCACTACCCTTCTAGCTGCAACCCCTAACAGCTCTCATTTTTGAATAGGGAAAAGGGGTCATACAGCACCTTGTTGGAAAGGCAATTCAATTTCCTACATGAGTATTTTTTTCTTCCTCGATTTATCATTATACAGAGTGACTCAGTATTTCATCAATAACTTTCACACGCCGAATTTGGATCTTTGAGATGGAAAAAACGCTCGGACAGGTCAAAAAATGAATCCGATATCACTTCCCCTGTTTTCGGTTTCATCCTGTTTAAAAGTTGAGCGATCGAAGAAAAAAATAATACGTCCATGCAGGTAATTGAATTACCTTTTCAACAAAGCTACTCTACATATTATCTCTATTCAAAAATAGCGTTTTCTCCATCTCAAAGATCCAAATTAGGAGTCTGGAAGTTATTGATGCAATACTGATTCACTGTGTAGGTAATAAAGCGATGAAAAAAAATACACCCATGCAGGAAATTGATTTGCCATTCCAATAAGGTGCTGTTCGACCCCTTTTCCCTATTCAAAAAAGAGAGCTGTTAGGGGTTGCAGATAGTGGGGTAGTGATATCAAACTCATTTGAACACCCTTATTTGTCTTCTACTTGGAGGCAATTCGAACACTCATGCGTTCGAAGACGATCAACGAAGGAGCGCATTCGTGTTGGAATAGGAGCCCATTCTTCAACTATTTCCTATCAGTTTTGTTATATTTGTTTCATGCTACTATTATTTTTTTTTCACAATTTTCTGTGGCTTCAGCCCTGGTCTACTAGCCTTTCTCCATAACTTCAATGTTTTCTTCGAAAACCGCCACGGAGTTTAGTGCTATCAAAGTTTCTTTCGGAAATAAAACACTTTCCCCTCATATTTCATCTCAATTATTATGTGCGATCAACAATTTCGATCCTGTCTGATGGCACTCAAAGTTGATTATCAGATATTCAGCCATAATATCAGTTAATTGACAACAAACTTCTTATAGAAGGAATCGGATCACGAAGAAGTAAATAACTCAATCAATTTCACCTCGAGGACACGATCTCCGAACAAAATTTTGTTTTCACCTGCATTTCGTAGGCACAAACACGTGCCTATTTTTGGTAAAGTGTTACACTCGGGCATAACGAGATCCTAGATGAAGGTTTCGTAATCGGAATCGAAAGCTGGACCGAGTAGTTTTTCTCTGGATATTTGCATCGGAGTGCAGTTCTTCTCACGAGATTCCTACGGTGTTTACAACGAACTCTCGTAATTAATTGATATGATGGAGTGTTGATTGCTACGATATACGAAGACCGTTCATCAAATTTCGTAGATTTGGAACGTGGGGTCAGAATGTTGGGAAAACAGTTTCAAGTTTATAATTGCCATATGCCTACGAATTGAAAGTGAGGTCGACGACGATCACGTTTGATTTCATTTATCGGGTGTCCCAAAAAGACCAGGCCTTTGAAAATTTGAAATAGTAAGAAAAGTTTTAGTGATGAAACGCATTGGGAAAGAAAGAGAATATAACAAAAATGAAAGGAAAAATAAGGTCTTGAAGTGAAAGGTGGTGAGCTTTGAAGGTTTAAAATACCTTAAAGTCCAATGGAAAAAAAGGAAATTGCAAAGATGTAGTTATTAAAAAACAAATTTTTTGATACACGTTTTTTCACATAATCCTCGTAATTTATATTTAAAAATTCAAATAACTTAATATACTGCTCCACAAGAGTTGGAGTTATCGTATTCAATCGTTTTGAAAAGTATGTAATCTTCGAGAAAATCACTGTAAAATCATTTTAAACTCAAAAACAACTTCCAATAAAAATCAGTATGAGACATTTCGTCAATCTGGTCCTTTTTTTCTGAAGTTTGGTTCTTTGCATATGCTTCTTGAATGTTCTTATTTTGAAATGGAGTCATTTTATCAACGGCTTCGATTTGTTGAAGCGAGTTTTCTGAAAATGCCGAGACGCTGAGGCTAATAGGGCTATCGTAATGTTACAGGGAGGCCTAACACAGGTTGTGGTAGCGGAAAGGCTCCAAGTCAGCCATAGTGTGATATCTCAACTTTGGAAAAGGTTCAGGCAGACAGGTTCCGTGTTGATAAACCAAGGCTTGGTGGGCGACGAAAAAAAACACCTGCTCAGGATCGTTTCATCACCGTTTCGGCAAGAAGAAACCTACATCTACGTGTAGAATGCTACGGAATACTCTTCAAAATGCAGATGGGGTCCAAGTTTCCATCGAAACCATCAGACGACGTTTGAGAGAGGTGAATCTAGGTTCTAGACGTCCATTAAGAGGGGTTCCCTTAACACGTGACCATAAGCGCCAAATACTGGAATGGGCGAGGCAAGAAATCAATTGGAACGATCAATGGAGCAGTGTCCTTTTCACTGATGAATCCAGATATGGACGATTTTCAGATTTTCGAAGAATAAGGGTATGGACAATCCACGCGCACCCTGTAATCGTCGCTATATCCAAGAAGTCCATCCATTCCGATGGGGTAGTGTTAAGGTATGGGCCGGGATATGTTTCAACGGGCGCACAGATCTACACATTTGTCCTGGGAATATGACCAACTTATAGTATAAGGAGCATGTCATTGACAATGTTTTGCCAAATTTTGACGCTGCTATTGGTGAAACTTTTCAATTTCTAGACGATACCGCTAGACCGCACCATGCAGCCATAGTTGAGAATGCGCGCGAGGAGCTTGGTATTCCACATTTACCAATACCTCCGCACTCACTAGATTTGAATTGTATAGAAACATTCATGGGATATGCTCCAAAGAAGATCAGATAATCATCAACCTATCCCAGAATCCTTAAATGATCTGAGAGTGCTTCTGGCCTGTTTATGGAACCAAATTCTTCAAGAAATGTTCAACAACTTCGTGTGTAGTATGCAAAGAAGATGTCAAGCTGTTATTGGTGCCCGTGGAGGCAATACATTGTATTGATTATCTTAAAATGCTTAAATTCTTTGGGAATAAAATTTAATTATTTTACTCGATTCTCTTAACCACCCTGTATACGTTGCAGACCTACAGGCTACAATTAATTTTATTTCCTGCAACTTGAAATCATATTTATATGAATTTTCATCACAAAATCTCATTTAAGCTTTATTTTTTTGCAATTTAAGTCAATATCCCTAACTCTTGTAGAGCAGTTTTAGATAAGTAAATTAGACTCACCAAAATAAGTCATTATATATCTTTCTCTTAGATATCAAATAAACTAGTTCTCGGGTTTTCATTTTTCTTTCACAAAAAACATCCCATTTAGACAAGAGTCTTACATTCAAAATATTTAATTAAACGTCTTGAGAATGGCCGTAACATTACCGTAAAAAAAAGTTCGGTTAGACAAATTGGTGTTGGTTTATGTAAAAAAAAAAGTGATAAACGAGTACAGTTTTAGATCACATCTCCTTCGAATCGTATTTTTAATATTAAGAACAACTTTTTTCTCGTGTTCTCTGCAGTCATTATGGATTCGTTACTTTTTTGTTTATCAATGTAACATATAATCTTATGTTTTTCGAGAATTTGAAGAGTAAACTTTGAGTATTTCAAACCATGCTTTTGGCAGTCTCATTTTAAACTGATACAAGTTTCAGAGCTGCAGTATTTTCTGAAAGCATTCACCATAGTATATACGATTTTTTAAACTATCAAAAGTAGAGATTTCATCGAATAAAAATATCACGTTTTTGAAGAAGCATAATTTTGAAGTCAGATTTTCTGATTGAAAATATTTTTTTATTTACATATGATATATAAAATTAAATATTTTGTATCAAAAAAGTTACAGTGTGTTCAGGACATAAAGATGAGTTTCTACCGAAGTTTAAAATAAAACATTTTGTTGTAAAAGATTGAATTTAATGCAACCACAAGTTCAAATGTTTTTGAGATCGAGAGAAAATTGGAAAATGACGCGAAATGAAAAGATTAATAAATTTCCTTTCGCAAACCATTTCAAAAATCCACTGGAATAAGACGGGAAGAATCAAATGAAAGTTTGCTTGTCCCCAGGGGGGTATTGTATGCAATGAATCTGACCTTGGAGAGTCAGATTCAGTGTCCTTCAAATATTTTATAGTAATTCGTAATACGAATACGTATTCGTAATTCGAATACAACTTCAGTTGACGACCTTGCAGACGACAAAACTTAGTGGCACAGAATACACCTCTAGAATTTATGCGATGAAATATCCAAGAAAGAATCCAATTAACGGTAAATGAATGACCATTCGAATGTCTCAGATTGGTGTTGAATAGAAAGATCTTGGATTCTAACAGAAGCGGATGACTGTATCCTCTAAATAAAGATCGTTCAATAGGAAAGTCTAGATCAACTTCTCTCGATTCCTACAGAATTGGGTTACTATATTGAACTTTTATTGCCTGAAGGCGAAAGAATGAAATTACAAAGGAAGTGGATACAATTCCATCATTTCTCTGTAGGAACTACACCTTTCAGATGATGAATTCTTGCTTTCCTTATTTCAGGGTACCGTGGGGTAATCTAACCAATTAGTTCGAGAAATATCCTTAATATTGTAGCAAGTTTATTTGACTTTCACCTGTAAAACTCGAAAAATGAATAGTAAATCGAGGTTTCGTTATTTCATTTGAATAACCATCAAAAATTTCGAAAATTAAATGTCCTTTTCGGAAACTTTCTTCTGAAACATGATACGTCATGGAATGCTGACCCGACTACTCTTCGCACAGCAGCCCTTGCCCTGGTTTTTTTCACCGCTGAATATTGTTGCCCTGTTTGGCTCAATAGTGTTCATGTTCAGAAAATCGACGCACAGCTCAATTTATCAATGAGAATAATTACTGGAACCATTCTTATCTACACCTATCCAATGGCTACCAGTGCTATGAAATATAGTTCCTCCCCATATTCGAAGACAGTCTGCAACTTGGAATTCTTGGAATAAATTCAATTTCTTTTCCGATACTTTCCTACGTTCCAGAAAAAAGAATTCCAAGACTGAAATCCCGTTAACCTATTTGGTCGAGTAGTTATTCGACTTCAGCTACAATGAAATCTGGAAATCCGAATGGGATGACTGTTCTTTATCTAATAAAGATCTAATATCTGATCCATCGAATAAAGTTCCTGGTTTTAACTTTCCCAGGAGAATATGGTCCCTTCTTAATCGAATACGAACAGGTCATGGTCGTACCAATAGCATGCTTTTCGAGTGGAATTCAATTAACAGTCCTAATTGTGAATGTGGTGAATAGGAGGAAACAGTTGAACACCTAATTAATAATTGTTCGATTTATAAATTTCAAGATGGCATTAGAGCCATACACAATGTGTCAAATTCATTTTTGCAATGGGTTGAAAATTTCAGGTTGGAGTTTGTGTTTGGAAATCCTTCCTCCGAAGAGCCGTTCCGATAATCGTGATGTCCTTCAATATAAAATATTCAGATTTTATTTTATTTTTTTTACAGGGAGACAGGTTTTTTTAGCTCAGGTTTTTTTTCCCCTGGCTCTATAGAATCGTATGATACTAGTGATGATATTATCGTATGATACTATAGTATCAACAAACTTGTACATCCTCTGGTTCTAAGGCTTGGGGGGTGAAAGTTTCAAGTTTAAGAATTTTTCCGTTGTTTGTGTACTGAAACTAGCTCACATACCAAATTTCAACTTGATAGGACATCGGGAGGTACCCTAACAGTTTTTATGATCATCAGTGAGTGAGTGACGAAATCGGGGATTTTTAGATATTTATAAAATCTGAAGTGTAAGAGCTGTACATTTGAAACTTTGCACGTTTGATGGGATCACTACTTGCATTATATCCTGAGAATTTTGTGCATCTATTATATTCTTAACTCAAGTTATGAGGCACTACTGTGCTCCCAGATTAGTATCTACGTCAATTAATAGTTCTTAATTTTCATCACACAGAACGCTGAGGTCTGATATATGAAGTGTTAATTTTCTATCTGTAAGAACAGTAGTACGATATCAAAAGAGTTAGTGCATGCATTTCTTTTATTGAGTTTGATTCAAGAGTCTCTTGGGACTGATAGCCCAAAATAGTTTCGATAATGCAGAATCCTCTCAGAAATAATTTCAATCAATGCATAAAGAAGTAACAGTCGTTATTATATACGGTTTAAATTATATTCAGTGGCGTAGCAGAGGGCCCCGCAGACCCCGCAGTGCGGGGGGGCCCCGGCACTAAGGGGGCCCCCGAGCCAAACGAAAAGGTTTGAATGGGGCCCCAGTAACAATTGAACTTGCCGAGTCGCGATATTTTTCTGATGATATAACGAACAAAACCTAAACAATGATGGTACAGTTATATATTATCGAAAAATAGAGATATTCCTGAATTATATTCAAAACACATAGAAGGTTAACAGTAATTCGATTCGACATATCCCTCAGTCACACCCTCTGCTACCCTATTTTGAAGAGTTCTTTATACCGTCAAGCTTTTCGGTATTTCTCATTGAAGGGTCGCCTTTTATTGGGGTCTCGGCGGCTTATTTGACATGTTGTTCTTCAGGCGGCTTGCGTCTTATCTGTTATTGCAGAAATTATTGTCAATTCTCCAATCAGGGTATTTTTAAGAAGAAGGGGAAAATATTATCAAATTTTTTTATTTCCATTTCCATTCTAGTAGTGAGAGAAACAAGTATAACAAGAGAATTTATTGTGTGATTTTATTTATTCCAAATAAATATTATAATAAAGCACAATAAAGAAAAAAAAAAAGTGTTTGAATACGAAACCACGTTGTGAGTTTGTTTACAATCAACGACAAAGTTTTCAATGTTTTGACTCTTAGTGATTTTGGTTTCAGGATTACAATTTTATTCAAGGTAAATTCTAGAATTAATTGCGTAGCTTATTTATCCGTTAAGAAACGTCTCTCGTATTTTTTCATTTTCGATATTAAAAAAAAGAAAAGTTATTGAATGCGCCAATTAGAAACGGGAGTTCGAATGTCCTAAAATTTTTCAGAAATAAGAAACAATGTTAGATCGGAGAAGAAAAAGAAAATGCATTTTCTACGCGACGAAAGGTTTTTTTGATATTTTAATAAGCCAATGCCTTAGTCACAATTAATTATTCAGCACAGTGGCGTATCAGAGGTCCCCGGCACTAAAGGGGATCCCAAGTCAAACGAAAAGCTTCAAATGGGGCCCCAATAATTTCATTCTATTGAACTTGCAGATTCACTATATTTTTTTCTGGAATGTAATGAACAAAACTGAAACAATGGATATACAATTATTATAACTCCCGAAAAATAGAGAAATGTTCCTAAATGGTTTAAAAAACATATAAGGTTTTCAATAACTCCATTCGAAATATCACTCAATTAGTTTTTCAATATACCGTCAAGCTTTTCGGGACTCGGGACTCTCTTTGGACATCATCAAATGATCGTTTTATAAGGCTCGAGATAATCAAGAATTATCTTAGGACTACAATAACGCAAACACGTCTATAAGACTTTTGAGCCTACTACAGCTTCGAACTAAAAGTACCCTGAAGCTTGGCCATCGACAAGTTGATAGATATGTTTGAACAAAAAAATTAGCAAAGATTAATGCATTTTTGTTAAATAATTTTTCAACTTTATTATCACATTGATTTCTTTCCAGTTATTTTTCTATCAGAATCTATGTTATTTTGTTCACAAATTTTTGTTTTTCAATATATTGTATACATACTCATATATAAATTTTTTATCACATTTTCTTAAATATTTTTCTTTGGAAAACGTCAAGGGAAACTTATCAGAATGAACGTAAAATTATGAGGGGGCCCCCGACTAAAATCTTGCGGGGGGGCCCCCCGAAATTTGCGCTACGCCACTGATTATATTGTCTTCAAATTACATTCAGTTAGGATCACTTGGAATTTTGGAATATCTTCTTCCGAACTTACAGAATGAAAATCCAAGATATTTGCCTTTCACGTTATTGCATTTTTACGACTCGCATCCTCATTTTTTAGTAATTATAGTAATGAAGATCGAGAAATTAAAATACTTAGAACAAAGTATCACAAACTCAATTTTTCTCTTGTAATGAGTGTAATTATTAAAAGTAATGAATAGCGAGCATAACATGGTGTGACGGTGAAACAATAAATACCTCTCTGCATGACGATCATTATACATTTCTTCTCCATCCTTCGACACATTTTTACAGATACAGTGTGGTCCAAGGAAAACTCAAGACCTCGATTTTCCGGCTTTGAAATGGAAATATTATGGAAAATCGGTTAATATTGGTCGTACACAAAAGTTCAAATGGGTAAATTTGCAGTATTTTTATAGACATTCAGAATTCATTACTAAGAAATGCATAAAAGGCATCGTTATCCTGAAAATTCTATGTTAACTGTAGTTTTTCAAATGGCACACCCTGTATTTTATTTTCCTAATCGGTAGAGCTCTTTCTTCTGATTTAAAAAATATATATTTTATTGGGGTTATCTCTGACAGTTTTCTAAAAATATAGATATTTTCTTCTAAATCTAAAGCAGCTTTGGAATGTCAAACGAGAACTATGCGATTTTTTTATATCAAAGGAACCGTGGACAATGAAACACCTGATATTTAAATTATCGATATCTTTTTTTTAGTTTTTGAGGGTTTTCCTTACCATTTATGGGATATATTCAGGTTTTCAATTATTTATTCCCCTATTCTGAAATTAATCTCTTAATATTTTGCGGAGGGGTCATATACTTTTTATATTTCAAATATCCCCGTAAAAAGTGTCGAAGGAATATAAGTAGGGATAGCATTCTCGAGTGGCGTTCTACAGCTGCCTGAGATTTAGACGAAAAAACCTATATTTTCCAAACACTGCCGAAATTAACCAATAAAGTATATATATTTGAAATCAGAAGAATAATACAGGGTGTGTTGTGAACAATAGTCCACAACGAAATTTCAGGTTTTCGATGTCTTTATGAATTTCTTAGTACTGAATTTTGAATGCCCATGAAAAATACTTCAAATTCGTTCATTCAAACGTTTTGGATCGACCAATATTAACTGAGATAGCTACTGATTTAAATATAAACAATCAACCTGTACATTGTTATTCATACATCAAAAGAATTATCTTTTTTCAAGAGGTAACTTTTTTATATTTTACAATTCCTTTCATTGTAGTACCTTGTGATGAACAATATTTTTAGTTTTTTTTTTCCAGAGAATGCGAGAATAAATAGGGCGATTGCTGATTGTCCATTGTGAATCAGCACGTATAGGCAACTCAAAATACACAGTTATTGTTTGCATTGCTGATAATAGTAGAATGCGGATTTGTTCAAAACTTACATCATTACATTTTCCGTAATGTTCGGAAGACAGATAGGTGTAATAACACATGGACTCAGATGCGTTAATATTATTAGAAAATGTAGTTCACCGAATTAATATAAAATATAATACTTTCAGGAAAACGCTATTAACCATAGCGACCCCGCCGTAGAAAAATCCAACAAAAATCTTTCATAAACAGACAGTTCATCCAATCTTGAGTTATAAATGGTGTAACCAACAATATGGCCGACTTAGTTTTATATATTAAGATTTTCGCTGTTATTTCATTCTCGATGGATATTTCGAAGCGGAATTTTAGGGTCAGATACTCGATACGATCTTAAAAATTAGTTATAGCAAAACCCCTCATCCTTATTCAAAATCAAGGGGTTGTGCTTACCCTCATTAGAGGGTTAAGTAATAATTCATGAATATATGATTTTCAAGTTGTTGTTCCATTGAAGAAATACTTACTAATATTTATTTCGTTTCAATTTGGGTCGCTCTAATCTAAGTAGTATGGGCGGAATTATTCAATTCGCCCACTGGCGCATCTTAACATCAACAGTGATCAGACATCTTACACTCTGACATTTCTTACACGAAATCATCTGTAAGCTCCATTGCATCCAATGTAAAAATTATTCAAGAGTAATAATTATATGAAATCTGTTATGGTGTGAATTAACCTCATTCCCAATGATAACTCTGGTCTAGGAGAAACCAAAGATTAAAAGAGAAACCAAACAACAGAATATATACAGATACTTTATTTGTAAAATAATTCCCATATGACACAAATAAAATTGACCTACTTAAAACATATGTTATATACATATAATCATCTTAAAAAAGCTCATTTTAAAAAACATTACCAATAATTTCGGAATAACAAATGGATTTGATAATAATATGTAACCTATATGTATTAGGTAACCTCACAAATTTTCGGAGAATGAAGTTCAATGAAAATAAACTTTAAACAGAGGATAACTACTTTAAGATCTTTTATTATTTTAAACTCAATTTCATCTTTCCTACGTTATGAATATTGGACAATTTCAATATAAACATGTCAATCCCTGATATCATAAAGAATCATAGGAAACAACAATTTCAAGGCACATTCTGCAGTAAATTTACTAAATATTTCTCAATTTTTAACAAATTTAATGTTGGTTTATGTGCCAGGAAGTACTGAACCAAAACATTCCAACTAAACGCTAATAACCATACTTGTCCTGGAATTGATATGCATTAGATGATTTAAAAAAAAAAAAAAATTCAAGAATACCTGTAATGAAGTCATTACACCATTCGCTAAAGAACTTAATCTTCCAGCTACTTTAGACACACCTTGTCTTACAGATTCTTTAACTTCTTCTACATCATAATATTGAACATTATTTCTTTGATTGTCTGAAATCACATGTATGATTCCGAGAGAAGTCGAGGATATTAAAAAAAGTTACCTCTGTCGTTTCCGAAGAATTCTGAGGAGGAAATGCTGGACGACCCTTGGAATCTATTCAGATTGGCCTTGGTTTCGAAATCTGGACTTTGATCAGTGAAAAATTGATCCGAAGAAATAGCTTTGGCATTTCCAAATTTTTTTTGAGCGGCGTCCCCAGATGACACTTCATACTTCTTAGGGGTTTTATCAACTGAAAATAATATATAACATTACTAGCAAGGTAAGAGGGTTTTTACTGGCGAATGGAGGATATAACTGACGAGCCGCAGGCGAGTCAGTTACCTCCTTGAGCCAGTAAAACCCGTTACCTTGCGTGTATTGTTTTATATTTAATTTGTTTCTCATTTGTAAAAAGGTTAGATGAATTCCAAAAAAATCTCAATAATTTGTCGCAAATGTCGTAAGCTATGGAAGCTTTGCCATGAACATGTCTGTTTATTTTTCTTTACATTTGTTTTGGCGAATGCGAAAATGAATGTACCAAAAGAAATTATTGAGGCAGCCAGCAGTGTAGCATCAAGTTTATTACCTACAAAATCAGCTTCAAGGTATGAGTGAGAATACAACGACTTCAAAAAGTGGCAAAACAAAAATAGTGTGATTGGGGTAAATGAATAACTGAAGTTGTTTTGTTGGTCGACTTGAATCAACTATCAGTTAGATTCAGCCCTAATACTTTATGGGCAAAATGGTCTATGCTGAAAAGCTGCTTGGAAATGAAAGAAAATGCCCCTGTTCGCAGGTTTGTTTTCCTTAAAAAATTTATTGAAAAATATTACGTTTAGTTGTCATTTGCAGATTTCAAAAGGTAATAGCGTTTCTGAAACGAAAAAATGAGCGTTTTACGCCAAAAAGTAAAGTATTAAGTAAAGAAGAGGCTGAACAATTTCTTTTACATGCTCCTGATGATCAGTGGTTGCTGGCGAAAATTGTAACAATATTTGGGATTTTTGGATGTTGTCGATGTGACGAAATTCTCTCCTTAAACATGAATGATGAAGAAGATATGGAAAAATACGTTATTGTGACATTGCGGCAAACAAAAAATTTAACAACTAGACGATTCACCATAACCGATGATGGCTGCAGCTTCAAGCCCTGCATGTTATACAGAAAATATGTAAATCTTCGGCCTCCTGGAACAGAAAGCCGAAGATTTTTTTTTGACATACAGACATGGAAAGTGCATTTCCCGTAATGGTGGCCAGCACACTATTGGTGGTGTCCCAAAGCAAATAGCGAAATATTTAGGTTTAAAATACCCAGAGTTATACACCGGCCACTCTTTTCGCAGAACTGGAGCCACTTTGGTTGCAGATTCGGGTGGAGATATTATAGCACTAAAGCATGCAGGAGGGTGGAAGAGCACCGAAATTGCGATGAGTTATGTCGATGATTCGGTCAACAAAAAACTCGAAATGTCTAGCAAATTATTTGGTAGTAAGGAGAGTACAAATGTTCTGCAGTCCTCGAGTTCAGCAGTTTCTGAGTTAACAGATGGTTCATCTCTTAACTCTTTCATCATCAAAAATCTGTGTTACTGGAAATAACAATTGTACCACGATTTTCAACATAAATGACGATGAAACAAAATTTTCTGATGTAAATAATACTAATAACTTGTAAAAATTTTGCAAGTTAACTGTCAGTTTTACAAGTTAGTGACTTGATAAAATAAACTTTCTTGATTAATATTGTGTTTTTGGAAACTGACGTTTACAAATGAGAAACAAATAAAAATACTATTACAAAGAAGTTTGGAAAGATTGCAATCCTCACCTTGGGCTCTAATCTTCGGTTTCTCAGGAGGATCATCTACCACAACCCAGTCGTTTTTAGAACTGCTGCTGCTGTTCGAATCCAGCAGAAAAGAATCTAATTTGGTGAAACCGCCTACATTTCTGCTCATCCCAAAGCCTGGACCGAACGAAAAATCGTCGAAGAAACTGTCATCGGCTAACCTCAATTTACTAAGAGAGCTCAGAGTACTGCTTGTGCTTGATTGAATATTTTCTTGTTCTATGGTTTGCATATCACTCAGTGCAGAATGACTGATGCCACTGGAAATACGAAAAATTTCTTATTGGAAAATGGATCAAAGTTGGGAACATACAGGGATATTCACGAATATGGCTCAAGGTGAGCTTCAAGTAAAAAGACGACTTCTTGTATATTTTTTGAAGGTTCTAGGACTACTGGTTTTTTCTGGAAGTGACATCAACTTTCGTTTTCAAATGGAAAGACCCATTCTCCTTTGAATCCTGAGTCTTTTTGATTCGAAAAGTTTGAATTTTCCCGAGAAAATTCTCTATGAGTGAGGAAATACAAAAAAAATCTCAAAATTTAACTCTGTTGAAATACAGACAACTTCGAGGTTTTTTCATAAAAAATTATCATTTTTGAGAATCTCCAAGAAGAGAGGCTGATGCTGCTTTTCCGCTAGCGTGATTTTCAGAATATGATGAAGGAGGTCACAAATTCTTTGTCAAAGTTGCAAGTGTTCATCAAAAAATCATTTTTTTTTTCAAATTGGAACCCCATCTTTTTCGAGCATTTTCGAAATGTTTGTCGTTAAATAATAGGAGCATACGTCCAAGACTTTTATCCCAAAATGATGATATTTGGAGATACTTAGGAAAAACGATTTTGTCTTCCATTTTCAATCTTATTCCAAATGTGTTTTTTTACTGGAAAATAATTGGTCAAGTAAAATTTTTGGGAATCTCTGTTATCAAGAAAATATTTTCTATAGTTCAGACGAGTTAAGTTCTTGAATTATCATCTGTAATGTGAGAGCAACAAGTTGTTTTTAGATGTCAATGTGAGTATTAGTGAAGTCAACGTAAAAAATTCTCCGGAATGCAGAAAAAATAATTTGTAATAATTTTTAATGCTTTTGAAAGAATAATTAACAGAACATGAAACAATTGAAAATTCAAATTTCCTACCATGACAAAAAAGAAATTCTCCAGAATTGAGGATTTGCAGAAATTATCCTAAGCTTCAAAAAATAAAGAAGAACTGAACTTGTCTGAATTATAAGACAATATTTTCTTGATAACAGATTTCCAAAAAGTTCACTTGACCGCCAATTATTTTCCAGTGAAAACACACATTGGGAATGGGATTGAAAATTAAAGAAAAAATCGTTTTTCTTGAATATCTCGAAAAATATTCATTTTGGGATAAAAGTCTTGGACGTATGCTCCTATTATTTTATGACGATTTCGAAAGTGCTTCGAAAAAATGGGGTTCCAATTTGAAAAAAACGATTCTTTGATGTTTCGTCACTTCTAACTTTGACAAAGAATTTGTGACCTCCTGTATCATATTCTGAAAATCACGCTATCGGAAAAGAAGCATCGGCCTTTCTCGGAGATTCTCAAAAATGAGAATTTTTAATGAAAAAAATCTCGAAGTTGTCTGTATTTCAACAGAGTTCAATTTTGAGATTTTTTTTTTGAATTTCCTCATTTACAGAGAATTTTCCCGGGAAAATTCAAACTTTTGGGATCAAAAAGACTCAGAAATCAATGGAGAATCCATTTATTCAATAAAAAATGGGTCTTCCCTTATGAAAAACGAAAGTCACTTCCGGAAAAACCAGAAGTCCTAGAACCTTAAAAAATATACGAGAAATCTTCTTCTTACTTGAGCTCACCTTCAGAATTTCAATCCTGAATCTTGAGTCTTTCCTGAAAATATTCTATTGAGCCATATTCGTGAATAACCCTGTATACAGGATTTTCCGGAGATATCGGCATTTGAGTGAAATTAGATATCTCGAAAACAAATGGTCATATCCGACGGTGGTAAAAAGCAAATTAGAGCTGAATAAACAGGCTATGCGTTTTTTGCATCGGTCTAGCTCGAAAAAATTTTTCCATGCGCGTAGAGCAAAATTAAAAATTTGAAAAATTGTGAAAATTTTTTTTTCCTGATTTATCTGAGGGTTGCATGGTAATCCGAAGAATTTTTAACCAACAAATTAAGAAACCAGAGTGTTGAAGCTTCAAAAGTAAGTTTTTTATTTCCAATTTTTCATTTTTTAATGAGATACAGGTTGGTGAAAATCCCCAATAGATTTTGAAAATTTTTCTGTTCCTGAGAAAACAATAATCCAGAAAAATGTTGAGTGTATGCCAATGAATTCTCAGTGAAAATATCTATCAAAGACAGTTTTCATCTTGAAAATATCATGAAAAACATCAGAAAAATTTCAAAGGAAGCCGTAATTTATTTGCTGGAAAATATCTGAATGAACTCATATGCCACAGCAATCAATCACAAGTGATCAAATAAATAAATAAGAACTTTCGCATTTTTTTTTAAATATTAAAAAAATCGATTTATTTTTTTTAACAATACCTTCTATTTCCCACTCCCATCCCAAGTCGTTCCACCTGGTTGGCCTTTTTCGGATCGACTTTCTTAACTTCCTCCTCTTTCTTCTTCTGCTGCAAACTGAGATCTTTATATGCGAGACGAACAGCTGCCTCACGTTCCTCTTGTTCTTTTAAAGAGAGCTCCGCAGCTTTTGCGTTTTCTTCGATCATCCTCAACCTGCTTTCCTCTGCAAGTTCTGCTTCTCTCTCGATTTCAGCGAAATTAGTTTTCACCTTGGTGGCTCCCAATCCTCCTTTTCTTGTGCCGAGCTGATACAAACGACCCGTTATTTTTGATAAGCATTGCCGAGAACCTACGATTAAAGCTTACCCCTCCTTTTCGAGTTGCTGGTTTCCTACTAGCAATTGTTGATTTTTTTATTTCGAAATTATGGTTATTAGAACTGAAATCAACCTTAGGACCTTCATTCGGATTATTGTTATTGGAAATTATGCTTTTTTTCTCCTCCACCTGCACCTGAAATGATTCAATTTTAATCTAGTATCTTCAACTACACACTAATGAAAGAATAAAAATTCCTGCATTTGTAATAAAAGAATGGTAAGAAATTGGGATCACAATAGATCTATTAAGCAAATAAAATAATAACCAATAAGCAGAATATTGATGAAATGAGAAGGTACCTACTTTAACAAAATCTTGTTCAGTTGCTTCGGGCGAAACAAAATTTTCATGTTCTGTAAAGAAATCAACTTCCTTATCCTCTCCACTCTTCTCTTCGTGATGTGGATGAATGTGCAGCTGAGAATGTTAGAAAACTATCACAAAAAGCATCAAACTCTCATGAAATAAAATGCGAACTCAATTTAGGTAGTTAGCATTTTGAAAATCTTATAAAATCTCCTACCTGTTTACTGTTCAATAGAGATTTGTGAGCCAACTGACTCAATTTATCCCTGTAGAGTTGAGCAGCTCTGGAATTATACTTTTTTTGAGCATCAGTAGTGTTACAGTTGTGTTGGGAGAAGAATTGCATCTAAAAATGAACTCCATAAAACAGTGGATAAAAACAGAAATGGAATACTAACAGCATTTGCATTACCCCCTAATTGCATCTGTCTTATTTGCTGCCATGTCCAATTTGTATCCAGTTGTGTTGATCTTACGAATGTTAAATGTACCCCTAAGCTTCTGTGTACAGCTGAACAATCAATACATATGAATACACCATATGTAACACTAGACCATGTCGGATTTTTAGCGTTGCAATCAAAACAAACCTGAAATAATGCAATAATTATACACGTCATTTTCTGAAATATGGTACTTTATTCGTAAAATGAAAGGCCCCATACCTTGTTTGTAGGAACTGATCTGAGTCTGTGGAATACTGCTTCAATATCTTCCTTGCTTAACTGAGATTGTGGGTCCATTTTAGTATAAAATATTATCTACTTTTCTAATGAGAATAAGGAAAATGTACTATGTAGACAACTTTATCATCTACCTTTTGATGACACACTTTTAAAAGTCATGAGATGAGTCAAACTGTCAAATTTTGAAGGTGAAGCGCCAACGAACATGACGTTTACTCATAGAACTGTGTCAACCATTACTCTTAACGCCAATGACCTACAATAGGATGACAGTTTTTTTTCCTTTTGAACTAGTCGGAAAGCAAAATTTTTAATTCTGATCTGATAAAACTAGAAATAATAGTGGATTCTGTGTAATTTATTTTTTCATATTTGAAGGACGATCACGATTCCTGTTTTAAAATTTTTAGTTCACGCCAAATATTGTAGATGGCGGCATTGAAATTCATTCATAAAATTGGACAGAATAAACAATTACAAAGAGAGAGTGACAGACTAGTAAACAAAGATAGTGCCGAAGTTTTCGAAGTTTTTCGCGTGTTTTTTAAGTGATTAAAATGGAAAAATTGAACTATTTAGTGAAATAGGAGTGCGTTAAAAGTGTGATTCCTGGACAAAGTAAATGACTACCGAGTTGTCTCTGGTATAAGAGTTTCCCAATTAACCTCAATGCAAATTAATTGCCATTTCTCTTCGCACATTACATTAATTGCAATTATTACGTGAAAATCTAATCATGGGAAATGTTGAGGAGGCAAAAAACGACAGCGGGCATGATTTATCCCCCACAACTGAAGCAAGTAAACTTTTGGAACAGGCATTATTGCAAATGGATGGGATAATTTCAGGTTAGTTTTGTTTTGTTCACCTTCGAAGTTTTATCTTATCATATTTGTGAAAGGAGTTCGATAATTAATCGTATTATTTACACCTAGTTTACTGTTGTACTCATCGAGTGCATTAAAATGCTATGATCCACTTTACTATTGTGTAGTAAATTTATAGAGAACAAATGAGTTACAGTGCATTATTATACCTTTTGGGGGATGAAAAAAATAAGGCCCATGGGGTGACGGTTTTAAAAAAATTATATTATTTGTTTCTTCCTGACTTTTTGCTTTAGTTATAAACTAATAAAGCGACTTCCTTTCGATCTTTTTAACTTGTATCATTGAGCCTACATTTTAAAAAAAGTTATTTCTCAGTTTTTCATTTTGTTTAGTATAAGTCTGAATGAACTCAATTATCATATCGTCTGCAACATTTTGTTAAGAGCTTATTCGTACTTACCACTTTGAATTTTATACAAGTTTCGATCAAAATTAATCAAATCAAACACTTTGGAACATAGTTTTTTAAAATTACCATGCCTTCGACAAAAATTTGTTATTTTTTGTTTGATAGCTCGTATTTCTTATGTTTTCTGAAATAGTCTTATAAAAAATTCATTTGAACTTTCATTGTGTCGATTTTTTCGATTTCTGATGTCTTTCTTCATAATATAAGCGAGTATATAAGTGAAAAAGTTGTTACCTATGAACGTTGAGAAGAATTTTTCATTCTCTCGAATAAAAAAATTGTTCACCTAAAAAAAATTCAAAAAAATATCGAATGAAAACTCTGGGGATTTCAATATTTAACAGCTTTTATATAAATATTTCTCATTCTTCAATCTCAGAGACGAAATATAGACTTGTCAGTGAAATTTTCATCTCGATATATTCATGATATAAAGGTATTTGAATATTTTCAGAAAATATCTGGTAAAACTGAAATACCTAACTTCCAAAGTGCAAGAAACGACTATTTGTAGTGACTTGACAAATGGACGAATAATGAAGAGGACCGGAAGTATTCTAAAATTAAGTTAATCAGAAAACAATTTCACATTCATATGGTGAAATTGTGAAAATTAAGAAAGTTGAATTAAATCTGGAATATATAATTGATTTTTTGTGAGAGTTACAGAAGTAAATTATGATTTTTCACTTGATTTCTGATTATGTAGAAAAAATTGATTTCTCAACTCAGTTGAGCCAATTTGTAAATAAATTTAAGTGAAAATCGTGAGCTTTTTATTCTATATGCTGTATACAGAATATCTACTTTCAAAAGGGCTAAACTCAAGGCTAAACTTTAAGGAGAGATCATTTAAGTGATTTCCAACAAAAAATTGCACAACACATGGTTGAGATGCATCAGAAAGTATATTAATATTTCTTCATTTGTATTAACTTTTCTACAAGATAATAATTTCTGTGTGCAAAAATTTTTTTATTGCGGCTGTGGTAAAGGGATGAATATGACTATTCTCAAGTGAACAAAATTAGTCATATTTTTCTAGTGGTTTTATGGATGAAAGTTCGTTATTAGGGACCTATTTTCTTTTCAGCAAAAAATAGCTCATTTAGCGCATTTTCGTATGACATCATTTTTCATTCCTGTCTTTAGGCATTTCGAATTAATGTGAAATAAATCAGAGAGTGTCCTATAGGCTGGTCATTTTCACAGATGCTGAAAAGTGTTACAAATTCCGAAATAATCATTCAATTCTGATAAATATACAGTACCACAAATTAAATATTGTTGAATAAAATTTCAGTCTGAATGAATAAATCATCCCGTATATTGACTAGGAAAAATATGAGACATTTCTAAGTGGCAATTTCATGATGCTGATGGTAGACCCTATATATGGTGAAAAGATGTTACCGTGTATATTATAATGCAAAACAAGTGTTCGAATATGATCATAGCGCACCAGTATCAAGGACAAGATTATTTATATGGATTATGAAATCTAGAGGCCCGAGAAGTGATCCTCGAAGAACCCCCGCGGTTATGTACCGTAGCTCCTGATGGGAGGTCATTACAATTGACACAGAGGGCAGATCAATTTCAATGAAGTCAATTGCAAATGCAAAACCTAATACTTCAACTAGCTCATCAAAATGTTTTGATTTACTGTATTAAAGCTTCTGTTAGATCTATGGGAATGATCTATTAGACTAATTTATTTTTTAATTCATGCATGGCAATGAAATGAGTCATTGCTTTAGGAGCATTCCTGATGTTTTAACGAGTTGTTGGAGCATTTTAGATGATTCGTTCGAATTTTTTTTTCGTTTGTATCCTGTGGTTAATGAACGAAATTGAGAGTTACATATACAGGGTGGAAAATCAATGGGTAGTTTCCTCTGTTCTGAAATTTCAAACTGTTTGATTTCGAAATTACCTGTTCGCCTGATTAAAATTTGGAATTTTCTTTTGGGTAAATTATGAGAAATTTATATGGTGAAAGCTTTAACTACCATTTCCATGAAATTACACATTTTTAATTACCCTAGGAACTTTCAAAACCTCCGTTTTGTGTAAGTTAATAGAATCTTGTGAAATTGATGAGGTGAAAGCGCTAATAGTTTTTGAAATTACCGCAGATTTTTCGCTACTATCGGAACTTTTTTTGAGAATTCTTTAAATCTGGGGACTTTCTACCATGATTTCGAATAACATCGCCTTGATTCAGTCAATTTATCCTATCTGTTGAGTATTTAAAAATTTTTCCAGGCAATTTGCGAAAAGTGGGCTTTCAGGTTTGGCCACTGCTTTGATAATTAGCTTCAATAAAAGAAAAAGTGAACAATTTCTTGATGGGTTTCAAGTGCGGTTGTAATTGGTTATACCATAATTATATTTTATCTTTCCATAAAATTCTAACACTTTCCCCGGAACCGGTGTGAACTTAGCAGACTATTTCCAGCAGTCCGTTTGTCGAATACGCATAAACGCGGTCATCAGTGGCGTACGGGCGGAAGACAAAATTAACATTGAAATTACGTTACAGCATGCAATACATAATATGGGGATCTCAGGGTTGATTGAATTAGAGTGAAACAAAGGAATGACACACAAAAAAAAAATAATTATAGCAATTATTTTGGAGAAGTGGTGAAGTTTTCATCTTCGGGGTATTTGTATTTCATTCTAACAGGAACTATTTGTCGGAACATGACCATATTTGGCATTTTTGATTATTATATCAATGTGACTAAGTTCACGCAAAATCATTGACTGGGGGTAGGGGGTCATTATTCATCCCTTATTTTTCAAAATTCGATAGAACGCAAACCATGAGCCGGAGCATAACCATATTTGGCATGGAGAATTGTTATATGAATATAAATAAGCACACTTAAAATCGTCGACTCGCAAAGGGAGGCAGGGGGTAATTCTTCATCCCCTATTTTTCAAAATTCGATTGAACTCAAACCATGAGCCGAAGCATAACCATATTTGGCATGGTGAATTGTTATATGAATATTAATAAGCACACACAAAAATCATCGACTCGCAAAGGGAGGCAGGGGTTGATTCTTCATCCCTTATTTTTCAAAATTCGATAAAACGGAAACCGTGAGCCGGAGCATGACCATATTTGGCATGGTGAATTTTTATATGAATATTAATAAGCACATAAAAAATCATCGACTTGCAAAGGGAAGCAGGGGTTGATTCTTCATCCCTTATTTTCCAAAATTGTCAATTCAAAAATGAAAAAATTGGCACGATTCTACGAAGTTGAATGAAAACTAGTTATTGTCTGACGAAGGAGTCTGATTCAGACTCCGAAACGTAACGCTTAAGAGTTCGAAGTGTTTTCTTTTTGTTCATTGTTAGACAACAACTTTTTCTCGTTAAGTTTTGGCCCCTGACAAATTAGTGCTCATTTTTTATGTTCTCTCGGGAAGGTTTTGAACGAAACAAGACACATTAAATGGAAGAAAAATTCAGGATTTCACCAAATCTTATGAGAAAGAAGAGAAATGAACAATTTTCGAAATACTGAAATGCTGATACTGATTCAATACTTGGTATTTCCACCCCTTGCGTTAATTACAGCTCGGCAACGACGGTTCATACTCAAAATGAGTGATCTTAAAATGTTCTGATCTAATCCTCCCAGATTTCTCCGAGTTGGATTCCTAAGTCATTAAGAGTAGCTGGATGATTTTCTGAACTTCTACGCCTTCTATTGAGGTTGTCCCAAATCTGCTCAATCGTATTGAGATCTGGACTTCTTGCTGGCCATTCCATTCGAGAGACTTCAACCTCTTCAAGGTACTCCTGAATGATGCGCGCACGATGGGGTCTGGCATTATCGTCCATAAAAATGAAATTTTCACCAATGTATGGGGCAAATGGCACTACATGCTCGTCAAGAATGTTCCTTATATACTTATCAGCATTCATAGCTCCATTATCAACGACCACTAGGTCTGTGCGGGCAGTCAAAGATATTCCACCCCATACCATAATCGATCCTCCCCCAAAACCAGTAGTATTCAGAAAATTGCACTGAGCATATCTTTCACGTGGACGTCTGTATACAAGGGAACGTCGATCACAATGGTAGAGGCAGAATCTAGACTCATCTATGAAGAGAACTCTTTCTCAATCGGCCTCTTCCCAATGGATATGATCTCTCGCAAAATCCAAACGCGCCCTTCGATGGGCCGGGGTAAGAGCTGGG
This sequence comes from Hippodamia convergens, assembly GCA_038502775.1. Classification (NCBI taxonomy): domain Eukaryota; kingdom Metazoa; phylum Arthropoda; class Insecta; order Coleoptera; family Coccinellidae; genus Hippodamia; species Hippodamia convergens. Next base: position 8,442,827 of record CM076614.1, on the reverse strand, counting down.
CCTCTTGCCGCGACACGAGGCCTTAAATCATATTCTCTGAGGCGATTTCTCATTGTCTGAGAGCTAAATTGCACCCCATGAGTTTGCTCAAGCTGATTTTGAAGGAGGCGAGCGGTTGCAAACCGTTGTCCCAACGAAGAAACTCTCAAGTAACGTTCTTGAGGCAGTTGTTACCCGTGGTCTACCCTGTCCTGGTCTTCGGACATTCATACCTGTCTCCCTGAATCGCTGCAACATTCTGGACACACTTGTATGGGAAATTCCAAACCTTTCTGCAATTCTTGCGTATGTCCACCCTTCTTCTCGCAAAACTACCGCTTCGGCACATTCCTCCTTGGTCAAATTGCGTGTTTCGCATAGCGATCGAGTGTAGGAAATCAAACGAAAGGAAAATTATTGATCACTGGAATTGATCGAGAACAACTGATTTTAGAATGGAGCCAATACATTCAAAATCTGATAATATCATATTTTTTTATTCCTGCTGGGAAAAAGCATCTGTATTGAAGAAAAACGTTGGAAGTGGTTAACATATGCATGCATAATTCTGATAAAAATAATTATCATTGAGAACACCTTCAGTTGTAGAATAAATTTGAGATTTCCATAATGTGCGTTAATTTTTTTGCGCTGTGTATGATCGGCCTGAAACACCTCGATCGCACAGATTGCGAACGGTATACGATAGGAGTCCAGCCAACTCCTACCCCAAATGCCTCCCAAGACTATTTTCAACCTCGCCATCCCTCGGGGAGTCTGGCGCGAAACCCTCATCCGAATCTGCGTCATTATTGTCTTCCACCCCTTCTCTCTGCGGATCCCGAATTGTCTAGTCGGCGGCGGCGGCAGAAAACGAAGCGCAGGGCTGTCACCCCCACCGTCATTCTCATCTCCGCGGTCCGGAGGCTGAGAACTCTGCGTTTCATCCCCCGAGTAGCGGACGTAGTGCCGAGAACGAGCCTCAACAGGTGCGAGCACGATTGAAGCGCGTCACGTATAAACCTGTCGATTTGAGGAGGAAGACGCGAGTGGTGATGTGAGGTGGGAGTTATCGCTTTTAGGGTCGTTTGAAGGGAGTTTGGGGGGTTTGTGTTGTAGCGCGGGTGATTGGTGATGATTGAAACTGCGGTATTTCAGAAAAAAGTTTGTTCAAGGTCATAACGGTGTTCAGGCAGCGATATTGGTCGTATTCAGCTCTTTGAAGTTATATTGGCATCCCCAATTACGAATTTTAAACCAGAATTTATCGTAGGTGTACGTTTGTCCACCTTTCAACACTGTTCAAGTGAATTGGAAAATATGGTACCGTGTAACCTCTTTAATCCGGACAATTGATGGCAAGGCATTTATCCGGTTTTTCGATTTGTCCGGATTATAGAAAAACAGAATTATTCTTAAAAATTGTTTAATGAATGAAATATAATATCCATAAAAGTAGAAGAAAATATTTGATCAGTTCGAATTTTCAAATACAGGATATTATAACTCGTAAGAAAAAGAAAATTCTTTGCCTTTACGGAGGCCACATCGAGAACATTTTTGAAACATAGATGAATTCAAAATAGTAATCATCGAAATGAATACCATTTTCAATTTCCAGGCTCAGAGATCTTTTATCATGAGGTTGGAGAAATGATATTAGATTTTGTCACTGAGATGAGAGATATACCGGTTTCGGCCTTGTTGAGCCTCATCAGTATCCCGTACATCTCAGGACAAAATCTTCATAAAAAACTTCGAAATTTAAAGCAATTGGTTGTGAAGTAATGAGTAAAATATATCAAAGTACTATGGTGGTGACATCCAATTGCGTCAAAATGAAGTTTCATATCTCCAATCAAAAGCAAAAAAAGAAATCTGTACTTCCTCTTTCACTGAATGAGAGTTTAGCAGTGGCTCTATTCAGGGCCCGCTTGCTAGTTTCTCAAAGTGATGGAAAAAGCCCAATTCTTTTTGCGACTGTGAAGCCAAGTGTTCTTAAGAAAAAGAAAATTCTTTGCCTTTACGGAGGCCACATCGAGAACATTTTTGAAACATAGATGAATTCAAAATAGTAATCATCGAAATGAATACCATTTTCAATTCCCAGGCTCAGAGATCTTTTATCATGAGGTTGGAGAAATGATATTAGATTTTGTCACTGAGATGAGAGATTCAGTGAAAGAGGAAGTACAGATTTCTTTTTTTTTTTGCATTTGATTGGAAATATGAAACTTCATTTTGACGCAATTGGATGTCACCACCATAGTACTTTGATATATTTTACTCATTACTTCACAATCAATGGCTTTAAATTTCGAAGTTTTTATGAAGATTTTGTCCAGAGATGTACGGGATACTGATGAGGCTCAACAAGGCCGAAACCGGTATATCTCTCATCTCAATGACAAAACCTAATATCATTTCTCCAACCTCATGATAAAAGATCTCTGAGCCTGGGAATTGAAAATGGTATTCATTTCGATGATAACTATTTTGAATTCATCTATGTTTCAAAAATTAAAACTCGTATCACAATAGAAATGATATGTTTATTTTTCTTGTAATTTGTAACCAATGGCATTATTCTGAAAAGGAACAAAAATAATTTGAATTTGAATCTGTCAAATCAAGAGATCATATTTAAAATTTTACTCGACTTAAAGGAAATTTCGGTTTGAACTTTACAGTGAGCCTCATCTGCTCGTCTGGAATTTTGTTTTCTTCATTCTTCCCTTTTCGACAGTTACTATATCCTCGTCACCGTCAGTGGAGGAATCATTGGTTTCATATTCATTTCTTCTACATTGGTGCACTAGCGGCACTCTAACATTCGTCTGAATCGAAGATTATAGAGTTCTCTACAATCTTCGGTCTGATTTGTATCTCAACTCTTAAATTTCAGACCCGGTCGCTTGTGTGCGTCCGGATTATAGAGATACGTCCGGATTATGGGTTTTGAAATCAGGCGTTCGGAGTACTGGATCTCCGGATTTGAATGTGTCCGTATTGAAGAGGTTACACTATATTTCCTTGTATTTTGGAGCAGCAACTCATTGGAGTTGCCTCCTTTTCTTAAATTGTTAAGAAAAGGATTTTGGGGGATTTAGATCGTTTGTTCAAGGTTAGTAGTCCACTTTTGTCCACCCATAGAACCATAAAAATCAAGTATGAAATAAACTACTCCGCATGAGTTAGGGATATTGACTTAAATTGCAAAAAAATATAGTTCAAATGAGATTTTGTTAAGAACATTCAAATCAATATGATTTCAAGTTGCAGAAAATAAAATTAATTTTAGCCTGAAGGTCTGCAGCGTATAAGAAAAATCGAGTAAAATAACATTTTCTTTGCATATTACACACGAGGTTATTGAACATTTCTTGAGGAATTTGGTTCCTTAAACGGGGCAGAAGCTCTCTAAGATCATTTAAGGATTCTGGGGTAGGTTGATGATTATCTAATCTTGTTTGGAGCATATCGCATGCATGTTCTATGCAATTCAAATCTGGTGAGTGCGGAGGTATTGGTAAATGTGGAATACCAAGCTCCTCGAGCTCATTATCGTCTAGAAATTGAAAAGTTTCACCAATAGCAGCGTGAAAATTTGGCAAAACATTGTCAATGACATGCTTCCTATAGTGTAAGGCGGCCCATACCATAACACTACTCCCTCGGAATGGATGGACTTCCTGAACATATCGACGATTACGGGGTATGCGCGGGATTGTCCATAACCTTATTCTTCGAGAATCTGAAAATCGTCCATATCTGGATTCATCAGTGAAAAGGACACTACGCCATTGATCGTTCTAATTGATATGTTGCCTTGCAAATTCCAGTCTTTGATGCTTAGGGTAACGTGATAATGAAACTCCTCTTAATGGACGTCTAGAACCGTAGCAGCTACACGTAGATGTGGGCTTTTTTGTCGCCGAAACGGTGATGAAACGATCCTGAGCAGATGTTGTTTTTCGTCGCCCACCAAGCCTTGGTCTTTCTAACACGGAACTTGTCTCCCTGAACCTATTCCAAAGTCGAGATATCACACTTTGGCTGACTTGGAGCCTTTCCGCTACAACAACCTGAGTTAGGCCACCCTGTAGCATTCCGATAGCCCTATTAGCCTCAGCGTTTGTTAATTTACGTCTGACTCCATTTCAAAATAAGAACATTCATGAAGCATATACAAAGAACCAAACCTCAGAAAAAAGGCGATCAGATTGACGAAATGTCTCATACTGATTTGTATTGGATCGATTCGAGTTGTTATTGAGTTTTAAATGATTTTACAGCGATTTTCTCGAAGATTAAATACTTTTCAGAACGATTGAATACGATATCCTCAACGCTTGTGAAGCAGTATATTTATTTCATAATTGATATTCATGGTTCTGTGGGTGGATTGAAATTTCTGGGTGGACAGAAAGGTCAACGATCTAGATGGTTTAGAATATATTTTTCAATTTGGGGTCGTACTATAATTCGGACAGAAACAACATGTTTTCCCTTTTCCTTGAACGATTATGAACTTATGATTCAAACATAAACATTTGGGTTAAGAGCTTCTCACGATTAATTCTGTTAATTTTGTGGGTGGATTGGCATTATTTGGTGGACAAAAGTGGTCAAACGATTTAAAATACTCTTTTTAATTTTGGGTTGGTGCTGGAAATTTCACGGGAATAACATTGTTTTACATATCTTTTGAACGATGCATGGGTACATGAAAAAAAGTGGACAAATAATAAATATGGACCTACTAAGATGGACAAACTACCCAGAGATGTTTTTTTCAAAATTCGCATTTGGGAGTGCCATTTTCACTGAGCTGTCAACCTCGACTGTAATTATCCGCTGTAGAAGCGCGGAATTGGAGGTTGGAGGGTTCGTTGACCGAAATTCCGCCTGAAACCTTCCATACATTCATTACTATCGTGTTTTCAGCCAGACGTTTCGCGTTGTGAAGAATTGGATAGTTTTCTGTAGTTATAAAAGAGTGTTCCAATCAAACAAAAATGCGACCATTATTCCTCACTCTGAAAATAAATATACAGGGTGAGCCTTTGACTTGTACAAATATTTTAACGGGATATTCCTGTGGACGAAAAAAACACTTATTGTCCCTACCATTTTTTTCGATTCAGCTCGGTTGGAAAGATACAGTCTGTTGAACATCCATAAAAAAATTACATTTTCGAATATATCTCGTGAATGATTTCACCGAATCAAATGATTTTCAGAATATAGCTTTTCATTAATGTGGCAAATCTTCTACGAAGACAAAATTTCACTCACATGTTTAATTTTTTTCAATTATGACCAATATATACCATTACATTCCATAATTATATCAGAAATTCAAAAGTGCCAACTCTTTGAAGTAAATTGAATGCTATTCAATGAATATTTGGTCATTTTGGAAAATAATGGTATTCTTTGTAAAATCCCGTGAAATGCACATTTTTCGAGTAATTTATGATTTAAACAAATCTTCATCAGCGAAATTAAAAAAAAAATTGATAACTTTGGCTTAATGCAATTCTGTTCAAAAGATTCAGAGAATTAAATTTCTGCTTCATTTTCTCGAAGGTTTAGGTGGTGGATCTATTAATCAGAAAAACTTCAGTGTCATGTTTCCAGGGGCAGAATAGCTCATTATGAAAGTTTGAAATGGTTATATCTTTTTATCTAGGCTGAATCGGAATAAATGGTATACGAAAAAAGTATAATAATAATAATGACCTCAAGAATTTAAATATATGTACAAGTCGAAGACTCATCCTGTATACTTCGCACAACAGTTGAAGGAACAGAAAAAAGCTGTATCTCAGTGAATAATGAAAAATATTGAATATTGAAAATGAAAAAATTTTACATATGAAGGTTTAAGGCTCTAGTTCCTTAATTTATTGGTTAAAAATTTTTTGAAAAAAGGAAAAGGATCTTTTTGCATTCAAAATTAGATATCTCGAAACCGAATGGTCAAATCCGAGGGTGGTAGAAAGCAAATTAGAGCTGAATAAACGAGCTTTGCCTTATTTGCATTTTTCCATGCGCGTAGAGCAAAAAAAAATTTGCAAAATTTTGAAAATTTGTTCTTCTTGATTCATCCGAAAAATTGCTTACCTATAAATTAAGAAACTAGAGTCTCCAAGCTTCAAAGTTCATACGATCATTTTTCACTGAGATACAGTCTGTTGGAAATCACCAAAAAATTTTGAAAATTTTTCAGTTCCTTCAATTGTTGCGCGAAGTGCAGATTGAAAAAAATATTTTCATAATTCATGATAAAATTACATTCTCTCTAATTATTTGTCAAATCCGTTCATTCCGCCACATCTCGTGGAACAAAACAATGTTATCCCTTAAATGCACGATTTTTTATTTTTGAGTTCCGAAAAGCTTATTCTCCTCGTAAATCAGTGGGAAATAACAGAAAAATAATAAAAAAATCCAACTATAAAATTTCATTTACGATGTAAAAAAGTTGGGTTTGTGGCCAGATGGCTACATTGCACAAATTTGGTTTGAATAAAACATGAACATGAAAACATAGGGATCAGTGGTTGTGGAAATTCTTGAAACAATTATTGTTTTTATTCAAGCAAAGAGCAACACCACATTTTTCGCACTCTCGAATAATTCACGAACCACTAAAACTTCAACGCATGCGTAAATGTCTTTACAGTTTTCGCGATTTTCAAGTTGCAGAACACTAGAAACAAGCCGCGGCTATAATTACAGGCCAGCACTGTGTTGCCATACGCAAACATAGCGAAAAAACGAATAAATAGTTTTCTGTATTGAAGGTACAAGCTGAAAATTGGTATGTTGCCAAATGGCAACATAGTGCATTTAAGGGTTAAAATATTTCATTCTAACACTGTTTTCAGTAATATTTATTCATGATATGTTGGCCTCCTGCCAATAATTCATTTAACATCTTTCAAATTTGATGGGATAATTAATTTCGATGAAAATTAAGTGAATTAGAGAAAATAATGTATGATACTCGTGCAGAACCCTCATTCTGACACTCGTTCATTCCAAAACTCGCCACTTCGTGGCTCGTTTTTGAATTTTGAACTCGTGTAAGAATATGGCCCAGATCAATCTGTTACTGTGAAGAACACAGAGAGCGCTCGTATGTCAACGTCAAAACGTTCCGGGTACGCATAACCTCAAAAATGTCAAATTTCACGAAAGAGCTGTCAGTTGTCAGATTGCAACACTAGGGGTGTCCAATCCTGAACCATGCAAGGCAACCTCTTTTATTAAAAATAATAATTCTCGAACTGGATCTGACGAAACGTGCAGGATAATGTGTGTCCGAAATTGTCGCATGACGGACATTTTCCATTTACCCCTCGTGACTTACGGTTCTCAATTTAACCTAGGCGTACGTCGTGACACATTCGGTTATTTATAGGAGATGTGACGAGGCGTTTCCCCATTACACGGTGTCAAAAATGGCGCTCAGACGGACGAAATTTATGGGTCGGTACGTTCAATTTCCGGTCCATTGGGGCCTTCGCTCAGGTACGGTTCGTTTCCGGTTATTTGTTGGATTCACGGCCGGAGGTCGCATCCGAAGATCTGCAGATGTTTGATCTCCGCTCGACCTGTTGAATGCGAACGCGCCTCAACGGTGTAATATAATATTTGGAGTTCTATAGAGGAAATCGGATGTTCTATGGGGGAATCTCCATCCGTTATGGTGAATGGATGGGTGTTGATGACACAAACATTAAGACGTTGAAATTCCTGCACTTTTCCGATTCAAGAAGTGATGGCCAGTTCATCAGTATCCCAAACGTTGATTTGAAATTTGATCGTTGATTAATTTCTCTTAATCTTTTCTTTAACTTCTTAACAACATATGGCACGGCCTACATAATCTAACAGGCCGGAGGGTTAGACGTTGCCGTTGTTACCATCAGCGTGTCTAGTGGCACGCGTAGATATAGAAAGTATACGGTTTTCTTGTGCAATTCGCACTGTTTTCGATATAATATCGAATTTATTTCAATTCACAATTGAATAAAGAACTGTAGGGAGGAAAACAAAACAGCATTTCGTTTATCTGAGAATAATTTCTTAATATTTTATCGCAAATAATCCAGAACTCACCACGAAGAGGTAGCTGTTGTATTTAGTTTCACAAGATTAAAATCAGAATGAAATTATTTTACTTTCTGAAGCGAATAAAGTAGGTGAGTGAACATCAAAAGAGGAAAAAAAGGTCACAAATATACCTGTCACCTAATAACCACTTGAAATTAGAAATGTATACGTTTACTTCGTCTCCAAATATGACTTCGATTCCAAATTGCTCAAGATCTTAAACCCCGATAATATTTTCAGAAATGCGCCCTCAAAATTTATTTTGTAGAACTGAACAAAGTCATTTTCTTTAACGTTGGAAAAGAAGTTGAACATTGCCTTGTCTTTGAATTGACAACAAAAGTCGGAAAATCGATCTGATCTTGTTTGTCCCAATCGGTGTAACATCGTCATAATGGACAACTAATTTTTGTTTCCGTTCCTCAGGATCAGTTCTTTTCGGAGTAACTGAAGACGTCATGTAACTAGATTGATTTGGAAAAATTGAAGGAAATGCATCATCAGTTAATTTAGGATTTTTTCGGGGAATATTAATAACTGAACTTTTGGCTGTTGGATAAGTGTTATTTCCCAAAATATGGGAATCTACAAAATGTTTTATACAAACTACACTGTCATCATTGAGTTTAAAACTACTTTCTCTATGAATCGCGTTAAGCCATTTTCTTCTACTCGCGGGATCTTTCGGAAATCTAAATACCGACACCTTCTCATTAGTAGATTTATAGTTGCTTTTGCAACCGGAATTGCACGAGTACGAGGCATAGTACTCAAATCGAAGAATTCCAAATGAAATTTTAATGAATATTAAAATGGAAAACCTGCCTGTTGATAATCCTTCCAGATATGAACACTAAAAATCGAAAAATTCAATCACAAACCCGATATACACTGTTCTTGCTGCAACGCCTAATTTCACTTTATTTATTGATTGAAAAACCGTTCACTCGAACACGAAAAAAACAAGAACCTTTTTACACGTTTTCCGGTCGCATTTCTGATGCGAACTATCACATTTTACGCTTCAAAACAGAACTCCAGAAGTGCAAAGTCGTAACACTCTGAGCCTGGTACAACCCCACGAATTTCGCATTCGTGTTGAAATATGAGCTCATTATGCAACTTGTTTTAGAATACACTATTCTAAAATAGTATCAGAAGTGTCAGACACTTTCTATGGGCCAAAACTTTTGTCAGACGCTCTAAAGCTCCAAAGAATTTGAATTGATTTGATTTGAAAATTGATAGGATCGGAGGTCAGTACTGACATCCACAAATGTAATGAACTCATTACGTTACTGAAAAAGAGAATAATATATTCTAAAACAAGTTGCAGAATGAGTTTTCGATAGCATGAGTGTTGGAATTGCCTTCTGCAACGAGTATTAGACGATATTTTCCCTATTTCAGTCAACTTTTGTGAAATACTTCAAATCAAAGATTATAGAGTTAGAAAGATAGGAAACGCCCTTACATCTGTGGTACCAAAATCCGACTACGATTTTTGGCTAGTTTCCTACTTTTGACACCTAGATGGCGCTGAAAACATAATTCAGTACAGAAAACCATTTTAAAAGGCGTGAAATTCGAATTATACTTTTCATAAATTTCCATTAAATTGAGTATTCTTTGTCGAGATTTTAGAGAAACAACCTGATCGACAAAACAAAAGCAGAGCTCTGTTTTTTGATCAGGATTATATTTTCCATCTACAAATTGTTTTGAATCAATACGCTTCTGGATTCTTTATATTTTTATTTGAAAGGATTGTGTAAAATCAACTACAATAAAATAATTATGAAATTGAAAACATTTCAACAATTTTAGCACATATTAGAGAATTATTATAACAATTTCAAGAACTTATTCATGCAGTGAACTCTCGATAAATCGAACATCGATAAGTCAAACAGTTGTTCTGGACCCGATTCATAATACATATACAGGGTCTTTCACGAGGAACCTCACCCATATTTATACGGGAAACTACTGAACGTATTTTCATGAAATTCAGCACTTATAAGTATTTCACGATGCTGATGAAATCTAAAATATTTTCAAGGCATGAGCACCTCCGGTTTTTCCGGAAATGACGTCAACTTCCGTTTTTCAAATTAGAACACCATTTTTTTATTGCAGAAATAGATTCCTTAGAAAATTTCAAGTTATTTTGATGTAACATTTTTCTGTTTTGGTTGGAAAATTCTCTCTGAGCGGGAAAATTCGAAAAAAAAATCGAAAATAGAGCTCCGCTGAAACAAGAATAACTTCGAGGTTTTTGGATGGAAAATTTTCATTTTTGGGATTTTTCAAGATGTAAGATTGATGTATCCACTTTAAAAATCGAAATCGCGATTCATGATACAGGGGGTGAAAAAATCGCTTTCAAAGTTAGGGATGACAAAATCGTGAAAAACCAATTTTTTCAAATTAGAACCCCATTTTTTTATGGCAGATATTGAATCTACGTTAAAAAATAATGTGAGTGTATGCATCACACCCTTGCCCTAAAGTGGATATTTTCTGAGTTATTCACAAAAAACTGTTTTTCGTCTTGAATTTTCAGCTATTTCTTTTCCCTTCACGCCAAAAAGGTGAAATTTTCAGGAACTGTTACTTAAACCGTGTTTTAGATTTTACTACCCTAATATGCAAGAGAAAAAAGTTACAGGTTGTTCCTAAATAGATGGCGAATTTTGATTCGAATTTGTATCATAAATGTGAACATCGAGAATTGCATTATTTTTGATGGCGCAAAAAACATTGAAACTCCAGGTCTCTTGAAAGTTCCATTGTCTGAAGTGGTGGTTGTTCTCTTCATCCCAATAATGACTGTTATGGCTATTGAAAGAACCATTCTTTGTGAATTTAGATTCATCTGTCCAATTTATACAGTCCAAAAAGTTTTCATTCTCTTGAAATCGAATCATCATAGCTTCGCAAAACTCTGTTCTCCTGACGAAATCAGTTTTCTTCAAATGCTGTACCCTATTGAATTTATATGGGTGCATTTTATGTTTTTTTAATATTCTCCAAACACTCGATTGAGATAATCCCAGATCAATCTCGGCATCTTTGAGAGAATTTTGAGGATTCACACGAAAATATGCAAGAACTGTAATTTCGTTGTTCTCATCTTCTACTACACTTTTTTCTCTGTGTATAGTTTTCTTAACGAAAGATCCGACATTTCTCAAGTTTGTCATGGTTCTGTTAATGGTATCTCTCGTTGGTCTGGGTCGGTCAGGAAACCTCTCAATGAACAGTCGAATCGTTCTATCTACAACTTTATTACATTCTATATGAAGTAGAATGAGATTTAAATAATCTTCATTGGTAAAATTAGGCATAGTGATCGATTTTATAACTTAATACGAATTATCACCAAATGAATAGTAAACACAAAATGCTACTGAATAAAGAGGAATTTGGCAGATGTAATTAATGATATCTATCATTAAAAAAAAAGGAAAAATATGGTTCATAAAGAATTATTTATTTATCACTGGAGAGAAAACCGATGGCCGATTAGTTGAAATAAAGAGGTTTCCGATACAAATTCGAATCAAAATTCGCCATCTATTTAGGAACAACCTGTAACTTTTTTCTCTTGCATATTAGGGTAGTAAAATCTAAAACACGGTTTAAGTAACAGTTCCTGAAAATTTCATCTTTTTGGCGTGAAGGGAAAAGAAATAGCTGAAAATTCAAGACGAAAAACAGTTTTTTGTGAATAACTCAGAAAATATCCACTTTAGGGCAAGGGTGTAATGCATACACTCACATTATTTTTTAACGTAGATTCAATATCTGCCATAAAAAAATGGGGTTCTAATTTGAAAAAATTGATTTTTCACGATTTTGTCATCCCTAACTTTGAAAGCGATTTTTTCACCCCCTGTATCATGAATCGCCATTTCGATTTTTAAAGTGGATACATCAATCTTACATCTTGAAAAATCCCAAAAATGAAAATTTTCCATCCAAAAACCTCGAAGTTATTCTTGTTTCAGCGGAGCTCTATTTTCGATTTTTTTTTCAAATTTTCCCGCTCAGAGAGAATTTTCCAACCAAAACTGAAAAATGTTACATCAAAATAACTTGAAATTTTCTAAGGAATCTATTTCTGCAATAAAAAAATGGTATTCTAATTTGAAAAACGGAAGTTGACGTCATTTCCGGAAAAACCGGAGGTGCTCATGCCTTGAAAATATTTTAGATTTCATCAGCATCGTGAAATACTTATAAGTGCTGAATTTCATGAAAATACGTTCAGTAGTTTCCCGTATAAATATGGGTGAGGTTTCTCGTGAAAGACCCTGTATTACCCAGTGTATTTTAACCTCAATGATTCTAGAGGGTCTAGTAGATGAGTCGAACTGCTGGAAGGTTCGTCAAGAGAACCACCACCTCTATAAGTTGTTCTTCTGACCACCATTGCCTCTATGAGTGGAAATTTTTGATCTAATGAATGAGACCGAAGAAAATTCGGTTCGCAAACAAATTATCTAGAACAATATATTTTTGCCCCGAAACCTCTATCCATCTGACATTACTGAAAATAAAAAACAATGAACAAGACAGTTACATGATACGAGTTTCAAAACTTACATTTCCATTCTCTTTGGTAATGAAAAGTATGCACATTCAAGATTATTCTTTCTATTATTTCTGCAAATAATCACCATGCATTTCGAATGTCGGCCAGTTTCTAACACAAAATTTATAACAGAAAATTACACAAATGAAGATTATGGAGTGAGCTAGGTGCTACTCTTGTAGATTTCGAGTTATTTCAGTAGAAAATATGGGAGAAAATACAATCATCATTCAGCAAAAATATTTATTTCAAAATTGACAATAGCCTACTAATAATCTCTATATAATCTATGCCAAATGGTCTCTAATTAAATATTTTAACCATAACCCGATTACTTTTGAAACACAGATGTCTCTGACATCACTGTAGTCGCTTCGTTTCCCATCTTTATACTCTATAATCTTTGACTTCAAATAAAAAGTCAGATTAGTGACTTTTTTATTGTATCTTGGCACTAACGTGTCATTAACGAAATTTGACAGATTGCGAAATTTAAATTGATTTGATTCGAAAATTGAGTGGATCGGAGGTCAGTACTGACAACCACATAGCGAAAAATATAACTGAAAACAATGCTGTAATGAGTTTCATTACAGCACTACTTTTAGTACTGTAATGAACTCATCACGATACTTAAATGGATAATAGTATATTCTAAAACAAGTTGTAGAATGAGCTCCTATTCCAACACGAATGCGAAGATCGAAAACGAGCGACGAAGGAGCGAGTTTTCGAAAGCATGAGTGTTGGAATTGCCTTCTGCAACGAGTATTAGACGATATTTTCTCTATTTCAGTCAAGTTTTGTGGAAAACTCTCGAAATTCAAATGAAAATTCAGATTAGTGACTTTTGTTTTGTATCTTGGCAGTTGGTGTGACATACGAAATTTGACAGATCACGGAATTTGAATTGATTTGATTCGAAACTTGATTCGATCGGAGGTCAGTACTGACAATCATAAAACGAAAAAAATAACTGAAAATAATGCTGTAATGAGTTTCATTACAGCACTACTTTTAGTACTGTAATGAACTCATTACGATACTGAAATAGAGAAAATAAAATACGTATTCAACTGTCAAACTGTTCATTTTCAAATTTTTCGTAGATTCTGATATCTCCATGAGATACACAACATAAAGGTGCATTTTGAGTAGAGAATAATCAACCAATTGAATTTTCCGAGACCGATCAAGTAATTCTACGAAGATTCATCTCTAGACCCGATCGCCTTGGATTTTCTACACGACCTAAGCGAAACCGCAATTTTCATGTGATCTATCGAGAACAACACGTCGTACCGGAAAAGTTACGTAATAAGCAAGCAAACCGATCGTTACGTGTGGATTTCCTCGAAGTGAAATGAGGTGTTAGACGATCTAAACCTTGATTAACCGCGGAATTAGCACGATTGATTATCAGGACGCTGTGGTGAATCTCTTCGGATGAACCTGTTTTTGTGCGAGATGCCGGTCCTTACCAGCGACAGAGTGATGGATAACGTGAATTTTTCGTTTGTCATGGCCGGATCTGGAGGAAGTTAACCGAATGACGCGTTGGTGGTGGCTGAATGTGTGCCATTCTGGCCGACTCCACGAGGCCGACGTAAGAAGTAAGTATTGCTGGAGTTACACACAATACGGAGTGTCCCACTGGGAGTGCTCATTAGGAGTTCATAGACAAATAATGATTCCAATTTTTGTGTGAAGATATAAGCCAAGTTGATCTTTCTTTATCTTAATATATGAAACTAATGGCGGTATTCTGCTTTCATCTGTAAGCGAATCTGTAACTTCTCATAAGTTTACAGGACAATTACGATTCTCGACGCTTTCTATAAATCTGTAGCTTACAGGTGCTCTGCAACATATCAAAAGGTATATTGTGAGGTTATGTTGAATGATTTGTTTCAGTCACAGAATATAAAATACTTTACTAAACTCAACTACTTTTGTAATTCATCTTTGTACTTCGGTTATTAATTTCTCTTTCTCGTTGTAACGAACACGAATTGAACATAAATATATTCAATAATCAATACTTACGAGCCGAAATGATAGGAAAATAAATTCTATTCTATGATCTTATTACGAAGTAGTTACGATCTTATTAGGGAGTAATTCAAAATTGACACTTCTAATACGAGAGTTACAGAAAAACTTCCAGAATGTCATAATTTACGAATCTGTGAGTCAGCCACATACAGATCCATAGATAAATGACAGATCAATCGTACGCTACAGATTCGAAGCTTACAGAGAAAAAGCAGAATACCGCCATAAGTCGGCCATTTTGTTGGTTACACCATTTATAACTCAAGATTGGATGAACTGTTTGCTATGAAAGATTTTTTTTTGGATTCTTCTACGACGGGGTTGACATAAAATACACTGCGCAAGAAAATTAACGCACATTCTGAAAATCTCAGTTTTAATGAAAGTTAACTCTGCATTGACTTTATAATTTATTTTTTATGTTCTCTCGGGAAGGTTTTGAACGAAACAACACATTAAATGGAAGAAAAATTCAGGATTTCACCGAATCTTATGTGAAAGAAGAGAAATGAACAATTTTCAAAATACTGAAATGAGCTACAGCTCGGCAACGACGGTTCATACTCAGAATGAGTGATCTTAAAATGTTCTGATCTAGTCCTTCCCTTATTTCTCCGAGTTGGATTCCTAAGTCATCAAGGGTAGCTGGATGATTTTCTGAACTTCTCAGCCTTCTATTGAGGTTGTCCCAAACCTGCTCAATCGGATTGAGATCTTGACTTCTTACCGGTGTGAACTTGGCAGACCGTTTCCAGCGGCCTCCAGCGGCCAGTTTGGCGAAAGCACCCGAACGGCGGGATCAGTGGCGTGCAAGTCGATCGAAAATTATTAACTGAAATCTGTAAAAATTCGATATCTCGGAGAATATATGTTGGAGCATATTGGAATTTCGTGTGCTAGATTATATTTCCAATATCGATATTACCAGAAGGCGATCGACTTCCCGTGGGAGCACGGGCTAGTTTATACAACCTTTAACTTTGAAAAATTCATATCTCGGGAACTATTCTTCGGAACACATACAGATTTTGCATGTGGATTAATCATATCGATACTAATCACCACTGAAAAAATGATCGACTTCCCGTGGGACGGAGGGGTTGTTTTTTCAACCCTTAACTTTGAAAAATTCATATCTCGGAAACTATTCTTCGGAACACATACAGATTTTGCATGTGGGTTAATCATATCGATACTAATCACCACTGAAAAAATGATCGACTTCCCGTGGGACGGAGGGGTTGTGTTTTCAACCCTTAATATTAAAAAATTCATATCTCGGAAACTATTCTTCGGAACACATACAGATTTTGCATGTGGGTTAATCATATCGATAATAATCACCACTGAAAAAATGATCGACTTCCCGTGGGACGGAGGGGTTGTTTTTTCAACCCTTAATATTAAAAAATTCATATCTCGGAAACTATTCTTCGGAACACATACAGATTTTGCATGTGGGTTAATCCTATCGATAGTGATCACCACTGAAAAAATGATCGACTTCCCGTGGGACGGAGGGGTTGTTTTTTCAACCCTTAACATTAAAAAATTCATATCTCGGAAACCATTCTTCGGAACACATACAGATTTTGCATGTGGGTTAATCCTATCGATAGTAATGACCACTGGAAAAATGATCGACTTCCCGTGGGACGGAGGGGTTGTTTTTTCAACCCTTAACATTAAAAAATTCATATCTCGGAAACCATTCTTCGGAACACATACAGATTTTGCATGTGGGTTAATCCTATCGATACTAATCACCACTGAAAAAATGATCGACTTCCCGTGGGACGGAGGGGTTGTTTTTTCAACCCTTAACATTAGAAAATTCATATCTCGGAAACTATTCTTCGGAACACATACAGATTTTGCATGTGGGTTAATCATATCGATACTAATCACCACTGAAAAAATGATCGACTTCCCGTGGGACGGAGGGGTTGTTTTTTAAACCCTTAATATTAAAAAATTCATATCTCGGAAACTATTCTTCGGAACACATACAGATTTTGCATGTGGGTTAATCCTATCGATAGTAATCACCACTGAAAAAATGATCGACTTCCCGTGGGACGGAGGGGTTGTTTTTTCAACCCTTAACTTCGAAAAGTTCATATCTCGGAAACCATTCTTCGGAACACATACAGATTTTGCATGTGGGTTAATCATATCGATACTAATCATTACTGAAAAAATGATCGACTTCCCGTGGGACGGAGGGGTTGTTTTTTCAACCCTTAACTTTGAAAAATTCATATCTCGGGAACTATTCTTCGGAACACTTACAGATTTTGCATGTGGGTTAATCATTCCGATACTAATCACCACTGAAAAAATGATCGACTTCCCGTGGGACGGAGGGGTTGTTTTTTCAACCCTTAACTTTGAAAAATTCATATCTCGGGAACTATTCTTCGGAACACATACAGATTTTGCATGTGGGTTAATCATATCGATACTAATCACCACTGAAAAAATGATCGACTTCCCGTGGGACGGAGGGGTTGTTTTTTCAACCCTTAACTTTGAAAAATTCATATCTCGGAAACTATTCTTCGGAACACATACAGATTTTGCATGTGGGTTAATCATATCGATACTAATCACCACTGAAAAAATGATCGAATTCCCGTGGGACGGAGGGGTTGTTTTTTCAACCCTTAACTTTGAAAAATTCATATCTCGGAAACCATTCTTCGGAACACATACAGATTTTGCATGTGGGTTAATCCTATCGATAGTAATCACCACTGAAAAAATGATCGACTTCCCGTGGGACGGAGGGGTTGTTTTTTCAACCCTTAACTTTGAAAAATTCATATCTCGGAAACCATTCTTCGGAACACATACAGATTTTGCATGTGGGTTAATCCTTTCGATAGTAATCACCACTGAAAAAATGATCGACTTCCCGTGGGACGGAGGGGTTGTTTTTTCAACCCTTAACTTTGAAAAATTCATATCTCGGAAACCATTCTTCGGAACACATACAGATTTTGCATGTGGGTTAATCCTATCGATAGTAATCACCACTGAAAAAATGATCGACTTCCCGTGGGACGGAGGGGTTGTTTTTTCAACCCTTAACTTTGAAAAATTCATATCTCGGAAACCATTCTTCGGAACACATACAGATTTTGCATGTGGGTTAATCCTTTCGATAGTAATCACCACTGAAAAAATGATCGACTTCCCGTGGGACGGAGGGGTTGTTTTTTCAACCCTTAACATTAAAAAATTCATATCTCAGAAACTATTCTTCGGAAGACATACAGATTTTGCACGTGGGTTAATCATATCGATACTAATCACCACTGAAAAAATGATCGACTTCCCGGCGGACGAAGCGGTTGTTTTTCCATTGCTTTATTTCGATAGTCCCATAACTTTGAAAAACTCATATTCATATAATATTCAAGTAGATCCAACAGACACTTATTGGATATCTACAAGTAATCACATACATATTTTATCGCTAAAAATTTAAAGGTACTATCCCATTTACGTTCCAAGTCTAACCTGAAATATACAATGCGAAATCTGTATGTGTTCCGAAGAATAGTTTCCGAGATATGAATTTTTTAATGTTGAGGGTTGAAAAAACAACCCCTTCCATCCCACGGGAAGTCGATCATTTTTTCAGTGGTGATTAGTATCGATATGATTAACCCACATGCAAAATCTGTATGTGTTCCAAAAAATAGTTTCCGAGATATGAATTTTTCAAAGATAAGGGTTGAAAAAACAACCCCTCCGTCCAACAGGAAGTCGATCATTTTTTCAGTGGTGATTACTATCGATAGGATTAACCCACATGCAAAATCTGTATGTGTTCCGAAGAATGGTTTCCGAGATATGAATTTTTTTATGTTAAGGGTTGAAAAAACAACCCCTCCGTCCCACGGGAAGTCGATCATTTTTTCAGTGGTGATTACTATCGATAGGATTAACCCACATGCAAAATCTGTATGTGTTCCGAAGAATGGTTTCCGAGATATGAACTTTTCGAAGTTAAGGGTTGAAAAAACAACCCCTCCGTCCCACGGGAAGTCGATCATTTTTTCAGTGGTGATTACTATCGATAGGATTAACCCACATGCAAAATCTGTATGTGTTCCGAAGAATAGTTTCCGAGATATGAATTTTTTAATATTAAGGGTTTAAAAAACAACCCCTCCGTCCCACGGGAAGTCGATCATTTTTTCAGTGGTGATTAGTATCGATATGATTAACCCACATGCAAAATCTGTATGTGTTCCGAAGAATGGTTTCCGAGATATGAATTTTTTAATGTTAAGGGTTGGAAAAACAACCCCTCCGTCCCACGGGAAGTCGATCATTTTTCCAGTGGTCATTACTATCGATAGGATTAACCCACATGCAAAATCTGTATGTGTTCCGAAGAATGGTTTCCGAGATATGAATTTTTTAATGTTAAGGGTTGAAAAAACAACCCCTCCGTCCCACGGGAAGTCGATCATTTTTTCAGTGGTGATAAGTATCGATATGATTAACCCACATGCAAAATCTGTATTTGTTCCGAAGAATAGTTTCCGAGATATGAATTTTTCAAAGTTAAGGGTTGAAAAAACAACCCCGCCGTCCCACGGGAAGTCGATCATTTTTTCAGTGGTGATTAGTATCGATAGGATTAACCCACATGCAAAATCTGTATGTGTTCCGAAGAATGGTTTCCGAGATATGAACTTTTCGAAGTTGAGGGTTGAAAAAACAACCCCTCCGTCCCACGGGAAGTCGATCATTTTTTCAGTGGTGATTACTATCGATAGGATTAACCCACATGCAAAATCTGTATGTGTTCCGAAGAATAGTTTCCGAGATATGAATTTTTTAATATTAAGGGTTTAAAAAACAACCCCTCCGTCCCACGGGAAGTCGATCATTTTTTCAGTGGTGATTAGTATCGATATGATTAACCCACATGCAAAATCTGTATGTGTTCCGAAGAATAGTTTCCGAGATATGAATTTTTTAATGTTAAGGGTTGAAAAAACAACCCCTCCGTCCCACGGGAAGTCGATCATTTTTTCAGTGGTGATTAGTATCGATAGGATTAACCCACATGCAAAATCTGTATGTGTTCCGAAGAATGGTTTCCGAGATATGAATTTTTTAATGTTAAGGGTTGAAAAAACAACCCCTCCGTCCCACGGGAAGTCGATCATTTTTTCAGTGGTGATAAGTATCGATATGATTAACCCACATGCAAAATCTGTATGTGTTCCGAAGAATAGTTTCCGAGATATGAATTTTTCAAAAATAAGGGTTGAAAAAAACAACCCCGCCGTCCCACGGGAAGTCGATCATTTTTTCAGTGGTGATTAGTATCGATAGGATTAACCCACATGCAAAATCTGTATGTGTTCCGAAGAATGGTTTCCGAGATATGAACTTTTCGAAGTTGAGGGTTGAAAAAACAACCCCTCCGTCCCACGGGAAGTCGATCATTTTTTCAGTGGTGATTACTATCGATAGGATTAACCCACATGCAAAATCTGTATGTGTTCCGAAGAATAGTTTCCGAGATATGAATTTTTTAATATTAAGGGTTTAAAAAACAACCCCTCCGTCCCACGGGAAGTCGATCATTTTTTCAGTGGTGATTAGTATCGATATGATTAACCCACATGCAAAATCTGTATGTGTTCCGAAGAATAGTTTCCGAGATATGAATTTTTTAATGTTAAGGGTTGAAAAAACAACCCCTCCGTCCCACGGGAAGTCGATCATTTTTTCAGTGGTGATTAGTATCGATAGGATTAACCCACATGCAAAATCTGTATGTGTTCCGAAGAATGGTTTCCGAGATATGAATTTTTTAATGTTAAGGGTTGAAAAAACAACCCCTCCGTCCCACGGGAAGTCGATCATTTTTCCAGTGGTCATTACTATCGATAGGATTAACCCACATGCAAAATCTGTATGTGTTCCGAAGAATGGTTTCCGAGATATGAATTTTTTAAT
The DNA here is from genome assembly GCA_038502775.1 of Hippodamia convergens. Classification (NCBI taxonomy): domain Eukaryota; kingdom Metazoa; phylum Arthropoda; class Insecta; order Coleoptera; family Coccinellidae; genus Hippodamia; species Hippodamia convergens. The sequence goes on along the minus strand of CM076614.1, from coordinate 8,422,075 downwards.
GTTAAGGGTTGAAAAAACAACCCCTCCGTCCCACGGGAAGTCGATCATTTTTTCAGTGGTGATTATTATCGATATGATTAACCCACATGCAAAATCTGTATGTGTTCCGAAGAATAGTTTCCGAGATATGAATTTTTTAATATTAAGGGTTGAAAACACAACCCCTCCGTCCCACGGGAAGTCGATCATTTTTTCAGTGGTGATTAGTATCGATATGATTAACCCACATGCAAAATCTGTATGTGTTCCGAAGAATAGTTTCCGAGATATGAATTTTTCAAAGTTAAGGGTTGAAAAAACAACCCCTCCGTCCCACGGGAAGTCGATCATTTTTTCAGTGGTGATTAGTATCGATATGATTAACCCACATGCAAAATCTGTATGTGTTCCGAAGAATAGCTCCCGAGATATGAATTTTTCAAAGTTAAAGGTTGTATAAACTAGCCCGTGCTCCCACGGGAAGTCGATCGCCTTCTGGTAATATCGATATTGGAAATATAATCTAGCACACGAAATTCCAATATGCTCCAACATATATTCTCCGAGATATCGAATTTTTACAGATTTCAGTTAATAATTTTCGATCGACTTGCACGCCACTGATCCCGCCGTTCGGGTGCTTTCGCCAAACTGGCCGCTGGAGGCCGCTGGAAACGGTCTGCCAAGTTCACACCGGTGACTTCTTGCTGGCCATACCATTCGAGAGACTTCAACCTCTTCAAGGTACTCCTGAACGATACGCGCACGATGGGGTCTAGCATTATCGTCCATAAAAATGAAATTTTCACCAATGTATGGGGCAAATGGCACTACATGCTCTTCAAGAAATTTATTCTACATCTGAAGGTGTTCTCAATGATAGTTATTACCTCAGAATTATGCATGCATATGTTATACACTTTTAACGTTTTTCTTCAATACAGATGTTTTTTCCAAGCAGGAATAAAAAAAGATGATATTATCAAATTTTGAATGTATTGGCTTCATTCTAAAATCAGTTGTTCTCGATCAATTCTAGTGATTAATAGTTTTTCTTTTGTTTGATTTTCTACACTCGATCGCTATGCAACGCGAAACACTTAATTTGACTCAAGAGGAATGTGCCCAAGCGGTAGTTTTGCGAGAAGAAGGGTGGACATACACAAGAATTGCAGAAAGGTTTGGAGTTTCCTATACAAGTGTGTCCAGAATGTTGCAGCAATTCAGAGAGAGAGGTATGAATGTCCCAAGACCAGGACAGGGTAAACCACGGGTAACAACTGCAATTCAAGAACGTTACTTGAAAGTTTCTTCGTTGAGACAACGGTTTGCAACCGCCCGCCTCCTTCAAAATCAGCTTAAGCAAACTCATGGCGTGCTAATTAGCACTCAGACAATAAGAAATCGCCTCAGGGAATATGATTTAATGCCTCGTGTCGCGGCAAGAGGCCCAGCTCTTACCCAAGCCCGTCGAAGGACGCGTTTGGGTTTTGCGAGAGAGCATATCCATTGGGACGAGGCCGATTTGGAAAGAGTTCTCTTCACAGATGAGTCTAGATTCTACCTCAACCATTGTGATCGACGTTCTCTTGTATACAGAAGTCCACATGAAAGATATGCTCAGTGCAATTTCCTGAATACTACTGGTTTCGTGGGAGGATCGATTATGGTATGGGGTGGAATATCTTTGACTGCTCGCACAGACCTAGTGGTCGCTGATGATGAAGCTATGAATGCTGATAAGTATATAAGGAATATTCTTGAAGAGCATGTAGTGCCATTTGCCCCATACATTGGTGAAAATTTCATTTTTATGGACGATAATGCGAGACCCCATCGTGCGCGTATCGTTCAGGAGTACCTTGAAGAGGTTGAAGTCTCTCGAATGGAATGGCCAGCAAGAAGTCAAGATCTCAAACCGATTGAGCAGATTTGGGACAACCTCAATAGAAGGCTGAGAAGTTCAGAAAATCATCCAGCTACTGTCAATGACTTAGGAATCCAACTCGGAGAAATCTGGGAAGGATTAGATCAGAACATTTTGACCGTCGTTGCCGAGCTGTAATGGACGCAAGGGATGGAAATTCCAAGTATTAAATAACTTATCAGCATTTCAATATTTTGAAAATTGTTCATTTCTCTCCTTTCACATAAGATTCGGTGAAATCCTGAATTTTTCTTCCATTTAATGTGTCTTGTTTCGTTCAAAACCTTCCCGAGAGGACATAAAAAATAAGTTATAAAGTCAATGTAGAGTTAACTTTCATTAAAATTGAGATTTTCAGAATGTGCGCTAATTTTTTTGCGCAGTGTAGTTTTTGAATCACATGGCGTTTCGAAAATGTAATAATAAAATACATTTGTGAAAGAATTCCTGGATTTTCTAGATTTTTGGAGCTATAATTTATTTAAGATTAAGTTGTCACATATCAATGTATTGACAAAATTGCAAAAATTTGACGTTGAAATAAACAGGGTTTTCCATTCGAAAAGTAGCAAGCTTTTACCTAATCCTAACAACAGTGCTCTGAAAAAAATTGAATACTCCACAGACTATTATGTGAAAATATCTATAATAAGCAGTTTTATTCTTATACAGGGCCCGAGAAATAATAACATCACCAAAGTGAGCATTTTCGCTTTCAACAAATGTAGTTGGCATATTTCTGTTTGTGGATTTAAAAGTTTTACAAAACAGTAATAGAGGGTCACGAGAACCTCATGTCTCTATCTTCAATAATAGCTGAGATACAGTTGCAGCCACAATCAAACTGTACACTGTGTCCCAAATTGGGTGAGACTGCACTGTATCTCAGCTATTGTTGGAGATAGAGACATGCGGTTTTCGCGACCCTTTGTCACTTTTTTGTAAAACTTTTAAATCCACAAACAGAAATATTTCTACCACTTTTGTTTCTGAAATACAGGGCGTAAACGAAAATCTGCACTTTTTGGAGATGTTATTATTGCTCGGGCCCTGTATAAGATAGAGAAAAAATAAAAACTGCTTTTAATATTTATTTTTACTTAGAAGTCAGAGGCGAAGTTGAAATATTTTTTCACAACTCTGTTTTTGAGATTGAGCACAAACTCATATATTTGCAATTATTTCTCCGTATACATTGATGTATCACATCCTAACTTTCGATGATTTTCAGCTTCAAAAATAAGTAGAATCCATACTATGTCTGTTTTTTAATAGCAGGCCATGAATTTTTTCACACATTAATTTAGTTATTGCTTTTTGAAATCGCTATGTGACTCAAACCTATTTATTTTATTATATTCAAACATAAACTCAAAATATCACTCTCTAACTTGAACTTCAAAATATTGAAATTTTTGATTCATGTTCAACTTTTGTGCATCTATGGAAGAATTCATGTCTTACTATTAAAACAAAAACAAACATAAATATGGAATTTTCTGATTTTTAAAATTCATTGAAAGTTAGGATGTGATACATCAATGTATTCAGAAGAATAATTGCAAAAATTTGAAGTTAAAATATACAGGATGTATATGTATATTTGAAAATTTAAAAGTTTGTCCTCAATCTCAAAAACAGTGCTCCAACAAAATATTTTAACTACGCCACTTACTTCTACGTAAAAATAACCATTTAAAGCATTTTTTATTTTTTATACAGGGCCCGAGAAATAATAACATTTCCAAGAAGTGCAGATTTTCGTTTTCGCCCTGTATTTCAGAAACAAAAGTAGTTGGAATATTTCTGTTAGCGATTTAAAAGTTTTACAAAAAAGTGACACAGGGTCGTGAAAACCGCAAGTTTCTATCTCCAATAATAGCTGAGATACAGTGCAGTCTCACCCAATTTGGGACACAGTGTACATTTAAACCTATTTCCTCTGTTCATGTTATGAGCTGTAGCAGGTGGCACGTTCTGTATGAGCTTTCAGATCGGGCACTCTTGTAATCTCACATTATTGCGGAACTTTGAGCCTAAGGGCCTCGAAAACGTTCATTCCGAATACATTCTGGAACTTCACATATTCAGGGAAATTCTGCGAAATGCAGGCTTTATTCGGCGGAAATGAGGTAATAAATACAGTCGATAAAAGTTGGTCGTAATGCTGCTCAGGGAGACCTAGAATTCTCAAGGACGGTTTGGACATAAACTGTTATGACAATCCGTCATATTTCTTCTTCTTTATGGCGGAGAAAATTCGCGAGATTGCGACGGCAATGAAACTGTCGTCGTTAGAAAAATAATATTTTCGTCGTTGAATGCAATTATTCGACTGGGGACTTTTTTTTACTCGTGGAGAAAATGTGAATTTTCAAGAACAAAGGTATGTATTTCGTTTTCCATGGTTGGGTATGTGTCGAAAATGAAAAATATTTCTTCAACCAATTGCTCAGAATGGAAATGTTGAATAGTTTTTCTCTAATTCTGTGTCAAATAATAATTCGGCTACATCTTGTACTCGATCTTGTAGAACAAAATCGTGCTAGAATATCTCAGTTTTTATGGTAATATTTATTTATTTTATGTTGTCCTCCTGACATGGATTTTTTCTCATCCGTTAAATTTGTGGGAGAAAAAATCAGTTCTGCCAATCAATCATTTTCAATACAAAAAACATTAAACCATATTAATGGAAACATTCCATTAATTTCGATTAATTAGAAAAAAGAACGTATAATTCTCGTATTCTAACACTCGTTCATTCGATAAATATACTGTACGAGTATTATACGTTATTTCCTCTATTTTTCATCCAGGATCTAACTACACTTCTCGCAAAAAGTAAAGCAACAGAAATTTATCAAACTTTTTTGGTCATCTTCAACACGTTTTATTTCAAGGATAAATGGTCGTATAGGAAATGAAAAACTAACTTTTGAAGCTTGAAGATTCTAGTTTTAGAAACTATTGGTTAAAATTATTAAAAGTATTTAGGAAATTTTTTTTCAATTGAGTTTTCTGTTCTACGCCCATGGAAAAAAATTTTCGCGCTAGACCAATAAAAGGTCGAATAGACTGTTCATTCAGCTTTAATTTGCTCTTTACGGGACTCGGAAACAACTATTTGTTTTCGAGATATCAAATTTTGAATGCAAAAGGATCTGTTTTTCACTCAACTGCCGATAACTCCGCAACCACTGATCGTCTAGCGAGCCGACAAACGGTTTCTTTTTCTGCAGAACATTTCCTACAAAAATCTGTTATGTTTAATTAAAAAAAATGCCATGTTAGCATTTTTTAGTTGATGGGCTGTATCTTCGTCAATATTGGGGTGAAAGCTTAGGTTATAAGAAAATTTTACAGGCTGATGTTCCCCAAAGTCCTCCAATATATTTGTATTCTTTTGATTGAGAGAGCTAAAATAATACAATACATATTGAAACAAAAAAGTACCTGGTTGGGGTTAGTGCAACTCAGGAAAACTATACAGGTCTGTAGTATGATAAAATGAGGAAAGGGAAAAAACCCCAGATAAAAAAAACCCTGACCTCACCCGTGTTAGAAAAAAAATTTACTTAAAATATCATATTAGAGGATCTTGGAGGGCATCTACGTGATCAGAAGAACATCTTCATGTAGTTTTTCTATGGGAAGCAGAAAAAACAGACTCTCCACCAATCTACCAGAAATTCTAGATCTGAAATTAAAAAAAAACAGAAGCAGAAAAAAAACTTGGTATTTATAATCAATTAAATGGTTTTTGAATTAACCACCCATTGCAGAAATTCTTTCTTCATAAATTAGTTATGACAGAAATGACACAATGTTTGAAAGAAATGAGAAACCCAATCAATTTCCCCTATTTGAATTGCTAAACATGGGAAAACTTATAACACAACAAGCTTAACCGTAATTTAGACTTAGTGAAAACTCAATGAGTACATCACTTTCAATTGTCCTCCTTCACGAAGAAGTTCCTCTGTTGCCATGTGGGATTAAAAGATCTCAACACCATGTTCAGTGGCTAATTTCGGAACGTAATCACTCTTGTCCTTCGAATTCCTCCAATATTCAAATTTAAATTCTCAGCCTTGCTCTCTGCTCGTGAAGGTTCTTTCGAACCAGGTACGACCATCCTAGTGATGATTTTTCGGAACTACAGATGTTTAAGACCGCTACGGAACCCTAATGAAAGGAAATCCTCTCTCATAGATACACCAAACATCTTATAACACAAGAAAACAGAATCTTTTTCAGAACCAAAATTACGACAATATGTAATTACATTATTTTTTCACTCTTTACTCAAATTTGTTTAGATATTTATTCTAAGATGAATAAAAAAATTCGAAGAAATGAAAAAAAATTAAATTTCTTCATTCTGAATTTAAAAAAGTAGATGACCATTTCTGACTCATCTCTACTGAAGCTTTGGACACATTTAAGACTGTATTGTCCTCAGAAAAAAAAATTCATTGAATGAATTGAACGAAATTAAGAGCGATAGAATTTTTTTGTTTTCTGCAGAGCCATACGTATTAAAAAAACCTTGTCCTCTTAATTTTTTCAAAATTTCAATCAATCGGTCTAAGAAAACCGCTGAACCGATCAATCTACCGATTTATTTGGGACTTTGGGGAACAACAGGCTGTGAAATTTTCTTTTAATCTAAGCTTTCCCTCCAATATTGTCGAAGACACAGACACATTAACTAAAAAATGGCAAAATGACTTTTTTTTTGTTTTTCACTTCAACGTTACAGGTGGAATTTTTTTTATTAAATATGAAAGATTTTTTTTGGAAATTTTCTGAGAAAAACAAACCGCTCATTGGCTCGCTAGGCGATCAGTACTTCCGGAGATATTGGCAGTTGAGTGAAAAAGGATCCTGTTGTATCCAAAACAAGATATTTTGAAGTGAAATGGTCGTATCCGAGTGCCGCACAAAGCAGAGTAAAGCTGAATGAACAAAAAATGCGAATTTTGGATCGGCCCGGCTCGCAAAAATTTTTTCCATGCGCTTAAAGTAAAAAAAAAAATTTTTACGGATAATTTAAAAATCTAGAGTTCTCAAGCTTCAAAAGTTCGTTTTTTCATTTTGTATACGACCATTTTTCACTGAAATACAGCCTGTTGAAAATCACCTGTTCCTTCAATTCTTAAGAAAATTATAGTAAGATATCAAATTCAGTATTCAGCATCACTGGTCAAGAAAAACGCTGCTTTTTCATCTGTTATGGCTGATGTTAATGAGCCTAAACCGTTTTCGCGACATTTTCCACGCCAATGATCAATGTTCGCATTGGCGTAACATTTCCAGACGGCAAAAAATTAACATCCGTTTTCCCCCCTTAACGAGCCGCTACTCCAACTTCCCGTAGTCATGTACGGAAAAACAAACAACGCGAAAAGAGACAACCGAAGCTCCGTATCTGTATAAGGGATTGTCTGCAGAGCAGCTGTCGTTCCCCCAGATTTATCTCCTTTAATTATTTGGGGTTCTGAGAGGATTCTTTTGCTACAAATTGAGTTTGCCAATTACTATTAGGATTTCGATTAGCCTTGTCTTTGGACTGCATGGGGTTTATTTACGAAATTAATGTGACTTGTCCCTGAGAATTCTAGTTTAATGCATCTCTCAATATCATGAATACGAGTTCGAACATCTGACGTGAATTTATAAAAAATCAAATGAAGAAAACAATCAATTATTTGATTTTTAATATGCTATGTTAATAAACTTGTCAGATGACCGATGTTTCATTCACTATTGTGAAAACTTCTTCAAGGCCTACATGATGAAACACCAGACCAAACTTCGGGAAAACTTACGTCACTTAACTTCTTAAAAATACCTGGTGTTAACATGCAACACAAAAATCTACTAGCTGTAGGAATCTGAAGCAATAAATCTTGTTTCTTCTTTTATTTCAATCTATCGGAGGAACATTTTGGAGCCACGCATAACCTTAAAATCATATAAAACTGGAATAAAAATTTCAACCAAAACGACTTTGAAAAACAACTCAAAATTAAATTAGAAAAAATAATTGCAATGTTCCCCAGTACCAGAACCATATTCTCCTGGGTTGGAAAATACAGGAAATCTAATGAAAGGATCAGTATTTAGATCTTTGTTGAGATTGCCAAATTTCCTTGTCGCTTCTATTCCATTCATATCGATTAAAAAATTCGACCAAAATGGTTTACGCGACTTCAATCTTGGTACCTTATTATCTGGAATATAGGAGGGTATGGGAAATGAATTTGGAAAGGATTTTGATTTGTTTTAAAAATTCAAAGTTGTGTATCTTCGAATATTTGAGGGGACTGGTAACCAAGGTGTATGTCCAGATAATTGTGATAATTCTCACAAAAAAATTTATTTGGGCATAAATTTTTTTCAAATGAACATTACTCAACCAAATATGGCAACAATATTCAACAGCAGAAAAAACCAAGGCTAGCGTTGCCTTACGAAGTACCAGCTAGTTTCTGAAGGTTGATATTTCGAGTCTTAAGCTTCAAACGCAAATCATCTAAATGGGCATTGAAATTTAGATAGGAATCAAGTATATGGTTTGAAGTTATGTTTTAGGGGGAAATACCGAAAGTGACATTCAATTTTCTATATTTCTAATTATTGTTTGAATGAAAACAAAACCATACTGTCATAAGAGCACAAAAGCCTTGTTCAAAAATTTTTTTTGATGATTTCCAAATTTGCAGAAAGGGTATTGTTTGCAATAGCATCAGCATAAATAAATTTTTCAGAAGAAGTAGTTGGAATATCACACAAATATTAATTGAATAGAAGAGGTGCTAAAACTGAACCTTGTGGAAGACCAAAAACACGGAACTTTCTGTCGGATAGCATATTTTCTAATAGTCTTACCATTTTTCTATATTTTAAATGATTATAGAGTTTATGAATCAATGCATCTGTCCATACTGTATCATATGCAGCTGATAAATCCACAGATGCTGTCCCTGTTTTTAAGTTTTTATTGAATCCTGACTCAATAAATGTGGGGAGGCTAAGAACCTGATCACAACAATTCCTATTTTTCCTGAAACCTCCCTGCAATTTTGTAATGATTCTTCGATAGTTGATTCTATATCAAAAAGGAGTCATTTAGCACACTTTTTTGGTGGTTTCTTGGCCTAAAATCAAATAATTCAAATTTGTATTAAGTAAAGATTTTAAATTTTAATGAAGGTACTCACCATTCATTGGATTTATCATCTTGATATTGAAGTAACATCCATCATCACCTTTCCAAAACATTACGGGTATTGTAGAGCATCGTATGAACGATGTGTTTCTAATATTCGTTGCAATTCTCAAGTATTGCGACGCGTAAGAACAATATCACGCGTTTCCAAGTTTTCACCTACAATCACAATTTCCACTTCGTCTATTGTAGGGGCGTTGAAATGGAGTCATGTGCTCTAACAGGTCGTTTATCTGCTCTAATCACAACCTTGTGATCGTCACTTGGCATACGTTCCAAAGCAGTTTTGAACAATCGAACCAATGCATGTTGTTCATAAAGTAGTTGCTGCAGATCTTGAAGAATTATTCTTATCACATCTGCATCAATTGATTGACGTTGATCAAAATGATTATTCATATTGCCTATATGAAGTAAATTTGGAGGAATTTATGATGTGCATCTTCAAGTGGTTGTAATGATCCAATTCGATGGTGAATCTGGCCTTGGATCTAAATAGCAGAAAGAGAAGACAAATTAAGTGATTTGAAATCATTACTGTTAATTTTATATTCTTACCTGGAATGTTGGATTGAATACACGTCATTTAATTATATCTGCTCCAGATGAAGTCATTTGGAAACACCCATTGTATATTTGCGAGTTCGATAGAAATTGTCAATGTCTTGATTCGAACGTTTAGGCAACTTAAAATACACAGTAATTGCCATCATAGATATAGATAACTATCTATATCTATGATTGTCATCTAATGGCGATAATTAATTATAGAATGGGGTATTGTTCAGGACATTCCGTTATAAAATTTTCCGTAGTGTTTGGAAGACAGATAGGTGTAATAAGACATGGACACAGATGCGTTATTATTATTAGAAAATGTACCGAAGCGACACCTATTGGCGTAATTCGCAGAAAGAGAAATTATATCCTATTTTTTGTTCCATTTCATCAAAATTTTCAAAGTTTTAATGTATTTTATGTTAACCCCGCCGTAGAAGAATCCAACAAAAAATCTTTCATAACAAACAGTTCATCCAATCTTGAGTTATAAATGGTGTAACCAACAAAATGGTCGACTTAGTTTTATATATTAAGATTATCAGTGTAATTCTGAACAGGGGTCGTTTGATAGCATATTTTCTGATATATCCTCTGTTCGTTACTCAACGAATAATAATATTGGTGAATGCATAGTGGGATATGGTTATTGGTACATAAAAGCTGCTGCCATTTTATGCAATCCACAAAAACACTGCTCCGCTCCTGCCTTCAACAGAATGCGTATTCCAATATCGTACTCTTTCACGATCCGATGAATCCCAATGAAAATGTCTGTAACAGATTGCTTCAGTTATTTATTTTGGACGTTGTCTTATATATCAATGAATGTTCGCGTTTCTGACATAAATATTTGTACCAATAAAAGAAATATCTTCGTTCTGCGAATTCGAGGAAGTAATACGATGTTCATATCGATCCAATGAGAGGAAAAATTTGGATACTTGCTCCAGACAGTTTATACGGGGAATGAATCATTTCTTCTCGGGAAGCAATTTTAAGTTTGGGAAAGTTTCCGACAAATTGGAAAATTCTTTTTCGAATTAATAACGAAGTTTTCTTTAAGACACCTGAATATTAGTCATCTTAGATTCTCTCACTAGAAGGTAATGAGAAGCCTTAGGCGTATTAATAATACAGGGTGAGTCTTTGACTTGTACGTATATTTTAACGGAAGATGTACGCAGTTCTTTTCAGCATGTGATTGGAGATGTGAAACTTTTCTTTGACTCTATTAGATGTCCTTACTTTCTCATATATTACGCAGTACGTCACAACTTATTTCTTTAATTATTCAAGTTTTTTATGAAGATTTTGTCCTGAGAGGTATGGGTACTGTAGATGGCGAATTAGGCTGAAACCGGTATATCTCATCTCAGTGACAAATTCTAATATCATTTCTCCAACCTCATGATAAAAGATCTCTGAGCCTAGGAATTGAAAATAGTATTCATTTCGATGATTACTAATTTGAATTCATCTATGTTTCAAAAATGTATGGCTTCTGTATTGCGATTTATTTTTTTCTTGAAAATGTATGTTGCAAATCACATTATGACTAAGGTATGGAATATAACAATGATGTTTAACTTTTGAGGGACCATTCTGAAAAAAAACATTATTTTTAGATAATGGTAATGTTTTGAGGTGTAATATAGTAACAAAATGGCGGACTCGCCGGTTACAAAAGAAATATAAAAGCTTGCAATTTTTTTAAATTTACAGGCTGTACCAACTTCAACGGCCTATGATACGTTTCTGGAGAACTAAACCTATTTGAAATCTGAAAATTGGGATTATTATATCGTTCGACATTATCTACCGAGCTAAAAAATTGTTGAAGCCTGACCACTTTCACTTATACAGGAAATAAAAAAAAATTAAGAAAAATTTTCAATTCTGAATACATTCAAATTGTTTCATTCGTCGCAATATTTTTCAATGTATCGAGAAAGAACTGAAGAAAAAAGGGAGATAAAAGTATTCGGTATTATGATTGTTATTCCTATTCTGAATATCTTGAGCACAAACCGTTTTCACAGTTTTGAAGTCGGAGACTGTAGAAATATTGTACATTTCTAGAATTTTGGAATGCTCGTCACAAGGTGTTTCAAATGTTGTTTCAAAGATTGCGATCGAATTAGAACCTTTTTTTTCATGGTTGCTCTGTATCCTGAGAAGAAGAAAAATGATAGTTTTAAATGCTCCTACAATGAATAAATCTTGAGTCATTTAGGATTTTCTGATTTTATATCGTACGACCAAGGATGGGCAGAATTGGTGATACCTGAACTACAACTTTTTAACCGTGAGAGATAGAGGAAAATAGGATTTTATGAAATTGACTCTACGTACGATATAAAATCCGAAAGCTCTAAAGAACTCAAGAATTATTCATTTGAGGAGCATTAATATGTTAGATCACTATCATTAATCATTATTACTATAGAAAAGAGAATTGAAAAAATATTTGTTAATTTTATATTTCGAACATTGTTGATTTCCTCGTTAATGTTTGATCTGAACCCAATCGTCATTCAAATAATCATCCTTTATCAAGTTATAATAAGAAATTATAGTACATATCTACTACCATAACATTTTTTTATTGAAATATTTCATCCTTGGCCACGTCATTACTTTGGGTCATTTTAAAAAAATGTGTGGAAATGCTAGGAAATGTTTAGAAGATGCTTTAACATTTTCAAACACATTTTTTAATCGAGATCTAGTCAATTTATCATTTTATTCGAGAACTTTTACAAAATATATGAGTGAAAATCACTTTTAAAACAAATACCATACATGTTTTTTGTACAACTGCCCTATTTTGATAATGAACTGGGCGAATTTGCAATGATAATAAACTTCGAAATGCATTTTAATAAACAAATAATCAAAAGGTTGTTGTGAATGGCAAACGTTGCCAACGTTATGATTACTAAAAAATGAGAAAAGACGCTGTCATTTGAATTTCGTTCCTGTCCAATTTTCGTCTTGGGTTTTTAACTGCTTTATATGTTTGTCGAGAGTCCAATTATTAATAAAAGTGACGATTTGGTTGTTCCTCTGGATATTGAAGAGTCTGCAAGAATAGCAAATCTGGAACTCCTACCTGAAAAATCTGTTCAGCAGTACGATATTGCATATAACTATTTCCTGGCCTGGTGTAAATGAAAAAAATGTAGAATCGAACTTCAGTGAAACTGTTTTCCTGGCATACTTAAAAGAAAAATCAAAAATATGGAGATTATCAACTTTGTGGAGCAAACTTTCAATGATAAAGTCAAGCGCCCTTATTAAAAATGGTGTGGATGTTTGTAAACATTTTAAGGTAATTGTATATTTAAAACGGAAAAGTGAAGGATATCGTCCCAAAAAATCGAAAATTCTCAATCGTGAACAAGTTGAAAAGTTTTTAAAGGAGGCACTAGATGAGAAATGCTTGATGGTTAAGGTTGCAACTATTTTCGGACTATTGGAAGCCTGTAATTGAATTGTGTAATTTATCAGTGGAAGACATCGAAATAACAAATAAATTATTGGTTATACAACTTCCAAATACAAAAAAGAAAGTCAGTCGTTCTTTCAGTATCATTGGGAAGTATGTAGAATATTTTCATAAGTACTTGCACTTTGCATTACATGAATAATAAATGCACTGCTAATGCAGTTGGTATTAATACATTTGGGAAAATTCCATATATTGTTGCCGAACTCCTCAAACAGCCAGAACCAAAGCAATATACAGGACACTGTTTTCGAAGATCCTCCGCTTCATTGCTACCAGTATCAGGAGCAAATATTACATATATAAAAAACATGGTGGATGGAAGTCTACGACGGTAGCCGAGGGCTATGTTGATCATTTCACTGCATATAAAAATATTATTGCTGAAAAAATTCTCCCAACCTCAACAGATTTCGGATCATCATCATCCAATATTGTACTTCCGGTTTCTTCAAGTACTGATGGTGCTGAGGATTCTAAAAATCTGTTGCGAAGCTCCCTAACGCCACATGGCATCAATGTTAGTAATTGTTCTAGTTTTAATATTAATGTTCATAAGTAATGATTATTATTATTGTTCGTTGGTTTGTTACATCCATGTTTTAATAATACTGTGATCGGTTGCGGGAATGTGGAACAAATTACCTATGTTTGTATCTAAATTTTTATTATTAACTTTGCCGACGTTTCGGAGACACTTTCTCCTTTCTCAAGGCTACAAAGACAACCTTACATTAGAATATTTTCGTTTGTTAACAATGAATATTTGCTCACCTCGTTAATTCTCTAAATTCAGATTATTGGTTCGGAGAAGCATATGTGTTCTTACTTTCTAATTTCGATATCTTATACAATCAGCAGAGTTATTTGGAATAAGTTAAAATCTTTTTAAAAAATACGACGTCATATGTAATTTGTGGTTATGTGTTCCACTGTTCGTTGACACATTCACATTCTTCTTCTTCTCTTGTGTGTCCACTTCACAATCTAAAAACACTAAACATCACAATCACATCACAAACTTTCAACATAGTAACATCTAAAAACGCCGAATAACGACACATCCAAAGTTAATTGTTGATCACATTTTATGTTTTCCTCTTTTTAGTTTTTATAGGGATCCCATCAGACTGTTGTACGTTGTGTTTAGATTTTGTGTGTCTTCTCTAAAATTTACTGTATTCTCTGTTTAATGATACACATTAAAACAGAGAATACAGTAAATTTTAGAGAAGACACACAAAATCTAAACACAACGTACAACAGTCTGATGGGATCCCTATAAAAACTAAAAAGAGGAAAACATAAAATGTGATCAACAATTAACTTTGGATGTGTCGTTATTCGGCGTTTTTAGATGTTACTATGTTGAAAGTTTGTGATGTGATTGTGATGTTTAGTGTTTTTAGATTGTGAAGTGGACACACAAGAGAAGAAGAAGAATGTGAATGTGTCAACGAACAGTGGAACACATAACCACAAATTACATATGACGTCGTATTTTTTAAAAAGATTTTAACTTATTCCAAATAACTCTGCTGATTGTATAAGATATCGAAATTAGAAAGTAAGAACACATATGCTTCTCCGAACTAATAATCTGAATTTAGAGAATTAACGAGGTGAGCAAATATTCATTGTTAACAAACGAAAATATTCTAATGTAAGGTTGTCTTTGTAGCCTTGAGAAAGGAGAAAGTGTCTCCGAAACGTCGGCAAAGTTAATAATAAAAATTTAGATACAAACATAGGTAATTTGTTCCACATTCCCGCAACCGATCACAGTATTATTATTATTATTATTATTCAGAGAGAACAGTTCAGGCAATGCCTATAAACTCACGAGACAAAAAAATCCAAAAGAGTAACAAAAGAAAAGGATAGTAAAAGTGAAAGATCATTACAAATTAACAAGCTGAAAAGTAATAACACTCATCTACATAGATGCCAATTGTCAAAATTGTTCTTGAATGAGTTCACTGACACTGACTCAACTACAACAGAAGGTAGAGCATTCAACACCCCGAAAACACGGTTCATGAAAAAGTGTTGTCTTTGCACTGTCTTGAAGTCTTCCTTACGGAGCTTAAAAGCATGACCTCGCAAACGGCTATCGGTATTTAGCGTGAACAAATTACGCAAACTAACACCAAACATTTCATTCAGAGCTCGAAAAGTAATGTTAAATATTGATAATAAAAATTTGCAATTGCTGAAATGGAGTGCTAAAAATATTTTGAACACTAATGTTCGAAATACTTGAAATGGCAGTTGTACAAAAACAATGAAATTCCTGCTTTCAAACATCCTTTCTTCCGCCAATCAAAACTTAAAACATGACAACTTCATAAGTCAGTATATTTCCATCATCCTTTATCCTGCAACTCAAATCTTACTAACAAATAATTCTCGAACGGTCCATACATACGTACACCCAGGTGAAGCAGTTAAAGTACAGCAATAAACCTCCCACCTTTATTCGTTTTGCGTTCTCCACCACCTAAATTTACCTCCCAGTAACGCCATTTCATTCCTTCCCACGTCATAATTAAAACGGCGCAGACATTCCACTTCGGAGGATTCTCACTGTCCCGTTTTTTGTTTCTAGGCAATAACGGGTCCCTGAATGCCCATTCTCCAGACTACGGCTTTGCTTCTTCCCCCTCAGGGGTGAGGGAGGCCGCCAACAACCTCGTTACTGCCCTCAGGAACACCAGGGACCCCCCTGCACCCGATCAGCAGGTCCTGAAGGCCCTCCTCGACTGGATCCAACAGGTAAGCCTTGTTTACTGCCCAGACCTACGCCGTTTGGTTCATGTATAGAGCAAAACACAACTCGATGCGACACCGCCGGCGTTAGCTGGAACTAAGCCCGAAACGAATATTCGTTTCGACAGTTGGTACGTGCAAGCTGCGTTTATTTGTTTTTTTTTTACATTTTTATTTCGATAAGAAGATATGCCTCAGGAAAAAACCGTGAAAAACGCTGTTGGAATTCGACTACTTTGTTTTTTGAGATTTTTGAAAAGTCAAGTTGACAGATTGTAGTTTTTAAGAATCGTCACTTCTGTAATTTTGGAAATAAAAGTTGATGATATTTTTAGTAGATCGTGGCTCTGACTGAAAAGTACACCCATATTTTAAAGAAGGGAACTCTTTCAGAAGACTGAAGAATATCAGTTTTAACATTTGGCGACCGTGACAGGACCCTTCTATTAAAAGTATGGAAAAAACCAAGAAAGCCTTAGCTCTACACAGAACAGCTTTTATAAGGATGTATGAAAAGTTGACGGAAGAGTTCTCCAGACAAAAATGTGATAACTCAGAAATACATGGTAACATCAAAGTTTTGGAAGATAGAATGCTTCAATTATCCGAACTGAATCAACTCATGATTGATCTGATGTTGGATTCAGATGTTGATGGAATTGATGGATACGATGAGATATCAATATCATAAGATAAAATTCAGTTTTGACAGTTTTTATGTCAAGGAAGAGGCTCCAAGAAATCAGAATCAAAAATCAAATTGAGAGTTCCCAAACCTGAGTCAAGACAGTTTAATGGTATTTAAGTTCCTGAAGAAACTGAATCACGTCTGGAGCAAGAAGAGCTTGTTATTGAAGATTTTTCAACGACAGTTAAACGAGGAGATGATGAGCGATATGAGGTTTGCATGTCTTCGATCGAAGGTCATCTCCCTTCATCAACCAATTTCGACTCCGACTCCTCAACTGGGAAAGAAAATTGCGAAACATTGATTTGGAACAGTGAAGAAATGCAATGCTTTTCCAAACCTATGCACAGGTATTATATTTCTGTTGAAATGAATCCAACGGATCTTCCATCACGAGATTGTTCTCCCCAATCACTACCTGATGGAAGATGGTGGGAGGATCTTCCTAGGTGGTTATGTGATCCAATGTCCCAATGGTCTAGGCAGAATTTTCGCATTGATGAAGAGGAAATAAACACCGAAAGATTGAAGATTGAAGGGCTGAATAGATTGCAAACGAAAATATTTGACAGATCTGATGCAAAGGATTTTAGTATGACATTTGTATTGCACACAAACTTTGAAGTAAGGACACATTTGATTTTCGAAGGGCATATAAAGATTTGTCATGTTGGAGTAGAAGTTATGATGAGTATTCTCAGGGAAAATAAGAAGACCTGTAAAGGTCCCTAGCGTAATATTAAATTTGATTGTGTCATTAATTATTGTTGTTTTAATGACACAAGGTGGGAGTGTGTTGGAATTCGACTACTTTGTTTTTTGAAATTTTTGAAAAGTCAAGTTGACAGATTGTAGTTTTTATTAAGAATCGTCACTTCTGTAATTTTGGAAATTAATGTTGATGATCTTTTAAGTAGATCGTGGCTCTGACTGAAAAGTACACCCATATTTTAAAGAAGGGAACTCTTTTAGAAGATTGAAGAATATCAGTTATAACAAACGCTTATTGTTGTGTTTATGGATTAATTCTAAAAATTCTAGGAATCCTGGAGCCCTTTTTCATCATTTTCGTGATGAAAATCAAAATGTTTACATAACCAACAAACTAAACTGCTCGTCACTCGAAACGTTAATAGTGAAATTTGGCATCAACTTTCACTTCTCATAATTTCTAAAATACTGAACGCATTTTAAATTACAGCCCAGATTTTAAAAGCTCTTTTCATTGACTATCGAATAATTTCTTACAGCTCCTTCAAGATCGATCAGGATCAAAGATACAGGGTGAAACAAAATTTTGTGCATGTTTAACAAAAATTCTCCACACCGCCATTTTGTCCGAAGACCACGTTGCTCTCATTTCGGGCGGTCATTTTATAAATAGCAACCATACCTCGGGACGTTTTTGAGTTTTTGCCAATAATTACAGGGGTTTCGGAAATTTTTTTTTTGCATTTTTGTTTTGAGCTGACTAATTTTCGAAACGTTCTACAAATGGAGGCTTTAAGGCATTTCAGGGAAACCTTTTAGCAGTGCTTCGTGTTGTTTCAGGTAGGTATACCAGAAGGTATGTATACCACGTTACCCAAAAACCATCAAAAATTTATTACTTTTGAACAGTCTATGATAAAAGTTTGAACCTTGGTAGACTGTAAGTTCAAAAGTAATAAATTATTGATTATTTTTGGGTAACTTGGTATACATACCTCCTACAACACGAAGCCCTGCTGAAAGGCTTCTTTGAAATGCTTCAAAGCTTCCATTTGTAAAACTTTTCCAAAATTAATCAGTTCAAAACAAAAATTCCAAAAAATTTTTTTCCCAAAACCCTTATAATTATTGGTAAAAACTCTAAAACGTCCCGAGGTATGGTTGCTATTTATAAAATGACCGCATGAAATGAGAGCAACGTGGTCTTCGGACGAAATGGCGGGGTGGAGAACTTTTGTTAAACATGCACAAAATTTTGTTTCACCCTGTATCTTTGATCCTGATCGATCTTGAAGGAGCTGTAAGAAATTATTCGATAGTCAATGAAAAGAACTTTGAAAATCCAGGCTGCAACTCAAGATGTGTTCAGTATTTTAGAAATTATGACAAGTGAAAGTTGATACAAAATTTCACTATTAACGTTTCGAGTGACGAGCAGTTTATAAATCGTAAGAGAAAATAATAGACATCAATCCTGTGTTTTGATAATGGAAAAACCTGTATCTAAACATATCAGACTATGCTCACACCATTTCCGACCAGAAGATTATAGAATGAAAACAGGCAAGAATAGAAACTGATGTCAATTGAAAACAATGCCTCATATGTTTTGAATTATTTCAGAAACTCTCACTATGAAAATATTTCTGCTACTGGAGAAGGAAGTTGTACCTTCATAAAACCTACCAAAAAACATTTTAACTTTTTGTTCAGATCGTTCTTGTACAATAATTTTCATTTTTATCGAAATAAATCACTTTGAGTCTACTTGATATTTTTGTACATATATAGAAGTCTCAACAATTCAAGGACCCTAGTTGAAAGTTCTGTTAGGTCTCAAACTAATTTCACCCTTCTCTTAGTTTTCATCAGATATGGACAATCCTAATGTTTTCTGTTTTGTACATTTCATTGTTAAGGAAAACAAAAAGAAAAACAGCAGAAACAAAACTAAACAATGAATTTTACCTTCACAATCAGTAGAATTGTCAAGATATTTTTTAATAAGTACAACCTTGTACAGTAGAGTAGCAGGGCTAAAATATGCTTGCAAATTCCAGACAATCTTGCTTGGTATGTGTATATAATCTTGTCAACCTTCACACCATCATTTTTATAAGAAATCATTTCCTCAATATGATGGGGTTGCCCTTGTAGAATTCCAATGTTTTGAAATATTTTTTTCCCACAAAAAATCAAATGATTCCATTGCAACACTTGCTCACCCTCTACACAGCATCTATGAGCATGTAAATATTGGAAAATTTTATATAATTTGAGGAACCTTTGGTAAACATTTTGCCAGATGATCTGAAAAGCAGTCAAAATTGAATAGTGCTCACCTCAATTTTTCACATAAAATATAACAAAAAGCACAATATTACTCATACTTACACATACAATACAACCCATAGGATCCACAATTAAGGAAACAACTTCGATTATTGATAGTCAATAAACGTTGAAACTTAAGAATCCCATAGATCCCAAATAAAAAGCTATTGTAAACACGAAACAATACTCGTTTCGGTAAACAGCTGATCGGCGAATGCAGCGACACCATCGGTAATTATTTTGTTCAATAGCAGTTATTTAACCATTTTTAATCTGAAAAGGGAAGGTTTAACCGCTCAGTATTGCAAAATGGCGAATGCGTCGGTACATTTCAAGTTTCCCTTCAACGCAAAATGGTGAATGCGATCGTATTTTTTGGGTGGGAGAAAAGCCTAAATACAGCCACTTAGCTATGGCTAATGTGCTCTAGTGTGCGATGGTGTGATCCATTATTTTTATATGTTACACCATCATAATCCCATGAAACAATAAGGAAACACATTTCATTTGAAAAAATATAAGAATTGTATTTACCGAAGAATTTAAAAAATTCCTTGATGAAATCAAATTTCATCAGATTTTGTGCTTCTTTATGACTAGTTTAAAAAACCCGATTGAATATAACGTTTCAGTTAAAGTAAAGAGAAGTTTTCAAGAATATACCATCAGAGGATTTTCTTTGATGCAGCTTTATTTAAGAGTAACGTATTTTGAAAAGCATCCCCATGTCTGCAGGCCCTGCAATTACCGCTGAAGTGCATAATCACCCTGAAGCTTCTATATACGTGAATAAATTCACGCCAGGAATAAAATTCTGTTTCCCCTGTTGAGTTAAAACCCATGGATAACCCAACATTGAGTAAAAAAATAGAGTTCGCGAGTTTATTCGCTTGCGTTACCATGAATTCTGCGCTGTTTTCTCTGGAAAAATACGTTATGTCGGAAGTACATGTGTAAATCGAGTATAGGGGTTGGATGGAACGCACAGAAGGGCAACCTGTTGGACGTAGAAATGCGAAAGGTTCAGGGAAGGATACAATGTTTGTCTGCGATATATGGTCGATTCTGTTTCGAAAAGCTGCTGGCCTCCCATCTATTATAAGAAACATGAAATGCTGCTAATTTTGAAGTGTTTAAGTATAATTATGATAATGATAATTATAGTGTCTTCACTGAGAAAAAAAATATTTACATACAGGGTGAGCCTTCGATATGTACAGGGTTTGCAAATTTTGAGATTCATGAACTACGACTTTGCGACTTTTCAAACGAAAAATGGAAAAAACATTTTACACTACTGGATTGCTATGAAATAAGTGTCTCTACTATAAGTTTTCTTTTCAATGACCAAAGTTCAAATTTCCCAAATTTGTTAAAATGCAGTCGATGGCGTTATCAGTTTCTCTGAAAAGACGACCGTATTGTGCCTTTCAATTTCCGCTATCTCTTCCGGTACTACCATGTATACAGAGTGGGCAAAATTGGTGATACTTGAACTACACCTTTTTAACCTTGAGAGATAGAAGAAAATGAATGACACGTAACGGTGGTCTTTTTCGAAGGAACTGATAATGCCATCGATTGCATTCCTCTATCTTCTTTTGTTTTCGAGTTATAGGCCAAAATTGAAATTTGGGCTATTTCAACTTTGGCCATTATCTCCGTTTCTGTTTGTGCTAGGATGTTGAAATGAAAACATTATGCAGGCATTTTATTCATAGCAATCTAGTAGCGCACTTTGTTTTTCCCAAGCGGTTTCCTTGCTGAGCTATAACAAAGTTTTGTTTCTTCTTATGGACAATAGTTTGAAATGGCTTAGAAAGAATCGCCATTCTTTCCCGTTTCAGAAATAAATCATACATCATACATCGTCCTCAGATTGTTTCAGATATCATGGAAAATATAGTTTGTATTTGAAATTTGAATTATTGAGTATTAAGAAGGCGGAATCACAGAATAATATGTCTCTACGCATGGCGTCATAATTATTTTGCCATTGAATATTTTATTCAATTCTCAGTGGTTTGATCTCTGTTCAGAAAAACTGCCAATTATTAGAATTCGAAGTCATTATTGCCGGCAATATGGAAATGTTCTAAAACTGCGAGCAATATGATAATATATTAAAATATTTAACTTTAGCGGCATATCTTTATGATAGATTTGGCTACTGTTTGGCAAAATAAGGTGGATTGTTTGAACATTTAATTTGAATTTCTCGATCTTCAATTTCGCATGTTTTAGAATTTGTTTTTGTTTTCCTTTTTTTATTTTAATAGAATAAATTTTTGTTTTTGAATTTTTTCTCAAGGAATGTATTTCCATTTTTAATTTTTTTTTACAATTTATTTCATTTTCGAACCAGTTTTGGCAAAAAAAAACCTAAATACTAATGAAATTATTTGTGTCATTCATTGGGGCAAATAAATTCCTATACTATTTTATGGAAAATCTTAATATATAAAACTAAGTTTTGTTGGTTACACCATTTATAACTCAAGATTGGATGAACTGTTTGTTATGAAAGATTTTTTGATGGATTTTCGTACGGCTATGATAACATAAAATATATTAAAACAATAAAAAATAGGAAATAATTTTCCTTCTTGCAAATAACGACAGTAGGTGTCGCTACGGTTAATAGCGTTTTCGTGAAAGTATAATATTTTATATTAATTCGATGAACTACATTTTCTAATAATATTAACGCATCCGAGTCCATGTGTACTACACCTATCTTTCTTCCGAACACAACGAAAAATTTTATGACGAAAGGTTTTGAACGAATCTTCATTCTACTATTATCGCCATTAGATGGCAGTGTAAACAATTACTGTGTATTTTGAGTTGCCTGAACTCCATAGCCTTTAAATTTTAAGGTCTCCTGTCAAAGTTCGTACACATTATTATGTTCATAATTTTAAAGTATTGAATTTTAAATAACGCAAACTGTGGTAGGCCGTTATCAGAAATTGAAATTGAACCCATAAATTCGATGCTTTGAAATTATAAACATAATTATGTGTACAAACACTGACAGGAGTTTTTCGGTTACGTTCATTGAGAATCGGCAAAAAAAAAAGAAGAAAACATCTTAGCGTCTCTGTCAGAGAGTTACCTGCAGGTTACGGCCGTATCCATAGTCAACCCTGAAGATAAGGTTCCAAGGCTTACTTTGGTAGGAAATTCTCAGTACTCATCACAGAACACAAATAATAAGAAATGCTAACTCCTTACTAATCGTTGGCGACAGTTTCAGCCGCCATCTTAGGTGCCTGAAGTGGTAGCAGTTAGGAGGGAAATTCAAATCAAATTTAAATATTTCTTTGTAAAGAAATACAAATGTTCCGAAGGCGTAACTAGCAGAGCTTTTCTTGATTGAACTTCAGACAGTATTCACATACTCATTCATTATTTCGATGTGAATCTGAACAAAGGCTTCCCCATTGATCAAATGAACCATTGTTCCGAAATAAATGAATATCTCCAACCTCTTTCAGACCAAGCAAATAAAATCCTCAGACCCAGGCCATGTCGCGTTGAATCCTCTCTTCATGGCTCAACCGCAACCCTGTGTAAAACGACGCCTGCCTTGCTCTTTTGTGAACCCTCCTCCTCCACTGCCAGACTTCAGACGCAAAGAACAGCTAGGGGAGAAACCGAGAACACAGTGAATATTTTGGAGTGGCCTGTTGACAAGTGCAGTTTCACTCGTGGACTTGTAATGATTCCCCCCAAAGGTTCCGATACCGGCATTGATTTCCCGGTTGTCGGAAGGCTCAGAAAGCGGAAAACCCCCGTTCGTGTGTGAAATATCCGGAAAAATGGGTGGAAACGTCGGTTCGGAAAATTGAACGGTTTTCTCTGGAAAAATCCTGAGAGAATCGGAGGCAAATTTCAATATCAATGCAGGAGAGATATTCGATTCGACAATGGAGTAGAACAGAACTTATTTTCTCTAATTCTGTGCCAAATCCGTTCATTGTGCCACATCTTGTACTAGCAATTCGGGGGAGAATGTCTCAATCTCGCACAGTTTTCACGGTAAAAAACTGTTCCATATGAGTTGGGATATTGACCCAAATTGCAAAAAAATATTGTTCAAATGAGATCTTGTGATGGAAATTCATATTAATATCATTTCAAGTTGAAGGAAATAAAATTAATTTAAGCCTGTAGGTCTGCAGCGTATACAGGATGGTTAAAAAAATCGAGTAAGATAACGAAATTTTATTCCCAGAGAATTCAAGCGTTTTGAGACTATCAGTACAATGTATGGCCTCCACGAGCATCAATAACAGCTGGGCATCTTCTTTGCGTACTACACACGAGGTTGTTGAACATTTTTTGAGGAATTTGGTTTCATAAACTGGGCAGAAGCTGTCTCAGATCATTTAAGGATTCTGGGGTAGGTTGATGATTATCTAATCTTCTTTGGAGCATATCGCATGCATGTTCAGATTCTGGTGAGTGCGGATGTATTGGTAAATGTGGAATACCAAGCTCCTCGCGCGCTTTCTTAACTATGGCTGCACGGTGAGGTCTAGCGTTATCGTCTAGAAATGCAAAAGTTTCACCAATAGCAGCGTGAAAATTTGGCAAATCATATTTTGGAGTGGCCTGTTGACAAGTGCAGTTCCACTCGTGGACTTGTAATGATTCCCTCCAAAGGTTCCGATACCGGCATTGATTTCCCGGTTGCCGGAAGGCTCAGGAAGCGGAAAAACCCCCGTTCGTGTGTGAAATATCCGGAAAAATGGGTGGAAACGTCGGTTCGGAAAATTGAACCGCCTGGTCTGGGAAAATCCTGAGAGAATCGGAGGCAAATTGCAATATCAATGCTGGGGAGATATTCGATTCGACAATGGAGTAGAACACAACTTATTTTCTCTAATTCTGTGCCGAATCCGTTCATTGTGCCACATCTTGTACAAGAAATTCGGGGGAGAATGTCTCAACCTCGCACAGTTTTCATGGTAAGAAACTGTTCCATATGAGTTGGGATATTGATTCAAATTGAAAAAAATATTGTTTAAATGAGATCTTGTGATGGAAATTCATATTAATATCATTTAAAGTTGCAGGAAATAAAATTAATTTTAGCCTGTAGGTCTGCAGCGTATACAGGATGGTTAAAAAAATCGAGTAAGATAACGAAATTTTATTCCCAGAGAATTCAAGCGTTTTAAGACTATCAATACAATTGTATGGCCTCCGTGTGCATCAATAACAGCTGGACATCTTCTTTGCATACTACACACGAGGTTGTTGAACATTTCTTGAGGAATTTGGTTCCATAAACTGGGCAGAAGCTCTCTCAGTTCATTTAAGGATTCTGGGGTAGGTTAATGATTATCTAATCTTCTTTGGAGCATATCGCATGCATGTTCAGATTCTGGTGAGTGCGGATGTATTTGAAGATGTGGAATACCAAGCTCCTCGCTCGCATTCTCAACTATGGCTGCACGGTGCGGTCTAACGTTATCGTCTAGAAAAGCAAAAGTTTCACCAATAGCAGCGTGAAAATTTGGCAAAACATATTCTGGAGTGGCCTGTTGACAAGTGCAGTTTCACTCGTGGACTTGTAATGATTCCCCCCAAAGGTTCCGATACCGGCATTGATTTCCCGGTTGCCGGAAGGCTCAGGAAGCGGAAAAATCCCTGTTCGTGTGTGAAATATCCGGAAGAATGGGTGGAAACGTCGGTTCGGAAAATTGAACGGTTTTCTCTGGAAAAATTCTGAGAGAATCGGAGGCAAATTTCAATATCAATGCAGGGGAGATATTCGATTCGACAATGGAGTAGAACAGAACTTATTTTCTCTAATTCTGTGCCAAATCCGTTCATTGTACCACATCTTGTACAAGAAATTCGGGGGAGAATGTATCAATCTCGCACAGTTTTCATGCTAAAAAACTGTCCCATATGAGTTGGGATATTGATTCAAATTGAAAAAAATATTGTTTAAATGAGATCTTGTGATGGAAATTCATATTAATATCATTTCAAGTTGCAGGAAATAAAATTAATATTAGCCTGTAGGTCTGCAGCGTATACAGGATGGTTAAAAAAATCGAGTAAGATAACGAAATTTTATTCCCAGAGAATTCAAGCATTTCAAGACTATCAATAGAATTGTATTGCCTCTACGGGCATCAATAACAGCTTGGCATCTTCTTTGCATACTACACACGAGGTTGTTGAACATTTCTTGAGGAATTTGGTTCCATAAACTGGGCAGAAGCTGTCTCAGATCATTTAAGGATTCTGGGGTAGGTTGATGATTATCTAATCTTCTTTGGAGCATATCGCATGCATGTTCAGATTCTGGTGAGTGCGGATGTATTTGTAAATGTGGAATACCAAGCTCCTCGCGCGCTTTCTCAACTATGGCTGCACGGTAAGGTCTAGCGTTATCGTCTAGAAATGCAAAAGTTTCACCAATAGCAGCGTGAAAATTTGGCAAAACATATTCTGGAGTGGCCTGTTGACAAGTGCAGTTTCACTCGTGGACTTGTAATGATTCCCCCCAAAGGTTCCGATACCTACATTGATTTCCCGGTTGCCGGAAGGCTCAGGAAGCGGAAAAACCTCTGTTCGTGTGTGAAATATCCGGAAAAATGGGTGGGAAGGTAGGTTCGGAAAATTGAACGGCCTGGTCTGGGAAAATGCTGAGAGAATCGGAGGCAAATTTCAATATCAATGCAGGGGAGATATTCGATTCGACAATGGAGTAGAACAGAACTTATTTTCTCTAATTCTGTGACAAATCTGTTCATTGTGCCACATTTTGTACGAGAAATTCGGGGGAGAATGTCTCAATCTCACACAGTTTTCACGGTAAAAAACTGTTCCATATGAGTTGGGATATTGACCCAAATTGCAAAAAAATATTGTTTGAATGAGATCTTGTGATGGAAAATCATATTAATATCATTTCAGGTTGCAGGAAATAAAATTAATTTTAGACTGTAGATCTGCAGCGTAAACAGGGTGGTTGAGAAAAATCGAGTAAGATAACGAAATTTTATTCCCAGAGAATTCATACATTTTAAGACAATCAATACAATGTATGGCCTCCACTTGCATCAATAACAGCTGGACATCTTCTTTGCATACTACACACGAGGTTGTTGAACATTTCTTGAGGAATTTGATTCTATAAACGGGACAGAAGCTCCCTCAGATCATTTGAGGATTCTGGGGTAGGTTGATGATTATCTAATCTTCTTTGGAACATATCCCATGCATGTTCAGATTCTGGTGAGTGCGGATGTATTTGTAAATGTGGAATACCAAGCTCCTCGCGCGCATTCTCGACTATGGCTGCACAGTGTGGTCTAACGTTATCGTCTAGAAATGCAAAAGTTTCACCAATAGCAGCGTGAAAATGTTGCAAAACATATTTTCGAGCATATTTTGTAGTGGCCTGTTGACAAGTGCAGTTCCACTCTTGGACTTGTAATGATTCCCCCCAAAGGTTCCCATACCGGCATTGATTTCCCGGTTGCCGGAAGGCTCAGGAAGCGGAAAAACCCCCGTTTGTGTGTGAAATATCCGGAAAAATGGGTGGAAACGTCGGTTCGGAAAATTGAATGGCCTGGTCTGGAAAAATCCTGAGAGAATCGGGGGCAAATTTTAATATCAATGCAGGGGAGATATTCGATTCGACAATGGAGTAGAACAGAACTTATTTTCTCTAATTCTGTGCCAAATCCGTTCATTGTGCTACATCTTGTACGAGAAATTCGGGGGAGAATGTCTCAACCTCGCACAGTTTTCATGGTACAAAACTGTTCCATATGAGTGGGGATATTGACCCAAATTGCAAAAAAATATTGTTTGAATGAGATCTTGTGATGGAAATTCATATTAATATCATTTCAAGTTGCTGGAAATAAAATTAATTTTAGCCTGTAGGTCTTCAGCGTAAACAGGGTGGTTGAAAAAAATCGAGTAGAATAACGAAATTTTATTCCCAGAGAATTCTATCATTTCAAGACTATCAATAGAATTGTATTGCCTCTGCGGGCATCAATAACAGCTGGACATGTTCTTTGCATACTACACACGAGGTTGTTGAACATTTCTTGAGGAATCGCCTACCGAGCACTTTTCGAAATTTTTTATTGCTATGATTGAAAAATATTTGTGCCGTTCGAATTATTTCGAAAGTCTGTGTTTAGTTTCCCGAAAAATTTAGTTAATCTGTGTTGAACACTTATTTGTGTCAAAAATAAAATTTTTTATATAGGTGGTCCAATATTCATTGTCAAAGTAAGTCGTGACGAAAATGTGAAACTTCGATTGCAAACTCATTTTTTTATGGTATTCATGATATTTCCAACTTAATTTCGATTTTTCACATTCATTTCCATTGCCGTTATGGATTTTTCTTCCCATGCAGTGGTTGGATTTGGATAAAGTGTATTTATGTTTGAAGATTATTTTTCCTGTCAGAAATAAGAAGTAGTTTCAATCAGCAATGGTTTTAATATAAGAAACTATCATAACTAAACTAACATATAAAAACTTTTACAATAAAAAAAAATAATGTTCAAGCGTATATTAGTTGAATATCAAGTTCAAAACTATTCATTTGAAATGAGAAGTTACGTTGCACTGAGAATAAATTTTGGTTCCACATGCGAAAGCATAGACTCCGTTGACTTCTTCTTTACATAGTCGATATGGTCCCAAATGTATAGCCACAATTTGGTGAGAACCATAGACTGGAAGTTGGATTTGCTGGAACTGAAGAGCATTTGTGCAACCAGTGACTGAAAAAAAATTAAAACTGAAGTCATGAATATCGAAAATACTTTTCAAACTTTGAAATATAGAAAAATGTAGTTAGATAGTTAGATCTGGGTTTTTTTAGTGAATGGTAATAAGGAAATCACCTTCGAAAAAAAATAGGTTGAGAGTTAAGGTTCATTAACCCTGATTGCAGCGGAATTGATCAGTATAGTATATTTTTCTAACAATTCCTTTTTTGAATATCAACGCTAATACCGGGTATCTCAAAACGTCCCGACATTTGCAAAGCATTTCAATGAAAAATATCCATCCCACATAGTTATACACATATCACTTCGATGAAAAAATTTGATTCAGAAATCAAACCTTATGGCCACCTCTCCCAATTTCTTTAATGGAACACCTATAGGTATATTATTGAATTGTTTTATTCTCCTCTACAGGAGGATTACAAAAATGATATGATACGTAAGTGAATCAGTTTTGAGTTACAGGTTATTTCAATTTACTAATAGTAAGATTTCGTCACAAATCAGTGAAATAATTTAAATTTTCTTTTTCGTAAAAAAAATCAAAATGAAGCCATAAACTAGGTCCTTTGAGTTTCTGCATGAATTTTGTAAATTATCTGAAAAAAGTGTATAGGTACAAGAATTTTAGTTTTTTTTCTACTTCCTAGAACTTTGTCAATCGAATTTTTTTATAGTGGGGGGCAGTGGGTGACCTTTAAAGGCTCACAAATTACCCGTTTATGATTCTTCCTCTCATTTACATACATATATGCTCTTCTCATTCAAAGGGTTTCATCCTACTATATTTTTTCTTATTAAAATGATCGACTCTCGTCTGAAAATTTTCGAATTTTGACAAGAAAAATGCTTAAAATGCACACATAAAAGTTTTTCATCGAAACGGGCTTCAATCAGCAAACGCGAGCCGCCATTTTGTTTTTTCAATTCAACCGAAATTTCAGAATGTCACTGTATCATGAACACCTGTCAGGTTTCAGCTAATTCGAAAGGAAAGGGCTTGAAAAATGGATTGCACATTTCGGAATGGAAATACTGTCAGAACAATACCGGAACGAAGCAAATTGAATGAAAGATTTTAATAATGGATGAACTCTAGCGATAGGAATCGTGCTCTGTCACAGAAAATTCCTGGGTGTTCATCATTAAGTTCTATCTTTGATTGTTTGGTTGAACAGTGTTCATGTTGAAAAAATTGATACCCAACAATTATATTGTTGCAATTATATGAATAAATGGCACATTATGGTCGTCTTTTTAAGAGAAACTGATAATGCCATCAACTGTATTCCTCCATCTTCTTTTGTATTCGAGTTATAGGCCTGAATAAAAATTTGGGTATTTCAGTGTTGCTCATGATCTCCGTTTCTGTTCATAGTCCAGTCAATGAGAGCAAAAATAAGGCCTTGTCTCCTATCAAGATGGTTTGATTTAAATGAAATTTTGAGAATAAGCTGTACTTAGCTCCTACTCCAAAGTCTACCCTATGCCGATATATGCTTATTATTTTTTAAGGGTGAAAAGTACACCTCAAAATTGGATATAACTCATTGTAACCTAAATGAAAGTAATTTTCAGGCTTAAATAGTGTTTCATGAAGTTGTATGAAGGTCTTCATATAATGTAAGATCGTATAAACCACCCCCTTTAGCAATAATTTAATTTAATTCTAAGTGACTATCGCCACTGTCAATCATCTTTGCCAAAGATTGGCCCACTGTTTTGGCATTTAACACATGCAGATTCTCCACATGTATCGCTACAAAAAAGACTGAGTTTTCTGCAAGTGCATGACACATGGCATTATTTTTTGCAGTTGCAAAAAATCATTTTTAGCAATTCTTAACACTCAGTTAATTCGAGCATTTGTAGTATTTTATCCCCAATCAATTGAATTGTTTGCTTTATTACCTAGCCAAATTTGAATTTGGTAACAAGCTCTGTTTATGTGCTCGTCCAAAGCATCTGATGTATGTACTAGTTTTAGTTATAGAGGTTCGACTCTATTTAAATTTTTTTTTCAAAATTTACATGCTGTGAAAAAGAGAAAGAGACAAACTGTCGATAAATCGCATTCACATCTACACCGAAATTGGTATATGCTCCAAAATTGAACGAAATTGTTTGGTTTTTTTTACAACAACTCACCTCATTTCTTAGATAACGTTTCCTTTCAAGAATTATTTTGAAGGAAATTTGAAAGACTACAAACCCTATCGAACACATCATCAATTCAAAATCTTGAGTTTTCAAAAGATAAAGGGTTGAAGGGCACCATAAAGACGATACTCGCGCTATCAACCTATCTTGAAGTAGATATATCTCTGTCAATTTTCATAGTACAGTTATACAAGAAAGAAAAAAATTTTTGCTGAAAAAAACATTTTTGTGCTGAATCATTTTTTTCTAATCTCTAATCATTTTCGACTTATATCTATTGAAATATTTTCTGGGAGGTCTCTGCATTTTCCTGAAAACTTAATATGGTTTTTCTCTTTCAGTTTCTGAAACAAGAAACAGTTAGAAATTTTTTTTTAATAATATAAGAAATTGTTGCCTTCATTGTTAGGCAACAATTTCTTCTCGTAAAGTTTTGGCCCCTGACAAATTAGTGCTTAAATTTTTACGCAGGGGCCTTTCTTATATTATTAACAAATTTTTTCTAATTGTTTCTTATTTCAGAGACTGGGAGAGAAAACCCATATTAAGTTTTCATGAAAATTTTCGACTTACACTGAGAAAAAGGCGAATTTAAAAAATGCGCTTCATGCTTTGATCTTATGTTTTTTTAACTATGGATTTTAAACCAGTGAAACTTCTTGAGCATATGAGTAACAATGAAATAAAAGTTATTGTACAACCAAAACGATCCATTTCAATAATGGTGGATGTGGGGTTAGTTATCACATATTTTTTCGTGAAAAATATATATCCGCAATATTTTTTGCATTTTAATTCGCTGAATTTATATTCAATCGACTTTTAAAACTGCTCATTTTGAGCTCTACTCGAGCACTACAAAAAATGTTGATAGTATCATTTCCGTAAAATCAATCGTTTTTCCGTAATTTCAAGTTGAATTTCGATTCGAGCATTCACGAAAAAAGTTGTCTCCTTTTTCTTAGGATATCTTGCCATATGTTGCAAGTAAATTCATGCATATTGATAGAATTATTAACAAGTATCCTCATTGACTGGACTATTATGCTAGGATGTTGGAATACAGTAGAATCCGCTTATAATGACATCGAGGGGAAATGAAAAATACGTTATAATAACCGGAAGTCACATAAAGCGGAATTTCAGCAAAATTGATGGTATTTTTCTTGGATTCAGTTTAAGAAAAGAACGAGAAATTCAGATTTTGATTTATTGAAAAAATAAAAAATAGCTTCTCTTACAAAAGAAACTAAATATAAAGAACTTTTTCATTTTTTAGAAAAATAATCTGAAATTTTAGTTTGCGTTTCTTTTTTTCGACTTCAAATATTAGCTTCTTACACCATTGTACAACTTACAAATGGCTTCAATGGATGTCATTTTGTCCACAAAACACCAATAATCTCTTCAAGGATCTGTCGTCACGCGTATGTCTCGTATCGTATCAAACCTCATCGCATTAAAAAGGGTAGGGTGGCTTCAGAAAACGCTCGAGCGGTCACTATAACCGGAAAAATTTTCGAAAAATCATGTTGCTGTATCTGAAATCATGTCATTGTAAGCGACATGTCATTATAAGCGAAGTCATTATATCCGGACCCTATTATAAGGAGTTTTGAATGAAACCAAACTTAACACTGCATTTGCGTCATTATAAGCGATTGGTCAGTATAGCCGGCGTCATAATAAACGGATTCTACTGTAAGTACATTTTAAAGACACTTTCATAGCAATCCAGTAGCGTACTATGTTTTTTTCCCAAAAGGTTTCTTTGCTGCTTTTTAACATACAGTTGTGTATTTTTTTGTCACGGAAACAATAGTTCGAAATTACTAAGAAAGAATCATCTTTTTCTTTTTCGTTTCGAAAATATATAACAAACTATACAGAGATAATAAAAAGAAAACATTGAACGAAACACTCACCAAATGTTGCATGAAGAAATGGGGTCGTCTGATTCGTCGCATGAATAACCAAGAAGCAACCACCAGGCACTGAAACAATTTTTCATCAAACTGGTGAAACATCTTTCTCTACAATTACCTCTAAAAAACGGTATACTCCCGCTTGGCTCAATGACTCCACACAAAGCTCTTGAAGCACCTTCTTGCCTGAATGGCAGCTGAGTGTTACCACCCCCCAAACTCCTGTTGTTGAAAATGAACTGGTTGTTGGGGGAAGGAATGTGTATTTGCAAGTTGGACGGTGTATGAACTGTCGAAGACGTGTTCGGACTGAAAATGTCGTCGAAAGTCCTCTGATGTTGGGAATTTCTTCCTTGGCTTTTTCTCATCGCTAGCGGTATTGGAGGGACACTTAAGGATGGCTTTGGATCGCCAGGGTTCTTTGGGAGTTGAGGGTTGCAGGAAACTGAAGCTTCTTCGGGAGATTTCTTGTTTTGGCAAGCTTCGAAGGCGTTCAGTATTTTGTTCAGGTCTTTTTCCATTCTTGCTAGGGAGACTATTATTTTGTTGTTCTGTTGATTCTGGATCGTCTCTTCTGTGGAAATATGATACGGAGGAATCGTTAATCTGGTATACAGAGCCTTTCAATGAAAAATACCATCAGCGGGGCGTTTTTTGCCAATATATACAGGGTGTCCGGGGAATAACTGTACATACTCTTACTAGAGGTAGAGTTGGACTAGGTGATTACTGATTGACTATAAAAAATTTCTGGATTTCCCTAGAAAGCTACAGGGTGATTTTCCAACTTCATGGAAATACTTAGACTATCATAAAATCCAAACCCATTAACGGATATTATTGAAATGTGGGAAGTTATCGGCACATGCTAAGGTCGAGACAGAAAGATATCAATTATTTCATTATTCCAGGGCCGGACTCAATAATCTTCATTTAAACTGTTCAGGGTGAAAAAAACAATTTGTATTTCGAATTACAAATAATTGATTTGCTTTTTAGTAAGATGCTAAATTATGCTTCAATTTGTGATATCGCTCAAAATTGTCACATCAACAATGATTTTTTCATGAATTTTTTAATTTGGATGAAGTTCGAAAAATTGAATTCATTTACCTGAACAGGACTTAGTCATCTTGTGGAGATCGAAAATAAATAATAAATTTTCTTTAAAAAGTTACTGAAGGTGAGGAAGACTATAATAATTTGTTGATATACTGGGTGGCCACCCCAGACGCGGATCTCATTGCGATGGAGCAAATGAAAATATATTTCGAAAAAAAAAATTGGTGAAGTGTATAGAGTATACATAAGCATATTTAAAAATAATTCGTATGTATACCGGGTGTTCGACAACAAAGATATAGATCAAAGTGACACTTCTTCCAATGTGAAAACCTCTAACTGAATTAGTAAATCGGCAAGAAAAATGTATACAAGCTGATGGTTTTCATTTCGAACTACTTCTGAAATAACGTTGACTCAGTAATTCATTCGCTTCTATTTTCATTTTCATTAGGTACGCTTTACTGTATTTTAGCTTCTTTCATTTGTCATTATTTCGTTATGGAATATGCTCGTTGAAGCTCTGAACTTTTTTGAAAATTTTTTACTAATACTTTCGCATTTTATATTCAAACATGAGATTTTCATTTCTCTTCATGATGAAAATTTTAATTTTTCGAACTTCATCCTGATTAAAAAATTCATAAAAAAATAATTGGATGTGACAACTTCGCGCGATATCATTTATTGAAGCATAATTTAGCTTCTTTCTGAAAAGCGAATCAATTATTTGTAATTCGAAATACAGAGTGTTTGTTTTACCCTGAACAGTTTAAATGAAGATTAATGAGTACAGCCCTGGAATAATGGAATAATTGATATCTTTCTGACTCGACCTTAGCATGTGCCAATATCCTCCCAAGTTTCAATAATATCCGTCAATAAGTTTGGATTTTATGGTGGTCTAATTATTTCCATGAAGTTGGAAAATCACCCTGTAGCTTTCTAGGAAAATCCAAAAATTAATTTTTTATAGTCAATCAGTAATCACCTAGTCCAACTCTATCTCTGATAAGAGTATGTACAGTTATTTCCCGGACACCCTGTATGTACGTTATAACCATTCTACCTATGGCCACCTCTCCCAATTACTACCCTATAAATTTTTTGTTTTTTGGATTCACCTCTACAAAAAAGTTACTAAAATTGTTGTTATCACATATAAAAAAGCATCATATTTAACTATAATTTTGTTGTGAATTGAATATTATTGTTATGAGGCTCTAAATTGAATAGGGGAGAGAGGTAGAGGTTATGGAAACCTTTCAAGAATGGTGTATCAAAAACGTTATTTTGATGAACCATTTTCGACAAGAATCAATTAATAAACTCAAACTTTTGTGACTCCTGAAAATTTCGACGAACTTCTCAAACAAATTGTGAATCAGATGTCGCCATTTTTGAGACGGTTTTCAGTAAAGATTATTCTATGGAAGTGAATGCAGCAAAATTTGAACATTCGATTTAAAAACACAGATCTAATTTTTTTTATTGAATGCGAGTTAAATCAATCAAATTTTCGAAAAATATGATTTTTCTGAGATCTTTCAAGTTTTTAAAAACGATTCAGTAAAAATGGGATGGTACATTGTGAAAATACCCAAAATGTTCCAACTCATTTGAGCATTTGCGGAAACGGGTCATTGAAATTATGTTTTTTATGCACCGTTGTAAAGAGGTTTTCAAGATCTTCAAAATAAACTATCACTTTACCCCTGTCTCCCATTTAATTTTTGGGGGTTGGTTTAGGCAACCCCTCTTATGGGTTGCTCGTTCAAATCTCAAATATACCTCAGAAGATGTCCCCCAAAGCATTTTCGATCAGAAATTAGGTTAATTTTGTATATCGAATATAAAAAAATTATAATTCATTTCGAAAAAATTATAGTGTCTTTGGAACATGAAGAGTTAAGTTTTCAATAATTTTTTTTTGTAAAGGAAAAAAATAAAAAAACTGGCTTATATAGAATTTTCACATAAATTCTAAGTTTTTGTGGAAAAAGTGTGACACAAAAATATCGATTGGAATATAATATGGGGTCTCTGAATTTTTTTGAAATTTTTTGTGAGTCCGAAACGTTCCAAAATTCGAATTTTTGAAGTTCAATCTCTTTTTCCGGTGTTAGACAACAATATCATTCAAGGAATTGGCCCCTGACACATTTGTGCATGAGTTTAACGCTCTTTCCTTCTATTATAAAAAAAAAAATTTAATGGCTTTTTTTCTTACATACTAGAAGAAAAAACCCTAAAACAAATTTCAGAAAAGTGTGGTACAAAAGTTTTAAATTAACCTACAACTTTTTGTAGTTTTATCTTCTAGTATGTAAGACAAAGAGCCATTAAAATTTTTTTTTCAGTGTTGAAGAACACTGAAATTTTCTTCATATTGTAATCCTTTATATTTTGATACATTTTGAATCAAAAGATTTCCAGTAATCTCGAAAAATGCTTATGTTCTCTATAAATCAGGATAATGAGTTTAAGCAGAGTCTTAATAGTTTATTCTAAAACAAGATTCAGAATGCGCTACTATTGCCTTTTGCAACGAGTATTATACGATATTTTCTCCATTTTAGTCAAGTTTTGTGAAAATCTTGCGAAATTCAAATGAAAATTTAGATTAGTGACTTTTTTATTGTATCTTGGTGTGACTTACGAAATTTGGCAGATCACGGAATTTGGATTGATTTGATTTGAAAATTGATAGCAGCGGTGATCAGTACTGACAACCACAAAACAAATAATGTAACTGAAAACGATGCTGTAATGAGTTCATTACAGCACTACTTTTAGTAGGTACTGTAACGAACTCATTACGATACTGAAATACAGAATAGTATAATCTAAAACAAATTGCAGAATAAGCTCTTATTCCAACCCGAATGCAAAATTGTGTGTTGGAATTGCCTTCTGCATCGAGTATTAGACGATATTTTCTCTATTTCAGTCAAGTCTTGGGAAATACTCTCGAAATTCAAATAAAAATTTATCCTAGTGACTTCTGTGTTGTATTTTGGCAGTTGGTGTGACTTACGAAAACTGACAGATCACGGAATTGATTTGATTTGAAAATTAATAGGATCGGAGGTCAGTACTGACAATCAGAAAACGAAAAATATAACTGAAAACAATGCTGTCATGAGTTTCATTACTGCACTACTTTCAGTATTGTATTGAACTCATCACGATACTAAAATAGATAAAAATTATATTTGTAGAAAAACGAGAAGGTGTGACATGGACGAATGGAATTTTTATATACTGCAAACCATGATATTTCTCGTATAAAATTTGTTTCCAAAAATAACGCTCAAAAATATATATTTCGAAAAAACAGCAACTACTGCGGTGAGACTTGTTGAACATTTCACTTTGTCATAGCATGGTAACGTGAATACTTACTTAGACATCAATTTGAAAAAATCTTCACATCGAAACCTACGGGAGTATATGATGACCTAGTGAGGTGATTCGAAAGGTAATACCGTACCTTTTCTTCTCATAAAATCCTTCTAATTAGATCATACAAGAACACTAACAACATTTCAGCCAATACAAAATGAAAATAATGGATCATGGTCAGTAACTCAGCGATCTTGTTTCAAAATTAGACCAAGAATCCTCTGAAGTTCCTACCGCAGATGTAGGCGTAACGTAAGGTGAAATAATTCCTCTTTTTCAATGTCAATTCATACATACCAGGTCATGTATTCGAGGAATCAACAAAGTAGAAGGAATCACTCACCATTCTTAGAATTCGTAGGTGGTGAAGAATCGAACAGCATCTCAACAGCCATCTTCTCTTGATCTTCATCATCAGACTCGAAATCCTCCGCTTCATTAGTATCCGACCCAAAAATCAGCTGAAAATCAGACAGGTTGTCTGGAGTACACTTCTTCTCAATGGTGTAGTCCAACATCTGCCTGGATGAAGTTGCAGACCCCACCAAACTCTTCAAAGATTGCTGCAACTTCAAATGTGCCCCAGAACTTATAGAATTCACCACTTCAGATCTCCTATCGGATAAGTTGAAGAAGGATAAGGAAGAATTGGATTTGGCTGCTTCCATGAGCTTCGCTTGGTTGGAATCCATGGTTTTTAGTTCGTCGAAGGTTGGGAACTTCATGTCTAAACCCTCCAAGAGTAGAAGTCTGGAGATGGCCAATGGACTTCCTTTGTAGGTAGTTTCTTTCATACCTCTTCCAATCCTGACTTTCCTCGACTTGCAACGGTACATCACTCTTCTCGAAGACATGAATTTGGCGATATACTCCCTTCTGCTCTTGCATGACACTTTGAAGATCTTGAAATTCTCACCGTGTCTCACATGTCTCTCTTGGATGACCACTATGGAGGGCACCTTGTGACCTACAGGTTTCATGTTGACTGGTTGAAACTTTCGGTTCGACTGCTTTTTCTGTAGACCTCTGAGTACTTATAGAGTTGTGCCTGAGCCTCTTGTTATTGCAACGGAATTACTGCCACGATAAGGTTGAATGGATTGAGTCATTCAATAATTGATATCGGAGCTGATTCCAAAATATTGCCGATGAAGACGGTGCGACAAGAATTCAGAACAATGGATGTTTATGGTGTTATATCAAGTTGAGGAGGCTGTTTTTGAATACGATTCAAGCGCATAAGGAATGGGAAGGCGTTTGAAAAAGTCGGAGACAAAATATTTACGGAATATTGTTTAGTTTCGGAATTGATTATGTTTTGTTTGTACAGGGAGTGTCGGAAAATAGGTTGCTTCACGAGTTACACAAGATGATTCAATGCATGAGGCGGAAACTTGAAGAACGTATTCAAGCTGATATATTCTTGATAGAATGTGAAAGAAATTTCTTGCTGATCAAATTATCATACAAAATAAAAATACCTTCATTTACATTTAGGCCAAGCAAGTAAGCTTAAAAAAATGTGGTGCAACCTTGTAGGCCTCTAATAAGAGTAGTTTGAGCTTTGCTCCAATTTCTCAGTGGAGCGTATGTGGTGACGAAATTTTCTGACTATTTTAGGTTTTTCTCGAATAGCTCCTAAACTAAGCACTTCATCAAATACTTTGTGATATTCAAAAGTGTTCAGCATTAAATTCTTCTTTTGAAAAGTACTACATTATATTTTGAAAAGGAAGTTTCATAGAAATCATACGTCGAAATATGGCAAATTTTTACACTTTTCGAAAAAACATACTTACTATAAAACGTAGAATACCTTTGAAACTACGAACTTTAGAACGAAATGTCATGGAATAAGAGTTGTAGACCACAATGTTAAATCGAGCAGTAGCTCATCCTGCTGAGTATGCTGATCATTCAATCGAACATAGTGCTGTTGAATTTGCTCAGCAGTCTTACGAGTGTATGTATAATGTTGGGGAGGACACTGATCTTCTTGTAATTTTGATTGTTCAGGTATACCAACAATTTATTACTAGAGCCTTGCAAAGGCAAGCAAGACAATGTTGTTTTTTCTCCCTTGCACTACAAGTTTTCCCCTGTTTCGAATAATAACAAATTATTCCTTTATGCTGTTAATGGCTGCGACAGTACATCATCATTTTTCGGTAAAGGAAAAATGAAATTCTTAGAGTCGTTTGAAATCAGCACAAACCTGCTGAAAGCAGCAGAATGTTTAGCAAAACTAATGCTTCTGCCGATGAGGTCGACGAAACAACCCTTTTAAGAAATGATTTCAAGCAATAAAATGTATTTTGGTACGAGATGTTTGAAAAATTGTTAACCAAAACCTCATTTAATCTTGCCTCTGTGCCTCCAACTGAAACAGCACACTTGCTATGTAATATATTGTTCTTAGTAATAAGTTGTATTGTTGGTTAATAGCTTATGAGTCCCACGTTTGTTATTATAGTTGATTCATTTGATTTTCAACGTCTTCAGAAATTTCAGTTGTTCTTTACCGAACCACTAAAAACATAAAGGAATAATATGTTGTTTTTCGAATCAGAGAAGAACTTATAGCGCAAGGGAGAATTTACAATTTATCGTCTTGCTTGCCTCTGTCAGGCTTCAGTAAAAAAATTCTGGTACACATAGGGGCTGGAGTAGTCAAAATTATAAGAAGGTCAGTGTCCTCCGCAACTATAACCACACACTCATGGGACTGCTGAGCAACCTAAACAGGACTAGCTACTGCGCGATTTTACATTGTGGTTGGGAGGGGACGGGTTACGTTTTTACCACAATTCGATGATCTACAACTCTCATTCTATGACATACTTTCCAGACATATGATGAGTTTTATGCTGAAAAATGTGCTTTTCCAAAAATAATAAATTGGCTATATTTCGACGTATAATTTCTATAAAACTGCTTGTTCAAAATATAATATCGTGAATCTTTTTAGAAGCAGAATTTAATGCTGAACACTTTTGAATTCAACAATGTTTTTGCTTAAGTGCTCAGTTTATGAGCTTTTCGAGAAAAACCCAAAAAAGTCCGAAAATTTCAAGGGTTTTTCGAACGTCATGATATACGCTCCACTGGGAAATTTGGGCAATACTCAAACTACTATTATTAGGGGCCTAAATAAATGATTGATACAGTTTTCCAAACTGTGAACCTTAATTTTCACGTGAAACATTTAATCTTGAACACAAAACTGAAAAAATTTGAAGCCATACAGGCACAACTGCCATCGCAATTGCATCTTATCTCGGTCAATAATATTTTCCAGGTATGTTAGTCTTTTTTCAATAACCCCTGGTGGCACACTGTTTGGAATTCTGATAGTTGTTTTTACGTAAGTTCTCATTTTTGACCATAAAATTTCAATTGAATTGAGCATGGGAGCATATTAAGGGCTTATCCTTAGCAGTACTGCTACTGTTTGGGTGATTATGGTCTCCAAAATCGAATGGCATGCAGAATTATCACAGACGATAACTCAATCTGATAATTGGTTCCTCATATCTTGCCACTGTTGCAACAAATCCTCAACCGATTCATTTGCTGAAAGCGCTGGGAATGGACCTCGTAGTCTCTCCATGGCTAATACACCAGCTGCAGACACTGTTGTCAATTGCATCTCCAATTAAATATGTACTACATTTGACTAATTTTCATTAGGTGTTATGTGCTTCCTGAAGCTTCGATGTTAGATGAGGAATCCATTGAGAAGGATTAGCATATTTTTACTAAAATCCAGTGTTGAAGAAAAGAAAAGGCCGGGACCAAGAGATTTCACCAGATTTTTTTTGGTTTTATTCATACATACAGGGTGCGGCACGGAGGATGGATGGTTTTAAAAAAATAATAAAAGCGTTAATTTTTACTCAAAAACACATTTATTGACGGAATCAGATTCTCAAGGAAATAGCATTTGAGACAGTCAAGTGTGGAAAATCACATCAGGCATGTGGTGGCCGAAATCGGTGATGCAGTGCTGGAGGCGCTCTTGGAAGTTCGCGTAGACACTCTCCAACATCGCTCTCTCAACTTGGGCAACTTCCACGCGAATAGCCCTTTTCAATTCGTTATGGGGACACCTCAAGGCTAGAGTATACGAGACCAAGCCCCGAACTCTGGACGAATTGAAAAGGGCTATTCGCGTGGAAGTTGCCCAAGTTGAGAGAGCGATGTTGGAGAGTGTCTACGCGAACTTCCAAGAGCGCCTCCAGCACTGCATCACCGATTTCGGCCACCACATGCCTGATGTGATATTCCACACTTGACTGTCTCAAATGCTATTTCCTTGAGAATCTGATTCCGTCAATAAATGTGTTTTTGAGTAAAAATTAACGCTTTTATTATTTTTTTAAAACCATCCATCCTCCGTGCCGCACCCTGTAGAAACATACCTGATTGAATATGTTATATGATTAACGATGTGATTGCCCTTATGGAAATGAGTATTATACGACTCAAAATCCGACTTAAATTCAAATAATATTCGAATTTCATATGAGATATTCTGAAATTCAATTGACTAACCTGAATTACATTTGATGTTTTCTGATATTCAATTGACTAATCTGAAATTCAATTGAAGCTTTCTGAAATTGAAGTGACTGATCTGAAATACAATTGACGGTTTCTGAATTATATTTGGAAATGGTGTAGAATATGGCTCTGTTCGAATTTACTATAGAAACTGTGATGTTTCGAATTGTGTTTTCCAGATCTGTATTCCTGCTTTCTTAGGACAATTCATTTCTGTTACCTCTAGACTATAGCTAGCAGGAAATAATAATCATCCATATTAAAACTTCGTTTTTTATCAGCTCTCCTGTTCTCTTCCCCTCCATTGATCCCCTCCCAACCCCCTTTCGCCACAGGCCTTTCG
Organism: Hippodamia convergens; assembly: GCA_038502775.1. Lineage (NCBI taxonomy): Eukaryota > Metazoa > Arthropoda > Insecta > Coleoptera > Coccinellidae > Hippodamia > Hippodamia convergens. The sequence continues at coordinate 8,380,114 of CM076614.1, read as the reverse complement.
GTAGCACGATATTAGAACTTCATATTCGGTTAGGAAAATGCGGAATATTCGAAGCGACCTATTGGAATTCCTGCAGGTTGATAAAATTTGGCCCAGAGAGAAAGGGCGACAACTATCCTGCGTATATTCCTGCGGGCGGTACGCCGCCTGTTACAGCATTGCACGGTTTACCACTCTTTTTAACAGCTGCTGGTCGGGTTCTCGCATCCGAAAATGCCGGTGAAAAGTTTTCTGAAACTGACGTCGGTGTTTACAATGGTATAGTAGGGAAAGTGGGTTAGGGAAACAAGTTATTTCCATTTGGACGGTTGAACTTCTAGGGGTAGTTTTCAACGGTGTCAGTGTTATTAAAGTCTTCTCTGAATAGTTTCAGATTATACTGGAGCTAGAAAAAGATTCAATAGTATATTAAGTAAAGAGAACTGTAAGGGCATTTTACCGATCAAAGACAATAGTTTGGAGGAGGAGCGCAGCGACGCCTCCAATTATTGTCTGAGATCGGTAGTCCTTAAAGTTCGAGATACTTATAGCTTGTTTTGCACGATAGACTTTATCAATGCTGTGTAGGAATATGATATAAGGCGTTGTCTTGGTGATGAAAACTGAGTGGATTGTCAAAGCGACAATAATCAATTGAATTTACTAGCGTTGAAAAATGAGCGATATAGAATTTTTGGAAGATAATGAAATTCAAACAGCCTGGGAAATCGGCTGTTCTTCAATTATTTCTGAAAAATCTAAAATCCGCTACGAGTACAAACAATGTTTTCAAAGAGTGGATTCAGACTGAAGGCAGCCAAATCAATGAAAAAGTGTTATTGGCCTATATTGTTCGAAGAATAGAAAAGCTGAGATCGCCTGGAAGTCTTTGGGCGGAATATTCAATGCTGAAGGGCACAATATTTTTGAACGACGGTATTGACATATCCAAGTTTGCAACGCTTAAAACATTCCTATTGGTTACAAACCCAAAAAGTCTGCTGTTTTTACAAGAGAAGAAATGAATATATTCTTAAAAGAAATTTTTAATTTTTTATTTTCCACCAAAAGCTCTCAATACAAAATAAGAGAAGGAACACAGCTCATAGTTAATTAAATTAATGACATGAATATCTCTGATAGATCCTTGATCTTTAGCATACAAATAGCCAAATAGATTGGACACTGCCGCAGCTGCTCCCCAATAATTGCTTGTCATAGCAGATACAAATATTATCGAAACACCATTGAAAGCCATCACACCTTTTTCTATATTTTCATAGTCCTTTTCCAAAAAATACAGTGTTAAAGGAGCCAGAGGTAGTGCCATTTCAGCCCAGCAAAACTGAGGGTAGTATGGACTTCCCCTCCAAATTTCAACAGCCACTGCGCCCAAACATAACATCTCTTGACACATTGATGTCTTTGAATATATGGACTTTGGTGTATCCCCTGCCTCTGAGTTTCCCCACCTCCAAAGACCTAATAGAGAATTTGTTGCTATCAATCCATAGCAAATAATGCCCATATCTGTAGTATGTTTCAAAAGGCAATATATGCTAGTTCCAGCCAAAACAGCATGTGATAGAGCAGTAAAATAGTTATGATCACCCATGTTCTTGTATCAATTATCAGATGATATGTTTTTAATTATCAAGGTGTGCTTTTATCAATATAGAAGTGCTTTATAAACAAATTATGTAGTTTCAGGTGAGAATGATATTAGGTATATCAGGGGCGTGTGGAAGAGAAGAGTTGTAAAACATGAGCATCATGGACATAGGAGATCCGGAATCATTTTTAATCGAGAAAATTCACAAAAAAAAAACCAACATTCAGAGAACATTCACAGTCATCGATGGAGATAATGATATCAATTACCTGGAAATATATAGAAAATATTTCCGTCTGCGTCCACAAAATGCGAAGAGCGAGCATTTATTTTCGAGATATCAAAACAGAAAATGCAGTAATCAAGTAATAGGCAAAGGGATAATTGGAAGTTGGCCGTCAAAAATTGCAACCTTTTTGAATTTAAAAAATCCAAATGCTCATATGGCCACTCTTTTAGACGCACTTCGGTCACATTTTCAGCTAATAAGGGAGTAGATGTATTAGGACTAAAACGACACGGTGGATGGCGGTCTTCGACTGTGGCTGAAAGTTACGTTGAAGATTCCCTGGAAAATAAACTAGACTCTGCTGCAAAATTTTGCATACTACAAAACGTAGCGAGTTGCAACATGAAATGTTGAATTCAGCAGAGGTTTCTGTGAATTCGGCTACTACTCAATCCAGTGGTATTTCCATCAGCAATTGTAAAAATTGTACTTTCACTTTCAATATTAAATGAACTGAATTCAAATTGTTTATGTTATTTCAAAGAATATTCAGTCATTTTCACTTACCGTTCTGTTTAACTTAGCAACCAGTAAAAATGATCTACCGATCTAGCAACAAACGCGGTAACTAACAAAATTTCTCTATTTCAGTATCGTAATGAGTACATTACAGTACTAAAAGTAGTGCTGTAATGAAACTCATTACAGCATTGTTTTCAGTTATATTTTTCGTTTTATGATTGTCAGTACTGACCTCCGATCGAATCAAGTTTCGAATCAAATGAATTCAAATTCCGTTATCTGTCAAATTTCGTATGTCACACCAACTGCCAAGATACAATACAAAAGTCACTAATCTGAATTTTCATTTGAATTTCGAGAGTATTTCACAAAAATTGACTGAAATAGAGAAAATACCGTCTAATACTCGTTGCAGAAGGCAATTCCAACACTCATGCTATCGAAAACTCGCTCCTTCGTCGCTCGTTTTCGAACTTCGCATTCGTGTTGGAATAGGAGCTCATTCTGCAACTTGTATTAGAATATACTATTGTTCTATCGTGCAAAAGAGTATATTATTTAACTCTATTTTTTTCGAGTAAGATAACTATCAAATAATTTCATGTTGTGGCGATGACTATATTCAAAAACTGAATATGGGTTAACGACGTTTATAAGCCGTCGAGAAAAAGATTAATATCATGGACTAGTGAAAACCTAGATTATGAAGAAATCTGCAGGAACATGCTGTCATCGAACCAACGTAGCAATAGACTACACCATTTCCGTTGTAATTCAGAAATTGTCAATTGACATTCAGAAAGCATCACTTATATTTCTGATAACTCAACTGTATTCCTCAAAACATCAAATGTATTTCAGATTAGTCCTTTGAATTTCCGAAATATAATCAATTTTATTTCAGAAAAATTCAAATGTTATTCAGAGAACACACTTAATTTAATTTGAGATATGGTCAATTATATTCCAGAAATGGCAATTTGAAATTCTTTTCATACGCACATTCATACCAGATTGCATTTCAGAAAATATCAATTGTAGGTGATTCAGAAATAAAACAATGAATGAACCTAAATTTTCACGTGAAACATTCAATCTTCAACCCAAAACTGAAAAAATTTGAAGCCATACAGGCATGTCTGCCATTGCAATTGCATCTTAGCTTGGTCAATAATATTTTCCAGGTATGTTATTCTTTTTTCAATAAATCCCGGTGGCACACTGTTTGGAATTCTGATGGTTGTTTTTACGTAAGTTCTCATTTTCGACCATAAAATTTCAATTGGATTGAGCATGGGAGAATAAGGGCTCATCCGCAGCAGTACTGCTACTGTTGGTGTGATTACGGTCTCCAATCTCGAATGGCATGCACCATTATCACAGACGATCACTCAATCTGATAACTGGTTAATCATATCTTGTCAGTGTTACAACAAACCCTCAACCCATCAATTTGCTGAAAGCACTGTGAATGAACCTCAGAGTCTCTCCATGGCTGATACACCAGCTGTAGACACTGTTGTCAATTACATATCCGAATAAATATGTACTCAATTTGACTAATTTTCATTAGGTGTTATGTGTTTCCTGAAGCTACGGTGTTAGGTGAGGACTTGATTGAGAATGTTAAGCATATAATTACGTCAAGACATCGACCCACCTCATTAACATTGAACAAACTATGATTCATCATTCATGTGTTATAATAATGATACTGAATTCCCAATATTTAATGTTGACCTTCAAGGTCACTATTTGATACCATTATTGTAATTACCAATCACCCAACAAATTCCCTTTCGAACTTTCGAACTTTCACCATCAAATCATTTTATCATTAAAATGTAAATATTAGAATAATATAAAACCCAACCATTGTAATTCAAGATTCAGTATTCTTATTGGTCTTGAACTAGAGAAAACTCATACTTTGTATCTACACTTGTGAAATAAATCTTTTTTAAAAAGTGACTTTCCTGAGTGAAGAACATAATTGGCGCTGCGAACAGGATAGTGAAACGGAAAATTCATCGTGAATAACCGGTTTCTTTCAAGAGTTTGTTCACTAGAAGAAGAAAACCCCTGAAGATTCTCCATTGGGCATCCATCCATTGTTGCTGTCGGAGCAGATCTTCCACAAAACAGGAATCCACCTCAAGAGTCTTCGTGTACAAAGGATGAAAATTGTGATTTTCCTGTAAGTCCCTCCCAAAAATTTTTTTTCCATTCTTAATATACATGTCAAATACAAGGGATAGATCTCCCATACAATTCAGAACAACTCAAACTCAATTAAACATGGCAGTATCTCAATTAGAAGTTAACATGGCAAGAGACATGATACCAGAATACTCTGGTGGTTCAAAAAATCTCGCATATTTTCTAAGTCAAGCGGACAGTTTTTTGGAATTGTTAAAAACAGAAGAAAACAGTATTTTTAATAGACTCCTCTTAGAAACCATAAAGTCAAAATTAACAGGCGAAGCCAGAGACGTTCTTATAAATTCGCGATGCACACGATGGTCCGAAATAAAAGAAACATTAGTCCAAAAATTTGGTGATCCTAGATCGGAAGAACTTTTGTTGCATGATCTTACAACTTGTTTTCAAAATTTCAATGAAAGTTATGAACAGTATCATGAAAGAATAAAGGCTAAATTACAGATTCTATTAGAACACATAAGTGTAAGAGAAATAAATAGAGACATTAAAATTTGTAAAGAACATAACTTTCATAATCAGGCTCTCTCTACATTCAAAGCAGGAATCTTAGAACCCTATTGCAAGCATCTCATGAGTTTGAATGTAGTATCATTAGAACAAGCCCTCATAGAATGTAGAAAATTAGATAACTGTAATGCTCAAGTAAACTTCATGAAATTCATGAGGTCACAAACAAAATTTTCAAATAAAAAACAATTTACTAATCAAAATTCAAGGTTCCAACGTTCCTACCCTCAACAACATTTCGGTCCACAACAACATCAAGCATTATATCAAGCTATACCTCAATATCAAGCTACACCTCAACATCAACCAAACCCACAAAATCACAATAATAATTTACAAAGAAGATTTCCCACCGGGCCCATTCATTATGACACAAGACCCGCTAAAACACATTTTCCAACAAGATCAGAAGTATTTAAAAGAGTCGATAACAATAGACCGACACCAATGAGCATTAGTACACGGAACACCTTCAGAAATCACCCGAATAATTCGAACAATTCAAATAGATTCAGATTCACACCGCAATCTCAATCTACATTTACATCAGAGGAACTATATAACGTTGAAAACGGCGAATATCAGACAGAAGATGGAAATTTTCCAACCCTCGCCTCACAAGACGAACAAACTTAGATCTGAATTCAATTTCAAACAAACCTAAACTACCCTTCATTTCAATACCTAGTCTTAACTTAAAAATTCTCATCGACTCAGGAGCTAGCAATAGCATCATGAACCCTGGTCCAGCATTAAATTATTTTAAAGATAATCTTTTCAAAGAACAATTTACTGTTAAATCTTTAACTAAAACGATTAGTGATGACAGGAACATTAAATTTCCCATACTGCAAGAATTTGGAATAAACTATCCAGTACAATTTCATGTGATCAAATGGCACGACAGATTCGATGCTTTATTAGGAAGTCATGATCTACAAAAACTCAACGCGAAAATTGATTATTCTAACAATTCTCTTCAAATAGGAACCCATAAAATTCCATTTTTTATTGAATTAAATCCGAAAAACTTCATACCATTTGAACAACTAGCAGAAAGAAGTATACAAATCCCTGTTAACATAGAAAATGGTCCAGTTATTTTGCCACAAATGGAAATTGGAAAAGAGATTCTCCATGAATCAATAGCCCATGCAAAAAACGGCATGTGTACCATTCCATATCACAGAGAAGAATCGATAGAAGTACTTTTTCATGAACAAATAGATGTTCAACCTCTGATCAACGTCGAATGTAACGAAAATCCCAAATTTAACGACAAAAACCAAATCAATATCAATGAATTATTAAGAACCGAACACTTGAATAACGAAGAAAAAGAAGCCATTATAAATTTATGCAAAAAATATAACAAAATTTTTTACACCGAAGACTGTGATCTTACTTTCACCAATGCAGTAAAACATCAAATCAGAACAACCGATGATAACCCTGTATACATTAAATCATATAGATACCCCTTTCACCTCAAAGAGGAAATACAAAAACAAATACAAAAATTATTAGATAATAAAATAATAAGACCTTCCATCTCGCCATATAGCAGTCCAGTCTGGATTGTACCAAAGAAATTAGATGCATCAGGAAAAAAGAAATGGCGATTAGTAATAGATTACAGAAAACTAAATGAAAAAACGGTCGAAGATAAGTACCCACTACCTAGAATAGAGGAGATATTGGAAAGTTTGGGTAAATGTACCTATTTCTCAACTTTAGATTTAGCACAAGGGTTTCATCAAGTAGAAATGTCCTCAGAAAGCATTGAAAAAACTGCTTTTTCAGTGAACAACGGACACTACGAATATCTGCGAATGCCTTTTGGTCTGAAAAATGCACCGAGCACTTTTCAGAGAACTATGGATCATATCTTACGAGAATACCTATATAAATTTTGTTTCGTTTATATGGATGACATTGTGATATTTTCGAGATCGTTGCAAGAACACATAAACCATTTGAAACTAATCTTTGAAAAACTAAAAACATACAATCTCAAAATGCAGTTAGATAAGTCAGAGTTTTTACGGAAAGAAGTAGCATTCCTAGGTCACGTCATAACACCGGAAGGGATTAAACCGAACCCTTCGAAAATTAAAGCTGTGCAGGAATATCCACTTCCCAAGACGACAAAGGAAATCAAAGCTTTCCTAGGACTGGTCGGATACTATAGAAGATTTATCAAAAACTTCGCGAAAATAGTATCTCCATTCACACGTTGTTTGAAGAAGGGCAGTAAAATCGATGTTACAGACCCTAACTACCTGGAAGCTTTCAACACATGTAAGGAACTACTGACCAATGTACCAATCCTGACGTATCCTGATTTTACCAAAACATTCTGCATAACTACAGACGCCAGCAATATCGCATTAGGAGGCGTCCTTTCTCAAGGAAACAAACCCATCTCGTTTTATTCTCGAACTCTTAATTCCGCTGAAAGAAATTACTCTACAATAGAAAAAGAACTATTGGCTATAGTAGAAACAACGAAACATTTTAGGCCATACATCTATGGAAAACAATTTTTGATAGAAACAGACCACAAACCTCTTGTCTGGCTGTTCTCTTTAAAAGACACGAACCAAAGGTTAACCAAATGGAGATTAAGACTGGAAGAATTCGATTTTAAAATCCAATACAAAAAAGGAAAAGAAAATGTAGTTGCTGACGCCTTGTCCCGAGTAGAGATCAACGCTATTGACAAAGAAGACGATAACGATTTACTATCGATATTACCCCAGATAGATGAAAACGAATTTCTCTTGTCCACAGAAGAAGCGGATGAAATCCTCAAAACAGCAGATAACATAATGGATAATCAAACGGATGATACACAGCATACCGCTGTCGAAGACCCTATTTTTGGGATTCCGATTTCCGAAAAACCTTTGAATTCTTACATGAATAGAATAGAATTGAAATTAGCAGACGGATACAAGGTGCAATATAAAAGACCCTTCAAAAAACACCACTACGTAGTTCATATTCGAAGAGGACAAGAAATAGAAAATTTAAAAACATTTTTAAGAGAAACAATAGATCCAAAATTAACTTACGCTGTATTTTTTCATGACTCAAAACTAGAAGCTATTTTCCAAGACCTTTGTAAATCTCTTTTTGAATCCACTATCAAAATCATCAAAAGTAACATTTTATGTAAAGACACAGAAAAATCTGACGAACAAAACAAGATTATTTTGGATTATCATGAACAAAATCACAACGGAATCATAGAAACCCATAACCACCTGAAGTCCAAATTTTATTGGCCGGATATGAGAACAAAAATAAATAAAATTATCAATGAATGTGAAACATGCCTTCAGAGCAAGTACGAAAGAAATCCTTACAACATAAAATTTTCAGGACCAATGTTAGCCAAAAGACCTTTCGATGTTATTCACATTGATACATTCTCTTTTGACGGAGCAAAATTCGTCACATTTTTGGATCTCTTTTCAAAATACGCACAGGCTTACTACGTGAACGATCTGACAGGCATAACAGTTCTCAAAAAGATACGACATTATTTTTCTCACCATAATTATCCAAAGAAAATAGTATGCGATGAAGGAAAAGAATTTAAAAACAAAGTCCTGGAAGAATACTGCAAATTATTCAAGATTGAACTACACTTCACGACACATTACAACCCGAACTCAAATTCTCCTGTTGAAAGATTACATTCCACATTGCTAGAGAAAATTAGAACAACAAAAGTCCAAAATAAAAATGAAACACCTCAAAATTTAATGACAAATGCAATATTAATCTATAATCAATCGATTCACTCTTCTACAGGTTTCACTCCTTTTAGTTTATTATATGGTCCTTATGACAATCTTAATGCACATGAGATTGATCTAGACTTGACAGTCTATGAAGATTTTAATGAAAAACGCAAAAAGGAAATTCTACCATTCTTTGATATTATTTATCAAAAGCAATTAAATAAAGGAAATAAAACTTTAGAAAAGAAAAACGAAAATAAGGAAAACTCACCGAATATTGAAGAACCCAATGTTTATTTCAAAAAAGGAAGAATTCGAAAAAGTGACCCATGCTATGATAAAATAAATGTAGCTTCAATAAATAAAAATAAAATTGAAGGAGTAAGAGAAAAAACCGACAAGAAAGCGAATGCGCATATGAGAAATATTAAGAGACTTAGAAAGAATTTCTCCTTACAGGACAACCCTAATGGCGGCAAGCCTGGGACTTCAAGTAGAAGAAATTAAAACAGATGGATTCTTCATCGAGAACCTAGGATCAACTAAATTCATTGATCACTTTCATAAATTTTACTTTTACATTAATCTAACAAAAATCGAAATCAATTTTTCAAATCTTTGGACAAATTCCTATATTTTATCCCTAAAATGTAATGACTCATGTCCTCTAATTAATTCTCTTAAAGAAAACTGTTTTGAAATAGAAGACGAGTTATCAAAATTATCATACAGAAACAAACGTTCTATCGACGTGCTAGGATCATCCATTCGATTTATCACAGGAAATCTTGACCAAGATGATTTGAAAACATTGAATAATCAATTAGAAAACTTATTTAACAATGATAAAAAAATTGTCACTCAAATCAACAAATTCACATCTTTCGCTAACCACATAACCGACAGATATATTAATGATTTAGACAATATTCAAGATAATTTGAACAAATCAATAGAAGCCATAAACAAAATTGATAATGAACTTAGTTTAGAACAATCCATTTTCTACAATATTTATTTGTCACAAAAATTAATTTCTATGATCAAAAACATTCAAAGAACCATCACATTAGCATTCAACGATGTTACGAATTTAGAAATCATTTCAACTACTGAATTGAGAACCATCATTAGTCATTTGAAAGAAATTTATAAGAAAGAAGAACTATTAGATCTTGATACTTTACATCTTTTCAAAATAATAGAATTTTCAAAATTCAGAATTGTATCCATAGATAAAACGCTGACATGTATATTATACATCCCAATCCTTCAAACCGAATCCCTGACCTACCAAAGAATCTATCCTATCCCAAATCACGCTAGACAAATAATCCTACCACCAGCAAGATTCAGAATTTACAACTCAAATAAGGAACTCTGGACAGACGAAGAATGCCAAGAAATTGAAACTCACAAGTTGTGCACCAGAAAACCGATTGAGAGCAAGTGTTCCCTCAATAAATTGTCAAGATGCAACTTTGCCGAAGCCATCAATGACTACAAGGTTTCAACACAATTAGAGAATGGCAACATTTTGTTTTCCTGCAGAGTACCCACCAAAATTCTTGAAGACTGCGGAAACCAAATTTCCCACAAAGAATTAAATGGCAGTTACCTAGTATCATCAGCCAAACAGTGCAGAATGATAATAGACGACACCATATTCGAAAATACTTTCAGTAACTTTACCTATGAGATTCCAAGTATAACGTCTGAAACCTTCAGAACAAGGAAATTAATCCACCTAAAATCAAAACACCTAGAAGATGTTGGTTATCTCAAATCGGAAGCTGAGGATTTGAATAATCCCATACAATTGCATACATTCATTCAACAAAGCCATTATTTCTTGACGACATTTCTATTATTTACCCTAATAGGAGGCATAATTATAGTATTGAAAAAGCGAAGTCTAATCTCTCTATGGAATAGAAAAACCGCAAGGACCAATAAAGAAGAGGAAGACGACTTAGCAGAGCAATCCACCCTCACGGCAGTATACCCCATATTACCAACGGCTCCACAAGACGAGGACGTCTTGTCTTAAAGGGGGGAAGAATTACGTCAAGACATCGACCCACCTCATTAACATTGAACAAACTATGATTCATCATTCATGTGTTATAATAATGATACTGAATTCCCAATATTTAATGTTGACCTTCAAGGTCACTATTTGATACCATTATTGTAATTACCAATCACCCAACAAATTCCCTTTCGAACTTTCGAACTTTCACCATCAAATCATTTTATCATTAAAATGTAAATATTAGAATAATATAAAACCCAACCATTGTAATTCAAGATTCAGTATTCTTATTGGTCTTGAACTAGAGAAAACTCATACTTTGTATCTACACTTGTGAAATAAATCTTTTTAAAAAGTGACTTTCCTGAGTGAAGAACATAATTATATTTTTACTCAAATCCAGTGTTGAAGAAAAGAAAAATCTAGCACCAAGAGATTTCACCAGATTTCATTGGTTTCATTCATACATAGAAACATACCTGATTGAATATATGTTATGTGATAAACGATATGATTACCATAATGAAAATGAGTGATACATGACTCAAAATTCGACTTAAATTCAAATAATATTCGAACCTTCTGAATAACCAATTGAGATTTCTGGAATACAATTGACTAATCTAAATTTCATATAACATAATATTCTGAAATTCAATTGACTAATCTAAATTACATTTGATGATATCTGATATTCAATTGACGAATCTAAAATTCAATTGACGCTTTCTGAAATTGAAGTTACTGATCTGAAATACAATTGACGGTTTCTGAATTACATTTGGAAATGGTGTAGTAATAAAAGGGCCAAAAGCTACCACCGGATATCCTATTTGAAAAATATCCGCCACGCCTATAGAAGTTGTATGTACATATTTCGAAACATTCTTTCGGCTTGTTCAGAACGATTTGATGCCAAGATTATTTAGTCTACAGGGTAATGTTTTGAAAACATCATTCCAGCGCTATGAAAATCAAAGGCATGAATAATCATTATCATCGACATCAATAAAACTCAGACTTTATTGAATTGTATTCCGTTAGAGAACAAACGACTACTTTATTTTTTTTCGATAACGTTTCGAATGAATCCGCGATTCATGAATTTCTTCGAAATAACTCAATCATAATGAAACTCTTACATCCATTATATGACGATAAGACTGTTCGATCAGATGGTTAAGTTTTTTTTAATTATGATTTAGTGTCATTTTATTTTTACATCTTTGCAATAATCGAAATCACATCTTGTACAGGCTACGCTATTTTTTATGTTCGCTCCTGGTTAATAACGGATCTTAAAACTATTAACTCAATGCAACAAGTGTTTCGTCGTATTTTTGAACCCTCATAACTTGAATTCGGAATATAGTAGATGAACAAAATTCCCAGGATATGATGCCAGTAGTGAACTTATCAAAAGTTTGTCTGAAGCTTCAAGTACATAGCTCGTACACTTTAAAATTGCGATGAGTTATGTCGATGATTCGGTCAACAAAAAATTGAAATGTCTAGCAAATTATTTGGTAGTAAGGAGAGTACAAATGTTCAGCAGTTTCTGAGTCAACTCTTTCATCATCAAAAATCTGTGTTACTGGAAATAACAATTTTACCATGATTTCCAACGTATATGACGATGAAACAAAATTTTCCAATGTAAATAATACTACTAACTTGTGAAAATTGATGATTGTGACTTGATAAAATAAACTTTCTTGATTAATATTGTGTTTTTGAAAACTGACGTTCACAAATGAGAAACAAATGAAATTATTGCCTTATTTTTCATGAAACAACGGCAGAACCAATTCAACACTTAGCCGAAACGCTGGATAGGTAATCAAATTACCTTCCATTTGATGAATTCATTTAAAAAAATTAAGTGGAGGGGTGCGGGGCCGTAGGGGGTGAGAAATATTAAATTCAAGTGAGTTTACGATATATTGTTATCGAAATTAAAAATCGACGATTGTGAGGATTTTCCTTAATTATTCTTCTTACGAGAATTATTAACGGGTTAAGTTACTTTTTTGGTATGCTTTACATACATTTCAATGTATTTAGGCCATAACAGTTGTTTTGTTGGACCCAGCCCACGAATAGAAGGATGCTTCATCAAACTCCGGATATTCTGAATCGTTTACCCGGCTTTTCAATTGGAATTTCCTCAATTAACTTCGGATATGAGAGGTTATCCGAATTGCTTCAGGGAATTTGATTCTGATTGGGATAGGGTTGGACCGGAGCTACCGTAATCTGATTTCTGCAGCACAGGAACAGGAATTGGGTCCGAAAGGATCAATTCAACATCCTCTATCCATGAATGGGGCGTCCAGATGGATTATCCACTGGGTTAACCCGTGGAAGCTTTTGTTTTAGATTTTAGCCATTTTGCATCTGTTCGTTGTTCGTCTACCGTGAGTTTTATTGTCACAGGATTAAAATATACGCACCTGTTGATAATTTCACTCATTTCATTTTTAGTGGGGAAGTTTCCATAGCAACGCCCGTTTCAAAGCGAAAAAACACCCAATCAGGCAATACTTAGCTGGTTAGTTTTTCAGCGATAATTTTTCTCAAGTTCAAGATAACTTGGGAAATGAATAATTGTCAAAAAACGAGATGCTTGTCGAAAAGTCAACTGAAAAATTCTAGAAAGTATCTTTCAAAAGGTAAAAAAACATAGAGTGAAAATGCCAAACTGAATTTCTGGTCGAGATAAACTACACAATCTTAATATACAGAGTGATTCCGGAGGAGACCGTCAGATTTTAGGTGAAGTATACACTAATCAAGGCAGTTTCGAAACAATGTTTGGTTTATAGTTGGGGGCCTTTAATGAGAGTCTACAGGGTGATTTGTCCGATTCGACCGATTTTTCTTTTATTCATAACTTTGGTATGGCTTGATCGAGGGCTTGATCAATCTTGATGAAATTTTCAGTGTAGAACAATATGATTGTCTTCTTTCAATAATTCCAACACTTTCTCAAAAATACAGGGTGGGAATTATGATAAGTTCAGATTAAGTTTGCAGGTTGAAAAAACACCCTGTATATTCCGTTTTCAGAAATTTTCTACTTGCTTCAGATTCTACCATAAGTTTACATTACATTACATCATTTTTTTTGGCACACATCCAGTTTCCCTAGAAAAATTTTTCAAGGATGAACAATATCGTTATGTCGCTCCAAGGCATTGTGAATATTCTGAACTAGATGGTAAAGCTGTATCGTCCAATAATACAAAGCACTTCCTGAGTCCTAAAATGAAGATATCATATTGTTCTACACTGAAAATTTCATCAAGATTGATCAAGCCCTCGATCAAGCCATACCAAAGTTATGAATAAAAGAAAAATCGGTCGAATCGAACAAATCACCCTGTAGACTCTCAATGAAGGCCCCGAACCATAAACCCAACATTGTTCCGAAACTATATTGACTAGTGTATACTTCACCTAAAATCTGACGGTCTCCTCCGGAATCACCCTGTATAAAACTAAGTCAGTCATTTTGGTGGTTACACCATTTATAACTCAAGATTGGATGAACTGTTTGTTATGAAAGATTTTTTGTTGGATTTTTCTTCGATGGGATCAACATAAAATACATTAAAACTCTGAAAAATTTGATAAAATAAAAAAAAAATAGAAAATAATTTTCATTCTTGCGAATAACGCCAGTAGGTGTCGCTACGGTTAATAGCGTTTTCGTGAAATTATTTTATTTGATATTTATTCGGTGAACTACATTTTCTAATAATATTAACGCATCTGAGTCCATGTGTTATTACACCTATCTTTCTTCCGAACACTACGAAAAATTTTATGACGAAATGTTCTGAACAAATCTCCATTCTACTATTATAATATTTGAACAATTACTGTGTATTTTGAGTTGCCTAAACGGACGTTTTGGGGGCGCATTGATTCTTTTGTCTTTTGACTTCCGACAACCATTACCGGTAATTCCAAAATCGACGACAGCTGATGAAATAAATGCTTGCCTTAACTTAAATCATCAACTTCAAATGTGGCTAGGTAATGAAGCTCTCAATTGAGTTGATTGCTGTTGGAATAGTAGTAGATATTTGCAGCCCACAAAAATGCAGAAAACACCTGCACCACAAAAATTGTTGAAAATGATTTTTTGTAACTGCAAAAAAGGATGCAATGCGTCATGCACCTGCTGAAAACTGAGTCATTTTTGTAACGCTACAAGTGGGGAATGTGCAGATGTTAACTAAAAAAACAGTTGTCCAATCTTTGGTAAAGATGAAGAAATAATTGACAATGGCGACAGCCACTCAGAATCAGATTAATTTTCTGACACAAAAAGTATGAATTTCACGTGAATAAAGTGATGAATAAATGAAATGTTGAATGATATTTTCATATGTTATTCTATGAACAGATAGGGGTTGCTTTTAGTGGTTGAAAAACAAAAATTACTAAAATTAATATTGATCCAGAATACTGTTATTAAATTGATTGAAATTAGTTAATTATATTATTAAACACCCATTTTTACATATTCAATGCTGAAAGGGGGTTGTTCATACGGTCTTGAAGTATATGAAGACCTTCATTTAACTTCATAAAACACTACTGAGGCCCAAAAATTACTTTGATTTACTTCAGAACGAGTTTCTTTCCATTTTGGATAAAGGGGTTGTTTTCAACCCTTAAAAATAATAAGCATAAATCGGCATAGGGTAGGAGTAGGAGACCAGTTTAGCTTATATCCAAAATTTTAATCAAAATCTAATCATCTTGATAGAATTCGGAGGTAATGCCTAATTTTCGCCCTCATTGACTGGACTAATTGTACAGGACAATTTTATGTCCACTTTCAAGGTATTATACCATAATAGTTTATTATAATATTAAAGTTGTTTTTTTAATTATCGATTGAGGCAGTACGAAGTCTGCCGGGTCAGCTAGTATTAAATAAGGAAACGACTCCAGAAATATTCGTTGAAATCTTTGAGGGGTCTGCTTTCAATATCGAGAAGAAAAAGGGCGAAGATTACAAATATTCTTTTGTGAAGGCGTTATGGAACACTGCGGCACAAATGATACAGGAAAAGTTTTTCAAAAAATATTGGTAAAGATCGCTTTTCGTAGAAGACATCTTCAAAGGGAGCTTGAAAAATAAAACTTTCCCTTATTTCTAAGTTTTTTCGGATAGGGTACTCTGAGTAGTGGTGATTCATCAATTACAGAGAGTGATATTTCACGGAAATTCAGATAGTTTGGACGAGAGGAAAGAACTGTATATTGTGTACAAAAGGTAGTAAACGAAGATAATTTGAAATAATAAT
Organism: Hippodamia convergens; assembly: GCA_038502775.1. Taxonomy (NCBI): domain Eukaryota; kingdom Metazoa; phylum Arthropoda; class Insecta; order Coleoptera; family Coccinellidae; genus Hippodamia; species Hippodamia convergens. The sequence goes on along the minus strand of CM076614.1, from coordinate 8,363,931 downwards.
TAAGTAATTGACTACCTTTTGAAAAAATATTTTCAGAATAGGTAAATTTATAAAAAAAGACTAAAAGAGACACAAATAGGCCGTAAGTGCCTGATTAGTGGCATATATATGCATATCATGAACGACGTGACTCTTAGAATAACGATATATTAGGGATGACAACCCTGGATACTATTCTTGTAGAGAATCCAAAGATCTACAACTTCTGTTCGAAGCTTTTTTACATAAATCTCACCGTTTTTGGGGAAAATTCATAAAGCCGAAAATATCGACCTTTGACCCCGAATAACTAACGATGCACACAAAGGATCGATATTTTTAATAGTCTAACCATTTTTTCACATTTCAAACTATCGTAGTGTTTCTCTCTTTCAGTATCGTAATGAGTTCATTGCAGCATTGTTTTCAGTTAAATTTTTCGTTTTGTGGTTGTCAGTATTGAGCTCCTATCCTATCAATTCTCATACTAACTGCCAAGATACAAGACAAAAGTCACAAATCTTATTTTTTATCTGAATTTCAAGAGTATTTCACGAAACTTGACTGAAATAGAGAAAATTTCATCTAATACTCGTGGCAGAATGAAATTCCAACACTCAAGCTTTCGAAAACTCGCTCCTTCCACATGGGAGCTTAATTCATTATGATAATGCTCTGAAATTCATTGTATCTATGAACTATTGATTGACCGATCAGTTAAGTTCATCATTCCCAATGAATTTTTGACATTGCACCAATGTAAAATATATCATGGTAATGTTTCTATGCTTAATCACCTGAGGTGATTGATATAAGGCACAGTATTTTTTTCTGTGTACTCTCATAAATTAATTCAATTTCCATACTGTATCATATGCAGCACAACGAATGATGTCCATTGTCTCAAGCTTTTATCAAACCCTGATTCGATAAACGTGTTGAGACTTTCTTAGTCTCAACAATTCCTATTTTTCCTGAAACCGCCCTGACAATTTTGATGATTCTTCTACAGTTGATCCAACTTTAATAGAATCTAAAATTGAACTTAGTGTAAGACTATGGTTCAAAGTTATGAAATTACCAACATCACTATCCACAAAAACACTAAAGCTTCTGTCGGATAGCACATTTTCTAATAGTTTCTCCCACATTCTGAATGATTATGAAGACTATAAATTGAACTATCCTCCCATACTGTATCACAATCTGAGTTAAACAGTCTGGTTGAGTATTTTTACCGCCCACATTTTCAACTTAGTCGCCCGATTTATCGGCTATATCTCCCGGCAAAGTAGGCATATCCATAAAACGGAAGACGACCTCTCAGCTAAACCCTCAAAACTCCTAGCTACTCCGGAAGATATAGTGCACACGCATAGGCACCGAAAAAAATTAGTCGTTTCACGCGTTCACAAATAGGCCGTGAAATAAGAATAAAAATAAAACTCCCGGTGTCACCAGCATAGGTGGCACAACGAAATCCGAGAATCCAAGCATCGAGAATAGAAAATCAACAGTGTCTTGTCGTCTCTGTATCTTCCACACATTGCAATCGCGCTTTTGACTGACGAACAGATAGACAACACACGGAATTGTCATTTGAAATTTGAATAATTTGTTCCTGATCTGGGACAGCGTGCTAACATCTGGTTCAGTCGTGTCAGAATTGTGCTATGTGCTTCGTGGATTTTCGAGACTTATTGCAGCAGTGCATTTTGTTACTTGGCGAAATCTAGGATTTATTGAGGTTGTTGAACTGACCTTTGCTGTCTTTATTTTCGGTTTGTGCTGAAGTGGAGTTGGTTGATCCGGGAAATTGATTAAAGTTCGCGAGTTTTGCGTGGGAGAAAATTGACAGGGGTGATGTTTTCAACGACCTTGGCACTTTGTAGAATGGAAATTGTGTATGAGTGGATGATTTTTCAGTGCTTCTCATAACTTTTCAGCTGCTTCATACAGGGTGTCTGGGAATAAATGAGAAGTACTTCAGGAATATAAGCAGGGGTAGTTGATATAAATTTTTTTCGAAATCAACCCATTACAGCTTTCGTGTTGATTAGTGGATGGTTTAAAATTTTTTTACCGGTTCTGAAAATTCTTGCGTCATAAAACTCGACATAGTTTAGAGGACTGAATGAGAAGGGTTGCTTCAAAGTATGAACCAAGTACATAAATATCTTTTGAACGAAAAGGAACATAATTATAGAATAGTATATTCTAAAACAAGTTGCAGAATGAGCTCTTATTCCAACACGAATGCGAAATTCGAAAGCGAGCGACGAAGGAGCGAGTTTTCGAAAGCATGAGTGTTAGAATTGCCTTCTGCAACGAGTATTAGACGATATTTTCTCTATTTCAGTCAAGTTTCGTGAAATACTCTCGAAATTCAAATGAAAATTCAGATTAGTGACTTTTGTATTGTATCTTGGCAGTTGGTGTGACATACGAAATTTGACAGATCACGGAATTTGAATTGATTTAATTCGAAGCTTGATTCGATCGGAGGTCAGTACTGACAACCATAAAACGAAAAATACAACTGAAAACAATGCTGTAATGAGTTTCATTACAGCACTACTTTTAGTACTGTAATGAACTCATTACGATACTGAAATAGAGAAAAGAATTATACAATCTCATGAATATTGTCCGTTTCTTCCGAAAAATATTTACTTGGTTCCATACTTTATTCCAACTCTGTATTTAGCATAGCTCATACAATATTTTTCGATCTCATAATTGTTTTCGTGGGAAATATTTTAGAAAAGTTAAATTCTTCTAGAGATTTCTGTTAGAAATTCTGGAGAAAAAAGGTCTCGATACAGTCGATACATTTTTTAGTATCAATTCAAACTTGATGCTCGTTATATTTAATCGAGTTAAACTTGTAAGTTTTGATTCGTATCAACTGTGTCGAAACTTTCTCTTGTAGAATTGAATGGGAAACCATGAAAGAAATTATTTTTCGAAAATCTTTCCCCTGAAAACAATTGTTGAAGAAAAATTAAAAGGGGTTGTAATTTTCAACCCTCAACAATGAAGTGATGAGATCGAAAAAATTGTGTGAATTAGATCTTTCTTTTCAGTGCTCTATATTCAACGACAACTTGTCAAAAGTGCTGTATTCTGAAAGAAGGTCAATTCAGAAAAAATGAATCATGTTCTAAAGTCGTTCGCATTTTTTTACAGATACCCTGTATTGAATATTTCAAATTTGAATGAGGGGTCAATAAATTTTCTCGAGGCTCTGTCAAGCACAGCAATTAGTTTGTTTTTTTCTTCTTTAGCGCAGATAATTTTTCAACTTCTCTGGGCTTCCACTCCTTGTCTTTGAAAAACATTTGAATTTAAAATTTAAAAAAATGTTGAAATGCTCCTCAATTGTATTACACTTTACACACATTACCTCAAAATTCCAATAGCCTAGTTTTTGGTTTTTCATTTTTATATTTCACAAAACAAATATTTTCGTACCCAGATACACAGTTATTATTTTCATTCAAAATATTTATGTGCCCCCTTTCGACTTAAAGCAGCCTAATTTTCAATCAAAACATTTTTTTTTTTAATATTTGCATTTTCACAGGAATCAGTAACGTTTCTACTTTGATATCTCTGCTTTCTGCAAATTAAATCATCCCCATCAAATCATATCTTGTAAAAACTTTTCTCGAATGTTTTTTGCAATCTTTATGTTTTATGAATTTGTACTTTTTTGTTTATCGATTAATATAAATTTTTCCAGTTCTCAAATTAATTTTTTCAAACTTGGAGTGGAAACCCGAAAAAGTTCAGGGTAATTGTTTATATTTTACTCAATAGCTATCTAAGTTAATATTGGTCATACACAAAAGTTCAAATGGGCCAATTTGCAGTATTTTTATAGGCATTCAGAATTCAGTACTAAGAATTGCATGAAGGCATGGTTAACCTAAAAATTCTATGTGAACTGTTGATTTTCGAGTAGTACAGCCTGTATTTTATTTTCCTAATCGGTAGAGCTCTTTCTTCTGATTTCAAATATACATACTTTATTGAGATCATGTCTGGCAGTTTTCTAAAAATATAGATATTTTCTTCTAAATCTGAGGCAGCTGTGAAATGCAACACGAGAATGATGCGATTTTTTTAAATCAAAGGAACCGTGGATAATGAAAAACCTGATATTTATATTATTTATTTATTAACTGAAAGTTAAGTTAGGTATTCAAATGACCTTCAATATTTTGCGGACGGACCATATACACTTAATTTTTCAAATATCCCCATAAAAAGTGTCCAACGATGTTAAGTAGGGACTATCAGAAGGCCATAGAATGGAATTTAGATATAAAGAAATCACAGCATTCTGGAGTGGCGTTCTACAGGTGCCTCAGATTCAGACAAACAAAACCTATAAATTTCAGAAACTGCCGAAAAAACCTCAATAAAGTAGGTACATTTGAAATGTACCCCGATTGGGAAAATAAATTACAGGGTGTGCCATTTGACGAATCACAAAAAATTTTAAGGTTAACGATGCCTTTATTCATTTCTTAGTACTGGATTCCATACTACACAGCTATACGACCAATAAGGTGTAATTTTTTATCGGATTGAACCTGAAGTTTTCGAAAATTTTTTACTCCTAATTTGGGGTGAGCTTACTAAACAAAAAACTTCCTAATCGCACTCATGATGCATTCACATTTTTCTAAGCATGTAAAAATTGAGGCGATAAGACTCAACTTGCAATCATTTTTTTGATTAGAAGGAACGTATTTTATTTACACAGAGTTGTTACAATTGATTATACAAAGCTGGAGCATCTTTGGGGGATAAAATAAAAGTCAATCTCTGAAATTTTTTGAGAAGTTACAACAATACTATTGAATTGAAATCTTCTGGATCTAAGATAGTTCAATAGTGTTATGGACAAACTTTTTCATCGATTAATTCAACGCAGCTCTGTTAAAACCTCATCCTTGCAACTTTGATAAATCTCTGGTAATGGAAGATGGAACCACAAGAAGACTCAGAAGATGAAGTCACTTTCCTGCTGAGGTTGAAACCAGCACCAACACCTCCCATAAGGAAAAAAATTAAGAGTTACGATAACCCCTCAGCGTCCAGGAAATGGGACATAGTCATAGAGCACCACAATTCCGATATCGAATACTCAAGTAGTTGCCAAAATTCTCCTGTATTCGGCAGACGTGGCCATCAAGATGTTCACGAAGGACAGAGATTCTCCCCATTGATTTATTCCAACCAAGGAGCACCGCCTTTGCCTCCAAGGTGGCAGCCTTCTGCACCACCTCCTGAAGAAGACGTCCATTCGTATACGAAACCTTGCTCCGAGCAGCCGGTTGGAAGCTATCAACAATATGTTGGACAGCCGGATCACAGCTATTTCAATTCCATTTCACCACCTGGTTCTACTTGGATGAGTCCAGGATATGCATATCAGCCACCAGGTACTATACTACAAAATTGGTGATACCTTAACCACAACTTTTTAACCGAAAGAGATTGAGGAAAATGAAATGACACATAACGGTCGTATTTTTCAGAGAAAATGATATTCCAAACGAAAACATTTTCATGTTAAATATTGCTAAGAGGAGGTCGTATTACTTACATTGTCAAAAAGTTATCAGATCACATGGGTTGCGTTCATAAACTTACTCAGAGAGTAAGCTGTCCTTACTCTGAAGCGTTCACAAACTTACTTTGTCTTCCTCAGAGTATACTCTGTGAGCGTCCATAAACTTCCTGTGAGTAAGCTCTGCATACTCTGATATTTGGGAGAGTAAAAAACACATATTCTGAAAGCTGTGACGTACGATTTTCATTCTGTGCTGCTTCCTCAGACTTTTTGAAACTTGAATATTATTCGAATAAGTATTTAGTTTTGTTTTCTTTCAATAACGAAATACGAAACAATAAATTTTCCTCGTGGAACAACTATTCTGTGAAATAAAGAAACATAGGAAAGAATTACTTTAATGATTGATAAAATTGCTAGCAGTGAATTAACGAAGTCAAAGTAAACTCAAACTAAACAGGAGATAATGGAGTTTCGAAAAGAGTTTCTCCCTGTATTGCAGAACCTAGAGTGATCAGTCCAAGTTCAATTAAATCGAGACATAAAAATTCCCACAGCAACTGTTTTTTGTACTTGATTAGAAATCTATATTGATATTTTGTTATATTCAAGGTTCATTCATATTTTGCTTTATCTTTTATACAATATTTTTTAACTTCCTTAAATGAAACGATTTCTTGTTTTTTCTGCCGTAAAGTGTTATAATATTTTTAATTTTTTGCTTGCAAGAAAAGATTTAAGACAATAATATCCTTTTTCATTTTTTCTGTCTCATAAGTAGTATTTCAAATTCCTGAGAATATTCATCAATTCCCTCACAATCATCAAAAAACACGGTTGTGCTCTGCTTTTAAAATTAAAGAAAAATAGACTATACTTCGAAGACACAACTAAAAATGTACGACTAGAGAGAATTTTTTCCTTAAACTTCTATTATTTATTCATGATAGCAACAATTCAATATTGAAATGATATTACACAAAAAATGTTTAGGAATACGAAAGTATTATTCATATAAACATAAACCTTTTTTCAAATGTTTAAATGACATTTGTCAGAGTAAGATTGTGAACGACGAATTTGGAGTAAAGACCGAAATATATTTCTGATCATATGGCTATACTCTTACTCTACTCTCTGAGTAAGTTTGTGAACGCAGCCATGTAGAGCCAAGCTGCTAACTCTACACTCTTCATCTTCACAAGTCCTTATTTCACAAACTCTATGCCTTGATCGAAATAAGTGACTTGGCCATTTCTCTTTCGCCACGTGAGAGAAAGGTGAAAAATTCATTCGCTGGTCATAACTTTTCTGTTATACAATGGTTCTAAATAGTTACGAAACGGCCAAGTCACTTATTTTGACTAAGGCATAGAGTTTGTGAAATAAGGACTTGTGATGATGAAGAGTTTAGAGTTAGCAGCTTGGTTCCACATGAGATCTGATAAATTTTTGACAATATTAGAAATACGAGCTCGTCTTGGCAATATTTTACATGAAAATGTAATTTGAAATCGACCAAAATTCAAATTTGGCCTATAACTCGAAAATAAAGGAATGCATTTGATGGCATAATCAGTTTCTCTAAAAAATACGACCGTAATATGCTATTGATTTTCCTCTATCTTGTGGTTTTGCTATATGTCCAACAAATACAGGGTGTCCCATCCGTAACTTTACATACTCCAAACATATGAAAGATCTATCATCAGCATCCCGAAATGGCCACTTGGAATGATTCCTATCTTTCCTTGCCAATATACAGAATGATTAATTCATTTTGAGCAAAATTTCATTCGACTATATTTCTGGTACGGTATATCACAATTGAATGATTTTTTCAAACTTTCAACACTTCAGACTTCAGAAAACGAAAAAATAGTTTTTCATTCAAACTTTCCAAATTTTTTTTTAGGAAGGAAAAATTTTTCTTTCATTTTTTTTTCGATGTTCAAAAAATGAAAGATTAACTGATACCTGAAAAAATGAAATTAGTAATTTTCAAAAAGATTAGCTCAAGTTTAAGGCACAAAAACCTTGTTCCCAAAATTTCAATCGATTGGACCAGGAAAACCGCTTCACCGATTGATCTACCGATTTATAGGGGCCTTTGAGGTACATTAGGCTGTAAAATTTACTCATAACCTTAGCTTTCCCTCCAATATTGACGGAGAAGTCCGTTAACCAACAAATGGCAAAATGGCATTTTCTTGCTCTTTTTTTACATTACCGTTGATAGATTTTTGTAGGAAATTTTCTGAAGAAAAAGAAACCTGTCGGTTTGATAGGCCTCTAGTAGTTCCGGAGATATCGGCAGTTGAGTGAAAAAGGGTCCTTTTGCATTCAAAATGGGATATCTCGAAGACAAATGGTCATTTTCGAGGATGGTGAAAAACAAATTAGACCTAAATAAACAGACTATGCGGACTTTGCATCGGTATAGCTCAAAAAAATTTCTCCATGCGCGCAAAGCAAAAATAAAAATTTTTAAATTAAAAAAAAAATTTTCTTCGTGCTTTATCCGAGGATTGCATAGCTGCCGGTACTCTGAAAAATTGTTCACCAATAAATTCAGAAACCAGAGTATTCAAGCTTCAAAAGTTGATTTATCTTTTTTTCATATGACCATTTTTCACTGACATAGGTACAGCCTGTTGAAAAACACCAAAAAATGTCGAATTTTTCTGTTCCTTTGATTGTTGCAAATAGTGTATTTGGATGTGGCACCCAGTATATCCACTAGACATCATATTTTTCGAACTGAGCCACTGTGCCATTCATTTTCCCCCATCTTTGGGGGTTTAAAAGTTGAAGGCATCATAAGTTTGGCCCACCTGAACATTAATTTCACGTTACTTCCCAAATCTTGTACTGGAATCAAGAATTTAAACTTTGTTTTAGCCCCGTCATCTTCCTCAAGTTTCGTTCCATTAAGCTCTACGTCAATGGAGGTTCAGTCAGAGCATCGTTCGAATTCTTCGACGTATCCCAACGCATACGGGGCAGCGTACATTACTTCGAGGAATCCGCTTTCGAAGGACCAGAGCCACCCCTTCGGTAAACCGCCCCTATCTCCTACGCTCCAACAAAAATTCGTAAGACCCCCCAAGCCTCTGCCAAGGAGTTCGTTCACCAGGGACGTACAAGAAGCAGAAGATGTCGAGAGAAATGGTCGATTAACGGTTAGTTCTGTCTTTGAATGGATCTGCTTGAATCTAACAGTTAACAGGCTTCGAATTGGATTAATCTGCTTGCTTTTATATTTATTTACTGCAATTTTGATAAATTTAAATATAAGTGAGGAGAAATTTCGCTATTATAATGTCAAGACTATCCTTGGGAATTGTATCATATCTCAGTTTTCGATTTGTACTCCAACAATGTACATAAATTTGAATTGTAATAGTATATTTCAAAACAAGTTACAGAATGAGCTTCTATTCCAACAAGAATGGAATTGCCTTTTGCAACGAGTATTAGACGATATTTTTTCTATTTCTGTCAAGTTTTCTGAAATACTCTCGAAATTCAAATATAAATTCAGATTAGTGGCTTTTATATTTCATCTTGGCATTTGACAGATTACGAAATTTTAATTGATTTGATTCGATCGAAGGTCAGTACTGACAACTACAAAACGAAAAATATAACTGAAAACAATGCTGTAATGAGTTTCATTACAGCACTACTTTTAGTACTGTAATGAAGTCATTACGATACTGAAATAGAGAAAATATTTTAAAGGAAAATCTACTTCTGATTCTACCGGAAACGAGTGTATACTTCGTTTTTTCAAATGTATCACCATGTTTATTTAATTCTTCGTTAAATTCAACCCTTATTTGATTTATGATATGTGCAACCACTTCGAGCAATTGTTGAGTTATATACTAATTGACAAATTTTTCGTCACAAATATTGCATTTATATCTTCAAAATCAATCATTGTAAAATGTTTTTTTTTTGCAAAAGTGGAATAAAATAAAATGTGATGGTACAGTTTCTGGTATAACGTGTGAATTAATTTCATACAGGGTGTCTAAAACAGTGAGCATTAACAAAACTATGAAATCTCATTTTTTCTGAATTCGATCGATTGTTCGTCAAAAACAAGTTAGAGTGTGCCAAGCATTTCATGCCTTCAAAATCAGTGGTTTTATCGTCCGCTATTAAATAAAATTCGAATTTCACGACGATGAAGAACTTTGAAGATATAAACACTAATTTGTGACAATCTTTCTGACAAAAAAATTGACAATAACTGAACAATCGCTTATGTGGTCGCGCATAACATACATCGAATAAGTATAGAATTGAACAAAAAATCCAAATAGGTTACATTACCCATTACATATAGGGTGTTACATTCAAAATAACGAAGTTTCCCGTAGAACCGGAAGTATATTCTGCTTGACAATTTTTTACGCTTCAAGTTCATGTACTTTCGAACAAAAATTCAAAATCTTAAATTCCTATCATAATTCGTTCCTCGAAATGAAACATTTAAAAAACTCACCGTGTATATAACCAGTGCTTTTTCGTGTTACACAGAGGGTTCACTTACAAGGGGCTTGGATATATGATGGTTTTGCCAAATGGTTTGAGTCTAGTTGATTGATCAAACTGCTAAGTCTACACGCTTCAACTGTACAGGGTGGCAAAATTGGTGATACTTGAAATACAACTTTTTAACCGTGAGAGATAGGGGAAAATGTATGACACGTTACGGTGTTTTTTTCTTAGAAAAACTGATAGTGCTATCAACTGCATTCATCTATCTTTTTTTGTTCTCGAGTTATAGGCCAAAATTAAAATTTGGGCGATTTCAACAATGGCCATTATCTCCGTTTCTGTTTGTGCTAGGATGTTGAAATGAAAACATTTGGCACTTTTTTCATGGAAATCTAGTAGCGTACTTCGTGTTTTCCCAAGAGTTTTCTTTGTTAAGCTATAACATAAAATTATGTTTTTCCTTATTGAAAAAATAGTTTGAAATGTCTTGGAAAGAATTACCATGTATCTCCATTTCAGAAATATATCATACATCATACATCGCCCTCAGATTCATTAAGATATCATGAATAATATAGTTTGTATTTGAAATTTGAATTATTGAGTATTAAGTAGGCTGAATCACAGAATAATATGTCTCTTCGCATGGTGTCATTATTATTTTGCCATTGAATACTTTATTCAATTCTCCGTGGTTTGAACAATTTTATGTTATAGCTCAGCGAAGAAAACTCTTGGGAAAAAACAAAGTACGCCACTGCTATGAAAAAAGTGTCTGTAAGTACAAACACAAACATAACACATTATACTTACAAACAGAAACGGAGATAATGGTCAAAGGTGAAATCGCCCATAATTAGGATAGCCTATAACTAGAAAGCCAAAGAAGATAGAGGAATGTAGTTGATTGCATTATCAGTTTCTCCAAAAAAGACCACCGTAATGTGTCATTCATTTCCCTCTACCTTAGACGGTTAAAAAGTTGTAGTTCAAGTATCATCCATTTTGCCCTCCCTGTAGAACTCTTCATTTCAAAACTCTACAGCAGACCAAATGAATTAACTTCGCAGGTGCAGAGTGTGTGAAGTAGGGATTTATAAGGTTAAAGCTTGTGGAGTTAGTAGCTTGGCTCTACATGAGATCTGATGGCTTCTTGACAATGTGAGACATTACATACAGACCTGGACTAAAATCATGGAAACATAGGATTTCAATGTTGAATTTCGAATGAGCTCCGAGTCTAGTAGAACAGTGGAATAATCGAAACATCATTGCGATTCGATACCAAATAATCTCTCCAAAATAATCGAAAAATGCAATGTAGGTGTTTTCAAACATGCCGTCATTGCAGAATTGATAGACCACCGAAGACCATCAGTGAAAGTCGTTTGACGAATGAAATTAATGTGTGTGCTGCTGTTGAATTCAGTGCACCTTGTTCTAACATACAAATTGCTGAACAAGTCGATTTGGGCGCTAGAACTGTTCGGAATATTTTGAAAAAAAAATGTTTACCGATGTTATAAGCTATGAATCTCTCAAGAAAGACTATTTCAAAAGGATTGAATTTCCAAACAGTCTAGCTTGAAGTTCATTTGAAATTAACATTGAAATTCCTATGTTTCCATGATTTCATTCCAGATCTGTACAGGGTGGGCATATTTCGATGTTTTAGCACTACAACTTTTGAACCAGAGGAGATAGACAAAATCTGATACCCCATTCTCGATCTCTTTTTCGGAGAAACTGACAAGAGTAGTATTCATATTTGACTACCTTCTTTTGTTTTCGAGTTATAAGCGAAAATTGGAAAAATGATGATATCGGAAAAAATTTATATCTCCGCCAATACTGATGATAGAGCTCTGAAATTGAAACATTATACAGGCACTTTTCTACGTAGAATCCAGTGGCATGCTCGCCTTTTTTGCAGCATTTTCAATTATGAAGCTATGACACAAAGTTATGTTTTTTTGAAGAGGAACACTAGATTTCTTTGCCATTTTCTGAAAGCTTAATTTTTTCTGATTTCAAAAATATATAACATCGTATGGTTCGTATCAATAAATCAATAAGAGTATAGAAATTGGTCAAGAACCTATATTCATCTGAGTCTCAATACTTTTTATGGTTTCAATTGTCGATAAGCACGAAAAATTTAGTATCGGATAATTACCACAATTTCTTTCTAGTAGTCTTTTCATTTCTATGCTCTTGTTATAGGAAGCTACATTTTTCTGTGCTCATCAACAGTTGAAACCATAGAAAGCATTGAGACTCACATGAAAATAGGTTTTCGACCAATTTCTATACGCATACTGATACAAACTTCACGATGTTATATATTTTTGAAATCAGAAAAAATCAAGCTTTCAGAAAATGTCACAGAAATATAGTGTTTCCATTTAAAAAAAACATAACTTTGGATCATAGCTTCGTAATTGAAAATGGTGCAGAAAAGACGAGCATGCCACTGGATTCTACGTAAAAAAGTGCCTGTAGAATGTTTTAATTTCAGAGCTCTATCACCAGTATTAGCGGAGATATAAATTTTTTTCGATATCGCCATTTTTCCAATTTTCTCTCATAACTCGAAAACAAAAAAAGGTAGCCAAAAATGAATACTACTCTCGTCAGTTTCTCCGAAAAAGAGATCGAGAATGAGGTATCAGATTTTGTCTATCTCCTCTGGTTCAAAAGTTGTAGTGCTAAAACATCGAAATATGCCCACCCTGTAAAAACATAATATTATTAGAGTTATGAAAATCTGGATATTCCAACTCAAACAGTTTTTGTGAAGGAAATAATTCAGTCGAAATACTGAAAGAAGTGACGTAACCCAAAGTGCGTGCGTATCTCGAACACAACTCTCATCATCTATTCATAACGCGACCGAGGTAGTAAATCTTCAAAAATTCCCGTTCTTCAATTCTCGCTGACTTCGAATATTCGAACGTGGTTGGAACGTTTAGTAGTAATCTCCATTTGGAGACTACTTCAAAGAGGACGTCGCAATTTCTGATAAGAGGCATCCCGTTATTGTTGTCATCCATTATCTCTCTTCCTCTTTCTCATAATTCATGGCTGCGGCATCAGGTGGAGCTTCGCGTGCGGAATTTAACATTCGAATGTTTGCGGCTTCGTTAATTACAACCCTTAGTTTTGAGCGCAACTTCGTTTGGGGTTCTTGTAATTATGGAAATCTGACTATTGGATTATACCGGGTAGGTCTTCCAATGTTTCCGAGAAGGCCTGAAAAAAGGCGATGACCTTTGCCTACTTTCTCAAAGTAGCATGGGATAGTCATAGGAGGAAATAGAAGGGGGCAGGGGGGCCGTGACCCCCCCTCAGGAAAAGGAGAAAAGCGGAATGAGGTCATATTACATAAACGTGTATTTTATGAATCATACTAGCTGGCCCGGCGATCTTTGTTTCGCCTCAGGGATACAAAATTTGTATTAACAAAACATTAGTATTTTGTCAAGTAGGAGGTATATTAGGCAGAATTAAAGTACAAAATATACAAAAAATTCAATTACATTGAAATAGGTAGGTATGTACATTGTTATTTACTTGAAAAGACATCACTTCATTCAAGCGGTACCTTATTATTATTTGAAAAATGTCTCATTGTAGTACCTTCTTTTTCCGGGTGCGAGAATAATAAGAGCAGAGGGTTGCCGACTCGTGAACACGCAACATACAACTGACCATGGGAAAAAATATTCTCTAGATTTATGCTACACACACAGGACTGGCCTTGGGATTTGTTAATTGTCATAGCAAACGCTAGACGAATTAGAAATTGAATTCTCTCAGACTCAAGTGCCATATCTGTTGGGAATCATCGGAATTGTGGGAATAAGAACTTCCTCACCTTCATATTTTCCTTTGAGTTTTGTGCAATGTGCAACTATCTGTTCTGGTCGAATTCTTTCTACTAACCAGATGAGAATGTGTGCATGTGGCAGGCCTCGTTATTGCCATTCAATTGATAACATCCTGTATCGAGTATCTCCGAAGACATGATGTTTTGTAATTAAATTCATTAGTGACTTCACTTTTTGATTGAATACTCGTGCAGTGGTGTCATGTCGATCAACTGATGTTTGTCCGGGAAGAAGCAGTTGAGTGATTTCTTCCCATTTTGGATTGCAGGTAAATGTAATGAATAAATCAGGACGACCATAATTTCGAACGTATGTCATTGCATCTTGTGCATATTCATGCATATGTCGCGGGCTGCCAATATACGTTGCTGGTAAAATTGTCAATCTATTTACATTGGCTGCATTTCCTTCGGTGGCGATTGCATCTCGTAAATGAATATATTCCTCTGAATGTAGTTTAGATTGATTCAGTCTGATATAAGTAAGGCGCTCTGTTTCAATTTCACAATACATGTAAACACAATACTGCTGCAACAATAGACGAAATCTCAGCAAATAGTTATCAGCATTTTGACGAACCATTAGTTCACCGAATTAATATCACAAATTATACTTCACGATATCTACTGGCGTTATTCGCAAGAAAGAAAATTATTTTCTATTTTTTTTTTCATTTCTTCAAATTTTTCAGGGTTTTATGGTATTTTATGTTAACCCCGCCGTAGAAGAATCCAACAAAATACTTTCATAACAAACAGTTCATCCAATCTTGAGTTATAAATGGTGTAACCATTTTGATAATTAATGAATAAAGTTGAATCTTCAAGATTTAAATTAGGCCCCTCATATATCTCCGAAGAATGAATAACAATATGGAAACTTTGTTGAATCTTGCGCTCCTCTTGGAAAAAACAATGTGTTTGGACTGTGAATTGAAAAAAATAATTTCAAAAATATCACCGATGTCCCTTCGTAAAGTAAAAATTTGAGCCCTAGAATGCCATAAGTGGTTGGTTTTCGAAAAATTTAGTTTAATCATACAGAAGAATGCACCGAGTGACTGAGCTTCCCAATAAGATTTCCCATGCTGCAAATTGTTGTACGAGTATAGTATACACTGTGTTTTTCGACATATTAAATCAGTTCTAATATTCAATCGAGGTTAATAATAGATTCAATATTCATTGAAATATACAGAGATGTGAAAAATGGGTTTTGAAATATATTTAAATACAAAATGCAAATGCTTTTTATTTTCTGTATTTCAAATATAAAATACAAAATAGTTTTTAGATTTATATTTGCATTACTAAATGTAAAATAGGTATTTTCATAATACTTTATTAAAATAAAATACCTTCACTTTCAAACTTTATAATATAATCAAGTTTTTTCAATTTGAAGAAGTGATCACAGCTGCTTAACATATTTTAATAGTTTTATGAATGACACATGTCAAATGCAGGTTGTTCGTTGTTAAGAAAATCCCATATTTTGTGTAAATAAATTATGGAGTCGTAGATGTTTATTAATTATTCATAAATTATAACCAAAGGTTCCTCAAATACCAAATTAATATTTGTTACAAACGAATATAAATATATCATTAATATATTTGAAGATAACTTTAAATCAAATCCCATAATTAAAATATCAAAACATATATCTCAATAAAGATTAATAATACCTGCATGTTTCATCTGAACCAATGAATTGATTTATATTATATTTCAACTATATATCGATATTTTTCAGTGAATATACTAAATATTAATGAATGGATATAACTGTGAAGGAACAATCTTCGAATCAGTGCT
This sequence comes from Hippodamia convergens, assembly GCA_038502775.1. Lineage (NCBI taxonomy): Eukaryota > Metazoa > Arthropoda > Insecta > Coleoptera > Coccinellidae > Hippodamia > Hippodamia convergens. The sequence goes on along the minus strand of CM076614.1, from coordinate 8,348,146 downwards.
TTATTAATAAGATTGAATTCTCTTAGTGTATCATGATCCGACACTTTGAGTACCTATGTATAATAATAGTGTTCATTTTTTAATTTTGACAAGCTGTCTCAGGCAGTTTCCTCTATAGTATTATCTGACTTTGGGTCTTCGCATAAATTCAACACTCTCGAGTGAATTCCAATTTCGCCTATTAGAATCCTCAACTATAATTATCAAGTTTCTCTATTTCAGTGTCGTAATGAGTTCATTACAGTACTTGCAGAAGAACATCCAACACTCATGCTTTCGAAAACTGGAATTCGTGTTGGAAAAGGAGCTCATTCTGTAAATTGTTTTAGAATATACTATTATTTTGAGTTTCAGTTGTATAAGAAACGTACATAACTATCAGTGATCAGCTGCAGGGTGGAATTTATCCTTTTTCTTCGGCCACATTTCAAGAGTTCCCCAAACTAATGACAATTCGAAATCTGCTTAAGTATATCTCATAAATGAAAACCAATAATGCCGAGATTACACCGACCAACCAAATAAAAAGTGGTACAACGAAATGTCCCATATTCAGCTTATTGCGTTCGAACTTTTCAACTTCTTGTCTGTACTCCTTGACAGATGTAATGAAATCCACGAATCCATGTTCGAATAAACGAATCAATCCCATATTTATTGAATCATATAAGGGATGCCCTCTTGGGAGAGCCAAAGAGCTACGAATACTAAAAACTGGTGGTTCGATTTTTTTCAACATGTATCTTCCAGTCGGTGTGGAATAGTTTCGGTGATCCAATTTAGCAATTCTCTCGACTACAGGAGTTACTACATCTTTCGATTCAATAGTACGTTTGATGCATTCTTCCAATTTTTTGGTATACCTAAGATTAGTTGTTCCCACTATCGATCTAAGAATTTGTGGAGAATCATATGAGAAACAAACCAGTTTTCCATTCAGAATGATCTCGTTCGTTAACATAGTTTCATCGAAAGCTTTATCTGTGAGGACGTAATAAAGTTTTCCCTTATACAGGGTGTTTATAATGAAAGCTAAGAACATTGTGGTATACAACAGTATTACTGCAGACCACCCCTTCTGCAGAACTCGCGCAGACTGTTCTAGTATCGCTGTGAAGATCAGCAGAATGTTCTCCCAAAACGTCGAACTGAAACTTCGTACTGAAGAGAATGTTGTGATCGACCATGCTGTGATCAGCGACAATGAAATTATGGACATAACGAGCAATATCCAGATTTTTGGGCTGAAAATTTTTAGTGGGTACACTCCAAGAGGTATCTGCTCTGGTGCCCTTACGTAAAAAGAAACATAATCGTAGACGAAGGGTTGTGTATACATAACGTAACTGGAATATTGAATTTGGGTGAATCCATACCATAAATCAATCTCATGTCTGGTGGAAGCGCTTCTGACATTCAGGTCTAAAGAAAGAAGATTTTTCTGTGTTGATTTGAGTTTTAAGTGTCGGAACAATAATTCTGTGAGCTGATATTCATGTTCTTAAGCGCTTTTCATTATAACTGTGAAGGAACAATCTTCGAATGACTGCTTTATTTATAAGATTGAATTCTCTTAGTGTATCATGATCCGACACTTTGAGTACCTATCTATAATAATAGTATTCACTTTTTAATTTTGACAAGCTGTCTCAGGCAGTTTCCCCTATAGAAATATCTAACTTTCGTTCTCCGCATAAATTCAACACTCTCGAGTGAATTCCAATTTCGCCTATTGGAATCCTCAACTATAATTATCAAGTTTCTGTATTTCAGTATCGTAATGAGTTCATTAGAGTACTAAAAGTAGTGCTGTAATAAAGCTCATTACAGCATTGTTTTTAGTTATATTTTTCGTTTTTTGATTGTCAGTACTGACCTCCGATCCAATCAATTTTCGAATCAAATCAATCCAAATTCCGTGATCTGTCAAATTTTGTAAGTCACACCAACTGCCAAGATACAATACAAAAGTCACTAATGTGAATTTTCATTTGAATTTCGAGAGTATTTCACAAAACTTTACTTAAATAAAGATAATATCGTCTTATACTCGTTGCAGAAGGAAATTCCAACACTCATGCTTTCGAAAACTGGCATTCGTGTTGGAAAAGGAGCTCATTCTGCAACTTGTTTTAGAATATACTATTATTTTGAGTGTCAGTTGTATAAGAAACGTACATAACAGTGATCAACTGCAGGGTGGAATTTATTCTTTTTCTTCGGCCACATTTCAAGAGTTCCTCAAACTGATGACAATTCGAAATCTGCTGAAGTATATCTCATAAATGAAAACCAATAATGCCGAGACTACACCGACCAACCAAATAAAAAGTGGTACAACGAAATGTCCCATATTCAGCTTATTGCGTTCGAACTTTTCAACTTCTTGTCTGTACTCCTTGACAGATGTAATGAAATCCACGAATCCATGTTCGAATAAACGAATCAATCCCATATTTATTAAATCATATAAGGGATGCCCTCTTGGGAAAGCCAAAGAGCTGCGAATGCTCAAAAGTGGTGGTTCGATTTTTTTCAACATGAATTTTCCAGTCGATGTGGAATAGTTTCGGTGATCCAATTTAGCAATTCTCTCGACTACAGGAGTTACTACATCTTTTGATTCAATAGTACGTTTGATGCATTCTTCCAATTTTTGTGTATACCTAAGATTAGTTGTTCCCATTATCGATCTAAGAATTTGTGGAGAATCATATGAGAAACAAACCAGTTTGCCATTCAGAATAATCTCGTTCGTTAACATAGTTTCATCGAAAACTCTATATGTGAGGACGTAATAAAGTTTTCCCTTATACAGGGTGTTTATAATGAAAGCTAGGAACATTGTGGTGTACATCAGTATTACTGCAGACCACCCCTTCTGCAGAACTCGCGCAGACTGTTCTAGTATCGCTGTGAAGATCAGCAGAATGTTCTTCCAAAATGTTGAACTGAAACTTTGTACTGAAGAAAATGTTGTGATCGACCATGCTGCGATCAGCGACAATGAAATTATGGATATAACGAGCAATATCCAGATTGTTGGGCTGAAAATTTTTAGTGGGTACACTCCCAGAGGTATCTGCTCTGGTGCCCTTACGTAAAAAGAAACGTAATCGTAAACGAAGGGTTGTGTATACATAACGTAACTGGAATATTGAATTTGGGTGTATCCATACCATAAATCAATCTCATGTCTGGTAGAAGCGCTTCTGACATTCACGTCCAAAGAATGAAGATTTTTCTGTGTTGATTTAAGTTTTAAGTGTCGGAACAGTAATTCTGTAAGCTGATATTCATGGTCATAAGCGCTTTTCGTTTTGTATGCATGAATCGTCCATCCTTCTGATGTTTGCATCTTTTGCCATATCGATACGTTTGTCAATGTTTTTGTCTCCCGGAACTCAGAGCAAGTCCCTATAGTTACCAAACTGAGATCTAGCTTCCTTATATCTTTATTCTTGAATGGAAAGTAAGTTGAGATTATTCCTGTCGACTTCTCGAAAAATATCGCCTTATTCACGTAAAACTTCTGAATTGCTGCTGTGAATTGTGCAGGATTCTCTTCAGTAACGAATATGTACTTCGCGTTCTGGTCGAATATTCCTACCTTGAACATTTCCTCAAAATATTGATAAATAGGTTGTCCCCAGTTCAAATCTATGAGGAAGACGTTGGGAACTAGCTTCAACTTCCAGTAATCTCTCGAATCTTGTCTTGTTTCACTCACGATCTGATTCATGATTATAGTGGGAACGTCCAAATGATATCGACCCTTCTGCTGTACCACGGGGACAAACCCTTCTTCAGTATCAACAAAAATGAGGTTTATAATACACCATAACACTTCCGTGGTAATATTCAATTTTAAGGGCGACAACATTCCGATCAACAATCTCAAATTGTCTGATACATTACTTGGTCATTATTCAATTACCTCAAGAGGGGTTATAGATTAATCAGTGAATTTTCAAGTGCTACCGAAGGAAATGCGTGAGTATGAAAGAAATGTTTTCAATAATTGGGGTTAAGTACATCCATTGTCACCTGCGTATGCAGCGTATACAGGTGTTCAAAAAAAATCTAGTAAAATAACGGAATTTTATTCCCAGAGAATTCAAGCATTTCAAGACTATCAATTCAATGTATGGCTCCCACGGGCATCAATAACAACTTTACCATTTCTTGAGGAATTTTGTTCCATAAACAGGGCAGAAGCTCTCTCAGATCATTTAAGGATTCTGGGGTAGGTTGATGATTATCTAATCTTCTTTGGAGAATATCCCATGCATGTTCTATGCAATTCAAATCTGGTGAGTGCGGAGGTATTGGTGAATGTGGAATACCAAGATCCCGGCTAAGTTTTACGTAGGTCAGACTCATATTTGACGGTGACGGTGATTGTAATCACATTTTGAATCGATTTCTGTTCTGAGTGTTTCTCTGACCCGAAATCTTGATAAATCGATTCCATGGACCGAAAAACCTCTAACTTATAACTTTCATGAAAATCTTGATGATTATATATAAATATATATATATATTAATTCTTTTTATTTTTGAGGAAAGATATACAATTGCTGGTTTGAATATACTCGATTAGACATATGAGATCAGACTAGATCAGAAAAACATTACTTATGAAAATTCAGCGTGATGCAAAAGTTTAATATGTGTCTATTGTTCAAAATATAGTATAGTAAATAGTATATTATGCACTTGAGGATTTTCCTTGGTTTCTCTTGACAACGACTATATCAATTCGGAGCCTTCTCAAATATATCTCGTAGATGAAAGCGAATGTAGCCGAGAGAATACCTATCGCCCATACTTTGAAAATCGTTTCGAAGTTTTCCATTTTCAGCTTTCTCAATGTCAACGTCTCAATTTCCTTCCATTCAAAGCTGTATTTCGAAGAAATGTATTTAACGAATCCGTGTTCCAACAAATGCACTAGTTTCTCATTGATTTTTTTGTATAAGGGATGTCCCCAAGGAAAATAAAGGGAACACCGCATGTTGTAAAAAGACGGCTCAATTTTTTTCAACATGTATTTACCGTAGGGTGTCACGAATTTAGGGCTAGTAGGCCCAGATGTTGATTCCACCAACAGTGACACCACGTCGTCTTTGAAAATGGTGCGGTTTGCACACAATTCAGCGTTGTGGTACTGGAGGACGCTTTCAGCTGGAAGCAACTGAAGAAGCTCAGTAGGCAAGTCCCGACCAACGCAGAGCGTGTGCTTTTCCAATATTTCTTCGTTCGTTATTTCGGTTGAATTATGTTCTGTACTGGTGAGAACGTCGTAAAGCTTTCCCTTATATATCGAATTCATCGTGAATATGAAGTAAATGGTGAAGTACGTGAGGATAATGCTAGAGCAGCAATTCATTGGAGTTCTAAGAGACTGATCGAGTAGTAGAATGATCATACCACAACACTTCTTCAATAATGTTGGGCACCACTTGGAAGGTTCCGTCTTCTCCTGAATCAAAGCATACGCTGAAGAAATCACAAAGATGGATAGGAACATCATCAGCCAAATCTCCCAAGAGAAAACCTTGATTTGATACATTACAAGTGGAGGCTCATTTGGTGCTCTAATGTAAAACGAGACATAATCGTATCTAAAAGGCTGCGTGAACACTGCCCAAGTAGCTTCTTTGATCTGTTGATTTCCGTACAAAAGATCGTATTCATGCCTTATGGAATAATCGCTTTGCAACGTTGTCGTAGTTTCTCTTGAATATAGTAGTCTCATCCTCAGATGCCGATTGATCAGTAGAAGCACTTCGTGTTCCATTGCCTTGATCAACCTCATGTTTCTAGCATAAATTTTCCATCCCCTCAATGAACCTCGGTGCCATGATGTTGATGAATAATTCGTGAGCTTCTTGACTTTATTGAATTCTTGGCACGTCCCAATTTTGACCAAACGCAAATCTAACTTTCTTATACTTTTTTCCTTGTAAGGGTAGTAGGTGAAGAGAACTCCTGTAGACCTCTCGAGGAAAATAACATTATTTATGTAGAATTTTTGAACTGTTGCTGTTAGATCCGCAGGAATTTCATCGAAAATAAATATGAATTTTGCTTCCTGATCGCACTTCCAATGACTGAACATCTGGAATAAATACCGGTAAACTGAAGAGACGGACCTTGACTCGATGATGATTACATTAGGTAAGATAGGAAACAACCATGGATGTGCAGAATAAGAATTATTTCTCGGATTGAAGGCATCATTCGTTCTTATTGATGGCAGGTCCAATTTGAAAGTAGCATTCACCTGAACATAGGGCAGAAAACTTCTGTCCTCATCGAGAAATATAAGATTCGTTATGCACAATATTATGTCGTAGGCAATTCGTGTTTTCGGAGTCGATAACATACTTTCTACTTTCACGCGAACAATTGAAAAACAATATTCAGAAGAAACCCTCAACTCTTAACGAAAACATGCTTTTGATAAAAGCACAACTCATCAATGATTCAGGAATCGATAAGAAATAAATATGAGTTAAAAAGTCTTGTCAACTTAATTCCTCATTTGGAGGCAATATAACCTTTTAAATCTCCACGCTCCACTAAACTGGCACTTATTGATTCATCAGTTACTCTTGGCATTTTTTAACCCAAAGATCAGAATAAAAGGTTGAATTATTATCATCGTTTTGGATACGAAGCCTGAATCGTTTTCTCTATTTCAGTATCGCAATGAGTTCATTACGATACTGAAAGTAGTGCTTTAATGAACCCATTACAGCATTGTTTTCAGGAGGTCAGTAGTGACCTCCGATCCTATCAATTTCGAATCAATTCAAATTCCATCATCGGTCGAATTTCGTAAGTCACACCAACTGCCTAGACACAATACAAAAGTCACTGATCTGAATATTTATTCGAATTTCGAGAGTAATTCACAAAGCTTGACTGAAATAGAGGAAATATCGTCTGAGACTGATTGCAGAAAACAATTCCATCACATGCTCTCGAAAATTCGCTGTTTCGTTTTCGAATTACGTATGTTGGAATAGGAGCTCATTCTGCATCTTGTTTCAGAATATACTAACCAAGGTTGAAACATTCATTTTTGTGAAAACATTGCCCCTGTTTGAACGTTATTCAGGGTTTGCATAAAGTATGAAACCGAGTAAATATATTTTGAACAAAAAAAACAATATTTATGATGAATTGGTTGAGGCTTTCGCGGCCATCGTTCAATGTAACCTTTTCTTTCGAGCATTTCGGCCGTCGTCGTGGATTAGTTCTCAACGTTTCGCCAGTTCGAGTGTCTTGCATCTTCAGGAGTTATATTTCAGGAGATGTTTTCACTGGACTGAACTGCCACTCAGGCTTTCTTATATTGTTTTTTTCTCAGAGAGTGGGGGGCAAATCAGAGCAAAAGCAGAGCGTTTGTTAGTTCGATGTCATCATGTTCTGTACTGGTGAGAAAGTCGTGAAACTTCAACTTGTATATATCGAGTTCATCCACAATATGAAGTAAATGGTTAAAAAGTTTAGGATAACACAATTCATTGAAATTTTAAGAGGCAGTTCTGAAGTAAGATGATCCTCCATCATTCATGTTCATTAATATTGAGCACCACGTTGAATCTATCTTTCCCTGAAGATTGGAGAGATTGATATCGCACAATTTTTCCAGAAAAACCCTGGATTGATTGGTTTGAAATAGTTATTCATGATATGAGCTTTAAAAGTGACGTTTTATTTTTTTCACGAACAAAATGAATTTTTTTTTTACACAAATACCAAACCATATTTTTCATTTGTTTCTCATTTATAAACGTCAGTTTCCAAAAACACAATATTAATTGAGAAACTTTATTTTATCAAGTCACTAACTTTTAAAACTGACAGTTAACTTGCAAAATTTTCACAAGATAGTAGTATCATTTACAAAAGAAAATTTTGTGTTATCGTGCTAAACATTTCGTTTTTTTTTGTTGACCGAATCTTAGACATAACTCATCGCAACTTCGGTGCTCTTTTACCCTCCTGCACGCTTTAGTGCTAAAATATCTCCACCCGATTCCGCAACCATAGTGGCTCCAGTTCTGCGAAAAGAGTGGCCGGTGTATAACTCTGGGTCTTTTAAACCTAAATATTTCGCTATTTGCTTTGGGACACCACCAATAGTGTGCATGTCGGTATGTCGAAAAAAATCTTAGGCTTTCTGTTCCAGGAGGCCGAAGATTCACATATTTTCTGTATAACATGCAGGGCTTGAAGCTGCAGCCATCATCGGTTATGGTGAATCTTTTTGTTGTTGAATTTTTTGTTTGCCGCAATGTCACAATAACTTATTTTTTTATATCTTCTACCTCATTCATGTTCAAGGAGAGAATTTCGTCACATCGACAACATCCAAAAATCCCAAAAAATGTTACAATTTTCGCCAGCAACCACTGGTCATCAGGAGCATGTAAAAGAAATTGTTCAGCCTCTTCTTTACTCAATATCTTGACCCTTTCTTGGCGTATAACGCTCATTTTTTTGTTTCAGAAACGCTATTAACTTTTGAAATCTGCAAATGACAACTAAGCGTCATATTTTTCAATAAATTTTTTGAGGAAAACAAACCTGCGAACAGGGGCATATGCTTTCATTTCCGAGCAGCTTTTCAGCATGGACCATTTTGCCCATAAAGTATTAGGGCTGAATCTAGCTGATAGTTGAATCAAGAAGACCAACAGAACATCTTGAGTTACCCCAATCACACCATTTTTGTTTTGCCACTTTTTGAAGTCGTCGTAGTCTCGCTCGTATTTGAAGCTGATTTTGCAGGTAATAAACTTGATGCTACACTGCTGGCTACCTCAATAATTTCTTTTTGTACATTCATTCTCACTCTCGCGAAAACAAATCTAAAGAAAAATAAACAGACATGTTCATGGTAACGCTTCCATAGCTTACGACATTTGCGACAAATTATTGAGATTTCATTGGAATTTATCTAATCTTTTTACAATTGAGAAACGAATAAAATATAAAACAATACTCGCAAGGTAACGGGTTTCACTGGCTCAAGGAAGTAACTGACTCGCCTGCGGCTCGTCAGTTATATCCTCCATTCGCCAGTAAAAACCCTCTCACCTTGCTGGTACTGTTATATACTTTTATACAACTGCCCTATTTTGATAATCAAATCGGCGAAATGAACGTCTGATATCTTGATTAATCGATTCCTTGGTCCGAAAAATCCCTAATTTGTAACTTTCATGAAAATCGTTGAAGATCTTGGTTTTATATAAATATATTTTTTTATTATTTGTTTTCGTTGAAAAAAAAATGTAGAAAATTGCTGGTTTAAATATATTCGATTAGATATATGAGATTAGACTTGATAAAAAAAACATTACTCATGAAAATACAGCGTGATGCAAAAGTTGAATCTGTGTCTATTCTTCAAAATATAGTATAGTAAATAAAATATTATGCACTTGAGGACTTTCACTGGTTTCTCTTGACAACGACTATATCAATTCGGAGCCTCCTCAAATATATCTCGTAGATGAAAGCGAATGTAGCGGAGAACATTCCAATCGCCCAAACTTTAAAAATCGTTTCGAAGTTTTCCATCTTCAGCTTCTTTAATGTTAACGTCTCAGTTTCCTTCCATTCAAAGCTGTATTTCGAAGAAATGTATTTAACGAATCCGTGTTCCATCAAATGCACTAGTTTTTCATTGATTTTTCTGTATAAGGGATGTCCCCAAGGAAAATAAAGGGAACACCGCATATTGTAAAAAGACGGCCCAATTTTTTTCAACATGTATTTACCGTAGGGCGTCACGAATTTAGGGCTAGTAGGCCCAGATGTTGATTCCACCAATAGTGACACCACGTCGTCTTTGGAAATGGTGCGGTTTGCACACAATTCAGATTTCGGGTACCGGAGGACGCTTTCTTCTGGTAGCAACTGAAGAAGCTCCCAGGGCAGATCCCGACCAAAGCAGAGTGTGTGCTTTTCCAATATTTCTTCGTTCGTTATTTCGGTTGAATTATGTTCTGTACTGGTGAGAACGTCGTAAAGCTTTCCCTTGTATATCGAATTCATCGTGAATATGAAGTAAATGGTGAAGTACGTGAGGATAATGCTAGAGCAGCAATTCATTGGAGTTCTAAGAGACTGATCGAGTAGTAGAATGATCATACCACAACACTTCTTCAATAATGTTGAGCACCACTTGGAAGGTTCTGTCTTCTCCTGAATCATAGCATACGCTGAAGAAATCACAAAGATGGATAGGAACATCATCAGCCAAATCTCCCAAGAGAAAACCTTGATTTGATACATTCCAAGTGGAGGCTCAACTGGTGCTCTAATGTAAAACGAGACATAATCGTATCTAAAAGGCTGCGTGAACACTGCCCAAGTAGCTTCTTTGATCTGTTGATTTCCGTACAAAAGATCGTATTCATGCCTTATGGAATAATCGCTTCGCAACGTTCTAATCGAAGTTTCTGTGGAATATACTAGTCTCATTCTCAGATGCCGGGTCATGAGAAGGAGTACTTCATGTTCGATTGTCTTAGATAACTTCAGGTTTCTAGCATGAATGGTCCATCCTTTCGGTGCTTCTTCACGCATGAAAATCGATGAATAATTCGTAAGCTTCTTGTCTTTATCGAATTCTTGGCACGTCCCAATTTTGACCAAACGCAAATCTAACTTTCTTATACTTTTTTGCTTGTAAGGGTAGTAGGTGAAGAGAACTCCTGTAGACCTCTCGAGGAAAATAACATTATTTATGTAGAATTTTTGAACTGTTGCTGTTAGATCCGCAGGAATTTCATCGAAAATAAATATGAATTTTGCTTCCTGATCGCACTTCCAATGACTGAACATCTGGAATAAATACCGGTAAACTGAAGAGACGGACTTCGACTCGATGATGATTACATTAGGTAAGATAGGAAACAACCATGGATGTGCAGAATGAGAATTATTTCTCGGATTAAATGCATCATTCGTTCTTATTGATGGCAGGTCCAATCTGAAAGTTGCATTCAACTGAACATAGGGCAGAATACTTCTGTCCTTATCCAGAAATATAAGATTCGTTATGCACAATATCATGTCGTAGGCAATTCGTGTTTTTGGAGTCGACAACATACTGTCCTTTTGCTTTCTCACGAACGATTGAAAAACAATATTCGAAAGAAACACTCAACCCTTAACGAAAACATGCTTTTAATCCATTTGGTAAAAGCACAACTCATCAATGAGTCAGGAGGAAATTAGGATTTCGCTTCAGGAATCGATAAGAAATAGATATGAGTTGAAAGTCTTGTCAACTACTTCCTCATTAGGAGGCAATATAACCTTTCGAATCTCCACGAAACTGGCACTTATTGATTCATCAATTACTCTCGACATTTTTTAACCTAAAGATCAGAATAAAAGGTTGAATTGTCACGTTTCGATACCAAGCCTAAATCTTTTTCTCTATTTCAGTATCGTAATGAGTTCATTACGGTGCTAAAGGTAGTGCTGTAATGAACTCATTACAGCATTGTTCTCAGGTACTTTACAGTTTTGTCGTTGTCAGTACGGACATCCGATCCTATCAATTTCAAATCAACTCAAATTCCGTCATCTGTCAAATTTCGTAAGTCACACCAACTGCCAAGATACAATACAAAAGTCACTGATCTGAATTTTCATTTGAATTTCCAGAGTATTTCACAAAACTTGACTGAAATAGAGAAAATATCTTCTGAGACAGTTGATGCTATTATGACTTTCTCAAAAAAAAGATCCAGATTGTGGCATAAATTTTCTTCTGTTTCTAACTGTTGAAAAGTTGTGGTTCAGGAATCATCAATACATTTTTTCACTTGCAAAATATCCATTATTGAGTACGTATACCTATTATTTGAAGTGAAAATTGCTTTTGGAGTTTTAATGTGATGCAAAACCAATCAATTTATGTGTTTTATTTATAGTATAGTATATATTATAGTTTATAGTCTGTTCAAATGCAAGAAAGTGCGATGTAAATGAGCAAAATTGTATAGTTTGCGCATAGATGACTCTCTTATTGGTCGTACGGTCATAAATCTTATCTCTCAGTATTTTCGAACAGACTGCCAGGATCGTACTTGTGACAAAATGAGAACATTCGTGGTTAGTATTCTGTGATATTTTCGATTAATCCAAAATTTCATTTGGATTTCATCCATGCCGGACTCTGCCGTTAACTTGTTATGAGTAAATATATATTTTACGTAGAGATGTTGTGTGTATTTCATTCGGATAATCATATCGAGTTGAAATTGTAGGAACAGACTATAGTATCTTATATTATGTACTTGAAGATTTTCCCTGGTTTTTCTTGATAAAGACTAGATCAATCCGGAGCCTCCTCAAATATATCTCGTAGATGAAAGCGAATGTAGCCAAGAAGATACCTATCGCCCAAACTTTAAAGATCGTTTCGAAGTTCTCCATTTTCAGTTTTTTCAATGTCAACGTCTCATTCTCCTTCCATCCTAAGCTGTATTTCGACGAAATGTATTTAACGAATCCATGTTCCAACAAATGCACTAGTTTCTCATTAATTTTTCTGTATAAGGGATGTCCCCAAGGGAAAGAAAGGGAGCACTGCATGTTGTAAAAAGACGGCTCAATTTTTTTCAACATGTATTTACCGTAGGGTGTCACGAACTTGGGACGGTCAGGCCCAGAAGTTGATTCTATCAAAACTGAAGCCACGTCGTCTTTGGAAATGGTACGGTTGGCACACATTTCGGAAGTTGGGGACTGGAGAACCCTCTCAGCTGGTAGCATGAAAACAACATTCCAAGGCAAATCTAGGCCAAAGCAGAGCGTGTGCTTTTTCAATATTTCTTCGTTTGTTATTTCGGTTGAATTATGTTCTGTACTGGTGAGAACGTCGTAAAGCTTTCCCTTGTATATCGAGTTCATCGTGAATATGAAGTAAATGGTAAAGTACGTGAGGATAACGCTAGACCAGCAATTCATTGGAATTTTAAGAGGCTGATCGAGTAGTAAAATGATCAGACCACAACTCTTTCTCAATAATATTGAGCTCCACCTGGAAGGTTCTGTCTTCCCCTGAATCACAGCATACCCTGAAGAAATCACGAAGATGGTAAGGAACAAGATCACCCAAATTTCCCAAGAAAAAACCCTGATTTGATACATTCCAAGTGGGGGCTCTTCTGGTGCTCTTATGTAGAACGAAATATAATCGTATATAAAAGGCTGGGTGAACACTGTCCAAGTAGTTTTTTTTATCTGTTGCTTTCCGTACAATAGATCGTATTCATGTCTGATGGAATAATCGCTATACAACGTTGACATCGAGGTTTCTGTTGAATATGTTAGTCTTATTTTCAGGTGTCGCATGATGAGTAGAAGCACTTCGTGCTCGGTTGCCTTGAGCTTCTTCAAGTTTCTAGCATGAATTCTCCATCCTTTCGGTGATTCTTCGCGCCATGAAATCGATGAATAATTCGTGAGCTTCTTGTTATTATTAAATTCTCGGCAAGTCCCGATTTCGACCAAACCTAAATTCAACATTCTTATACTCTTCTGCTTGTAAGGGTAGTAGGTCCAGAGACTTCCTGTAGACCTCTCGAGGAAAATAACATTATTTATGTAAAATTTTTGAATTGTTGCTGTTAGATCCGCAGGAATTTCATCGAAAATAAATATGAATTTGGCTTCCTGATCGCACTTCCAATAACTGAACATCTGGAATAAATACCGGTAAACTGAAGAGACGGACTTCGACTCGATGATGACTACATTAGGTAAGATAGGAAACAACCATGGATGTGCAGAATAAGAATTATTTCTCGGATTAAATGCATCATTCGTTCTTATTGATGGCATGTCCAATCTGAAAGTTGCATTCAACTGAACATAGGGCAGAAAACTTTTGTCCTTATCTAGAAATATAAGATTCGTTATGCATAATATCATGTCGTAGGCAATTCGTGTTTTTGGAGTCGATAACATATTGTCCTTTTGCTTTCTCACGAACGATTGAAAAACAATATTCGAAAGAAACGTTCAACGGTTAACGAAAACATTCAACTCCATTTGGTAAAAGCACAACTCATCAATGAGTCAGGAGGGAAAATATGATTGAGTTTAAAAGTCTTGTCATTGTACTTTTTCATTAATAAGCAATATAACCTTTCAAACCTCCACGATACTGGCAGTTACTAATTCTTCGATTAGGGACTCTCGATATTTTTCAACCCAACGATGAGAATAATAAGTGAGAAGCTTGAAGTTTCTCTAAATCAAGCAAATTCATTTGAATTCAAACCCAAGTTTGGATCTTTTTTACCGGAAATGATACCAACATTCGTTTTTTCAATCTTATACTTAATTTTTCTATTGATTCACTTCTACATAACATTTCCATATTATTCTCCGAAAATACATTTGGAATCTGAAAAAAAACTTGTAATTTCAGCAAATAGGGCTTTATTCCAATGTTGATCACTTGTAAATATATTTTTCCGAATAGCTTCTGTCATGTGCTTGGTAAATCATGTTCACGTATGCGTTGTACTCTATTACACTGAAATCTTCATTGCTAATGTCAATCTTTTTTTTTTCAGGTGAGTGCTTCAACATCAAGGATTCCTCGGTATGTAATGTTAATCAATAATAGCTATGAGCAACTTTTTATATTTCCTCTAAAGCTCATACTGAACTGTATGGAGAATATGCTGAATAATATCACATAGCCGATCCAGGGGGGTATCTTGCATCTCAGACAATTATATAATGTCTTCCGGTTCGGGTAACTGGTTCTCAGATAAACCTTTTTTTCATAGCGAATTTTTCGATGATTTATAATAATCTTATTCCATCTCGTTCTCGCAGTTTCTTGATACAAATCAGATGACGTATGGAAACATAACATCATATTCCACCTGATTGATTTCATCTACTAGTACTTGAATGTTATATACAGAGTGATAAGCGAAGAACGTCCGTTAGAATATTTCAAAGAAAGCCTCGAGATAAACACTCGAAATTTTTTCATAGTGAAGCTTTGTTAGGAAAGATGAATTCTTAAAAAAAGTTGCAGATTTTTCGACTTCTTGTTCGACCGGAAATGATAGCAACTTTTGTTTCTTAAATGTAATATTCAGTTTTGTCATTCACAATCATATTACCCATTGAATTCTGAATGATTTCGATGTGTCACTTGCATATTATCATCAGAAAATCTGTATATATAAAAATGAATTGCTGTGCTTTAAGTGCGCTAAAACTTGAAAACGGCTGGACCAATTTGGCTAATTTTGGTCTTGACTTATTCGTGGAATTCCAGGGAAGGTTTGAAAGGTGAGATAATATAAAAATTCAATGTATTTAAAATGGTTTTTTCCCTAGAAAGGATTTGATCGATTATCATTAAACATCGGAGTTTTAAAATTGATTTTGCATTATTTATAACATTTTACGTCCTCACTCTTCACTTCCTCAAGTGAGGACGAAGCAAAGTTTGGGCAAAACACCAATGTTATCAATTAATAATACATAAATAATTAATTATATTTCGATAAACAATATCGACAATATCGACTTCGGTGATCATTTGTGAAAGTGACATTTAATAAAGGCCTTTATTGAAGAAGAAAATATTAAAAGTTATTACAGTAATATTACAGCGTCTAAATGCAAAACCAGACATTTGATGTATGAGCCGTTCCGAGCAAAACGAGAAAAACCTGCCAAAATCATTGTTTTGAATTGAAAAATTCCCAGTTTTGACCATTTGAATCACGAATAGAGGCTTTCAAAAGTCTACTTATGAATCTGAGGGTATAAGAACCAGATTGCCAGCAACTTTCTCTATTGTTATCCTTCCTTAACTCATTTTTTCTGGTAGTCCGTGTGGAAATAAGGATCTAGGCTTCTTCAAAATTTTTCGTCTTTGAAGGTAACATTGGACTAATAACAATAACAATAATTTTAATAGCCGATTTGGGCAGACGAAGTTGCGCGGGCCAGCTAGTTTGTGATAAATCTGAAATAATAATAATAATTTATTTGTCAATCAAATTTACAGAGTAAAAGTGGTTTGTCACTAAAGATGTTGCATTAAAAATTTACATCGAAATTCAGTATACATAAACATCTATATACAACATGAACATAAAAAATATAAATTAGTATAAGACTTAATGGTCACATTTACAAGTTCGACAAACACTTCCAAAATGAAATCAATACAAAAATTCATTTATGTTGTAAATAATGCTAACGTAGGTATCAATTTGCATTTGATAAATCGAACAAACAAACATTTTCACGATTTCGTAAATGTTCATGAACTTATATGATGAAGGAATCTTATATAGACACCGAAGATAGTTGTAAGTGTTTTTCTTGTTACACAACAGAAGTTTCACGCAGAAGCCTTTCTCAGAAAAAAATTTTTCATAATAGTTTATTGAAAACTCTTCTAATTGATTTTTGCTCCATAAACTGAGAGAAGAGACCCTGAAAATTTTCAAAAATGAGAAATTCGAAACAGTCTCCGAATCTCTAAAATTCTGAACCTCAATATTTGTTGAGCAGTATATTATTATTGTTTTTATGATAGTCCAGGCTGACTTCAGGTTAATTGTACCGACCTACTTATTAAATTTGTTAAGTGAAAGTGGAATGGAGTTTACAGAAGCCGATAATAACAACCTGATAACCATAAATTTCGGCACAAATTTATTCAACAGATGATTACTGAGTATATGAAAAGCAAGCATTGAAATATTTCCAGAGAATTCTAAAACAAGTTGCAGAATGGGCTCCTATTCCAATACGAATGCGAAATTCATGAGTGTTGGAATTGCCTTCTGCAACAAGTATTAGGCGATATTTTCTCTATTTCAGTCAAGTTTCGTGAAATACTCTCGAAATTCAGATCAGTGACTTTTGTATTGTATCTTGGCTGTTGGTGTGACTTACGAAATTTGACAGATTACAGAATTTGAATTGATTTGATTTGAGAATTGATAGGATCGGAGGTCAGTACTGACAACCAAAAAGCGAAAGATAGAACTATAATGAATTCATTACAGCACCACTTTTAGTACTGTAATGAACTCATTACGATACTGAAATAGAGAAAAACATTTCCAGCAATTCAATCGCATGAATGGTTTGAACCGATATTGAAAATGAAAAAATAAACAAATAAAATAAAAATTGAAGGTTTGATGTGAATCAAATGTCAATATAAACGGTTCTTCTCAAAAAAATTAAAAATAATCTGGGGTTTGTTTAGTGAAAAAATTTCGTAACGCCGTCTGTATTCAAGATGAAGGGCGTTCAAGAAAAAAAAAATCAACACATTTTTGACGATTCTGTCGAAACTACTGGCAGCATTGTAATGAAACTTTATACGAATATGTTTTGGAAGTTGATACATCCATTCAATTTGTTTTTATGTCTGACTCTGTAGAGGGCTCTAGTTACACTGTTCGTACCAGGTAGTATTGAACATAAGTTTTGTAATATTGAATTTATTAAGCAAAATTTCAAGTAAACTCAAACAAAAAATTTTAAAATCTAAATGGAAAAAATCTGCAAAAAATTGATTTTCGAAAGGGAAAAATTGAACATCCACCCAAGATCTTTCAGGAAAACCAGTCAGAAAGTCATATAATCTAGGAAATAATTCATAAAACATGTTAGTCATAAAGCAAAATTAATTATGGCCTCTAGTTATACTGTTCAGATAAAGTTAGTTTTCCTGTCATCGATTTTTTAAGGACGATAACGAAAGAAAACTTCAGAATAATTAAAAGCATCTTGGCGAGTTAAAGAAAGCATCGAGAACAGTGAAACGTGCTCTCGATATGTACCAGAAAATTTATGAGAGAAACAGTACCAAAACAACAACGAAACGACCAAATTAGACTCACCTATATTGGAAGATTGGATTACTGCTTCAGTATTGCAAGCTATCACAAAAGTCCTAGGAATTTCTATCGTTTCCAATTATACGGTCCCGTCATTCAGAAGACATAACAACTATTTTCATTCGAATGGAAACTTTGGTATTAACAACTTGAATTTATTTCACTTCAGGGTTGATATCCTTGGAATGGAAGAGAATCCTATTTATTGTATGCAATCGAAAAACATCTATATTCTATCTTTCCGCGAGACATGGATGTGTTAAATTTGTATCCTTTTTTTTCCATTTCGAACCGACAAGCAATTTCAAGTCCGATTAATGCACAGTTCGTGTTGGATTGTCTCTCTCTATTAGTCCTGTCGCGTAATTCGAATTCATCTTCGATTGAAATCTAAATTCGACAGTGGTCCATTACTGTTCCAGCATCCGTGCAGATGCTGTTCCGATTGTTGATGTAAATTATTGACCTCATCTTTCATTTATGCAGAATTTTCGTTAGATCATATTGATGTCCGTTTTTTATCTTGTTGGATTTTTCGGAATGTGATGTTTTATAAATTGCATTATTACTGAACGTTACTAATAAGAATATAGTTATTTTCTTAATCTAGGTAAAATTAATATTTGAAAAATTTGATCCAGAAAAAAACGGAAATATATGCATTATTGTGTACAATCCAAATATTATTGTGGAATCTATATTAAAGAAACTATTGCAATTTGACTTGAATGTATACATGTCCTTCTGATTGTCTTTTTGTAAATACATAATGTATTTTTTTTAGCCAGGGGCTAACAATGAACAGTATTGTTATTTGAATAGTTTTCAGGCTTTTCAATGTCAGTATCGTTATTAATCTTGAAAGAGTCTTCCGAGCTTATTGGCCGTGGTCCACTAGGAATAATTTCACCTAACGTTTCGCCTACAACTTCGGTAGACATCTTCAGGGGATTTTAGGTCTGAGATTGTAACTCGAACGCTGAATTTCTGAAAGATATTACGAGGTACAATCTTAGACCAAGTATCCTCTTCAGAGGATTCAGAGATGTCTTCCGAAGTTGTAGGCGAAACGTTAGGTGAAATTATTCCTAATGGACCACGGCCAATAAGCCCGGAAGACCATTTTAGGATCAGTATATCTAGTTGTGAAAGCCTTAAACTATTTAGTATCGTTATTATTATTCTTGAACTATCGCTATATTAATTTAGGATTTTTTGCTTTGATAAATTTCACGTGAATTAATATAGAGGGTGTTCGTTCTCATACGAGCCACTCCGTATATTTTTTATCTAATAAGAATTGGAAAAATTTCCTGAAAAACGTTTGGGCTAAATCTTTTGAAATATATTTGAGACTTCAACGAGCGCTTCTACCTCTCAAAATTGAATAGGGAAAAAAGTTGAGTGATACTTCATTTTGAAGATCTTAAAAGCCCAAGAAAATTCTCTTTAAATAAGTAAGTACGAGAAAATATCTCATTTTTTTTCGAAGCATTTCGGAAATCTTCATCAAAAAATAATAATAGCATACGTCCAAGACTTTTATCCCAAAATGAATATTTCTCGAGATATTCAGGAAAAACGATTTTGTCTTCAATTTTCAATCTCATTCCGAATATGTTTTTTTACTGGAAAATAATTAGCGGACAAGTGAAATTTTTGGAAATCTCTGTTATCGAGAAAATATTTTCTTATAGTTCAGACGAGTTCAGTTTTCCTTTATTTTTTAAAGCTTAGGATAATTTCCGCGAATTCTCAATTCTGGAGAATTTTTCTTTTGTCATGGTAGGGAAATTTGAATTTGCAGTAATGAAATTGTTACATGTTCTGTTAATTATTTTTTCAAAAGCATTTAAAATTAGTATTACAATTTTTTCTGCACTCCTGAGAATTTTTTACGTTGACTTCATTAATACTCATATTGAGAACTTCAAACCATTTGTTGCTCTCGCATTACAGATGATAATTCGAGAACTTAACTCGTCTGAACTATAGAAAATATTATCTCGATAACAGAGATTTCCAAAAATTTCACTTGACCGCTAATTATTTTCCAGTAGAAAAACACATTCGGAATGAGATTGGAAATTGAAGGCAAAATCGTTTTTCGTAAATACCTCGAAAAATATTCATTTTGGGATAAAAGTCTTGGACGTATGCTCCTATTATTTTTTGACGAAGATTTTCAAAATGCTGTTCCAATTTGAAAAAAATCGATTTTTTGATGTTTCGTCACTTCTAATTTTGACAAAGAATTTGTAACCTCCTTATCATATTCTGAAAATCACGCTATCGGAAAAGAAGCATCAGCCTTTCTTCTCGGAGATTCTCAAAAATGAGAATTTTTGATGAAAAAATTTTGAAGTTGTCTGTTTTCAGTTATATTTTTCGCTTTGTGGTTGTCAGTACTGACCTACAATCCTATTAAATTTCAAATCAAATCAATTCAAATTCCGTAGTCTGTGAAATTTCGTAAGTCCCACTAATTGCCAAGATACAATACAAAAGTCATACCTGAATTTTTATCTGAATTTCGAGAATATTTCATAAAACTTTACTGAAATAGAGAAAATATCGTCTGATACTCGTTGCTGAAGGCAATTCCAACACTGTGTTTGAATAGGAGCTCATTCTGCAACTTGTTTCAGAATATAATATTCTCTCATTCGTAGAATTTTTATCGAAATTAATGAAATATTTCCATAGATATCTTTTAGTGATTGTTGCATTGAAGAATATTGATTGGCAGAACTGTCTTCCCTCTCATAAATTTGTCAGATAATGAATAAATCTGTGACAGGGGGCCAACATGTGATCAATAAATATTACCATGAGAACTATGTTGCAATGAAATATTCTCGCAATATTTTGTTCTACAAAATGTGGCAGAATGATCGGATTTGACACGCAATTAGAGACAATTTCACTCATTCGATTTTGTCATGGAATTACCCACTGCCTCTTTCGCAATCCCTTGAAGGCTCAATTGTCGAAAAAATCTCTATTCCCTCAAAAAAATGCGCGGAATTGGTGATTGATTAGACTGGTAAACGATATTTAATTATTTTATGTTCACGGACTCGCTCATGCTGATAAGTTCTGTGGCTAAGGCTCATTTGTCAATCCTCTTTTGGGCTTCCCCTCATTTATCAACTGCTCGAATGGCCACGGATGCATAAATGATGTGTTTAACAATTTTGTTGAAAGAATTGTTCGTTGGGGTGTTAAACCTGCCGTTCTTGCAAACGATTTATCCATCGCAGGGGGAGTCTACACGTCAATATATAATCCAGGAAGCTGGGTATCTGCGTTAAAAGAATCATTAGGTTACACTAGCTGATGCATATTTCGTGGTGAAATTCATTTGTGTCTTTCACTTCACCGCTAATTATTTTCCAGTAGAAAAACACATTCTTCCTGAATATCTCGATATTTTGACGAAGATTTTGAAAATGCTACGAAAAAATGTGGTTCCAATTTGAAACAAACCAATTTTTGATGTTTCGTCACTTCTAACTTTGACAAAGAATTTGTGAATATTCTGAAAATCACGCTATCGGAAAAGAAGCATCAGCATCTCTTCTCGGAGATTCTCAAAAAAGAGAATTTTCAATGAAAAAACCTCGAACTTGTATGTATTTCAACAGAGTTCAATTTTGAGATTTTTTTTCCTATTTCCTCATTCAAAGAGAATTTTCTCAGGAAAATTCAAACTTTGGGAATCAAAAAGACTCAAAATTCAATCGAGAATCTATTTATGCAATAAAAAATGGGTCTTCCCATTTTCAAAACGAAAGTTGATGTCACTTCCGGCAAAACCGGAAGCCCTAGAACCTTCAAAAAATATACGAGAAGTCGTGTTCTTACTTGAAGCTCACCTTTGGAATTTCAATCCTGAATCTTGTGTCTTTCCTAAAAATATTCTATAGAGCCATATTCGTGAATAACCCTGTCTGCAAATCATTACCTGCCAAAACATTTCGAAACCGAATGTTCAGATGTCATCTCTGATGAAAATCAATTCTAAAGGGTAAATTTAAGCCAGAAACACAGATGATGAATATTTATAAATATTAAAATCTGAAAACAAAACTACTGGAATCAACATCGAGAACATCCAATGGTTCATTGTCAAAGCTTTGATAGAAGTAGTTTCTGTTGAGAACAGTTAGATCAAACGTTTCCATCAGTGTCATGGCCTGTTAGATCTCCCGATTTGAATCTATTGCTCCTTTGAATTTGGGGTTGTTCGAAAAGTTTTCATGTAGATAGAGTAAGGAGTCAATCAGGAAGTCGGTAGGAGTTATATCCTTTTATTCTTAAACCAACGTTTCGGCCGTACAATACAAGCCTTCATCAGGGTTCTAAGGCAAACAGAGATAGTTACAACATGTCAAGTATGGTACTATTACGTGTTCTTTCGTGTTTTTAATACAATTTTCATCTATTTCTAACCGTCAGCGAACTGCACCGTATTTTATGTTAATTCTATTTCATTTATTTTTTTCTGTATTATGGTAGTATGCCTTTATTTGGAGACATAGATATGATTTTGTGCCTTCAATTCAAGAAAGCTAGTTTTTTAGTCAATGGGCCTCTTGAAATAAGATGAAATACCTACAACAATATGGGGCTCCATGTCACAATGCTGCTATTGTGAAGAGATATTCAGATCAAGAATTCGAAAATATGATATGATAGATATGATTTTGTTTCGTAAAATAACGGAAGCTTTGTAACAAACTATTTCTCTATTATTATGTCTTATGACAATGAACTTTTTTTATGATAAGAAACGAAACATTTCGAATGAAATATTTTATATACCGGCCATTATGGTCCATACATAAGTTATATCATTCCCCTATTTCATTATAAATTACTTTGGTCGAAATATAAGGGTCGACTTGGGCACATGCGTTTCTTATCTTCATTTTCAAGTGGTCCAAGTTATTAAAATCAGTTTGGTATAAGTAACATATTTTTCAGGGTACCCCTCAGAAAGTAATCCATGAGCTTTAGGTCTAGCGATATCTGATGGGTCCATTGGTTCCTATCCATATATTCTCGAATTCTTGATCTGAATATCTCTTCACAATAGCAGCATTGTGACATGGAGCCCCATATTGCTGTAATCACGTATTTCATCTTATTTGAAGAGGCACATTGACTAGAAAACTAAGTTTCTTGAATTGAAGGCACAAAATCATATCTATGTCTCCAAATAAAGGCATACTACCACAATACAGAAAAAAATAAATGAAATAGAATTAACATAAAACACGGTACAGTTCGCTGATGGTTAGAAATAGATAAAAATTGTATTAAAAAAAAAAAGTTCAGAATGAAATTATCTTATATTTTTGATAGCGCCGCGACGCCTGGCGTCTTTATTTATTCTGCAGATTTTTATACGCATCTCAAGCCGACATTGACTTGTACAATATGCCATTCACAGAATGAAAAAATATTCGGACGTTTTCGAAAATTGGGGTTACCAAGATGAGTGAATGGCCAAAGGGAAAAGGAAATGGAGGACGGGATGGGGGGATGGTCGACAGATCACAGATAGGTTGACAAATTAATGGTTGAAATTCTTTTTCTTAATGCGATGACTGACCTGGATTTAATGAATTAGTTATATCCGGTGTTCTATGTTCTCAATTGATGAGGAATGAATAGATTTGGCTTAGGTTATTTATAGATAAAATAAGATAAGATAAGATAAGAAACAACTTTATTTCAAAACAATTCAAGCTCACAACAAGAAAGGAAAGGAAATAGTGTCAAAAAAAAGCAGAGTTCAGGTCACCCAGCAAACTCCTCCAAACTATATGGTTCCATGTTCAATAACAGCTTGAATATTTCTTTTTTGAAAGGTTTATGTTGCTCTATTTTCTGTATATCCCTTGGCAGTTTGTTGAAAAATTTCAGACATCTGTACTCTGTTTGCCTTTGACTGGTTGATAAACTGTGCTTCGGTAGATTGAATGACAACGTTCTAGTGTTGTAATTTTCCTTGCGATTGAGATACTGAAGAAACAGATCTTTATGTTTAAAAAGGAATATTAAAGATTCTTGAATGTACAATGCATATAGTGTTAGTATGCCATTCTTTCTGAAGTATCCTCTACATGATTCTCTGGGCGTTAAATTTTCTATTATTCTTATTGCTTTCTTCTGTAAAACAAATAAGGATGAAATATTTCCTGAACCATAGAAGGTTATTCCAAATCTAAGCTTTGCCTCAATAGTTGCATGATATACTGATTTCAGCACCCTAGCGTCTAGATATTTTGCAATCACTCTGAATGCATAAATGGATGTTCCTATTTTCTTGTTCAGGTTGTCCACATGTTGTTTCCAGTTCAGTTCTTCATCAATGTAAAGGCCCAAGAATCTGGTGCTCTGTGAAGTTTTAAATCTGCAACAATTCAGAGTTACACATTCAGGCACCTCCATCTTGGAATTTGGAGGGTGGAATAGAACCAAGTTAGTTTTATTCTTATTTAAGACCATGTTGTTTTTAGCAAACCATTCTTCGGTATATTGCATTATTTCTTCTGCCAATATTTTGAGATCTGGCCATAAGGATTCTATAACCAGCAGATTCTTGTCGTCAACATAATCTTCAACACCCACTTTATCTTCACTCCAAAGAAAGTCAAAACAGTAATCATTCAGGTACACTATAAAAAACAGAGGTCCTGCTATGCTTCCCTGTGGCACTCCTAGTTTCAACTCTTCAATATCTGATCTTATTCTATTTCCATCTGAATATATCTCCACTAACTGAGCACGTTTACTGAAGTATGATCTTATCCAGTCAAGTGTCGGTCCCGTAATACCATAACTCTCCAGCTTGTGCAGGAGTTTATCAACATCCAGACAATCATAAGCCTTGGATAGATCCAGAAATAGTCCCAGGGATAGATCTCCATCTTCAAAAGCGCCAGTTATCCTCTTTACAAAGTTGAAAATGGCTGTTTGGATTGATTTTCCTTTTAAATACCCATGTTGGTTCTTGGCAAATATTCTGTTTTTTACAAGGAATTCCATTATCTGATTGCAAATAGCCAGCTCAAAAACTTTTGAAAATGATGGCAAAATACTGATTGGTCTGTAATTTCCAAACTCATTTACATCCCCCTTTTTGAATATAGGTCTTACAATGGCTTTCTTAAGTCTGTCTGGAAATACTCCTTTCTTTATGGAGTTGTTCACTACTGTTCTTAAAGGTTCCAATATCTCCTTTGATGTTTGCTTCATTATGAAATTAGATACACCGTCATCTCCACTAGTCTGTTTGTTTTTCAAAGATCTCATAATATTTTCAAGTTCTTGTCGACTTATAGGTTTCAAAAAAATTGATTCATTCACCTGTCTGCTAATTTCTGCTCTTTGATTTCTGTATGGGTTGTTTATCGTCATGTCCAGGGCATGTTTTGCAAAGTATTTGTTCAGTTCATTCGAAATCTCTAGTAGATTGCCTTTCATAGGGAAATTGTTCTTATCCGAGTTACGTTTGATGGAGTTTATGACTGACCATGTTGCCTTACTCTTGTTGTCTGACCTCTCTATTATTTCTTGATATGCTTTTCTTTTGTTTTGGAGTAGCATTCGGTCATATTCATATTTGGCTTTATTGTACTGATCTTGAAATTTTTTATCAGATCTACTACAGACTAAAAGAACATCTAATCTATCTTTCATCTGCTTTAGCATTGGACAAGATTTATTATATTTACCTTTCTTATATATTGGAAACTTTTTCAAAGGACAAGCTTGATTGAAATGTTGTAAGTAGATGTCATGAAACCAGTTGAACTGTTCATTAACATCTTCTATGTCTTGCAGTATTGACCAATTTTGATTGCCCAAAGTTGTTCTTAGTTTCTCTAGATTTTGTTCCGAATATAGTCTTCTCCAAATGAAAACTTGCTCAGTTCTTGGAGCTATTATGGTGATAGTCTGTGCTGTATGATCTGAAATGTGATCATGCAGGATATTAGTAGAATAAGGCATGGTGACGTTGGTGAAAACGCCATCTATACATGTCGCTGTTGAACTAGTTATTCTCGTTGCCTCAAATATTGTGCGGTGAACGTTATGGGAACTTAAGAATGTAAGCCAATCAGAGTTTTTTTGAGAGTCATCTAAAAGATTGATGTTGAAATCTCCTGTTATGATTACTTGAGCATTTTCATTTTCAAACTTATTAAGAAGTGCATCTAACCTTTCGATTAAAATATCGGTATTACCATTATTATAGACTGTCATACAAATTGTTTTCTTCTCACCCATTTGAAGTTCGATGCCTGCACATTCCATATAGTTTTTTATAGAAACTTGGCTTATATCGTTTCTGCTCTTAGTTTTCATATCGTTGTGTGCGTAGATAGCTACTACACCATGCTCACCATGCTGTCTGCAAAACTTGGCTTTAAGTGTGAAGCTTGGGAAGTTATAGTTCTTTAATTCATCCTCTGATTGCCAATGTTCTGACAAGCACAGGATCTTAATGTCTTCATTAGTTCGGATAATGTCCTCAATTTGTTCAACAGAATTTCCAATCGACCTTACATTTTGATGAAAAATAGTGATTTTTTCAAAGCATTTTTCTTTCATTTTATTGAATAATTAAATGTGGATTCACAAACAACCATTACACAGAATTGAATGAATTGTATGACGAATATGCAGAAAGCAAAGGATTGAGAATCCTCGCTTTCCCATGCAATCAATTTGGAGGACAGGAACCTGGTGATAGTACTGAGATTTGTGAGTTTACGAAGAAAAGGAACGTCAAATTTGATTTATTCGAGAAAGTTAATGTTAATGGTAATGATGCTCATCCCCTCTTCAAGTATTTGAAACATAAACAAGGAGGATTCTTGTTGGATGCTATCAAATGGAATTTCACAAAATTTATTGTTGACAAAAATGGTCAACCAGTTGATAGACAGGGGCCCAACGTGAGCCCCAAAGCACTACTCAAAACTCTTGAAAAACTTTGGTGAAGGAACTCCTAAGTGGAGGATATTTCGCAGGTGAAGTTGCTTTCTTATTTGTTTCCTTATTTATAAAAAAGAAGCATCATTCTGCAGAAATTCGTTGTGTCTTTTGAAATCGAACCTCTTAATACCGACTCCTGACGGCCAGAAGTCAGGCTGATACATTTCATCTTTCTTTTCAAGAGGTGCTGATACCACAAATCTCTTCAATCTTGATTCTTGTGAAGGAATCTCTCTAACCATGATTTTTGTTTGTTGAAATCCGCTCTTTTTCGCCAAGTATTCCCTGATCATCTCGTCTGATGTGCTTCTATTAACTCGGTAAATATAGAGCCATACTTTTCTTTCATGCCCAGAAAATCCATTTTTGTTAAAACTGAACGTTTCAGTCTTCTTAAAAGGATCTCTTCTTTACGATATGGCTTTACCTTCAGGCAGTGCCTCAATCTACTTAAAATACCATCAACTTTTATTTCCAGAATTACAGAAGTGACGATTCTTAAAAACTACAATCTGTCAACTTGACTTTTTTCAATATCTCCCAAAAAACAAAGTAGTCGAATTCCAACACACTCCCACCTTGTGTCATTAAAATAACAATAATTAATGACACAATCAAATTTAATATTACGCTAGGGACCTTTACAGGTCTTCTTATTCTCTCTGAGAATACTCATCAAAACTTTTACTCCAACATGACAACTCTTGATATGCTCTTCGAAAATCGAATGTGTCCTTACTTCATAGTTTGTGTGCAAAACGAATGTCATACTAAAATCCTCTACATCAGATCTATCAGATATTTTTGTTCGCAGTCTGCTCAGCCCTTCAATTTTCACTTTTTCGTAGCTTATTTCCTCTTCATCAATGCCAAAATTCTGCCTAAACCATTGGGACATCGGATCACATAACCACTTAGGAGGATCTTCCCACCATCTTTCATCAGCTAGTGATTGAAGAGAACAATCTCGAGTTGGGGGATCCACTGCATTCATTCCACCAGATGCATGATACCAGTCTATAGGTTCAGAAAAATGTTTCATTTCTTCGGTGTTCCAAATCAATGTTTTCGAATTTTCTTTCTCAGTTGAAGAGTCGGAAAAATCGAAATTAATAGATGAGGGGGGATGACCTTCGATCAAAGGTATGCACACTTCATTTCTCTCATCATATCTCGGTTTGAATGTTGTTGGAAAATGTTCCATAACAAGCTCTTTTTGCTCCCGTAGTGCTTCAGTTCCTTCACGAATTTGAATACCATCAATAAACTGTCTAAGTTCAAGTTTGGGGACCTTCAAATTCTTTTTCGATTCTGGTTTCATGGAGCCGCTTCCTTGACATATTAACTTGTCAAATCTAAATTTCATCTTATGATATTGATAGCTCATCGTATCCATTAATTCCATTTCTGCATTCATTGTTGCTTCGTCAACATCTGAATCTAACATCAGATCAATCATTAGTTGATTCAGTTCGGACAATTGAAGCATTCTTTCATCCAAAACTTTGATGTCACCATGTATTTCTGAGATGTCGTATTTTTCTTTGGAGAATTCTTCCTTCAACTTTTCATTAATCCTGATAAAAGCTGTTCTGTTTAGAGATAGGGCTTTCTTGGTTTTTTCCATATTTTGTAATAGAAGAGTCCTGTCACGGTCGCCAAATGTTAAAACTGAACGTTTCAGTCTTCTTAAAAGGATCTCTTCTTTACGATATGGCTTTACCTTCAGGCAGAGCCTCAATCTACTTAAAATACCATCAACTTTTATTTCCAAAATTACAGAAGTGACGATTCTTAAAAACTACAATCTGTCAACTTGACTTTTTTCAATATCTCCCAAAAAACAAAGTAGTCGAATTCCAACAATTTTCTTCTCGACCCGTTCCAATATTTTTAACTGGTGGTTTGTTTTTTCCTCTTCTCGTGTTTTTGACTTCAATAAAATCATTTTCTTGTGTTCGTTGTTCTCTAACTGCAGCAGCAATATTCCTGTTCCTTCCCATACTATCAGTTTGTTTAGTTTGTATGAGAATTTGTCCATCCGATTTGTTGAGGTTTTCAGCTGTTTGTTTATTCTGGTAATGAGTGTCATGGTTGACATTGACAGTACGTTGGTTCTGTTCTGTGGTCTCTGATTGTGTTCGACTTCCTCTTCCTTTTGCGACTTGCGCATAATTTAGCGCAGTTATTGAATTGGTACGCATTTGATTTGTTGAATCTTTGTCGATAACGGATATTGGAGTTCCATTTTTTTCAGGAATGTTTACTTTGTTTTTTGTTAGATCATTCAATCTATCCAGTAATAAGGAATTATTTTGATTCAAAATTCTGTTCTTATCTCCCATTTCGTCTATTAGCATTTTGAGGTATTTCACTTCCATTTTCAGTTTATTTATTTCCTCATTTTGAAACTCTGGACTGGTTTTAATTTCCGAGTTTTCCATTGCAGCACAGCACTCAACTTGTAGTTCATTAACGATTTTGATGTTTTTATTCTTTTTTACGCAACTATCATGGAAAAAAGAATAACAGTTTTTGCAAATCCATATTTTGGCTGGTTTTGCACAACACTTGAATATTTTCGGGTTTGTATTTTCATTTTTATTCACTAAATCGTCACCATCTCGATCCGACACGTATCAGTCGCCGTCATATTGAATATATCTGTCTTTTCGTTCATAGGATTTTCACTTTTCTTGATATGGTACATTTCTAGGAAGCATCTTTTCGTGTAAATATCCTTGAGATCGAACATGGTTACACGAAAAGATGCTTCCTAGAAATGTACCATATCAAGAAAAGTGAAAATTAATGCCTCAGTGAATAACAAGAGTTGCAACATGTGATTAAACTATCCTGTCAAACGATCCGAACGCATTCTCGGAAGAATACGTAATTTTTTCTCATACTGATAAGATAACACCAATATGATTTCGACTTTTCAGAACCGCAAATTCTGAAGATTTGCTACTTTATTCGATATTTCATGTACTGTATAACCTTGTCATCAAGGGTATGTAGAATTTTTATATGATGCACCTATGCACTACTGATAGTGAATTTAAATAACTATTACTCACTGTCTGCAGTTTGAATCGCAGATTGAATAAGAAATAAGATCGTCCTTCTGCAGGCAATACGTGAGGATTTCAGCGTACGTATTTTTTATGAATGAAATTCAGATTTCAGAAAAGGCAATTCGAAATTCATTTCATAAGCACATTGATACCAGATTGCATTTCAGAAGATGAAAAATGTAGGTGATTCAGAAATAAAACAATGATAATAAATGAACTTCAATTTTCACGTGAAACATTTAATCTTTACCTGAAAAAATTTGAAGCCATGCAGGCATATCTGCCATCGCAATTACATCTTAGCTCGGTCAATAATATTTTTCAGGTATGTTAGTCTCTTTCAATAACCCCCGATCGTACGCTGTTTGGAATTCTGAGGTTTAAGTTCTTATTTTCGACCAATATATTTCAATTGGATTATGCATGGGAGAATAAGGACTCATCCGCTGCAGTACTGCTACTGTTTGGGTGATTACGGTCTCCAATCTCGAATGTCATTATCACAGACGATCACTCAATCTAATAACTGGTTCCTCATATCTTGCCACTGTTGCAACAAACCCTCAACCATTCATTTGCTGAAAGCATTGAGAATGATTCTCGTAGTCTCTCCATGGCTAATACACCAGCTGCAGACAATGTTGTCAATTGCATCTTCAATTAAATATGTGCTCAATTAGACTAATTTTCGTTAGGTGTTATGTGCTTCCTGAAGCTACGGTGTTAGGCAAGGAATTGATTGAGAAAGTTTAGCATATTTTTACTGAAATCCAGTGTTGAAGAAAAGAAAGAGCCAGCACCAAGAGATTTCACCAGATTATATTGCTTTTATTCATACATGGAAACATACCTGATTGAATATGATATATGATTGACGATTTGATAACCATTATGAAAATGAGTAATATCTGACTCAAAATTCGACTTGAATTCAAATAATATTCGAACTTTCTGCATTACAAAATAAGATTTCTGAAATACAATTGACTAATTTGAATTTCATATGACATATTCTGAAATTCAATTGATTAATCTGAATTACAATTGATGTTTTCTGATTTTAAATTGACTAATCTGATATTCAATGGACTAATCTGAAATTCCATTGACATTTTCTGAAATTGAAGTGACTAATCTGAAATACAATTGACGGTTTCTGAATAACATTTGGAAATAGTGTAAATCGAGAATCCGTCCTGGGACCTCTTTTGTTCAAAAGATATACCAAAAATGAAAAACTGAAGTTGGCCCAATTTGCTGATGACACTGTATACTGCTCAGAAAGAAACTGGAGAAACATACCGAAAAGGCTTCAGAGAGACATGATCATCGCCTTGATGATGGAAGGAAGGAGTGGAAAATAAAGATCAACACGAATAAAACGATATACATTTTCTTTGGAACTATAGAAGAAAGCAGAACAAAAACAGAACAAAAAGTCATGATGGATGAGCAAGAGATAAAATGGAAAAAAAATTGAGGTATCTTAGAGTTAACTTGGAGAAGCAAGCAACAAGGAGAAATAATTTCAACATACTCTGAACGCAGTAGTGAGGAACACGATAGGTACATCTTAGTATATTACTAACGAGCAAATCGGGAAAGAACTCAAGTAGAATAAATGGTAAACAGAGAGAAAAATTGAAAAAATTTTAAAACTGGGAAGCATTCTGAATATTTCATGAAGCATAATAGGTAAAACAAGTTTCCTGGTGAAATTAAAGAAAGAAGAAAGACGGAAGAACTAATTAAGAAAAAACAGGAAATCAAGAAAGGAAGAATTCTACAAAAGGGGTCACACATACTGCATACACCATGCATAAGGGGCTTTAATCAGATAATATCAACACTGATTTTCTCGTTTTCTCTTCCTGAATTCAAATGGATTCGTGGGTCGATATCGCTATTTTCAGACCTCGCGTCAATAATTGACAAACAGAATCGTGATTACCAACTGGCTTTCAATCCAAAGGAACCACCATCTGTTTCTCGTCTTGCTCCCTCATTTTCATAGGCGCTGAGTCGTGCTTAGAAACAGGAAACACCGTTCCTTGTTTATAATTGAACGGGAAAGGCCCAGAAATTCCAATAAGCTCCGATAATAAATTAACAGGCGCTGGGAATGTTCAGCATCTTCGATATGTGTTTCGTAAGTTGGCTCCTTTCGATAGAGAGGAAGGTTCTCGTATATTTCTTATCTGCAAATGTTGGATATTACTGGATTATATTCATCAGTTAATTATTTCGGTATATCAAAAAAAAAGATTGACAAAAAAATGTGCTCATTCGAAAGAAGTTTTCTTTATATTTACCCAAGAAACTTACAAAATATAAAAAAACTAGTACTGAAAGATGTAAGTCTGGTTTATTCGGAACAGTTCATCAAAGTAAACAAAATTTGCTATCGCATCGAAATATTACTTACTTACAAAGAAACTGCAACATCTAGAAGGAACTTTCTTAATCTTTTTTGGTAAAACATACACTGCGCAAAAAAATTAACGCACATTCTGAAAATCTCAATTTTAATGAAAGTTAACTCTACATTGACTCTATCACTTATTTTTTATGTTTTCTCGAGAAGGTTTTGAACGAAACAAGATACATTAAATGGAAGAAAAATTCAGGATTTCACCGAATCTGATCTAATCCTTTCCAGATTTCTCCGAGTTGGATTCCTAAGTCATTAAGAGTAGCTGGATGATTTTCAGAACTTCTCAGGTTTCTATTGAGGTTGTCCCAAACCTGCTCAATCGGATTGACATCTGGACTTCTAGCTGGCCATTCCATTCGAGAGACTTCAACCTCTTCAAGGTACTCCTGAACGATGCGCGCACGATGGGGTCTGACATTATCGTCCATAAAAATGAAATTTTCACCAATGTATGGGGCAAATGGCACTACCTGCACTTCAAGAATGTTCCTTATATACTTATCAGCATTTATAGCTCCATTATCAACGACCACTAGATCTGCGCGAGCAGTCAAAGATATTCCACCCCATACCATAATCGATCCTCCCCCGAAACCATTAGTATTAGGGAAATTGCACTGAGCATATCTTTCATGTGGACGTCTGTATACAAGGGAACGTCGATCACAATGGTAGAGGCAGAATCTTGACTCATCTGTGGAGAGAACTCTTTCCCAATCGGCCTCTTCCCAATGGATATGCTATCTCGCAAACTCCAAACGCGCCCTTCGATGGGCTGGGGTAAGAGCTGGGCCTCTTGCCGCGACACGAGGCCATAAATCATATTCTCTGAGGCGATTTTTTATTGTCTGAGTGCTAATTTTCTCAAGCTGATTTTGAAGGAGGCGAGCTGTTGCAAACCATTGTCTCAACGAAGAAACTCTGCAGTAACGTTCTTGAATGGCAGTTGTTACCCGTGGTCTACCCTGTCCTGGTCTTCGGACATTCAAACCTGACTCCCTGAATCGCTGCAACATTCTGGAGACACTTGTATGGGAAACTCCAAACCTTTCTGCAATTCTTGTGTATGTCCACCCTTCTTCTCGAAATACTACGGCTTGGGCACGCACATTCCTCTTCGGTCAAATTGCGTGTTTCGCGTTGCATAGCGATCGAGTTTAGAAAATCAAACGAAAGAAAAACTATTGATCATTAGAATTGATCGAGAACAACTGATTTTAGAATGGAGCCAATACACTCAAAATCTGATATCATCTTTTTTTATTCCTGCTGGAAAAAACATCTGTATTGAAGAAAAACGTTGAAAATGAAAAACATATGCATGCATAATTCTGATAAAAATAATTATCATTGAGAACACCTTCAGTTGTAGAATAAAATTGAGATTTTCATAATGTGCGTTAATTTTTTTGGGCAGTGTAGATGGTACAACAAGAATTTAATGATTAAAATCGTAAAGGTTTTTTCATGGAAACATTTTTCGTTACTTCAATATTGTAGTCATTTTTTGCTAATTTTTCTTAATTCTACAAACTTTTCCTATCATTATTTTCGGTTTCGACCGAAACTGAGACCGGAGTCAAAAGTGGATTTCGGTCAAGAAACTAGATTCGGTCGGACACTAATTACATCATTTTGCTCGGTTGTTAAGAGTATGTGTTCCTAACCTAGTGAATCAGGGTATTTAGTAGGTTAACACCCTCGGCCAACAGAATGATCAATACGCTAGTATGGGAATTAGATCGACCTCTATTTGTTCATATCCAACCAAGCGTTCGGGACCAAACGCAATTACTGCCTTGCCAAACATAACTCTGAAACGATATCGCACAATACAGACAATGCAATGAAGAATTTTCCGTTCGGAATAGCGCTGATATCATTGTGATTCTATGTAGATAGAGAATTTGAATTATTCGAGAACGTGACTACGAGTGTGTCTTACATTTTTTAGTAGCCATTGCTTAGATGCAATCACTTCAAGATGGCACCAATAAATCACTTAAATGAAAACTTCAAGGGCCGAAGGGTAAAATTCTTCAGATTTTCCGGCAAATTACGAAAATGAAAAAAATGTCACATTTCTTTTGTTCAGACAAGCATTGTTTTATATGATTGTGGTGCTATTGTTTCAAATTGTGCCAGTCAGATTTTCAGAAAAAATTATCAGGTTTTTTCCCATTTGGAGAATAATTTGTGATTTTTAGAAAAATCAGCATACATGGCAACAGCTTTGTGCCTGAGAATTTTTTTTATATCTTGGATTCTCAAAATATTTCACAAAAAGTGTTGAACGAACACATGTTTTTTACAATACTTTTGTGGAATATCTTTAGAGAAAGAGTGTGCTGGGGTTTTTTATGTTCTATAATTTCCAGATGAATTAGCGAAATATTCGTGAAAATGTCAATGCCATTACTCTGCATAAAAGTAGTGAATTTTTTTCTACATATTTTGGAAAAAATGAAAATCGAAAATCACAGTGATAATTGCATCGTAGAAAGCGAAAGATCTGATAATTCCGCATTTCAACGTGTTGTCTTAGAAAAAATACATTCGTTTATTTTCATTTTTGGAGAAAATGCAGTTTTTGAACATGCCCTTATGCAAAATTATCGGTAAATTTTGATGCACTTTTGTAATTACTTCCGAAAATTCCACACCTGCGATATTTAGCCAATCAAAACGTGTATTTTCAAGAAATCAGCATCGCAACGGATGAATTTTGTTGAAAATTATTTCTCGTGAGTATCCAACAGCAAATTAAACTGGAATTTTTTTTGCGTCCATAATAACAGAATATTTTTTTACAATCTAGTTTTTATTTTTTCACATGATAATTATGACACTTGATGTTTTGCATATTTTTTGACTTTTTTTATCACACCATTCGGTGAAGAATTTTTTTACCGGAAATATCTTCTTGCTCATGAGTATTTTTAGAAAATTCTCAAATTTTTGCGAGATTGTATGTCAATGAGTGAACATACAAGATGCGGTAGTTTGCTCAACATGAAGAAAAGTACATCTGGAACAATATCAGATACGACAATCCATCCTCGAATAACTCTATGATATGACATCAACATGAAGAAAAACTCGAACATTTTTCAAGAATAGAATAAAATACAAAATTCTGATTCTGCCAATCTCAACATAATATGTTCACTTTGGGAAAATTGTTTTCTTCCCACAGGTCATTATAGTTATTCATGATATGAGTGTTGAAAGTTACGTTTTATTTTGTGTGTGAAAAAGTTTGTGAAATGAGCGGAGCGAATTGAACAATTTCACTAATAAAATAACATCACTTTTAACATAAATACCATACAATGCTTTTTGTACAACTGCCCTATTTTGATAATGAAATGGACGAATTTGCAATGATAATAAACTTCGAAATGCATTTTAATAATCAAATAATCAAAAGGTTGTTGTGAATAACAAACGTTGCTAACGTTATGATAACTAACAAATGAGAAAAGATGCTGTCATTTGAATTTCGTTCCTGTCCAATTTTCGTCTTGGATTTTTATCTGCTCAATATGTCTGTCGAGAGTCTAATTATTAATAAAAGTGACGATTCAGTTGTTATTCTGGATCAAGAAGAGCAAATCTGGAACTCCTACCTAAAAAATCTGTTCAGAAGTACGATATTGCATATAACAATTTCCTGGCCTGGTGTAAATTGAAAAATGTAGAAGGTAACTTCAGTGAAACTGTTTTTTTTTTTGGCATTGTTAGAAAAAAAATCAAAAATATGGATTTCAGCGAATTTTCAATGATAAAGTCAAGCGCCCTTGTTAAAAATGGTGAGGATGTTAGTAAATATTTCTAGGTAATAGCATATTTAAAACGGAAAAGTGAAGGATATCGTCACAAAAAATCGAAAATTTTCACTCGTGAACAAGTTGAAGAGTTTATGAAGGAGGCACCAGATGAGAAATACTTGATGGTTAAGGTTGCAACTATTTTCGGATTATTTGGATCCTTTCGGCTTGAAGAATTGTGTAATTTATCAGTGAAAAATATCGAAATAACAAATAAATCATTGGTTATACAACTTCCCAATACAAAAACGAAAGTCAGTCGTTCTTTCAGTATTATTGGGAAGTATGTAGACTATTTTCATAAGTACTTTGCACTGTGCTATTCTGTCATCAAACATCGTCGTTTTTTCCTGAAATACATGAGGAATAAATGCATTGCCAATCCAGTTGGTATTAATTCATTTGGGAAAATTCCATCTATTGTTGCCAGAACCAAAGCAATATACAGGACGCTGTTTTCGAAGATTCTCCGCTTCATAGCTAGTAGTAGGAGCAAATATTACGGATATAAAAAAACATGGTGGAAGTCTACGACGGTAGCCGAGGGCTCTGTTGATCATTCCATTGCAAATAGAAATGACATTGCTAAAAAAATTCTCCCAACCTCAACAGATTTTGGATCATCATCATTCAATATTGTACTTCCGGTTTCTACAAGTACTGATGGTGCTGAGGATTCTAATAATGTGTTGCGAAGCTCCCTAACGTCACAGGGCATTAATGTTAATAATTGTTTTAGTTTTACGATTAATATTAATGTTCATAAGTAATGGCTGTTGGATATTGATAATAACAATTTGCAATTGCTGAATTTTCCTCATCTGCTTTCATCATAAGAAAATGGAGTGCTAAAAATATTTTCAACACGCTTCCACGTGAACAATCAATTTTAACATTGTTTCCTGTCATTGAAAGTGTCACTTTTAATGGCAGTTGTACGAAAAAGATATTTTGAAGGATGTGCACGTGTCAAGAAAAAATCTGTTCGAACGACAAACAAATTTATCAAAGGAAAACAGATTTAATTGACAATTATGACATTGCGGCGATCCCACGAAACATTCCTCATATTTCCAAATTGGTCTTAGGCATAACCTCAAATGTGGGACTTTACGATAACGCTGTCAGTTGTCACTTGTCACAATATGGTTGTCCATTTCGAAATATGAAAGACAGCATATCGTATAGGAGTTCCAACTTATTATTCTCATTCCGATGTTGATTGATGATGATTCAATGCAAAGGTGACTGCACTAGGAAGGGCACGTTAAACAAAACAAAGACTAGATAAACGCCAATTTGTACTTCACAGCATGAGGGCAGCACTCGCCGCTGCACTGCCAGAACAACCAGTAGACGGTTGCAACGCCATAGACGGGGAGAACATACGCCGACACTTTAAAATATTCTCAATTAACTCGAGTTATTTTAAGACCGCGTCTCGCGACATCCCAGAGTCGGGGAAGTGCACGTCGGTCTCGAAATGTCACCGGCCAGTCGCGATCCTCGAGTTTGCTGAGGCTTACGGTACTCGGTGTCCCGCAAGTTGCGATTTTTGGACCCTGCGCAACCTTTTTTCCGGAGAGTGCTACCGTGAAATGTGGAGGTTGGAGAGTGTGTTAGTTTTCTGTGACTGTGATGTTTGTGATTCGTGGTGGGTTGGTGCTATCGGGTCCTTCTGGTTCTTGGAACTGATCTGTCGGAGCATTTTCGAATGCACGGGTCGGAAGTACTAGGGGAAAGTGGTCCTTCCGCAAGATACAGCAGTCGAGTTCACTTTTCACATGAGTTAGGAACAATATGTTTCATACAGGCGTGAATGAAACATTTTCACGAAGGGTGAAACAGACAGTCCAGTCAATTTAGGCATGAAAATAATGGTCAAGTAACAAAAATTGCAGGGGAGCTAGGATTTACTTACCATAACAAATGAAGTTTTAAAATTCCCTAGCGATCCCATGTGTGCAACAAAAGTTATTCCTGGTCAGGTGTCAAAATTTCAGGTTTTTTGGGTGTTTCTCGAAAACAGTAAGTTGTATCAAAACAAACTTCCGAAAAAGGTAAAAATCTTGAAATTCTCTACACAAATGGTCCTCTTGATTTTTTTCCTTAGAGTTACGATACCGGAATTAAGGCTAATCTAACAGTCACATTATACATGATATGCACCCATTTCCACGCCTCCTGTGAGGTAGTGCACTCAGACCGGTTTTTTCACCGTGGTTTCCCCTGTACGAATCCTTCACTAACTGTCATCACTCATGACAATTTTAGGATAATTTAAGGGAACAATACCCGCCTAGTTCAACATATTATCCTATTGATTATTAATATTTCTTTTGATTCTTGGGTATTGCTTAATTAAACTATCCTAAAATTGTCATGGCAGTTAGTAGAATAGGCCTACAGAGAAAACGACGGTTAAAGAAAGCGTCGAGTACATATACAACCTCACAGGTGTATAATGTGACTCTTCGAATGGCGATATCTCAGGATATCTTAGAAAAAAAAATCAAAGGAACATTTTTGTAGAGTATTTTGATATCTGCAAGTTTTGTTCGAGGTTTTTTAATTAAACTTACCGTTCTCGAGAAATATCCAAAAACCCCAAATTATGACTCTTGATCCTTAATCCTTTCTCTATTTCAGTATCGTAATTCGTTCAATACAGTACTAAAAGTAGTGCTGTAATAAAACTCATTACGTCATTGTTTTCAGTTATATTTTTCGTTCTCTGGTTGTCAGTACTGACCTCCGATGGAATTTAGTTTCGAATCAAATTAATTCAAATTCCGTGATCTGTCAAATTTCGTATGTCACACCAACTGCCAAAATACAAAACAAAAGTCAAATTTTCATTTTAATTTCGAGAGTATTTCACAAAAATTGACTGAAATAGAGAAAATACCTTCTGATACTGATAAAATACAAAAGTCACTAATCTGAATATTTTCATTTGAATTTCGAGAGTATTTCACAAAAATTGACTGAAATAGAGAAAATACTCGTTGCAGAAAGCAATTCCAACACTCATGCTATCGAACTTCGCATTCGTGTTGGAATAGGAGCTTATTCTGCAACTTGTTTTAGAATATACTATTGTCGCACACATAGGATCGATGAGGATTTTTAACACTTTATTCGTGAGATTGAAGCCTAGCTCTCTACAAAATTTTGGCTACCTAGCAATTCTTGTTCGGTGCATCTGCATATAAACATGATAGCTCATAGATACTTCAAACTTTTATAATTGACACATAGCTACATCTTTAAATGTAAGTGGTCTGGGCAAAGTGCCGTGATAGTATTTATTTCCCTAATTCTATCGCAAATCTGATCATTTATCCCCATCTTGTAAAACAAAATCGTGCGAGAATATCCCAGTTTCGCACAGTTTTCATGGCTATATTTAATCATTTTTTGTTGGCCTCCTGTCAGGATTTTTTTAATGTCTGACAAATTTATGATTTATTATATCATGATAGTAAAGAAACCTCTATGTATTATAAACATAAATTATTGATGGTTTATGATAGAGCAAACAGTTTTTCAATGCAAAAATCACTTAAAGGTGTTTCTCTATTTCAGTATTGTAACGAGTTCATTACACTGCTTAAAGTAGTGCTCCAATGAACTCATTACAGCATTGCTTTCAGTTATTTTTTTCGTTTTGTGATTGTCAGTACTGACCTCCGATCCTTTCAATTTTCAAATCAAATCAATTCAAATTCCGTAATCTGTCAAAATTCGTCACCAACTGCCAAGATACAATTCAAAAGTCACTAATCTAAATTTTTATTGGAATTTCGAGAGTATTTCACAGAACTTGACTGAAATAGAGATCATTCATTCGTTCACGTGGTGCCAAAAATAGGCGAAAGCAGTCTTCTACGCCCAAACAAAATCATATCGTGTTTTCGATTGCGATTCTACATCTACTTCGAAGCTTTATCACAAATTATCTGCATTTAGTCAGGCTCAAAATTTTCATTGGTGTTTTGAATATAATAAAATTCAAAATTTATCCAAACATCATTTTCACAATGATTGTCCCAAGTGGTCCAGTCAATTAAGGACATTAAGGTTTTATCTGCAAAAGAACTCCTACTGAGCTTAATGAATAGTTATACTACCCTTTATCAAGGCGTTTTAATGAAGATGTGAAAAATCGACATCGCGCTGGCTGAAAAAGTTATGAAAGTCAAAATTTACGAAAATCAGTTTTTCGCAAATACCTTGCGACAAATTGCTCGG
This sequence comes from Hippodamia convergens, assembly GCA_038502775.1. Lineage (NCBI taxonomy): Eukaryota > Metazoa > Arthropoda > Insecta > Coleoptera > Coccinellidae > Hippodamia > Hippodamia convergens. The sequence continues at coordinate 8,307,591 of CM076614.1, read as the reverse complement.
AGATTATTATGAAAATTGTTTGTCGTGAAATTATGTACTTTTCTTTCATTTTTCTATAAGATTAAGCGGTTTTGGAGTAGAATGCTGAGAAAGTTTCTACATTAGAGATCATATGTTGAAAACCGTTCGAGGTATTGTAGAATTTTTTTTACTGAATTCCCGAAATTTTTTAGAGTCTTCTTTATATTCTGGGATCACTCTACAGCTGGTCAGGAAGATACTGTCATTACCTTGGAACGAGCCTTCAAAGGTTACCCAACTCTGCTAAATGACTACTGTTGATAACAATTAAGGATAAAACGAAATAAAGCCTACCTGAACAAACAGAAAAATATTGTAAATTCTAGTAAGGAGTTCGAAATGGCAACAATAATTTAATTGATTTAGTAAATCAGTTTCAATTTTTTCCACAACAAACTGTTCTTCGAAATACATAATCGTTTATTAATGGAGGTCAATTGTGATTCCTTTCGCAACTGCAAAAAGTAACCAATCTACTTCCTCCATGACTCAAGATCCGCTTTACCGTTCTGCCGAAACCACGTGCTTCACATTATCAAAATAGAAGACCCCATTGAAATTCACTTGTCGTCATGGAATATCGATTGGCGTGTCACCGATTAAATGAACTCGTGACATTATAAGACCCGTGTTGAAGATTGTGTATTAAATGACACCAAACTGCCGGGTTAATGTTTACTCTGAAAGTAAATAAATGTTTATCGTGTTAATGACACGAAGGAATGATAGTGGCTGGAGATAATCATCGATGCACCAAGAAAAAGCATTCCGCTGAGGATCTAGTCGGTATTGATAACTTTAAGCTTTATCCAAACTGAAACTTTACAATGACAGGGATATTGAAACAATTCAAATTCTACTGCTACAAGTGGAAATTACAAACTTATCAGAGATGTAAGAAGTACGATTGTCTAAGATCCGAAGGAATAAAGGCTACAGCTTTTTCTCTAGGCGGATAGGATAAATGGTTTACTACGAAGTATTTCTATTGGACCCAAGAAAAATTGTTGAAATACAGGGTGATCCACGGTCGATGGTACGTTAGACGTTTACGGAGAACGGAGAGCAAGAATTCATTGAAAATTTGGTTTTTTAGATAAGAACAGATTCTCTATCGATCTAAAACAAGGCTATCCACCATCCTTTGAAGAAACGAAGGATTTTATTTGAAGAAGTTCCATATCAACTTCGGATAAAATGCGGCGAAAGTACTGCTGAAGAAGTCGAAAATATGTAACCTGTTCTTTCGAGCATTTAGGCCGTCGTCGTAGATTAGTTTTCGACGTTTCGCCAGTTCGAGTGTCTGGCATCTTTAGGAGTTATATTTCAGGAGATGTTCTCACTGGACTGAACTGCCTGAGTGGCACCGGAATTTTTCAAAATGTGGCCCTTGAGGTACGTGAAGTTGGACAGCCCTGATCTAAAATATTTTCAGTGCTGCGGTGTTCTTGCTTATGTCAAAAAGTAGTGACTACTTTGTTATTTCAAATGGCACACCTTGTATATTATTGCATTTTTCTATTCATCGTAGTAACGCTATTATTTTGGTATCGCTTTCTCATACTGGTTAAATATCCATAACTTCATTACTATTAATCTTAGAAAGCTGAAATTTCGTATGCAGAATGCTAAGATTCTATGCATCATGCAGGTTTTACGAAATACGCTTCTTTTCATACAGGGTCGTTCAAAATTTGATGGTTTATCGAGTCATACAAAAACGGTTGAAAGTGCATTTTTTTTTAAATAGGATTTCCTGTATATTTTAAGAATTACTTAAAGAAAATTGAATCTAATTTCAAATAATATATAACATTCCCATATCTGTATTTTAAGATTCTGCATTAAACTGAAATTTAATAGTTGCGCACCTGTTCATCGGGAAACATTTTATTGAACCTTCTACATGTTCTTACTATTATTAGGTCACATTACCCATGGTGAATGAAAAAATTCATCAAAATTTTATTCGAATAGGTATTTCTTTCTATTCCACTTATCGTTTTTCTTATACTATGAAGAATGAGCTGTATTATTATCGACAAACTAATTGTCAAATCTGCATAATGTCAATTTTCATCAGGTTATGGTATTTAATTGCTATCTACGATGAATTCCTGTTTAAACGTTTTGGATGCAGGTACGTTCATCAGAGATCAAAAAAATTTTCGGCAAAAATCGCTCAATCGTTCGAAGAATGAACATTATTAGAATTTATTTATTATTTCGTAGTTTATAGCTCATAATCTTCATAAGCAAATCATAGCAATCCAGTGAAGTTAGTATGTATTAACCGCTCATTTTAAGCTTGTTTTGGTTAGCAGTTTCAGAAGGTTCGTAGCTATAAAACATGCGCAACTATAATATTTCAATTCAACATAGAATCTTACAATCTAGGTATAGGAATGTGTTAAATCATTTGAAAGGAAATTAAATTTTCTTTCAGTGATCCTGAAATATACAGCGCATCCCATTTGAAAAAAATGCACTTTCTACCGTTTTTGTATGTCTCGATGAACCATCATCGATAACAAATAAGGGACTGTTGGAATGGCAAATCCCGAGATTCGTATGTTTCCATCATTTTATTCCAAATCTGTATGTACAGGGTGGGCATATTTCGATGTTTTAGCACTACAACTTTTGAACCAGTGGAGATAGACAAAATCTGATACCCCATTCTCGATCTCTTTTTCGGAGAAACTAACAAGAGTACTATTCATTTTTGGCTAGCTTCTTTTGTTTTCCAGTTATAAGCGAAAATTGGAAAAATAGTGATATCGGAAAAAATTTATATCTCCGCCAACACTGATTATAGAGCTCTGAAATTAAAACATTATACAGGCACATTTTCACGTAGAATCCAGTGCCATGCTCGCCTTTTTTGCAGCATTTTTAATTACTAAGCTATGACCCAAAGTTATGTTATTGTGAATAGGAACACTAGATTTCTGTGCCATTTTCTGAAACCTTAATTTTTCTGTTTTCTAAAATATATAACATCGTATGCTTCGTATCAATAAATCAATATGATTATAGAAATTAGTCAAGAACCTATATTCATCTGAGCCTCAATACTTTCTATGGTTTCAATTGTCGATAAACACAGAAAAATTTAGTATCGTATATTTAATACAATTTCTTTCTAGTAGTCTTTTCATTCTATGCTCTTGTTATAGGAAGCTACATTTTTTTGTGCTCATCAACAGTCGAAACCATAAAAAGTATTGAGACTCACATGAGAATAGGTTTTTGACCAATTTCTATAATCATATTGATACAAATCTTACAATGTTATATATTTTCGAAATCAGAGAAAATTAAGCTTTCACGAAATGGAACAGAAATATAGTGTTTTCCATTTAAAAAAAAACATAACTTTGGGTCATAGCTTTGTAATTTAAAGTGGTGCAGAAAAAAGAGCATGTCACTGGATTCTACTCGAAAAAGTGCCTGTAGAATGTTTTCATTTCAGAGCTCTATCATCAGTATTAGCGGAGATATAAATTTTTTTCGATATCGCCATTTTTCCAATTTTTGCTTATAACTCGAAAACGAAAGAAGGTAGCCAAAAATGAATACAACTTTTATTAGTTCCTCCGAAAAAGAGATCGAGAATGGGGTGTCAGATTTTGTCTATCTCGTCTGGTTCGAAAGTTGTAGTGCTAAAACATCGAAATATGCTCACCCTGTACAAGTCGAAGACTGTTCCTGTTTAGCTTTCATTTAAGTTATATCACATTTCGTTATTTTTTCTTAATTTTGAGACGTATTTTATGCTTTAATCTTTGATGATGATGCAGTTTCATGTTTCCCCAGTATACATTCCTATACTTCATGGTAAATGCCCATGGAGAACTCTAGGAGTGGAATTTCAAACGAAACCGGATATATCATGTGGAATCCCCGTTATTCCTTGCTTATCCCGAAATAAAATTCCGGCATTTTTATAAAGGAGTCTGAATGCGAGACGACAGTGAAATTGCTGCTACACTCACGGCCTTTTTGTTTCCGAAATAGAATCCAGACCGAGACAATTCCAGAGGGAATGACTGGAGTGTAAACTATCCGTTAAATCTTTGTCCGTGTTTTATTTCGTTCGACATTCGCTCTCAGCTGATGTTTGAGAGGCTATTGACTCGGGAAAGACATGGGGGAACAGTTGTCAGTTCCCTATATACGGAACTTGTTCGAAAATGCATCCGTCATGAGAACCTACTCATATGTTTCCCGGATTGAAGGAACTTTTTTTCATTTTGTGGTTCCCACAAAAAAAGGGTATTCTGTGATACTCCATGGTTTGCATACCAGAGGACGATATAAACTGCTAAATTGCGAAAAAATAAAGTTTAAATGAGAATTTGTGATGAATATTCATATTAATATGATTTCAAGCAGGAAATACAATTAATTTTAGCCTGCAGGTCTGCAGCGTTTTCAGAAGGGGTTAAGAAAAATCGAGTTAAATAACAAAATTTTATTCCCGAAGAATTCAAGTATTTTAAGACTATCAATACAATGTATGGCCTTCACGGTCATCAATAACAGCTTGACATCTTCCTTGCATACTACACACGAGGTTGTTGAACATTTCTCGAGGAATTTGGTTCCATAAACAGGGCAGAAGCTCTCTCAGATCATTCAAGGATTCTGGGGTAGGTTGATGATTATCTAATCATCTTTGGAGCATATCCCATGCATGTTCTATGCAATTCTAATCTGGTGAGTGCCGAGGTATTGGAAAATTTGGAGAACCAAGCTCCATTCTCAACTATAGCTGCACGAAGCAGTCTAGCGTTATCGTCTAGAAATTGAAAATTTTCACCAATAGCCGATTGAAAATTTGGTAACCATTGTTAATGACATGCTCCCTATAGTGTAAGGCGGTCATATTCTCAAGACAAATGTGTAGATCTGTGAGCCCGTTGAAACATATCCCGGTACAGGCCTCCCGGTGTACAGGCCTCCCTATGGTAGTTTGGAGATATTTAGCGGAATAATGACATATGTTCTTGATTACTGCCTCACGGGATCAGTGTCTATTTTCACCTGCGGCGATTTAAACATAAATTTTTTTGAGCCACATAGCTGTCTGGACTATCTGCTCTTGGAATTTGATTTGGGTATAACTTCTGAAGATGCTACTAGAGTCTATACTAACAAACGCGGTATTACTAGTTCCACAAAGATAGACTATATTCTGACCAACGTTCACCGTGATCTTGTTACAGCTAAGGTGGTTGATTCTCACATCGGAGATCACAGAACAATTATTCTCTCTTTTGCTTGTCCTGTTCTGAAATCTGTAGAACATACAGACTACATGTCTCTCAGAGACCAATTTAGAGAATCTTTCATCAATGGCCGCTTCCGTTTGCTTCGACGGAATTTATCGAGAAGCAAACATCGAACGCGCTTTTGAATTCTTCTACCTCATGTTACAAAATATTTTGGACACCACTTGTCCAATCGTACAGAAACGATGTCCAATTAGCCCTAAGGGTGGTTGGATTTCTAAAGAAGTCAGACAAAGTAGCCGTAAACTCAAAGACCTGCATTGGCTGTTTCTGAACTTAAAATCCATTGAGAGCAGAAATATGTATTTAGCAGCCAAAAAAGAATATCAAGCACTTTTGAAAACGACTAAATTGAATTTCCACAATAATCTATTGCACCTCTCCAATAATAAGAATAAAACAATTTGGCAATTAGTTCGAAAGGAAATAGGTCCTACTAAGCAGAATAATAACATCATATTACAAGTCCACGGTAGAGTTGTTTCTGATCAGTCTGAAGTGTCTGAGGTCTTCGGAAGTTACTTCTCTTCAATAAACATAATCAGTGTCCTAAAACACTTTGGAGCTAATCAATCTAGATCATGTACAACTCGGTCACTGACCGACAATAATTTCTATTTCTTCCCAGTTGAACCTGAGGAAGTGAACTCAGTTATGAAAAATTTAAAAAATAAAAATGGTAACGGACTAGACATGATTCCTGTTAAAGTTCTGAAGATTTTGGCTCCTCATATCTCTAAACATCTTTCGCATCTGATCAATGTTTCGGTGTCTTCAGGCACCTTTCCTTCTTTACTCAAGACGGCTGAGGTAATTCCTATTCACAAGAGGAATGCTGTTGATGACGTAAATAATTATCGTCCCATTTCATTGTTGAGCTCTCTATCTAAAGTCATAGAAAGATTAGTTTATGACAGAATGTTGAAATACCTGGACAAGTATTCTTTCATTACGACTTGTCAGCACGGTTTCCGAATTGGTAGATCGACTGAGTCCGTAGCATGTGATTTGATCAATTTTGTATATAGCTGTTTAGACGATGGAATTTTCGTGGCGGGGTTATTTTTTGACCAGTCACGTGCATTTGATTGCCTGAGCTTCAACTTTATTTTAGATAAGTTATACAATCTGGGTTTCAGAGGTGTTTTCCTGGAATGGATCAGAAGTTTTTTAACCAATCGATGGTTAATCGCCAGAGTGGGCCAATGTAGTTCGGGTCGGTACCCTGTGACAATGGGTGTTCCGCAGGGTTCTATTTTGGGGCCGCTTCTGTTCACAATTTTCATTAATGATTTGCCAAACTACATCATGACTCATTTACTTACTGCTATGAATGTAAAAATCGTGTTGTTTGCAGATGATACCTCTTTCATAGTTTCTGCACGAACCCTAAGCGAACTTAAGACAAGCTGTGAATTGTTGGCCCGGTGCTTCTCTGATTGGTGTTCCAGTAACTCTCTCATTTTGAATGTGAGTAAAACGGATCTAGTACATTTTCAAGTGCGTAATTCGAATCATCAGTTGGATTTACATCTCCAGACTGGTGGTTTGAAGCCATCTACATGTGTGAAGTTTCTGGGACTACATGTTCATGAAAACCTCATTTGGAGGGATCATGCCGACTATGTCTGCAAGAAACTAAGTAGCGCGTTTTTTGCTTTGAGACGCATAAAGCACATTTTATCCTATGATGCCTTAATTAACGCCTATTACTCATTGGCCTACACGCACCTCAACTACAATGTTGTTCTGTGGGGAGATTCCTCATTTACGAGCGATGTCTTCATAGGACAAAAAAAGATTATTCGTTTACTTTTCAATCTGAAACCTAGAGAGTCCTGTAGACCCTTTTTTGTTAAGAATAAAATTATGTGTTTTCCATGTATATATATTCTTGGTTGTCTATTGTACACTCATAAGAACATTTCTTCATTGAGTAAGTGTTCTGAGTTTCACGAATATGACACGCGATATAAAGAGACACTCTGTATTCCGAAACACCGCACGTCCAAGTTTCAGCAATCACCTATGTATAGTGGCATAAAATTGTTTAACCATCTACCGGATAGATTAAAGGTTTTGGAGTACAGAAAATTCAAAAATGCGATTAAAGCCATGCTACTCGAAAGGTGCTTTTACAACAAGCAGGAGTACTTCAACACGGCTTTGAATTGAACATGTTGTTTGATGCTCTTTACTTTATTTTAGTATTACTTGTAATATTTGATTTGGTGGGTTTTCTTATGTTGTATTCATTATCTAATGTATTTTTTTTCTTCTTTATTGGTTAATTAACGTATCCTATACAAATGTAATTTGTCTTAAAGGATGAATAAAATTATTATTATTATTATTATTATCATACCATAACACTACCCCCTCGGAATGGATGGACTTCTTGGACATAGCGGCGATTACGGGGTATGCGTGGGATTGGCCATACACTTTTTTCTCGAGAATCTGAAAATAGTCCTTATTTGGATTCATCAGTGAAAAGGACACTACGCCATTGATCGTTTCAATTAATATGTTGCCTTACCCATTCCAGTATTTGACTCTTATGGTCACGTGTTAATAGAACTCTTCTTAATGGACGTCTATAACCTAGATTCATCTCTCAAACGTCGTTTGATGGTTTCGATGGAAACTTGGACCCCATCTGTATTTCGAAGAGTATTTTGTAGCATTCTACACGTAGATGTAAGATTTCTTCTCGCTGAAACGGTGATGAAATGATCTCGAGCAGGTGTTGTTTTTCGTTGCATACCAAGCCTGGTCTTTCCAACACAGAACCTGTCTCCCGGAACCTATCCGAAGTCGAGATATCACCCTTTGGCTTACTACATATTAAATTTTTAAGCAATAAACTGAAAATGTCTAGTTCGATTATTGAACTTACAGTAATTTTGTACGATTTCTGAACATGAATGATACAATCTTGATTATTTTGGTGGGTTGGAATTGATCACAGATTAGGCTGAATATATCTCTGCCTACTCGAGAAATGGAATACTATAGTAATTTAATCAATTAATTTATTAAAGTGTGAACGAAGCGAGCGTAGTAAAAGTCAAGATCATTAATCACTAGATTAATAAATGGGGGTATCGCAAAATTTCTCCGTCGGTCAAATACAATCAAATATTCTAACATGAGAAGTATTTCATTCTTCAGAACATGATTTATGAATTTAGTTTAACCAAATTGAATGGAACGATTGAGGTATCTCAAATGCAGTTATTTGTGAGATTTCTGAATTTTCTATGTTCGGTTGCCCATGACAATTACGCATTAACATGCAAATTCAAGCATTAATAGGGCTCATAAATGGAAGATTTCGTGTGCGTTAAACTTCACTATTGAAGAGTATTGAAAGTGTGTGGAAAGTTTCAGTATTCGTATTGAATCGTACCAAATCTGGTGGGGAGAGTCTTTTGGATTCCACATACATTTGAAAAGAAATAATACTGAAGAAAACAAAATTTTCCACAGATCCTTTACCTTTTCCAATATAATTTTGCTTTTGACATTATTTTTATTCTAGCAGGACATAACTTCGAATTTCAATGCGAACATTTTTTTTCTATTCTTTCTTTGTTGTACCTATGCGTATGTCCAAATGTGTGTTATCAAAAAGGTGAATTCTCAAATGATGATAATAGTATTGCTTCTTTGACGTTCTTCGATATTTAGCAGTTTCACCTAGTTGCCTAGAATCGATCGAGGCTAAGGGTCATTTTTGCATATCACCGTAAGAATAACATGGGTGATTCGCGACTACGCGACGTTTGTACTTTGACGAATGGCCCTTATAGCTCTCAGAAGCAGGCATTTTTTCGACTCGCTTGATATTTTCTCATTGTTTCATGCCGAAATACCCCAAAATTCTTATAAATTATGTTATTCGGATAGATAAACTATATTGATGTGAAGCTTCATCTGAATCCGTTCAGTAGTTCTCACGTGAAAGAGTAACAAACATCCTCACATCCTCACAAACTTTCGCATTTATAATATTAGTAGGACTTCGGACTATAGAAGGTTCGGATTATCCATTTATTACTGAATAACAATTTGTTGCTTCGCTGTCGTGCTCGAAAAGTCGAGTGTGTTTCAAAGTCTTCAATATCTACTTAGGTATAGGAACTCAATCATTCAACTGCCTCTTGCTGTATGTCAACATTTGAATGCTACCGTACGTAACCATTCTGAAAATTCCAAAACTTTCGCGGAGGAGTATATCGACACGATTACCATAATACCAGATACCAGATCAGCTCCAAGAACCTTCAGATCCTCGAAAACAATCTCGGCAGTCGTTGATTCAATCTCGTTTTCTCCATAGCCCACCGCTCCAATTAATCCGATCGAATTCTCGCGTCAGCGAGACGACGAATAATTGAGATCGATCTAGGTCGACGACTATGAGAGATCTGAAGTGCACGGGGACGGGTAACCTACCCCAGAATCCTTGATCTGAGAGAGCTTCTTCCCGGTTTATAGAACCAAATTCCTCAAGAAATGTTCAACAACCTCGTGTGTAGTATGCAAAGAAGATGTCAAACTGTTATTGATGGCCGTGGAGGACATACATTGTATTGATATACTTAAAATGCTTGAATTCTTTGGGTCCTATAGGCCCTACCGTGACGCGGTTTCTTCATGGGTACGTTACGGAAGATATCATTCGTACACATCAGTTCTACAACAGCTGATAATAGTATTGCTTGGTTGACGTACTTGGGATATTTCATAGTTTCACCCAGTTGCCAGAATCGATCGAGGCTAAGGGTCATTTTTGCATATCACCGTGAGAATAACATGGGTGATTCGCGACTACGCGACGTATGTATTTTGACGAATGGCCCTTATAGCTCTGAGAAACAGGCATTTTTTCGACTCGCTTGATATTTTCTCATTGTTTTATGCTGAAATACCACGAAATTCTTAGATATTATGTTATTCGGATAGATAAACTATGTTGATGTGAAGCTTCATCTGAATCCGTTCGGTAGTTCTCACGTGAAAGAGTAACAAACATCTTTACATCCTCACAAACTTTCGCATTCATAATATTAGTAGGACTTCGGACTATAGAAGGTTCGGATTATCCATAGATTACTGAATAACAATTTGTTACTTCGCTGTCGTGCTCGTAAAGTCGAGTGTGTTTCAAAGTCATTCAACTGCCAATTGAGTGCTACCGTACGTAACCATTCTGAAAATTCCAAAATTTTCGCGGAGGAGTATACCGACACGATTACCATAAAACCAGATACCAGATCAGCTCCAAGAACCTTCAGATCCTCGTAAACAATCTCGGCAGTCGTTGATTCAATCTCGTTTTCTCCACAGCCCACCTCTCCAATTAATCCGATCGAATTCTCGCGTCATCGAGACGACGAATAATTGAGATCGATCGAGATCGACGACTATGAGAGATCTGAAGTGCAAGATGGGCACGGGCAACCTACCCCAGAATCCTTGATACGAGAGAGCTTCTGCCCGGTTTATAGAACCTAATTCCTCAAGAAATGTTCAACAACCTCTTGTGTAGTATGCAAAGAAGATGTCAAACTGATATTGCTGCCCGTGGAGGACATACATTGTATCGATATTATTAAAATGCTTGAATTCTTTGGGACGTATGGGCCCTCCCGTGACGCGGTTTCTTCGTTACGTAAGATATTATTCTTACACATCAGTTCTACAACAGCTGATAATAGTATTGCTTGGTTGACGTACTTCGATATTTCACAGTTTCACCCAGTTGCCAGAATCGATCGAGGCCAAGGGTCATTTTTGCATATCACCGTAAGAATAACATGGGTGATTCGCGACTACGCGACGTATGTACATTGACGAATGGTGCTTATAGCTCTGAGAAGCAGGCATTTTTTCGACTCGCTTGATATTTTCTCATTGTTTTATGCTGAAATACCAAAAAATTCTTATAAATTATGTTATTCGGATAGATAAACTATGTTTATGTGAAGCTTCATCTGATTCCGTTAGGTAATTCTCACGTGAAAGAGTAACAAACATCTTCACATCCTCACAAACTTTCGCATTTATATAATTAGTAGGACTTCGGATTAAAGAAGGTTCGGATTATCCAAAGATTACTGAATAACAATTTGTTGCTTCGCTGTCGTGCTCGAAAAGTGTGTTTTAAAGTCTTCAATATACTTAAGTATAGGAACTCAATCATACAACTGCCAATTGAGTGCTACCGTACGTAACCATTCCCAAAATTCCAAAATTTTCGCGGAGGAGTATACCGACACGATTACCATAAAACCAGACTCCAGATCAGCTCCAAGAACCTTCAGATCCTCGAAAACAATCTCGGCAGTCGTTGATTCAATCTCGTTTTCTCCACAGCCCACCGCTCCAATTAATCCGATCGAATTCTCGCGTCAGCGAGACGACGAATAATTGAGATCGATCGAGATCGACGACTATGCGAGATCTGAAGTGCAAGATGGGACGGGCAACCTACCTCAGAATCCTTGATCTGAGAGGGCTTCTGCTTGGTTTATAGAACCAAATTCCTCAAGAAATGTTCAACAACCTCGTGTGTATTATGCAAAGAAGATGTCAAGCTGTTATTGCTGCCCGTAGAGGACATACATTGTATTAATATTCTAAAAATGCTTGAATTCTTTGGGACGTATGGGCCCCCCCGTGACGCGGTTTCTTCGGGGGTACGTTACGCAAGATATTATTTGTACACAGCAGTTCTACAACAGCTGATAATAGTATTGCTTGGTTGACGTACTTCGATATTTCATAGTTTTACCCAGTTGTCAGAATCGATTGAGGCTTAGGGTCATTTTTGCATATCACCGTAAGAATAACATGGGTGATTCGCGACTACGCGACGTATGTACATTGACGAATGGCGCTTATAGCTCTGATAAGAAGGCAGTTTTTTCGACTCGCTTGATATTTTCTCATTGTTTCATGCTGAAATACCACAAAATTCTTATAAATTATGTTATTCGGATAGATAAACTATATTGATGTGAAGCTTCATCTGAATCCGTTCGGTAGATCTCACGTGAAAGAGTAACAAACATCCTCACAAATTTCTGCATGTATAATATTAGTAGGTAATAGAAGGTTCGGATTATCCATAGATTACTGAATAACAATTTGTTGCTTCGCTGTCGTGTCTTGCAGTATGTCAACAATCGAGTGCTACCGTACGTAACCATTCTGAAACTTCCAAAATTTTCGCGGAGGAGTATACCGACACGATTACCATGAAACCAGATACCAGATCAGCTCCAAGAACCTTCATATCCTCGTAAACAATCTCGGCAGTCGTTGATTCAATCTCGTTTTCTCCACAGCTCACCGCTCCAATTAAACTGATCGAATTCTCGCGTTAGCGAGACTACGAATAATTGAGATCGATCGAGATCGACGACTATGCGAGATCTGAAGTGCAAGATGGGACGGGCAACCTACCTCAGAATCCTTGATCTGAGAGGGCTTCTGCTTGGTTTATAGAACCAAATTCCTCAAGAAATGTTCAACAACCTCGTGTGTATTATGCAAAGAAGATGTCAAGCTGTTATTGCTGCCCGTAGAGGACATACATTGTATTAATATTCTAAAAATGCTTGAATTCTTTGGGACGTATGGGCCCCCCCGTGACGCGGTTTCTTCGGGGGTACGTTACGCAAGATATTATTTGTACACAGCAGTTCTACAACAGCTGATAATAGTATTGCTTGGTTGACGTACTTCGATATTTCATCGAAGTTGTCAGAATCGATTGAGGCTTAGGGTCATTTTTGCATATCACCGTAAGAATAACATGGGTGATTCGCGACTACGCGACGTATGTACATTGACGAATGGCGCTTATAGCTCTGATAAGCAGGCAGTTTTTCGACTCGCTTGATATTTTCTCATTGTTTTATTCTGAAATACCACAAAATTCTTATAAATTATGTTATTCGGATAGATAAACTATATTGATGTGAAGCTTCATCTGAATCCGTTCGGTAGTTCACACGTGAAAGAGTAACAAACATCCTCACAAACTTTCGCATTTATAATATCAGTGGGACTTCGGACTATAGAAGGTTCGGATTATCCATAGATACCAGATACCAGATCAGCTCCAAGAACCTTCAGATCCTCGTCAACAATCCCGTCAGTCGTTGATTCAATCTCGTTTTCTCCACAGCCCACCGCTCCAATTAATCCGATCGAATTCTCGCGTCAGCGAGACGACGAATAATAATTAAGATCGATCGAGATCGACGACTATGAGAGATCTGAAGTACAAGATGGGCACGTGCAAGTTACCCCAGAATCGGGGGTACGTTACGCAAGATATTATTCGTACACATCAGTTCTACAACAGCTGATAATAGTATTGCTTGGTTGACGTTCTTCGATATTTCACAGTTTCACCCAGTTGCCAGAATCGATCGATGCTAAGGGTCATTTTTGCATATCACCGTAAGAATAACATGGGTGATTCGTGACTATGCGACTTATGTATTTTGACGAATGGCCCTTATAGCTCTGAGAAGCAGGCATTTTTTTCGACTCGCTTGATATTTTCTCATTGTTTTATGCTGAAATACCACGAATTTCTTATAAATTATGTTATTCGGATAGATAAACTATGTTGATGTGAAGCTTCATCTGATTCCGTTCGGTAGTTCTCACGTGAAAGAGTAACAAACATCTTCACATCCTCACAAACTTTCGCATTTATAATATTAGTAGGACTTCGGACTATAGAAGGTTCGGATTATCCATAGATTACTGAATAACAATTTGTTGCTTCGCAGTCTTGTTCGATAGGTCGAGTGTGTTTTAAGGTCTTCAATATCTACTTAGGTATAATAATTCAATCATTCAACTGCCAATCGAGTGCTACCGTACGTAATCATTCCCAAAATTCCAAAATTTTTACGGTGGCGTATATCGACACGATTACCATAAAACCAGATACCAGATCAGCTCCAAGAACCTTCAGATCCTCGAAAACAATCCCGTCAGTCGTTGATTCAATCTCGTTTTCTCCACAGCCCACCGCTTCAATTAATCCGATCGAATTCTCGCGTCATCGAGACGACGAATAATTGAGATCGATCGAGATCGACGACTATGAGAGATCTGAAGTGCAAGATGGGCACGGGCAACCTACCCCAGAATCCTTGATCTGAGAGAGCTACTGCCTGGTTTATAGAACCAAATTCCTCAAGAAATGTTCAACAACCTCGTGTGTAGTATGCAAAGAAGATGTCAAGCTGTTATTGATGCCCGTGGGGGACATACATTGTATTGATATTTTTAAAATGCTTGAATTCTTTGGGACGTATGGGCCCTTCCTTGACGCGATTTTTCGGGGGTACGTTACGCAAGATATTATTCGTACACATCAGTTCTACAACAGCTGATAATATTATTTCCTGGTTGACGTACTTCGATATTTCATAGTTTTACCCAGTTGCCAGAATCGATCGAGGCTAAGGGTCATTTTTGTATATCACCGTAAGAATAACATGGGTGATTCGCGACTACGCGACGTATGTATTTTGACGAATGGTCCTTATAGCTCTGAGAAGCAGGCGTTTTTTTCGACTCGCTTAATATTTTCACATTGTTTTATGCTGAAATACCACAAAATTCTTATAAATTGTGTTATTCGGATAGATAAACTATATTGATGTGAAGCTTCATCTGAATCCATTCGGTAGTTCTTACGTGAAAGATACACATCCTCACAAACTTCCGCATTTATAATATTAGTAGGACTTCGGACTATAGAAGGTTCGGATTATCCATAGATTACTGAATAACATTGTTGCTTCGCTGTCGTGCTCGAAGAATCGAATGTGTTTTAAGTCTCCAATATCCACTTAGGTATAAAACTCAATCATTCAACTGCCTCCTGCTGTATGTCAACAATTGAGTGCTACCGAACGTAACCATTCCCATAATTCCAAAATTTTCGCGGAGGAGTATATCGACACGATTACCATAAAACCAGATACCAGATCAGCTCCAAGAACCTTCAGATCCTCGTGAACAATCTCGGCAGTCGTTGATTCAATCTCGTTTTCTCCACAGCCCACCGCTCCAATTAATCCGATCGAATTCTCGCGTCAGCGAGATGACGAATAATTGAGATCGATCGAGATCGACGACTATGAGAGATCTGAAGTGCAAGATGGGCACTGGCAACCTACCCCAGAATCCTTGATCTGAGAGAGCTTCTGCTCGGTTTATAGAACCAAATTCCTCAAGAACCTCGTGTAGTAAGCAAAGAAGATGTCAAGCTGTTATTGCTACCCGCGGAGGACCTACACTTCATTGATATCCTTAAAATGCTTGAATTCTTTGGGACGTATGGGCCCTCCCGTGACGCGGTTTCTTCGGGGGTACGTTACGCAAGATATTGTTCGTACACATCAGTTCTAAAACAGCTGATAATAGTATTGCTTGGTTGACGTCCTTCGATATTTCATAGTTTCACCCAGTTGCCAGAATCGATCGAGGCTAAGGGTCATTTTTGCATATCACCGTAAGAATAACATGGGTGATTCGCGACTACGCGACGTATGTATTTTGACGAATGGTCCTTATAGCTCTGAGAAGCAGGCATTTTTTCGACTCGCTTGATATTTTCTCATTGTTTTATGCTGAAATACCACAAAATTCTTATGAATTATGTTATTCGAATAGATAAACTATGTTGATGTGAAGCTTCATCTGAATACGTTCGGTAGTTCTCACGTGAAAGAGTAACAAACATCCTCACATCCTCACAAACTTCCGCATTTATAATATTAGTAGGACTTCGGACTATAGAAGGTTCGGATTATCCATAGATTACTGAATAACATTGTTGCTTCGCTGTCGTGCTCGAAAAGTCGAGTGTGTTTTAAAGTCTCCAATATCTACTTAGGTATAGGAACTCAATCATTCAACTGCCAATTGAGTGCTACCGTACGTAACCATTCTCAAAATTCCAAAATTTTCGCGGAGGAGTATACCGACACGATTACCATAATACCAGATACCAGATCAGCTCCAAGAACCTTCAGATCCTCGTGGTGAACAATCTCGGCAGTCGTTGATTCAATCTCGTTTTCTCCACAGCCCACCGCTCCAATTAATCCGATCGAATTCTCAGGTCAGCGAGACGACGAATAATTGAGATCGATCGAGATCGACGACTATGAGAGATCTGAAGTGCAAGAGGCACGGGCAACCTACCCCAGAATCCTTGATCTGAGAGAGCTTCTACCCGGTTTATAGAACCAAATTCCTCAAGAAATGTTCAACAACCTCGTGTGTAGTATGCAAAGAAGATGTCAAACTGTTATTGCTTCCCGTGGAGGACATTCATTGTATTGATATTCTTAAAATGCTTGAATTCTTCGGGACGTATAGGCCCTCCCGTGACGCTGTTTCTTCGGGGGTACGTTACGCAAGATATTATTCGTACACATCAGTTCTACAACAGCTGATAATAGTATTGCTTGGTTGGCGTACTTCGATATTTCATAGTTTCACCCAGTTGCCAGAATCGATCGAGGCTAAGGGTCATTTTTGCATATCACCGTAAGAATAACATGGGTGATTCGCGACTACGCGACGTATGTATTTTGAAGAATGGCCCTTATAGCTCTGAGAAGCAGGCATTTTTTCGACTCGCTTGATATTTTCTCATTGTTTTATGCTGAAATACGACAA
The DNA here is from genome assembly GCA_038502775.1 of Hippodamia convergens. Taxonomy (NCBI): domain Eukaryota; kingdom Metazoa; phylum Arthropoda; class Insecta; order Coleoptera; family Coccinellidae; genus Hippodamia; species Hippodamia convergens. The sequence goes on along the minus strand of CM076614.1, from coordinate 8,290,540 downwards.
AATTCTTAGAAATTATGTTATTCAGATAGATAAACTATTTTGATGTGAATCTTCATCTGATTCCGTTCGGTAGTTCTCACGTGAAAGAGTCACAAACATCTTCACATCCTCACAAACTTTCGCATTTATAATATTAGTAAGACTTCGGACTATAGAGGGTTCGGATTATCCAAAGATTACTGAATAACAATTTGTTGCTTCGCTGTCGTGCTCAAAAAGTCGAGTGTGTTTCAAAGTCTTCAATATCTACTTACGTATAGGAATTCAATCATTCAACTGCTAATTGAGTGCCATATGTAACCATTCTCAAAATTCCAAAATTTTCGCGGAGGAGTATACCGACACGATTACCATAAAACCAGATACCAGATCAGCTCCAAGAACCTTCAGATCCTCGAAAACAATCTCGGCAGTCGTTGATTCAATCTCGTTTTCTCCACAGCCCACCTCTCCAATTAATCCGATCGAATTCTCGCGTCAGCGAGACGACGAATAATTGAGATCGATCGAGATCGACGACTATGAGAAATCTGAAGTGCAAGATGGGCACAGGCAACCTTCCCCAGAATCCTTGATCTGAGAGAGCTTCTGTCCGGTTTATAGAATCAAATTCCTCAAGAAATGTTCAACAATCTAGTGTGTAGTATGCAAAGAAGATGTCAAACTGCTATTGCTGCCCGTGGAGGCAATACATTGTATTGATATCACGCAAGATATTATTCGTACACATCAGTTCTACAACAGCTGATAATAGTATTGCTTGGTTGACGTAGTTCGATATTTCATAGTTTCATCCAATTGTCAGAATCGATCGAGGCTAAGGGTCATTTTTGCATATCACCGTTAGAATAACATGGGTAATTCGCGACTACGCGACGTATGTATTTTGAGGAATGGCCATTATAGCTCTGAGAAACAGGCATTTTTTCGAATCGCTTGATGTTTTCTCACTGTTTTATGCTGAAATACCACAAAATTCTTATAAATTATATTATTCGGATAGATAAACTATATTGATGTGAAACTTCATCTGAATCCGTTCGGTAGTTCTCACGTGAAAGAGTAACAAACATCTTCACATCCTCACAAACTTTCGCATTTATAAAATTAGTAGGACTTCGGACTATATAAGGTTCGGATTATCCAAAGATTACTGAATAACTATTTGTTGCTTCGCTGTCGTGCTCGAAAAGTCGAGTGTGTTTTAAAGTCTTCAATATCTACTTAGATATGGGACCTAAATCATTGAACTGCTAATTGAGTGCTTCCGTACGTAACCATTCTGAAAATTCCAAAATTTTCGCGGAGGAGTATACCGACACGATTACCATAAAACCAGATACCAGATCAGCTCCAAGAACCTTCAGATCCTCGTCAACAATCTCGGCAGTCGTTGATTCAATCTCGTTTTCTCCACAGCCCACCGCCCCAATTAATTCGATCAAATTCTCGCGTCATCAAGACGACGAATAATTGAGAACGATCAAGATCGACGACTATGAGAGATCTGAAGTGCAAGATGGGCACGGGCAACGTGGTGGCTGCCGTGGTTGCCGTGCTCGAGAAACAATCGATCGTCGATGCGGGATCGAGGATCTACGAGGAGGAAAGGGGGAATTTTCGGGAACAGGCGTCATCCGGGAACCGCTTCGTAGATCGCTGTGAAACGGCTACGCAATCGTTGGCTAAAAATAGCGGCCGTAGTTTGGAAAATAGCATCTTTAGCCTGGAAGACGAGAGTTTTCGGACGGCCGTCGAAGATTTCGACAGTGTGGCGGAAGATGTGCGGCGGAATTTCGTCAAGACCGATTCCTTGAGAAGAAGAAGAGAAGCGGGTGACGGGCAGAGTGGGGAGGTGTATGGTGCTTATAGGGTAAGTCGAAGGGGATTCGGATGTTGATGTTGGAGGTTGGTGAGGAAACGTTTTGATGTGCCCTTAGTGTAAAGCTCTTATTTTGTTTAATTTGTCCTTTCCCTTAGGCTCTATGCCGCATTCCTTCACTTAACCTACATGAAGAACATGTTGACTTGATCCATTTTTCCAGAACTCTGCAACTTTTCTCTGGGCACTTTCAAATTCTGGATGCTTTTCGTATTTTCGTGCAACGTTATTTGAAAACTGCAAAGAACAGTTGCAAAGTAGTTTGGTGCAATAGGTCCCAGGGTCGATGATTTTGGAAAATTCATTAAAAGTAAGATTCGAGGAGAAAGAAGATAATATTCAGGGTGTACCAAGTTTGACGGCCTATTAGGCCTTTCTGGAGAACTGGACTTATTTGAAATCTGAAAATTGAAATTACCGAGCTAAAATATTCTTGGAACCTGACCGCTTTCAGATATACAGGGAATAAAAAAAATATTCCAAAAACTTTAGTAATATTAGTATTACATTCTGAATACATTGGTATTCAAATCTTTGCATTCGTCAATATACTTTTTGAAATATCGAGAAGAAACTGGAGAATTAGGTAGATAAAAGTATTCGGTATTATGTTTGTTATTTCTATTCTAAATTTCTTAAACACAAACCGTTTCCATATATTTGAAGTAGAAGACTGTGAAAATATTGTACGTTTCTAGAATTTCGAAAAACTCGTCATAATCGTTTTTCTAATTAGAACCCTTTTTCATGATTGCGTTAGATTCTGGCAATAAAAATGATGATAATGTTCTGATATGTTAATTCTTCTAACATTAATAATTTTTGAGTTATTCAGGATTATTTGATTTTATGTCATACGTAGCAAAAAATTCATGAAATTTGTTTCATATCAAAAATGACCTTGGTTATAAAAGATTAATTATTCCATTACCTCACTAGTGACACATCTCTTTTCTGAATTCATTTATCATTGTTGATATGGAATAGATTTTATGAACGCTACGTACGACATAAAATCCTAAATAACTCAAGAATTATTAATTTTAGGAGCGTGAACATGTTAGAACATTATCATCATTTTTCTTCGCAGAATCCAACGCAATCATGAAAAAATAGAGTCCTCATTCGAATATCAAGAGTTATGGACCAATCTTGATCCAAATTTTTGACCCAACATTTGGAATACCCATTGACGAGTTTTTTAACATTTTAGATATTTCCACAGTCTTTTTTCAAAAATGTGAAAACGGTTTATTCCTAAGATATTAAGAATAGAAATAACCAACATAATACCGAATACTCTTATCTCCCTTTTTTCTTCCGTTTTTTCTCGATATTTTGAAAACTATTTCGGCGGATGTAACGATTTGAATACGAATGTATTCAGAATTGAATATTTTATCAAAAGTTGAAACAAAAAAACAAAAAAGAATTTCTTGGAATTTTCTGGTCAGTCTCCAAGATTTTTTTAGCTCGGTAGATAATGTCGAACAAAACCAAAAGTCCAATTTTCAAATAGGACCAGTTCTCTAGAAACGCCTAATAGGCCGTCGAACTTAGTACACCCTGTATATAACAAAAATGAGAGCAAAAAATGGATTATCTCGATTTCTAACTAGTGCTGTGGATAAATAATCAACAACTCTTGTAATACATTTTTTTCACATCACCTCAAAATTTATATGAAAAATTTAAATAACCTGAGTTTTGTCGAGATTTTTGTTTTCCATTTCATCTTCGAAGGGAAACCTACCTTTTTATATCTCGAACACATTATACCTATTTTTTTCAAATAATCATTTTCTCAACTTATTTTGATTTGATATCGAAAAAGCAGCCTAATTTTCAATCAAGGATTTTTGCGCCGAGAAATTAGCTTTTTTGATAAAGTTAGTTGTATTTTCATTAGTTAATATCTCTTCTTTCTGATAGTATGAAAAAATCTACATCACTATTTTAAATTGTCTCCAAAAATGCAAAAAACTTTTGTGCTGCAGTCAAACTGAATCTAAAAAGTCAAAATGTAGTTGCGAAACATGAGTTTTGAATAAAATGAAAAAATATCGAATGTATAAAAAATAAAAATTACAAAAAAAACACAAGAATAGTTCACCTAAATATATTTGAGATGAGATTCAGTGGAGACTGTGTCTGTGACTGCTGCATTTTTTCCGAAAAAATTTTCCTCAGTAATATATTTTTTTACCATGAGAAAGTAGAGAATTCCAGATTTCATAATCTACCATGTTTCACAAAGCATTTGATCGTCACTGTCATTTGTAATTCTTCCATATTCTTCCCAAATTATCTGAAAAACACAATCTACACAATTGAGCCTAGATTAGTCACCAAGTAAATATTTTTCGTTGAACACTGAAGTTTCACCTTGAGTTGTTGAAATTATGCATTTTCAAATCTTGTCTTCACAAGCTATTCCTCACCAATCTCGATTCACTGTTGTATACAGGAAATCCGAAATTACTTGATTTTGCTGTTTCTGATACTTGTGGACCAGAAAGTTATAATGTTGAGATTATTTCTGGTCCCGATTTTTATAAAAACAACGATAATTGAGATATCGATATCTTCACTTGTGAAGATATTACTAACTTCTGATATGTTTTCATGAAGATCTAGACACCTTCAAACGTTTTTTGAATTTAAATTATATTAGATTTTGTCACTGAGATGAAAGATATACGGATTTCAGCCTTGTTTGGCATCATCAATATCCCATAAACCTCAGGGACAAAATCGTCATAAAAAACTTCTATATTTGAAGCAATTAGATATGACATGTGTTGAAATTAGAAAGCAGTGACATCCAATAGCGTTCCACATCTTCAATCACATGCTAAAAAGAACTTTGTACATCTACGTTTCAAAAAATGTTTAAATAGTTTAAGGCTTTCACGACCTGATATTGAAAGAGTCTTTCGGTTTATTAGCCGTGGTCTATAGGTCTATTAGGAATAATTTCACCTAAAGTTTCGCCCACAACTTCGGTGAACATCTTCAGAGGATTCTTGGTCTAAGATCGTACAATCTAAGAGGTACAATCTTAGACAAACAATCCTCTGAAGATGGAATTAGGAATAAATTCACCTAACGTTTCCCCTACAACTTCTATTAGCATCTTCAGAGGATTCTTGGTCTAATATTACGGTGGTCTTTTTTAGAGAAACTGGTAATGCCATCAACTGCATTCCTCCGATTTCAACTTTGGCCATTATCTCCGTTTCTGTTTGTGCTAAGAAATTGAAATGAAAATATTATACAGGCACTTTTTTCATAGCAATCCAGAAGCGAACTTTATTTTCTCTCAAGATGTTTCCTTGCTGAGCTATAACATATAGTTGTGTTTTTCTTATGGAAACAATTGTTTCAAATGGCTTAGAAAGAATCGCCATTTTTTCCCGTTTCAGAAATATATCATACATCGCCCTCTGATTCGTTCAAATATCATGTAAAATATGGTTTGTATTTGAAATTTGAATTATTGAGTATTGAGTAGGCTGAATCACAGAATAATATGTCTCTACTCATAGTGTCATTATTATTTTGCCACTGAATACTGGATTCACTTCTCCGTGATTTGATCTCTTTTCAGAACAAGTGTCAATTATTAGAATTCGAAGTCATTATTGCCGGCATTATGGAAATGTTCGAAAACTACGAGAAATATGATATGTTAAAATGTTTTATTTTAGCGGCAATAATGACTTCGAATTGTTCTGAACAGATACCAAACCACGGAGAATTGAATCAAGTATTCAATTGCAAAATAAATATGACAACATGTGTAGAGACATATTATTATGTAATTCAGCCTACTTTATAATCAATAATTCAAATGTCACATACAAAATTTTTCATGATATCTGAATGAATCTGAGGGCGATGTATGATGTATGATATATTTCTCAAACGGGAAAAAAATGGAGCTTCTTTCTAAACCATTTCAAACTATTGTTTCCGTAAGGAAAAACACAACTTCATGTTATAGCTCAGCAAGGAAACCTCTAGAGAAAAAACAAATTACGCTTCTGGATTGCTATGGAAAAAGTGCCTGTATAATGTTTTCATTTCAACATCCTAGCATGAACAGAAACGGAGATAACGGCCAAAGTTGAAATCGCTCAAATTTCAATTTTGACCTATAACTCGAAAACAAAAGAAGTTGGAGGAATGCAGTTGATGGCATTATCAGTTTCTCTAAAAAAGACCAACGTAACATATCATTCATTTTGCTCTATCTCTCAAGGTTAAAAAGTTGTAGTTTAGGTATCACTATTTTTTCCCACCTTGTACAATATTAGACCAAGAATCCTCTGAAGATGCTCATCGAAGTTGTAGTCGAAACGTTAGGTGAAATTATTCCTAATTCCATCTTCAGAGGATTCTTGGTCTAAGATTGTACAATCTAAGATTGTTACTCTTAGATTGCCAAATAAGGCTGAAGCCGGTAAATCTCTCATCTCAGTGACAGATTCTAATTTCATTTTTCCAACCTCATGATAAAAGATCTGTGAGCCTAGGAATTTAAAATGGTTTTCATTTCGATGATTACTATTTTGAATTCATCTATGTTTCAAAAAACGTTTAAAGCTGTCTTGGTCTAGATCTTCATGAAAACACCAGTAATTGAGCCGGCTTCACAATATCTGTTAAAAAGTTGTAGTTCAAGTATCACCAATTTTTTCCACCCTGTGCAGGGTATCCCAAATTGCTTGATTTTGACTTTTTTGGGGACTTCTGGACCAGATAGGCAGATCCTGGTCTCGATTTCCGTGAAAACACCAGTAGTGGAAACCGTTTCAAGATATCTTTATTTGTTTTGAAGATATAACAAAATTTTGAAATTTTTTCGATTTAGAAGATGTGCCATAACTTTTTCATTTTCGTAAATATCTGAAAAAGATAAGAACTTTGAACAGGCACTTTTTCACTGGGAATGAGACATTTTTTAAAATCTTTTGTATCTTTAAATTTTTTTTCATGATATAAGATGAAAAAAAATGCGTTCGGATTTAAAATAAAAAAATGTTTTTTTTTTCCACGAGAAAACGAATTGAATATAGTTTCTCATTTCCGGTGAAAAAGCGTTTCTATGAAGTTTAAATCGTTTTCAGATTTTTCCGTAAATAAAAAAAGTTATGGCACATTTTCGAAATCGATAATTTTTTCAAAATTAAAAAAGAAATTAGAAATCGTGAAACGGTTCTCACTAATGGTGTTTTCACGAAAATCGAGCCCAGGACACCTTTCGAAGTTTTTACCTATCTGGTCCAGAAGTACCTAAAAGAGTCAAAATCAAGCAATTTGGGATACCCTGTACAATCTAATAGATACAATCTTAGACCGAGAATCCTACCGAAGTTGTAGGCGAAACGTCAGGTGAAAATATTCCCAATGGACCACGGCCAATAAGACTCTTTCAATATCAGAAGAATTTGTTGTTTTCCGTTTTATTATTTTTTTTAACCGTTGAACGTGTTCATCTATCTAGTCCAGAAGTGCAAGAAACAGCCAAAATCAAGCAATTTAGGATACCCTGTACCTTCAGCAATGAAACACCTCATATACACATAAAAAATTCCCCTCAGATCGAGCGGACCCATTCCCTAAAATCCATCAGGACCAACCCTTACATCCCCAGCCAAGACTACACCAGATCCTTAGGCAGAAGAGTGATCCGCAAGATCGACTCGACCACCTACCCTCCCGCCCAACCCTTCAGCAACAGCTGGACACCGAACCCAATCCCACCCGGTCATGGGTCGAGGCTCCATCCCATGCCTGCCAGACCGGAACATCGCAACACTTCACCGAGCGCTCGCGATCTGACGTCTCAAGAGCTGCTGGATGGAGGCACAAATATAGAACGGGACGAGGCAGAGAGCGGCTCGTACCACTTGAGACAACACGAGGATGCGGATTACAAGAGGCTGTCTGGTACGGATTCCAGTACGACGGACGGTCTGACCAGTGGCAGCAGCAGCTCGGGGGATTCTTCGGATAGTGAAGACGACAGTGTTACAGAACGCGGTCATGTGATGGTGAAAGGGTTGGAGACGATAACTGAGGAAGATAGGATAACGCCGAGTAGTCTTAGATCGTCCAGAAAAGGTAATTGGAGTTGTGTTTTCGGGATTTTTTGATTTCAGAGATATCGATGGAGTCACCATGTGCCTATATTTGACCTCTCCCAGTCCTCTCAACGAAAGCTACATTGAATAGAGAGTTATCGAAACACAAATACAGGCCTCACTTTATTGAAGGGTCCTGTAATAAAAGGTCCCTTAACGCTGGTCGGATATTTGAGCTGTCGAAATGACTTATTTCTTGTCAAATTCATTATGACATTTCCTCTATTTTGACAGTTGTGAGAAGCTGTTTGACCTAGAAGATTACGAGAACTGTCAAAATATAGTTAGGACCCTATATGCGTTTCGATAACTCTCTAATAACTCTCTCTTTACTCTGTAACAAAAAGAGAGAATAAATTCGAAAATAATGAAATTGAAATATGGGATTACGATTGTGGTTACTTGAATAGATGGCGCCTAAAACGTATTGACTGAATTTCTCAATACGAAATTCGAATGCTATTGATCAAGCGTATTCAATTGAATATTTACTTCTTTCAAGAAAAGAACAAATGGATAAAAACTTGCCATACCGAAAAGATTCTTGAAATTAGATAAATTCAAAATAGTTTTCATTGAAATGAATTTTTAATTCATAGCCTCGCAGGTTTTTCATTATGAGGCTGGAAAAACAGATTTTCCTACTCAGGGCCGCTTGCCACTACTCTAAATTCGAAACTAATTCGAGCTCTTAGTCCTAAATCAGATGCGCACTCATAATAATTGGGAAATATTATTATACACATCTGATTTAGGACTAAGAGCTTGAGATAGTTCCGAATTTAACGTAGTGTCAAGCGGCCCTTAGAAATGAGATAGAAAAACTTACTTTTGAACGAACTAGTTTAACCCATTTGGGTAAATAAATACAAATGGTGACATCTAGTAGCATCAAAAGAGGTGTACCACATCTCCAGTCATATGCAACTTCTCCTTTGACGCTTTTAGATATCTCCATTGTATTTATTCACTCAAGAGGCTCATACACTACACTTCCCGTCAATAACAGGACAGGCAAAATTTTTGTCAAATTCAACACCCTGTTTTTCGTGGTCCCCCGATTTTGTTAAAATTTCCACCAGGTATAGTATTCAGTCTTGTAATATTAACCTGAAATTCACTTCGCAAGAATACCTGTAGTTTATCTGTTATACAGGTAGAAACAAAACCTTGTGGTGAATTTGAGGTGGAAAATTTGATATCATTAAGTTTTAATTTAAAGTATGACACATTCTTAACAGAATATTTTTTGATTTACGGCTGCTTTCAAAAAAAAGATACATAAAAAAATGTTGCATTTTTTCAACTTTCATAACAATTCAAAACATTACAATACCTTATCGACAAGCAAACATAAACAAACATCTAAAAATTAATAACGTGTATCTTCACCTCGCTTTCTCATCATTTGTACCATACAACGTGGAATACTTTCAATGCAGTTCCGAATGGCTTCTGGGAGAATATTTTCCCATTCTTCAAGAAGGGCTGTTCGCGAATCGGGTAAGGTGTTGGGCTGCCGATTCCGAACACGTCTATCTAGCATATCCCATACATGTTCAATTGGATTTAAATCGTTGAATATTCGCCTAAGAAATCCGCGATATAACGTATACTGCGGCCATCTTCATTTAATGCAACAGCTCGTGCAACATCTTCTGGTCTCCTTTTTCAAACGGAAAACTTGTGAAGAATACCATATATTCCGCAATAACAATATAGGAACACTTTGTTAAGCTGTTTTTAATGTTGCTACGCAACCAAAGCCTACTGGATAAGATAAGGTATTGTAATGTTTTAAAAATAAAAAAAATGCAACACTTTGTTGAAAGTGTATATCTTTTTTTTTAAGCAAATACTGACGTAAATAAAAAAATATTTCATTGAGTAAGGGTCACACTTCAAATCAAAACCTGATAATATCAAATTTTCTGCCTCAAATTCATCACAGGGTGTTTAAAAATGAAGGGTATAAAACAAGGTTTTGTTTCTACCTGTTTAACGGATAAACCAAAAAAAAGGAACAGAAAAATTTTCTGAATTTTTTGGTGATTTTCAAGAGGCTGTATCTCAGTGAAAAATGGTCGAATGGAAAATAAAAAGACTTACTCTTGAATTTTGAAGACTCTAATTTCTTAATTCATTGGTTAACCATTTCTCGGAGTACCGATAGCCATGCAATCTGAATCAGGCTGCCGGCTGAATCAGGAAGGAAAAATTTTCGAAATGTTTAAAATTTTTTTTTTGCTCTACGTGCAAAGAAAAGTTTTGTCGAGCTAAACCGATGCAGAGGACCCATAGCCGGTTTATTCAGCTCTAATTTGCTTTTCACTACATTCGGATATGCCCATTTGTCTTCGAGATATCTAATTTTGAATGCAAAAAGATCCTTTTTCACTCAACTGCCGATATCTCCGGAACTACTGATCATATTCGAGGTTCGTAAAAAGCAAATCAGAGCTGAATAAACAGGTTATGTCATCTTTGCATCGGTGTAGCTCGACAAAAAATTTTCATGCTCGTAGAGTGAAAATAATAATTTGAAAATTTTTTTTCTATTTAATTGAGGATTGTATGGCTTCCGATAATCCGAAAAATTTCTAAACAATAAACTAAGAAACCAGAGTCTTCAAGTTTCAAAAGTAAGTCTGTTTATTTCCAATACGACCATTTTTCACTGAGATGGAGCTTGTTGAATATCACCAAAAACTTTTGAAAATATTTCTGTACCTCAAATTGTTGCGTAAAGTGTACTTATATCAATGCCTTCTGCACTTGTATCATAAGTAGTATATTAATATATAGTATATTTCAAAAAAAAATTTCAGAAGGGGCTCCTATTCCAACACGAATGCGAAAGTATGATTGTTGGAATTGCCTTCTGTCACGGGTATTAGACGATATTTTCTATATTTCAGTGAAATACTATCAAAATTCAAATGAAAATTCAAATTCTACATCCTAGTGACTTTTGTATTGTATCTTGGCAGTTGTTGTGACGAAATGTGACAAATTACTGAATTAAACTTGAATTGATTTGAAAATTAATAGGATCGGAGGTCAGTACTGACAAAACGAAAATTATAACTGGAAACAATGCTGTAATGAGTTTCATTACAGCACTACTTTTAGTACTGTAACGAACTCATTACGAAACTGAAATAGAGAAATCGTTATTATCCTTTTTTTCTGATTGAGAACAATATCACCGAAACTTCAAATACCTTGGAAATAATCAAGAACCATTCGCCTCCAATTAAACGTCCAAGTAATCCAAAACTTGAACCCAATAAATTCTTATTTCATCGCCGAGATGAATCTCCCGCAAATATTAAATCCAATAATAACGTCGTAAATTCATATTATCGGTGGAAAGAATCCGAAATTAATAGAGCCTCGAAGAGTAATGGACCCTCCATCTTCCCCCTACCTAACGAGAAAATTATCTCAGTCTGGCGATACAACACAATAAATAATATTCGAGTCAATACGAAATTGGCACACGAGTGTTAGTTGGATGTGTCTCGAGCATCGCTTTGGACCGGGAAATTTCGCTTCGAAATCTAATTGAAGTTTACGATATCTGACGTATGTCCGAGTGTGTTCTCTCTAAGGATTTGTGATGTAGGCGGAGACGTCTAGATTTGGCCGAAGTTTCGAAAACATCAGGAAACGAAATGCATCAAACTAATCGGTTTTTCTGTGCCTACACAGTTTCGGATTGGCATTGGCATTGACATGAGGACTTCCATGTGAAGGCTCTGCTCCTAGAAAATGGGAAAAAGTGGTAGAAACGGACTACGTTTATGTTTTGTCGCAGACATTCGATAAATAGATGGTACCGAAAATGTATTGACTAAATTTTTCAAAACAGGAATCAGTCATTGAAATGGGCGCGAAATTCGAACTTTATTCATCATACGTATTCAATTGAAGAGCACTTTCGTCAAGCTCAGAAATAGGGCTTTGTTTTACGGTGTCATTATTCATCGAATCATTGTTTTAAATTGGTTAATATTGTTGGATGCGCTGTTAGATCCTTTCTTATACGTGTTTTCCTTGAATATTACATTTTAAAATGTTGTCCTGACTTCAACGAACACAACAAATAAAGAATAATCAAATTTGGTACAGTAGTTCGGACGTGATGCTCCTTCAAAAGTAAACATAGATCATAGATCCTATTTTATTCAGTATCAAAAATAAAATTACCTACCATAAAAAGATTCACGAATAGAAAATGAAATCTTAATAATATAAAACTAAGTGGGCCATTTTGTTGGTTACACCATTTATAACTCAAGATTGGATGAACTGTTTATTATGAAAGTTTTTTTTTTTATTCTTCTACGACGGGGTTAACATAAAATATATCAAAACTCTGAAAAATTTGATGAAATGGAAAAGAAATAGGAAATAATGTTTCTTCTTGCGAATAACGCCAGTAAGTGTCGCTACGGTTGAAAGCGTTTTCGTGTAAGTGTTATATTTGATATTAATTCGGTGAACTGCATTTTCTAATAATATTAAAGCAGCTGAGTCCATGTGTTATTACACCTATCATTCTTCCGAACACTACGGGAAATTTTATGACGAAATGTTTTGAACAAATCTCCATTCTACTATTATAAATGTAAACAATTACTGTGTACTTTGAGTTGCCTGAACGGATGTTTTGGGGCGCATTGATTCTTTTGCCTGGTGACTTCCGACAACCATTACCTGTAAACTATTCATCTTGATAGAATTCGGAGGTAATGCCTAATTTTCGCCCTCATTGTCTGGACTAATTGTACAGGACAATTTCATCTCTACTTCCGAAGTATAATACCATAATGGTTTATTATAATATTAAAGTTGTTTTTTTATTTATTAATTGAGGCAGTACGAAGTGTGACGGGTCAGCTAGTTAACATATACTCCCCGTCAATAAATTCCGGACAGGTAAAATTTTTGTGAAATTCAACACCCGGTATCTTTCTTCGTGGTTCTCCAATTTTGTTGAAATTTTCACCAGGTATAGTATTGGGTCTTTTTGTATTAACCCGAAATGCCTGTAGTTTATCCGTTATACAGGGAGAAACAAAACCTTGTTTGATACCCTCCATTTTTAAACAGCCTGTGGTGAATTTGAGGCGGAAAATTTGATATCATTAAGTTTTAATTTGTAGTGTGACCCTTTCTTAACAAAATGTTTTCAGCTTTAAAAAAAATACACATTTTTGAAGAAAGTGTTGCATTTTTTCAATTTTTATAACAATTCAAATCATTACAATACCTTATCGACTAGCAAACATGAACAAACATCTGAAAATTAATAGCGTGTATTTCCACCTCGCATTCTCATCACTTCTATCATACGACGTGGCATACTTTCAATGCAGTTCCGAATTGCTGCTCAGGAAATATTTCCCCAACAATTTCTGTTAATGCAGGACAATGCTAGGCCTCACGTTGCACAGGTTGTAACAGAATACTCAGAAGAGGCGAATATTCAACGATTGGTGTGGCCAGCCAGAAGTCCGGATTTAAATCCAATTGAACATGTATGGGATATGCTAGGTAGACGTGTTCGAAATCGGCAGCCCTTCACTTTGTCCGATTTACGAACAGCCCTTCTTGAAAAACGGGAAAATATTCCTCCAGAAGCAATTCGGAAATTGAAAGTATGCCACGTCGTATGGTAAAAGTGATGAGAAAGCGAGGTGGAATTACATGCTATTAATTCTCAGATGTTGTTTAAGATTGCCAGTCGATAAAGTATTGTAATGTTTTAAATTGTTATTGAAATTGATAAAATGCAACACTTTCTTTGAAGATGTGTATCTTTTTTTCAAAAGCAGATACTGACGGAAATCGAAAAACATTTTGATAAGAAAGAGTCACACCTCAAATTAAAACTTAATGATATAAAATTTTCCGCCTCAAATTCAGCACAGGGTGTTTAGAAATGGAGGGTATAAAACAAGGTTTTGTTTCTCCCTGTATAGCAAATAAACTATGAATATTCTTGCAAAGTAAATTTCAGGTTAATAGAACAAGACCAGATACTATACCTGGTGAAAATTTCAACAAAATCGCAGAACCACGAAAAAAGGTACAGGGTGTTGAATTTGACAAAAATTTTGCCTATCCGGAATTATTTGACGGGGAGTGTATAAATCTCAGCGATTGGAATTCATAGAGCTCCCCAATTATCTAATGATTCTATTTTTATTTTCAAAAACACTCCGAACTTCCGAAATAAAGAGTCAGCCAGATTTGTGGATCAGTTTCAGTGCAACCAACCTTTCCGCTTTAATCAAACATAACTATACTCGATTCACTTTAATAGTGATAATAATAATAATATCATTTATTTCAAAAATCCTACATACATGAATTATAATACCTTTATGCAATCAGAATGAAATATTCGTCAAGATAAAAGTGCCAGTTTGTTTCTTCGTTTACATATTGTGCTTAGTTTCGTAAATGCTAAGAATGTAGAAAGGGCAATATAGTGTTGATGGAACATAAAAATTTTTCGTTCGATATGTAGTGGAATGTGTCAAATTTCCAAGGCCAGAATATAAGTAAAAGATGGTTCATTACAGTTTTCCCCCCCTCCCTTCTCGCCACCAGAAAATGCGGATAATTGTTCACCACCACGACACTGAAAATTCCCTCCAAATGAAAGCTTTCAGTATCCGAGCTCTAAATCAGATCTGCCGACCCACTTTATCCCGTAATTAAAGTCTTCCTGGATCCTATATTCGATACATTTCGTAACGCTCTGGCCGGGCTCCTTCATAAAATAAAAATCACGAAGTGGGAACGGCCGTTCCAAAACGGAACTGCAATTTGACGACGCCTTCCCTACAAAGGAATATTCTCTAGAATCGACTCCATTTCAAAGGGCTCGGCAGCTGCTTCGAATTCAATTGACGGCCATGAAAACTTAATTGGTTGAGCGTGTGGACTCGAGAGGAATTATAGAGAGTTTATGATGTAGTTGAACGTTCGCGATATTCCAACTGTGATGGTAAATAGTAGGAGTATCAGAGATTCAACAAAAAGTTCCTGATAGAGATCGATATAGCAATCGGATATGAATGCAATTGCCAAGTAGAAACCAACAGAAATTGGTATTCAGTAACTCATTTCGCTATCTGTCACAGAAATTCGAAATAGAAATTAAGTAGATTAGTTTATGATCACTAAAACCCAAACCTTCTAATATACACTCCTTGTCAATAAACTCCGGAAAGGCAAAATTTTTGTTAAATTCAACACCCTGTACCTTTTTTCGTGGTTCTCCGATTTTGTTGAAATTTTCACCAGGTACAGTATTGGGTCTTGTTATATTAACCTGAAATTTACTTTGCGAAAATACCTGTAGTTCATCCGTTATACAAGGTGAAACAAAACCTTGTTTCATACCCTTCATTTCTAAACACCCTGTGGTGAATTTGAGGCGGAAAATTTGATATCATTCAGTTTTAATTTGAAGTGTGACCCTTTTTCAACAAAAAAAGATACACATTTTCAATTAAAGTGTTGCATTTTTTAAATTTTTATAACAATTTAGAACATAACAAAACCTTATCGACTAGTAAACATAAACAAACATCTGAAAATTAATAGCGTGTATTTCCACCTCGCTTTCTCATCACTTTTCCATTAGACGTGGCATACTTTCAATGCATTTCCGAATTGCTTCTGGGGGAATATTTTCCCGTTCTTCAAGAAGGGCTGATCGTAAATCGGGCAAGGTGTTGGGATGCCGATTTCGAACATGTCTACCTAGCATATCCCATACATGATACTTGTTCAATTGGATTTAAATCCGGCCTTCTGGCTGGCCATACGAATCGTTGAATATTCGCCTCTTCAAAGTATTCTGTTACAACTTGTGCAACGTGAGGCCTAGCATTGTTCTGCATTAACAGAAATTGTTGCTTCCCCCAGAAGCAATTCGTAAATGCATTGAAAGTATGCCACGTCATATAGTAGAAGTGATGAGAAAGCGAGGTGGAAATACACGCTATTAATTTTTAGATAATTGTTTATGTTAACTAGTCGATAAGGTATTGTAATGTTTTAAATTGTTATAAAAATTGAAAAAATGCAACACGTTCTTTGAAAATGTGTATCTTTTTTTTAAAGCAGATACTGACGTAAATCGAGAAACATTTTATTAAGAAAGGGTTACACTTCAAATTTAAACTGAATGGTATCAAATTTTCCGCCTCAAATTCACCACAGGGTGTTTAGAAATGAAGGGTATGAAACAAGGTTTAGTTTCACCTTGTATAACAAATGAACTACAAGTATTTTCGCGAAGTAAATTTCAGGTTAATATAACAAGACCCAATACTATACCTGGTGAAAATTTCAACAAAATCGGAAAACCATGAAAAAAGATACAGGGTGTTTAATTTGACAAAAAGTTTGCCTTAAATAATACAATACATATTGAAACAAAAAAGTACCTAGCTGGGGTTAGTGCGACACAGGAAAACCATACAGGTCTGTAGTATGATAAAATGAGGAAAGGAAAAAAAAACCCGACCTCACCCGTGTTAGAAAAAAAAATTTACCAAAAATGTCATATCAGAGGATCTTGGAGGACATCTACGTGATCAGAAGAACATCTTCATGTAGTTCTTCTATGGGCAGCAGAGAAAAACAGACTCTTCGCCGATCTACCCGAAATTCTAGATCTGGAATGAAAAAAGACAAAAGCAGAAAAAACTAGTTATTTATAATCGATTAAATGGTTTTTGAATTAACCACCCATTGCAAAAATTCTTTCTTCCTAATTTAGTTGTGACAGAAATGTCACAATGTTTGAAAGAAATGAAAAAACCCAATCAATTTCCCCTTTTTGAATTGCTTAACATGAGGAAACTTATAACAACAAGCTCAACCGTAATTTGGACTAAGTGAAAAATCAATGAGTACATAACTTTCAATTGTCCTCCTTCGCGAAGAAGTTCCTCTGTTCACATGTGGGTTTCTTAGAAGATCTCAACACCATGTTCAGTGGCTAATTTGAGAACGTTATCACTCTTTTCCTTCGAATTCCTCCAATATTCAAATTTAAATTCTCAGCCTTGCTCTCTGATCGTGAGGGTTCTTTCGAACCAGGTACGACCATCCTAGTCGCTAGACCGCTACGGGACCCTAATGAAAGGAAATCATCTCCCATAGATAAACCTAACATCTCATAATACAACAGTGCAGAATATTTTTCAGGGCCAAAAATAACTACATATTCCGAGAATTGCCAAATGACAATAATAATAATTTCACTATCGACGAACCTATTACGCAGTCAAGAATCAAAGACAAAAATTCGACACGAACTAAATTTATACAGGTTGTTTCAAAAAAAGGTAACCCCTCTCTAGGATAGATAGAAAAATTAAAAATAATAGGAATTTGTTCAGTAAAAAAATCTCACATCCCTATCCAGCGTTGAAAAAGAAAAAAATATACACATTTTTTACGATTTTACCCAAACTACCGGCAACATTGTAATGAAATTTTATACGAATATGTTTTGGTAGCTAATACATCTAATAAATGTGTTTTGATGTCTGGATCTCATAGAGGGCGCTAGTAACACGGTTCGTACCTAGTTGTTTTGAAGACAACTTTTTTGATATCAGATTTTTTAAGCTGAATTTTGAGCAATGTTAAACATCATTCAATTTCACATCAAAAAGGTACTCTTGATGAAATTTGATACTCTGCACCGTTTTCGGAATATTTTGATTTGAAAATTATGAAGTAATGAATATATGAATAATGATAGAAGTGTCAGAATGCCATATTTTCTAAAAATAGGTCTGCAAGAGTCTCTAGTTTCAACATTGAACATCAATCTCAAAATTTTCTTCTGAGCAACTAGCACTCTTTGAAAATACACCGAATTACCTCATAAAATAATATTATAGTTAAGAACGCTGTACAATAAACTAAAATAAACACTCAGTATTGAATTTAACGGTAATGAATCCTTAATTCTTATTGCATAAAATGCACTGCCCATTCTACTACATAAAAAATCCACATTAGTCCCCCATCTAAAAAAACAATCAAGGTGAACACCTAAAAATTTCACTGAGTCTCCTGAGAGAATTAATACATTCATCATTACTTTATACCAGCATCAAACATTACTTCATTATTTTCAAATCAAAATATTCCGAAAACGGTGAACAGTATCGAGTTTAATCAAGAGTACCTTTTTGGTTTAAAATTGAATGATGTTCAAGATCGAAAAAAGTTATGTTCAAAACAACTTGGTAAGAACGGTGCAACTAGCGCCCTCTATGAGATTCAGACATCAAAACACATTCATTAGATGTATCAGCTTCCAAAACATATTTGTAAAAAATTTCATTACAATGTTTCCAGTAGTTTCGGCAAAATCGTAAAAATTGTGTATTTTTTTTCTTTTTCAACGCCCTATATCTTGAATACGGATGGGATGACGTAAATTTTTTACTGAAAAAACCCCTATTATTTTTCAGTTTTCAATATGTATTGGAGAGGGGGTCACCTTCTTTTGAATCACCCTCTATAAGGGCGGCTTCCCTATTTGTAAACAAGCATTTCTCAGTAACAATATCGTTTGCATCGTTTTCCATTCACAGCAACCTTGCGATTATTTTAATATTAAAAATTAGTATGCATTTTGAAGCTTAATGTCACTTCAAAAATAAATAGCTTAACAATTAACAAAATATTCTCATCTCTCTACAACTTTCAATTAGTACTGAGAACAGCCTACTACCTACAACTATCCTATTTCAAATGGCGCACCGAGTATATTATCATCAAGTAGATCCTTCAAGTTTGCGTTTGCTTGCATCACAATTGATCTAATTTCGAGTGTCCAGATGAGCTCACTGCTATAAATTGAAGTACAGAAGACTTACTTGTTTCGCTAATTCCCTACTTCAATCGAAGGTTAATATCGGGTTCACTAATAGATTTTTGTAAACAAGATCGACTATGAAGTAAACTGGCAACCGATTGTTTACGTTTTCTAATTCATACATAATGCAGGGTGAGTCTCTGACTTGTAGAAATACTTGAGGTCAAAAAAAATACATTTTCGTATGCCATTTCATTTTAAACTTTCATAATGAGCTCTGTCACCCCTGGAAACATGTTTTCCGAGCATTAGATCTACCATATATTTTCAACAGCGTGTATAATTCAAACCGGTACGAATTGGAAAATATTGTAACGACAGAAACTGTTTTTTGACCCCAGGAATCTCCTGTTGAAATATATGTACAAGTTAAAGACTCATCCTGTACAATTCTTGGAATCAGGAGATCAATATACAAATATTCGATCGTTGCTTGGGTCCAGTCATATGCTTTCACACTCAAATATTCCTATCAATGAGTTTTCATTATTTCGAATCAATCATTCTTTCGAAGAATCATGGAAAAGAAATCTCACAACACTGCTAGCACGCGTCAGTAAATGGGGCGATGATATAACATTCATTAAAGCATTCTTCAGACCTTTCCTATTACCGATACTATAAATATTTCAACAGGGTAAAGGCTATCACTGTCGTTGAGGCTTTTAGGTTGACTGAAGCGTGAAAACAGAAGCACATATGGCAAAGCATAAATAGAACATCTGAAGGTTTGGGTGGAGAAATTAACATTGTATTGAGGATAAATTTTAATGTTCTATTGAAAGATCCTTCCTGATAGACATGGATTATTTCAAATCATTTTCCAGTTAAGGAAAAGCAGTCTCATTTCTACCGTCCAAATAAGTCAACTTAATTCGGTTTGACAAGATTATCTATAAGTTCCTCTAGTTTAAACAAGTGGAGATAAAAAAATTGGTATTTTATAGAAATCAATAAAAAAATATAATATTTGAAATTAAATCGTTTTTGTGTTTGGAAGTTGTATGGCCAGTGATTTTTTTGTTATCCTAGTATCTTCTAGTAATAAATTACATAGTTTTGTCACGCCGACAGGCCCAAGAAAATCCGAAAATAGATGCAACCTTTAAACATCAAATTTTTTCATCTGGTGCCTCATTTATAAACTTTTCAATTTGTTCATGTATCAGAAGTTTTTCATTTTTGGGATGACATCCTTCACTTTTCTGTTTTAAATATCTTGAAGTATTTATTTTTACCAAAGGCGCTTGACTTTTGACTTTTGAATACAATTCGAATGATACCGTCTTTTTTATTTGTGGACAAGCACTTGTTAGCAACCATAGCTTTGGCAACATTTGCCATTCACAACAACCTTGTCATTATTTGAATTCTAAAATGCATTTTGAAGTTTAATTTCATTCCAAATTCATCGATTCTATCATGAAAAAAAGGCAGTTATACAAAAAGTATTGTATGATATTTTTATTAAAAGTTATTTTACTTTGTGAGCTCCGCTCCTTCACTAAATTTTTTCACATGCAAAATGAAACATCACTTCTAACACTCGCATAAATGAATATCTATAACCGGAAATTTCGTTATTTTCTATTAATATTTAATAGTTTATTAATGAATTTAACAGTGAATATTGTTTCGATTTTTATTTGAACTTTCATAGTGCAGAATTAAGAGTACACGAGTCTTAAATTGAAAATAGACCACTCTAACAAAAAAATAGAATAAAGTCGCTGGGAACAAACACTGAACAATCTTCAAAAAGAGTTGTAGTCCTATGCCATTTAATACAATAATCCCATGTGAAGTTGAATGCCCATGCATCTCATGCATCAATAGAAGGAAAATGATACATTAATAGGGGGTCATTACTCGACAATTTACACGTTGAAACGCCTTGTTATTGTAGGGTCGGTGAAAAAAAAATTAATTGGGGCATACAAATTTTAATCCTCAATTAAAAATATTGCTATGGCGACAGCCATAGATACCTTGTTCAAAGAAGAATTAAAATACTAAAGAGTCGTTGAAATTTTAATACTACATTGAACATTTACAGCATTGGCGATTTGCGGTACCAATATACCTTGTTTAATGAAGGATTGAAATTTTAGAAAGTCATTAACTTTTTCATCATTTTTCATATAGTAAAATAAATAAATTTCAAGTATAGAGTTTTTCAAAAAGAAGTTGCTACTCTCTAGAATAGATAGAAAACTGCAAAATAGTAGTTTGTTCATTAAAAAATTTTTGTGTCGCCATCCTTATTCAAGATACAGGGCGTTGAAAAAGTAAATAATTTACACACTTTTTACGATTTTACCGAAACTACTGGCAACATTGTGATGAAATTTGATACGAATATGTTTTGGAAGCTGATACATCTGAGTAATATGTTTTGACTCTCATAGAGGGCGCTTGTTACACGGTTCGTACCAAGTTGTTCTGAACATAACTTTTTTGATATAAGATTCATTAAGCTAGATTCTGAGCGATTTTAAACATCATTCAATTTTACACCAAAACAGTACTCTTGATGAAACTCGAAACTGTGCACCGGTTTCTAGTTACAAAAAGTTACTAAAAAGTTCTGTGTGTTCATCATAGATTGAAATATATCGATATAACCTATAAAATGATTGAATATATTTTTTTCAAGACAAATAAATTCGAAGAATTTTTTATGGAATCATATTATTTTCATCATTGTTATATTGACAAATTTTCAAATTTAGCTTCATTTGCAAAGGAGAGACAAGCAGAGATGATGTCTAAAATATACACACCCACACTATTTCGCTGTAGATCAGTCATGAGAATTGGAAATTCAGGATTGATAATAAAAATAGCGAGGAATGCTGCAACATGAAATCTAGCAGACTTTCTAGGAACTCCAATGGAGAGATATCATTCATTAAATAATTAAGACTTCATCAAAGATAACTAAAAGTTCGTTCTCTTTGAAGACCCTTCAGCAATCTTTGCATTCTTGATGACTATCGAAAATTCAGCCAAGTTCTTCCCCTGTGTTATTTTTTCTGAGTATTGACGAACAAAAAGTATAAAGCTGACATAACTTTACGATTTCATAGCCAAGTTGTTGAAACAAATATTCGTTGACAAATTGTGAATCATTTGAAGTGTGAAATGCTATAAAATAGATCACTATTATTTGTATTTATTGATACTGTCCATTTCATGATACATTAAATAATATACCAAATGTTGATTTCGATTAAAATTCAGTTACTTTTCAGGCAGTTTAAAGATGTACGAAAACACCTCGAAAAAGTAAATGATTGTTACCTGAATAACTAGCAAAACGCGATTAATACTGGCAGAAACCTCCTGGATTGTTGTTTATGATTAGGAAAAATAACGTCGTATAATGTCTCTTTGAAGGTATAATCATGTGGAATAGGTTTCCATCTATTGCTCACTCCTGACTGTAATGACTTTTCTCTATTTGCAGTATCGTAATGAGTTCATTACAGTACTGAAAGTAGTGCCGTAATGAAACTCATTACAGCATCGTTTTCAGTTATATTTTTCGTTTTATGATTGTCAGTACTGACCTCCGATCGAATCAAGTTTCGAATCAAATCAATTCAAATTCCGTGATCTGTCAAATTTCGTATGTCACCCCAACTGCCAAGATACAAAACAAAAGTCACTAATCTGAATTTTCATTTTAATTTCGAGAGGTTTTCACAAAAATTGACTGAAATAGAGAAAATACCGTCTAATACTCGTTACAGAAGGCAATTCCAACACTCATGCTATCGAAAACTCGCTCCTTCGTCGCTCATTTTCGAACTTCGCATTCGTGTTGGAATAGGAGCTCATTCTGCAACTTGTTTTAGAATATACTATTCTCTATTTCAGGTTCGTAATGAGTTCATTACAGTACTAAAAGTAGTGCTGTAATTAAACTCATTACAGCATTGTTTTCAGTTATATTTTTCGTTTTATGGTTGTCAGTACTGACCTCAGATCGAATCAAGTTTCGAATCAAATCAATACAAATTCCGTGATCTGTCAAATTTTGTATGTCACACCAACTGCCAAGATACAATACAAAAGTCACTAATCTGAATTTTCAATCGAATTTCGAGAGTATTTCACAAAAATTGACTGAAATAGAGAAAATACCGTCTAATACTCGTTGCAGAAGGCAATTCCAACACTCATGCTATCGAAAACTCGCTCCTTCGTCACTCGTTTTCGAACTTCGCATTCGTGTTGGAATAGGAGCTCATTCTGTAACTTGTTTTAGAATATACTATTCTTGCCTTTTTTTTCTCCAAAATTAATCTGACAGTTCTAGGTGAAAACTGAAAATTTGAGACCTATCCGAAAACACCTCGAAAAAGTTAATGATTGTTACCTCAATAACTAGCAAAACGCGATTTATACTGCCAGAAACCTGCTGAATTGTTGAAAAACTCGCAGTACCGACGATAAACTTCTTCACGTTCCCTTGTAGTTAGGCGAGGCGAGAGGTATCTTGATGAATTCCAGCCATTTTCGATTCGGTAATACTTGGGAAATATTCAAATCCAAAACAATTTGTCGATGTAATCAAGAACATGAGCATACATATTTTCAAGAAAATAATTCGAACTCTGAAATGTCAAAACTTAGTGTTTTCAATCAACACCAACCTAAATCCTTGAACTCAAAAGTTACTGATGGTATATTACCAACATATTTTCGAGATTCCACAGCCGCCCGAAATGCCAATCATTTTGAAATATATGTACATACATCTTTGGCGATTGTTTACCTTGTTTAATTAAGGATTCAGATTTCAAAGAGTCAATAAATTTTTAATTCTGCATCAAACTGCTATAGCATTGGCGATAGCCGTAGAGACCTAGGCTTTAGTGGAGGATCAAAATTTTAAAGACACATCAAATTTCGAAGGACATTGATGCAACTGACACAGAAAAAAAGATCCTTGAATTGATTAATGTTTTCCTGTCTCGAAAATTAATAATTTTTTTCGACATCCCATGAACTCGAAACGTTCGAGTGTCATTCTCATCTCACCCCTCCCATCTCCCTTACCGAATCCTCTCCCCAATCACCTGATGACTCCATCGATTCATCTGGAACAGCTCGCCGTGTTCGTCTTGATTTTGGAAAGCTCGTTTCTGCCGCAGATGCCGAGGAAAATGAATCTTCCAGCAGCGAGGACGCAGCAGCCACGAAGAATCGTACTTTAGGATGGTCTGAGGACGCTTCTACGGCCGATTCCACATCGGACCTGTCATCCTCCGTGTCCCTGGAGGGTCGGAAGAGTTCAAGAGGTTACATATTTTATGCCTTATCTCGAGTCAGTTTGGCGCACATTGAAATATTGACCGTTTGTTCAACAGGGGGAAGGATTTTCGAGTGATTTAACACGTTTTTAGGGGTGGTTTTGGGCTGTTTGGAAGAAGGACAGGTTAATTGAGGAGGTCGCGTGCAAAACCGGATATATCCACTTTCACATTTTTTTTCAGGAGATGAGAAAAACATCCCATGTATTTGTTTTATAAAAATATGTGGTTTTGAGAACACTGTTCCAATTTAATGGGTTTGACGTATAGTTTTTTGTAAAAAAAAGTGAAAATCTCGCCATTATTAGCAAAAAAACATTGGATATGTCCGGTTTTGCACACAAACGACACATTGTGAGCAAAAAAAAAATTTATTTTTCTTAAATAAAAAACAAAACATCAAGTTTAAGTGATATTTGCAAAAATAATAAATAAAATTAAATATGTAATGCACTTTCTTCATGCAGACAGTCACATAGTTCATCTTCTTGGGTTTCGTTATTTTCCGAAATATTTACGTTTTCTACTCTGTTTACTGTCTAATAATAATAATACTAATAATAATAGCTCGATTAAGGACTTGATCGCCCGATCAGACTTGTTCACTTGGATATATACGGTTTTGCTCCAAACGTCCAACTTTGCTTCACAATTTTAAAGAGATTTATAGGGTTTTGATAGCAAACGAATATGTAGGCCTATAGATATCACGACCTAGATCACGCTCCGCCCTTATATGACCCTTAACAAGCTTCATATACACGACACGAAGGTTATTAGAGAGTTATCGAAATGCAAGCAGAGGCCTAACTCAAATAAAGTTTACCTCATTTTGATGTTTACCCATGCGCATTCACAAAAGATTTTAAGGTAGCCTTAAATAAAATACAGGTCTCCTGTACTTAACTTAAATAAAGGACAGCCGTATTTAAATAAAAAATCCCTTATTTTGACAGTTCTCCCAATCTTCTAGGTTAAACAACTTCTGACAACTGTCAAAATAAAGGAAATGTCATAATAAAGTTGTCAAGAAATTAAATCATTTCGATAGCTCAAATATCCGACCAACGTTAAGGGGTCTTTTACTACAGGATCTTTTAATAAAGTTAGGCCTGTATTTGTGTTTTGATAACTCTCTTATTATTATCCTTCTCCCTTAACTCCATATTCTTTAACTTAACATCAGCGCAAACAACTGCTAAATGTAGTAAACTGCAGCGTATGAAATATTCGAAATTTGAGCAGAGTCGATGGGCCACCTACAGGGATGAAACAAACATTCGAAATAAACACCCCTGTTTACGTCGAGTACAAGGGGCGGTTTTATACGGCCACTATATGCGTTTCCTTTGTTTGAGATTCGTGATCTTGCATGAATGAAGTGAAGCGCCATAGGGTCCCGAGATAGGGCGAAACAAAAGTATTGTCTCCCCGCAAATTCGAGTTAGGCTCGTGAAATATGACGAAAATATTTCGCGACGGGAAAAATACGACAAAGAAATTCCGCCTCCTGTTGTTGGTGGGAGTTTATGTGTTCCTCTAGAAGTAGCAAGATCGCAGCAACGCAAGAGGAAGCTACATCAATTCTATTAAGCTGGCATATTCTCCAGAATTATGGCTTGTTTGTTGATGAAGACCAACATGAATAGATTGACTCTACATGCCGGGTGTTCAAAAACCAACGTTCCTCTATTTTGGAAGCCAATAATTCTGAACCACAAAAAATGATAAAGTTTTACATAAACATGTATCAACAAATGAGCCATTTTGGAGATATGAACGATTTTCGGTGTTCAAAATAAACTGCTTCACAAGGGTTAGGGATATCGTATTCAATCGTTCTGAGAAAGATGTAATCTTCGAGAAAATCGCTATGAAATCATTTAAAACTCAATAACAACTTGAATCGATCCAACAAAAATCAGTATGAGACATTTCGTTGATCTGGTCGACTTTTTTCTGAAGTTTGGTTCTTTGCATATGCTACATGAATGTTTTCATTTTGAAATGGAGTCAGTTCATCAACGGCTTCGATTTGAAAAAAGGTTTCTGAAAATGAACAAACGCTCAGGCTAATAGAGCGATCGGAATGCTACTGGGTGGCCTAACTCAGGTTGTTTTAGCGGAAAGGGTTCAAGCCAGCCAAAGTGTGATATCTCGACTTTGGAATAGGTTCAGGGAGACAGATTCCGTGTTGTAAAGACCAAGGCTTGGTGGGCGACGAAAAAAAACACCTGCTCAGGATCGTTTCATCACCGTTTCAGCGAGAAGAAAGCCTACATCTACGTGTAAAATGCTACGGAATACTCTTCAAAATGCAGATGGGGTCCAAGTTTCCGTCGAAACCATCAGACGACGTTCGAAAGAGGTGAATCTAGTTTCTAGGCGTCCAATAAGAGGAGTTCCATCAACACGTGACCATAAGACTGGAATGGTCAAGGCAATTGAAACGATCAATGGCGTAGTGTCCTTTTCACTGATGAATCCAGATATGGACGCTTTTCAGATTCTCTAAGAATAAGGGTATGGACAATCCCACGCATACACCGTAATCGTCGCTATGTCCAAGGAGTCCATCCATTCCGAGGGGGTAGTGTTATGGTATGGGCCGGGATATGTTTCAACGGGCGCACATATCTACACATTTGTCCTGGGAATATGACCGCCTTACACTATAAGGTGCATGTCATTGACAATGTTTTGACAAATTTTCACGCTGCTATTGGTAAAACTTTTCAATTTCTAGACGATAACGCTAGACCGCTAGAACTCAGCCATAGTTGAGAATGCGCGCGAGGAGCTTGGAATTCCACTTTTACATGCATTGGATATGCTCCAAATAAGATTAGATAATCATCAACCTATCCCAGAATCCTTAAATGATCTGAGAGAGCTTCTGTCCCGTTTATGGAACCAAATTCCTAAAGAAACAACATCGTGTGTAGTACGTAAAGATAGTCTTAAAATGCTTGAATTCTCTGGGAATGAAATTTTGTTATTTTTCTCGATATTTCTTAATCACCCTGTATACGCTGCAGACCTAGAGGCTAAAATTAATTTTATTTCCTGCAACTTGAAATCATATTAATATGAATTTCATCACAAAATCTCATTTAAACTATATTTTTTTGCAATTTAAGGCAATAATATCCCTAACTCATGTGGAGCAGTTTATTTTCTCTCCGGTGAATCGGAAAAAATTGTATAGGAACTCTTGACCTTAAGAATCTATTATTAAAATATATGAACAAGTCAAAGACTCACCCTGTATGCTTTGAAATGCGATGGTTTTAGTTTCTTCGCTGAGTATTTAGGTTATTTTGACAAAAAATTTTCCACCCCCAAGAAGTGACGGGGAGCACCCTTAAGATTAAAGCATACTTTGGCATAGGTTAGACTTTGTTTCTTGAGCTATTTCATACCAACTGTGAAAATCAAGTAAATTGATACATTAGGATAGAATAAGTAACAAATACCCTCATTCATCTATTGAAATATTTTCTGGGAGGTCTCTGCATTTTCCTGAAAACTTAATATGATTTTTCTCTCCCAGTCTCTGAAATAAGAAAGAATTAGAAAAATTTTTTTAATAATATAAGAAAGGCCCCTGCGTAAAAAATTTGAGCACTTATTTGTCAGGGGCCAAAACATTACGAGAAAAAATTGTTGCCTAAAAATGAACAGAAAGAAAATAAAAACACTTTGAAATCTCAAGCGTAACGTTTCGGAGTCTAAAGGCGATTTCGATTGACTTTGGTTCTTGGTTGGTTCATATTGGTGACGTCTCGAATCAGCTGTTTCGCCGAAATTTGAACCGTTTTCGAAAGCGTGATTCGTTTGAAGTTGTTATTTATGAACCGAGCGGTCAACCCTTAACCAACCAAAACAGCCATTCGAAATCGACTTAAATCAGACTCCTTGACAAATGTCAATCCAAAAATCAAAAAAATTGTCACGATTCTACAAAGTTGCATGAAAATCAGTTATTGTCTGACGAAGGAGTCTAATTTAGACTCCGAAACGTTACGCTTAAGATTTCAAAGTGTTTTCATTTTCTTTCTGTTCATTTTTAGGCAACAATTTTTTCTCGTAAAGTTTTGACCCCTGACAAATTAGTGCTCAAATTTTTTACGCAGGGGCCTTTCTTATATTATTCAAAAAATTTTCTAATTCTTTCTTATTTCAGAGACTGGGAGAGAAAACCCATATTAAGTTTTCAGGAAAATACCCTCATTGACTGAACTACACCGTCAATGAAATTATCCAATGAAGGGGAATTCAAATTCTATTCATACTGAAGTTCATTTTCTTTAGCGACCCAAGTATAATGAAATTACGGTCGTTTTCGCCAAAAGTTATCAAGTGGTTCTATTTCACTGGACGACTGGGCAGTTATTCTGGCGCCAGAAATTGCGAAATAGCCCGTTTATGAATTAAACGGACGAAAGTATGATAAATGTAGGAAGCTTGGGAATTTGAATATGTTGAGGATTATCCCACAACTGAGAGAGCACTCGACTCTAGTACATTCTCAGTCACGAAATAGCTGTGAATACTGTTCGCAATATATTCCGCCAGTGTACCGATTTAATTTATAGTAATGAGAAGCAACTGAATGCCATTCATAAAAAAAGAGAAGTTCTTTGAAACAGCAGCTCCTAATTACTTAATTAATGGCATCTTTTCTATAGCTTATGTATAGAAAGAGTATGTGGGCTGGCCGCGAATTTACTACATACAGAGTGTGTTTTGAGTATGCTACGCTGCAATTATCTCGTAAACGGATGGAACAATTTTTTATAGATTTTTGTGTGTAGGGTTTTTGTGATTTGGTCGATATTATGGTGGTATTCAAATTGTTGTCAGATTTTTCTATTTTCCAGAATAACAATGAACTTTTTTATTCAAAATGGATCACACAGTATATTTTCTGCATTTTGAGATTCTCAAGAATTTCTGAATAATTTTCATGCATGTTTCTCATACCTCAATGCCATAATTTCGGCATTATAGCCAGATTTTCATATCATCTCGAGTGAAGTTTGAATAATTTTTTTCGAGCATCTGCATCTACTGACAAAAAATTCCTAACTACTCAAATGTAAACATTCCTTGTTAGAGGAAACATTCGAAGATTATTTAAATAAATTGAGTTTATTTGACCCATCTTCAAATACATTGTGAGTCTTTGACTAGCACATATTATATTTTTTCAATATATTCCTGTGATCAAAAGAAATAGGTACTTTTTTCATATACAATTTTTTCCGGTTCAACCTAGAGAAAAGTTTCAGCCAGTTTAACCTTTCAGCCGCTGGAAACATGCCACTCAATTTTTTCGAGCATTAGATCTACCGCCTGAACCTTAAAAAAATGTAGCAGAAATTAAATTCTGTGATTTTTTCGAACAGAGTTGCATTCAGCCAAAGTAGCCAATTTTTTGTATTTCGCTGATATAGAATTTTTTAAATGATAACTGGAGAAATGCACGTTTCACGAGATTTCGAAATGGTCAAATATTCATTAACTAGCATTGAACTTTGGTTCCTTGAATTTCTGGTATAATTATGGAATGTAGTATGTAATGGTCTCTATGACTAAAATAAGAACATGTATCTTTTCAACCGAATCAAAAAAATGTGAAGGCAAAAAGTGTTTCTTTTGAACTCAGGAATATCCTCTTAGAAAATAAGTGCTAATCAAAGACTCATCTTTTTTTCTAGAATTGACTAGTAGAAGGGGAGACAGTAAAAATTAAAGCATAAAAACACATCAACTGACCTACGTATTATTAATGATTACTCGAGGATATGTCATATCGAACTACAGCGTGCCAAAAAAGTAACGTAACTCCTTTTGATGACGGGAAAAAGTAGTTAGTTTATGTGCGCGATGTTGATTGGACCATCGCTCCCGCTTCGTATCGGCTTGATCTTTGTTTTTTCTAATTTCGGTAACCAAGCGCTATGTGAAAGAGGGGTCTCTTCTTTTCTGTTCCTGTTTTCTTGTATTTATAAATTTCAATGGCTTTCATGTTCAGCCTGGGATAATAACTCCGTACAAGAATTATTGACGAATAACGCTAATTTTTGGCATGATAATGATGACGAATCAGGAATGGAAATCACTTTGATTAATATGAATATGTACATGCGTTCCAATTCTCCTTCCATTCAAATGCATCCAATTTTCGATAAAAAAAAAGGTTGGTATATAACCTCTGACCCTTAATACTGGTACTGAATGTCTTGAAAGCAATGCTAAAAACAATATTTTAATAACGTAACAATTTCACACCATCCTTCTGCACCCTCAGTCTAGACAGCGGTCAATATTTCAACTTTTTCATATCGTTCTACAGGCTGTTTCATTGGTAAATGAACATACGTTAACCTGAGTTAGAGCTACCCTAGGCGAGTCAAAAACACCGATATATGATAGGTCTAATCAATTCCATAACCGAGATACAGGGTGGTTCATGTATTAACCAAAAAATTCAATTGCTGATAACTTTTGAACCAACCGGTATTTTCAGTTGATACTTTGAACGTATCATAACCTTCCACACGATCGATTTACATTTGAATTCCTGAAAAATTCCAGGTATATTTGAAAAATATGGGACTTCTTCCAAACTGAGATTCAACACCTTAGAATTTTGGGATTTGATTGAGATATTTGGAAAGAGCAGAAAATTTTCTTTGAGGTTTGGTAGATCTCATTGTCCAGCACGTGATTTTGCCCAAAGAAAGCTTCAGGGAAAGATTCAGTTGAATATTGGAATTCCACTCAATTCTCTGAAAAATCGTACATTTCGATCAAAATAAATTTTTTTCGTCCTACTAATTGCACAATCGTATTTCATAATATTCTGGGGAATCATTTCAATGCATTCTCGGAAGAACATTATTGATTGAGAAAAATGTATTTGAAGTCAACAACGATGAACACTCAACGTGATTTACAGAATGTTTTCGAAAGTAACACCGATTTTCTCAATACACATACTTTTCCGCTTCAAAATATGTCTGATACTTTTTCGATCATGCCTGGAGTTTTACGTATTTTATTACAGGTGACTTCGATATCTCTTCACTTCTTTTCTCAGGTGAATATCCTAGATATCCCAAAAAAATCCAAATGAAATGATCAACAGGATTGAAATCTGGTGATCAAGCGGACTAGGAATGCAGTCCACCTCTGTCTATCCACAGATTTAGAAACTATTAATCTCAAAAATATCTGAACATTACTCTGAAATGAGGTGGAGCTCCACCATACTGAAAATGCATTCCTGCAATGTGCGTACCTTCGAGTAATACAGGAAGATGATTCTGAAGGAAATCTAAGTAAAGATCACCCGTAAGCCGTTTTGGTAGGACGTGTAATCAATCAATTGATGTTTATAAACGCATCAACGTACGTTGGTTGAAAATTTATTTATTTATTTATTTAACATACAAAGTATGAATATACGGGAAACCCCCATCTAGATAAAAATACAATTGTAATAAAAAAATACATATTCCAGCAGAACAGAGCGAAAACAAAATAACAATAACAAAAAAGTACACAATATGGTCATACTATTGCTTGCCATAAATCCCTCTTGAATGCATAAGTTGAACAAGAAAAGTTAACATTGATCTCATTGGCAGATATCACAGATCGGTTTGCAAAAAAATTTAGGCTATAACTAGTTCTATGCACATAAGTATTGAACAAGGGCCTATGTCTGGTAGAACGACTCGGAACTCTTAAATGAACTAACTCAAGTCGTCTGGGGCAATCCACACGGCCATGCAGAATTTTATAGAGCATTAATAAATTAGCCACACGTCTTCTTGCTGACAAGGATTTAATGTCAAAAATCATACTCAGATAATTCAATCTATTCATGGGAATTCCACATATTGAAGATACCAGTTGTCAAAATTAAATTAGTTTAAATTGTTTTAGTCTACTCGAAACAATCCTTGTGGGATACAATTTTTTTTTTTTATCGAATAGAATATTGAAAAATGCAAATATTTCATCAGTTCGAGATGAAATTTTTCCAATATGATTGCAATGAACCAGTTTTCTACGGAATTATTGGGATTCCAACATTAAATTGGAATATTTCTTTGAGCAAAATCACGGGCTGTACAATGAAATCTATTAAAGCCCATAGAAAATTTTCTGCTCCTTTCAAATATCTCAATCAAATCCCAAAATTCCAATATACAAGGTATTCAATCTCAGTTTGGAAGAAGTCCCATATTTTTTAAATACGGACCTGAAATTTTTTGATAATTTGAATATTAATCGATCGACCTGTAGCAGTTTATCATATGTTCCATGTATCAACTAAATATACCGGTTGGTTCAAAAGTTATGAGATATTGAATGGACCAGCCTATGTATCTCGGTTACGAAATTGATTAGACCTATCATATATCGGCTTTTGGACTCGCCTAGGGTAGCTCTAGCTCAGGTAACCGTATGTTCATTCACCAATGAAACACCCTGTACACTTCTTCAGTAATAACAAAAACCTTCACCTCGGACAGATAGCTCAACGCGTTGCAACAGCGACTTCCAATGGATAGCTAAGGAAGACCCAACGAACGACCTCAACCTCCCCAAGATGGACGTCCAAACACCCCCCTCTCCAACCTCCACCAAACCCCCAATCAACCGAAACAGCCCTCGGGAGAAGCCTCAACGAAAGGAGAAAGCACCAGGCAGCCTTGACCGACGAAGACCCAGTCACAGCCGTCAGGAGAGAGACCAAAAGTCGAGGTCAACCCACCTGAAGAGCCCCTCAAGGTCCGAGGAGTTCCAGCCCTGCCCCAGCTGGTGCTGCAGCCCAACCGAGACCTATGGCTTCGACCATTTTCACAGGAGACACGAGAGGAACGACCCCCATAAGTATGGGAGCAATCCCATGTTGGTGGAGCAGAGGGGAAGCCATCCTGACATTTATGGTGATATGAGCAGGTGCAGGCATGAGATGGTGGGGTGTTGCTCCTATCACATGGCGCCTCCACCGTGTTACTTTTACGGGGATAGGGGGTACAGGTGGACTCCTCCATCCTACGCGAAGGTAGGAGTTTGAAGTGGATTTGTCTCGATATCTTAAAATTGCGATGGAGAAACTTAATTTGGGTTTCTCTCCCAGTTTCTGAAACAAGAAACGGTACAGGTAGAATTAGAAAAAATTCTTAAATAATAGAAGAAAGGCCCCTGCGTAAAAATTCGAGCACTTATTTGTCAGGGGCCAAAACTCTACAAGAAGAAATTGTTGCCTTACTATGAACAAAAAGAAAACACTTCGAACTCTGAAGCGTAACGTTTCGGAGTCTGAATCAGATTCCTTCGTCAGACAATTTCTAGTTTTCATACAACTTCGTAGAATCGTGATGATCTTTTGATTTTTGATTGACATTTGTCAATATATGATTAACATATATAGATTACTACCCCATTTCCAATTGTAATTCAGACAGTATTGTCAATTGACATTCAGAAAACATCACTTGTATCTCAGATTAGTCATATGAAATTCTGATTAGTCAATTGAATTTCAGAAAACATCAAATGTATTTAAGATTATTCATTTGAATTTCCGAAATGATCAATTGTATTTCAGAAAACATCAAATGTGATTCAGATAACACACTCAATTGAATTTGAGATATGGTGAATTATGTTTCAGAAATGACAATTTGAAATTCATTTTTTACGCACATTGATACCAGAAACATTTAATCTTTAACACAAAACTGAAAAAATTCGAAGCCTACAGGCATGTCTGCCATCGCAATTGCATCTTAGCTCGGTCCATAATATTTTCCAGGTATGTTAGTCTTTTTTCAATAACCCCCGGTGGCACACTGTTTGGAATTCTGAGGTTTGTTTTTTGGTCAGTTCTTATTTTCGACCATATAATTTCAATTGGATTGAGCATGGGAAAATAAGGACCCATCCGCAGCAGTACTGCTACTGTTTGGGTGATTACTTTCTCCAATCTCGAATGGCATGCAGCATTATCACAGACGACACCAGCTGTTGACACTGTTGTCAATTGCAGCTCCAATTAAATATGTACTCAATTTGACTAATTTTCATTAGATTTTATCATTGTTTCATAAACAAGGGTGTTTTGTGCTTCCTTTGAGTAGCTTCTGAGGGGTTTCACAGAAACCCAGAATGAATGGAAATACATACCTTGAAGCTACGGTGTTAGATGAGGAATCGATTGAGAAGTTTCAGCATATTTTTACTAAAATCCAGTGTTGAAGAAAAGAAAGAGCCAACACCAAGAGATTTCACCAGATTATATTGGTCTTATTCATACATGGAAACATACCTGATTTAATATGATGATATATGGTTGACGATATGATAACCATTATTAAAATGAGTAATAATAATAATAACTGTTATTTATTGACAAGCAAAAGGCCATTGACCTGGGGACCTTCAGCCTCAAAATCTGACTTAAATTCAAATAATATTCGAACTTTTGAATAATAAATTAAGATTCCTGAAATTCAATTGACTAATCTGAATTTCATGACATATTCTGAAATTCAATTGACTTATCTGAATTACATTTGAAATTTTCGGATATTCAATTGACTAATCTGAAATTCAATTGACGCTTTCTAAAATTGAAGTGACAAATCTGAAATACAATTGACGGTTTCTGAATTACATTTGGAAATGGTGTAGATGTTGATATCGGTATTTTATTTCAAAATTCCCTGAAACCAGTTCTTTTTCAATGAATCTATCCAAATTCGATCTTTTCCTACTGAGCAATTAGCGATTGCTTGTCAAAAAATAATTTCTTTCAATATCAATACTAGGCCGAGAAAATTAGCTTCAAGAAATGGTGTGCCTGGAAATAATTGGTGGTGTTCGGGAAACTGTTTTAATCATTCTTTTGGGCCTCTAATAAGAGTAGTTTGAGCTTTGTCCCAATTTCTCAGTGGGGCGTATGTCGTGACGTTCGAAAAACCTCGAAATTTTCGGACTATTTTAGGTTTTTAATAGCTCCTAAACTGAGCACTTTATAACAAACATTATAACATTCAAAAGTGTTGAGCATTAAATTCTGCGTCTAGAAAGTATTACGACATTATGTTTTGAACAAGTAGTTTTAAAGAAATCATACATCCAAATATGGCATATTTTCACACTTTTCAAAAAAACGCATTTTTTCACTATAAAACGTAAAATACACTGCGCAAAAAAATTAACGCACATTCTGAAAATCTCAATTTTAATGAAAGTTAACTCTACATTGACTCCATAACTTATTTTTTATGTTCTCTCGGGAAGGTTTTGAACGAAACAAGAAACAATAAATGGAAGAAAAATTCAGGATTTCCCCGAATCTTATGTGAAAGAAGAGAAATGAACAATTTTCAAAATATTGAAATGCTGATAAGTGATTTAATACTTGTTATTTCCACCCCTTGCGTTAATTACAGCTCGGCAACGACGGTTCATACTCAAAATGAGTGATCTTAAAATGTTCTGATCTAATCCTTCCCAGATATCTCCGAGTTGAATTCCTAAGTAATAAATGCCCACTTGCACCGTCAAATATATGTCTGACTCAAATTTTAAGTTAGGTTTGAGACGCCGATTCTCTTGCGCCGCAGTTTAAAAGTCACATAAGTTATGACTGTTTGAGCCGCGAATATTCATGGCTTAAAAAAGACTTTAGCCCGTCTCAAATATTCAAACGTCAAACGAACTTCAGTTTTGACGTGTTGTTTTTGATTGCGTGATTTTAATAATTATTATGGATAGATTTTTATTAAATGAAATTGATTATCTATATGAGGATGATTTCGACATATTAGATATCATTGACTATGGCTTTCCCAGAAGTCTAGAATTTAATAGGGCCGATCACTACCATGATATGGACGAATTTTTTTGGCGATTTCGTTTGAACAAAAAAAACTACTCTGCAACTGCTGAGATTAATTGAGGACGATTCGGAATTGTCAAGTGATATGTAAGTACATATCTTATTATATCTGATGTATGATGATGTCAAACCTCAAAGAAAGGAGTTTAAGCCTTGATGATTGTAGGAGTCAGAGTGTATCAGCGATGAGTCAACTCCTTACGTGCCTCCGACTCTACGCATCAGCGGGACATTTATTGGCTGTAGCCGATTTGATGAAAATCCACGAATCTACAGTATCAAGAATAGTTGTTCGAGTTTCAGTATTCATGTTATTGTAGCAATTGATTGTACCCATGTAATTATTCATTCTGCTGGTACTATTTACTCTTGTGAATATGAAAAGTATTACTTCGATGATATTCCACAGGTTCAGAATTATGTCATGCAAGTTACGAATAAAGAATTGTTGAAATCAAATCAAATCAAATCATTTGCTTCAAATAAAAAAAATTGGTTGTACTGTGCCAGTTCGTCAGCGGCCCAAAGTATATGTCGTTCTGTGAATCAGAATACTGAGAAGGAAAATTCGTAGACAAATTATCTTGTTCGTCTATGAATTCGAGTGTTCTTCTTACTTCGCTGTGCTCATTGCCGACACAAAACCATTGGTCATGTCGCATTTCTATATGTCTATATTTAAGGGCGCCTTAGATAAGGGTGTCTTAACCAGAAAACGGTGCAAGTAGGCATTACAATTGCAATGGAGAATGCGTATTCCTGAAAACTTAATTTGGGTTGTCTCTCCCAGTTTCTGAAACAAGAAATGGTACAGGTAGAATTAGAAAAAAATTTTAAATATTAGAAGAAAGGCCCCTGTGTAAAAATTTTAGCACTTATTCGTCAGGGGCCAAAACTTTACAAGAACTTTGAAGCGTAACGTTTCGGAGTCTAAATCAGACTCCGTCAGACAATTTCTAGTTTTCATATAACTTCTTATAGTACGAGAGCTAGTGAACCTTTTGAGTAACGGTTTGTCTGTAAGGCTAGAAATTTTTATAGCGATAGTTCCTAGCATGCTGAGGACGAAAACCATAACCTGGCACCCCTCACCCATGCACATCATCAACCCCTATATCTTTGAAAGTGTTAAAAAAAGTAAGGTTGAAACTTTCATACGATGTTGTTTATCCATTGTTAAGTTAAAAAAAAATTGACAGGCGATTTCAACGAGCACAAGTACCTGCCAGGCGACTCGAAAAGAGTGTAAAATACGAACAAAAATGAACTTTTTTCTGTAAGGCTGAAATTTATATGTGTTCGTCTGAGGGAATGAGAAAATAAGTTTTATTATTAATTTTCATCTGATATGTTATCATTAATTTCTTCATCATAAAGTAAAGTCGTTTCAAGCGTAGTACACTGTCTCCTAAATTGGTTGAGACTGCATTATAACTCAGCTTTTATTGAAAATAGAGTCATGCGCATGACTCTATTTTCAGTAATATCTGAGATATAATGCAGTCTCAACCAATTTAGGACACAATGTACTACGCTTGAAACGACTGTACTATATGAAGAAGAAATTAATGATAACATATCAGATGATGATGAAGATTAATAATAAAACTTATTTTTTCATTCACTCAGACGAACACATATATAAATTTCAGCCAGTTCATTTTTGTTCCTATTTTACACACTTTTCGAGTCGCTTGGCAGGAACTTGTGCTCATCGAATCCGCCTATCAATTTTTTCTCAACTTAACAATGAATGAGCGAAATCGTATGAAAGTTTCAACCATACATCGACAAGTTTTTTTTTATTTTTTTCTTTACACTTTTAAGGATATAGGGGTTGATGATTTGCAAGGGTGAAGGGTGCCAGGTCATGGTTTTCGTCCTCAGCATGCTAGGAACTATCGCTATAAAAATTTCTAGCCTTACCGACAAACCGTTACTCAAAAAGTTCAGTAGCTCTCGGACTCGTGACAATATTTTGATTTTTTTATTGACATTTGCCAATATATGATGAACATATATTAATATTGATTACTAGAAGTTGATATCGTTATTTTATTTGAAAATTTCCTGAAACCAGGTGGCGTTATGTCGATGATATTTTTGTAATTTTCAACATGGCAGAGAAGCCATGAATATTCGCGGCTCAAAATAGTCATACCTTATGAGGCACTTAAACTGCGGTGCAAGAGAAACGACGTCTCAAACCTAACGTCAAATCTAAGTTGGACGTAAGTCGAGCATAAGCATTTTAACAACAACTAAACATCGACTTTGGATCTAGTGGACTAGCTGGTTTGTTGAAAATTTGGAGAATTTGCAAGAAATGACTACAATATTTAAGTACCTAACAAAAACTGTTTACATGAAAAAACCTTCATGATTATTTTCTCCGATTTTTTATCATTTATTTCTTGCTACACTATCTGTTTTACAAAAAAATTTTAATTTAAACACCTCCTTCTGGGTGTAGCAGTTTCTTTGTCAGTGAGTATATTACTCGATTGCTTGTCAAAAAACAATTTCTTTCAATATCAATACTGCTCGAAACTGATACTTCGAGTTCAGAAGATTTATTGTGCGTTCAAAATACCGCTCAGATATTTATACGTCACTCACTGTCGTTTTGACAAGGAGATTCAATATAATCACGACATGAACGCGAAACTTCCTTACATTATGAATCTCTCGAGTATCTTCATACTCAGACGGCAATCTGACAGCTAAGATGATTGATCTTTTGTGTTATTAAGTTATATAGAAAACGGGACACGCTATCCCTTCCTACCAGAAGGATTTCACAAAGGATCCTATTTCATCCTACGAGGAATATTTTTCGCGGTTGCAGAGGAAAATAAAAAGTTGCTTTTTCATTCGTTCTGTTTCCATTATTTCTGAATGATATCTTGTTGTGTTCCATGTAGCCTGGGGAGCAGGATGAAAAACTGCGAAAGCTTCAGTTCGAAAAGGACAACCTGCACTTGCAAGTACAGGTTCTCACCGACCAAATCGAAGCACAATCGTATAAAATCTCCGATCTGGAGAAGACGCTACAAGATAAGAAACACAGTCTAGTCGAAGCTGAGGAGAAACTTCAGCGGGTAAGTGATCAAATTTACTTGTATTTTTCTCCTCATATTGAAACAAAAACTTTTTGAAACGTAGATAAATTCAAAATAGTAATCATTGAAATGAATACCATCTTCATAGTCTCACAGATGCTCCGCAAGGTACTTATGAAAATAGTCTACATACTTCCCAATAATACAGAAAGAACGACTGACTTTCGTTTTTGTTTTTGGAAGTTGTATAAATTACACAATTCTTCACTTCGACAGGCTCCAAATAATCCGAAACCTTAACCATCAAGTATTTCTCATCTGGTGCCTCCTTTATAAACTTTTCAACTTGTTCACGAGTGGGAATTTTCAATTTTTTGGGACGATATCCTTCATTTTTCCATTTTAAATATGCTAAAACCTTAAAATATTCACTAACATCCACACCATTTTTAACAAAGGCGCTTGATTTAATCATTGAAAATTTGCTCCACAAAGTTGATGAACTCCATATTTTTGATTTTCCTTCTAAGTATACCAGGAAAACAGTTTCACTGAAGTTCCCTTCTACATTTTTCAATTGACACCAGGCCAGGAAATTGTTATATGCAATATCGTACTGCTGAACAGATTTTTTAGGTAGGAGTTCCAGATTTTCTCTTCTTGCAGACTATTCAATATCCATAGGAACAACCAAATCGTCACTTTTAATTAAAATTGGACTCTCGACAAACATATATATTAAGCAGTTAAAAACTCAAGACGAAAATTGGACAGGAACGAAATTCAAATGACAGCGTCTTTTCTCATTTGTTAGTAATCATAACGTTGGAAACGTTTGCTATTCACAAAAACCTTTTGATTATTTTAATGTTAAAATGCATTTTGAAGTTTATTGTCATTGCAAATTCGCCCATTTCATTATCAAAATAGGGCAGTTGTACAAAAAACATTGTATATTATTTGTGTTAAAAGTGATTTCATTTTGTTCGAGAAATTGTTCAATTCGCTCCGCTCATTGCACAAACTTTTACACTCACAAAATGAAACGTCACTTTTAACACTCATCTCATAAATTACTATTCTATACGCGTAGAGCAAAAATAAAAATTTGAAGAAATTTGAAATTTTTTTCTTCCTGATTTATTCAAAGATTGCATGGCTACTCCGAAAAATTGTTAACCAGAAAATTAAGAAACTAGAGTCTTCAAGCTTCAAGAGCATTTTTTTTATTTCCCATACGACCATGTGAAAATGAAGTTTCCCTTCTTTTGGGATGAAGATTACTTTTTTATCTCAGTGACAAGACATGATTTCATTTTTTCAGCCTCATGATGAAAGATTTGTGTGAGCCTATGATTTGAAGATGGCATTTAATTCGATGATTGTTATTTTGAATTTATCTTTGCTTCAAAATTTTCTCGGTGTGAATTTGTTGTTTTTCCATTTGTTCTTTATCTTAAAAAAACTTTTTGCAATGAAATACATACCTGTGATAGCTATTTGTGTATTGAAAGCGCAAAATGATACATTCTCCATTGAAAGAGAGTCTCTTTAAATCGACAATGAATTTACACACAATTTTTTTTCAATCGATGAATAAAAATTGAAAGTGCAGTTTCTACAATTTTTCATGACAGTTCCAAACGCTGAAGAAAGTCTTGGATGAGTTTGAAATTGTTTGTTGATTTCTGTGCCGTTTCAATTTCATTATGAATGCTTTCTTCAATGTATCCAGTAGTGAAACTTTTCCAACCTCGATGACGTTCGATTATTGAAAAAAAATCTTCTGATGGAATGTTTTTTTCCAGGAAATGTTATCGAGATCATCTCTTGAAACCCAAAAATTGGAGTTGATGAGCATAATAAGTGACCTCAAGCTACAGCAGGCGGCCGTAGAACGTGAGAATATGGAGTTACGTAACAACCTCCATATGAACAATAATGGCGACCTCAAAAAGTCCTCTTTGTTACCTCGAAACTCACCTCAACCTCATGCAGCTGTTACGCCAATACAACACTCTAGTCAGGTAATGAAAAGGCAAATTCTTTTATTAATCTCGAAAAAACTGAACTATTGTTTAATCAGAGGCTTTCTGAACAAAAAAGGTTAATTTTGTTTACTTTTGGAGATGTTATTATTACTCAGGCCCTGTATACGATAGAAAAAAAATGAAAATGCTTATAACAGATATTTTTACATAAAAGTGAGTGGCGTATTCAAAAATGTTTTAAGAGCATGGTTCTTAAGATCGGGTACAAACTTGTTATTTTTAAATGGAACACCTGTATATTTTTACGTCAAATTTTCGCAATTTTTTTCTGAATGAATTGATGTATAACAACCTTATCTTCAATGAATGTCAGCTTCAGGAATAAAAAAAAACATATATTTTTGTTTGTTTATTTAATAGTAGGCCCTGAATTCTTTTACACATGCATAACAGTTGAACATGCATAAAACAATATTAAAGTTAATATTAATATTTTTTTGTTCTCAATATGAACTGCTCCACAAGAGTTAGGGATATCGTATTCAATCGTTTTGAAAAGTATGTAATCTTCGAGTAAATCGCTGTAAAATCATTCAAAACTAAATAACGACTTGAATCGATCCAATTTTGAAATGGATTCAGTTTATCAACGGTTTCGATTTGAAACGAGTTTTCTGAAAATGCCAAGTCGTAAATTAACAAACGCTGAGGTTAATAGGGCTATCAAAATGCCTCAACCTCGTGTGTTGTATGCAAAGATGTCAAGCTGTTATTGATGCCCGTGGAGGCCATACATCGTATTGATACTTTTAAAATGCTTGAATTTTCTTGGAATAAAATTTCGTTATTTCACTCGGTTTTTCTTAACCACCCTGTATACGCTGCAGACCTGCAGGCTAAAATTAATTTTATTTCCTACAACTTGAAATCATATTAATATGAATTTTCATCACAAAATCTCATTTAAACTATATTTTTTTGCAATTTTAGTCAATATCCCTAACTCTTGTGGAGCAGTTTATTGAAGTTCATGTCATAGAGAGATATTTCGAGTATATTTTCAGAATATGAAAACATAAATATGTTTAAATCACATCGCGTTTCAAAAAAATAATAATTAAATGCATGTGTGAAAGAATTCATGGCCTAGTATTAAAAAAAACAAACATCAAAATGAATTTTTCCGATTTTTGTAGCTGAAATTTATTTTAGATTAGGTTGTGATAGATCAATGTATTCAAAAAAAGAATTGCAAAAATCTAACGATAGAGTATACAGTGTGTCCATTCAAAAAATATAGTTTGTATCCAATCTTCAAAACACTGCTCTACAAAATTGTAAATACGCCACTGACTTAACTGACAGAAAAAGATACTTCGCACTATATTGAAGAAACCTAGGACATTTTCCTGCCGGGGTATATTCAGGGAACTGCAGATCCTAACGTTACCATCTTTGTTCATACTCAAATGCTTGATTTTTGTTAAGAGTGATCCCACACTTCTCGGCACGACTCGAGACGTGAATAACTTTTACAATCTTAGATGTACTGGTAACGTAAATATTCCACAACACAGAGTCGCCTTAACTGCGAGAAGTCCTGTGGTAATGCCAGTCAAATTGTTTGATAAACTTCCACACTGTCTGAAGTCAATAACAGGCTTACCTAAGTTCAAGAGTGAAATTTAAAAAAATTTAATAGCTGGCTCATTTAATTCCATAGATGAGTATTTATTGTACCAGTTCAAATAGTTTTGAGTCAATTTATTTGTTTGTGATTTGTGTTTGAATTATTCTTTTATATTTGTGCTTTGTTCTGCTGACATATTCCTATACTTATTTTTTGTAAGTCTAATGGAAGTTAATAAATAATAATAATAATAATATAAAAATATCTATTATCCTCAGTTTTAATTTTTTTTGTTATACGGGGCCTGAGAAATAATAACATCTCTAAAAGTGAACATTTTCGTTTTCGCCCTGTATTTCAAGAACATCTGCAGTGGCAGTCTCAACCAAAATGCGGTTCAGTGTACAGGAAAAGGAAAACGAAATTTGAAAATTAATATCTTATTATGGTTGGTCTCTCGAGAAATGTTATGAGCATGTTTTGAATTTAGTGCTCTTTTTTGAGGTTTTTTTCGAAAATAAAAGATTACCTTCCGAATTGGAAAAATCAATGTTCGCGATATAGAGATGCGCAAACCTTACGCAAAACTCACAGATGCATATGAAAGTGTATTATATAAAAATTTATTACTGACTGTTTTAAAGGGTAACACCTTGCGAGTGTCACCATCACCTAGCCCAATTACTAGTATGAACTCAACAAGGAGATTGGATACAAATCAGTCTCTTCAAGATATTCAACCCCCTAAGGTAGGAAATTCATTCGATACTTTTATCTGCTGTAAAAAGTCTTCACTATATCTCCACTATATTTCTCTTCTTCCTTCAATAAAAAAATCATGGTTGTAACACTTCATAGGACTATTGAACCTAATTCAGCAGAATGCATGCACTTCTTCATCTACATTTGCTCTACTTCTTCAGTATTACTTGAATATACAAAACTGTCTGTATATTAACATCACAATCATCAACCCATAGTATTGACTTATAAAATTTTTAACCCCCATTTTATCAGATATTTATGTATCCCCCATTATGCAACTTATTAAAGCTGTTGTTTAGTTATTTTAAATGTCAGAATGGATATGAAAAATAAATAAATATATAAACATATTGAAAAAGTGTATATCAAAAAAAATACTCATAAAAAAAATTTATAAAAAATTGAAAAAATTAAAGATGAATAAAAACAAACAAAAAATTCAACATGAACACAAAGTGACAATGACTAAAATAAAATGATTATAAAAAGAGATTCATCAGGATGAAGTTTTCTAAAAATGAAAATCAAATGAAAAAAATTTATTTAATTGTTCAGCTATGCCATAGTTCCATAATTCAGAAGAGGCATATTTGATAACAGGCTGAGTCATAGTAGTCAGAAAATATTTTAAAAAATCCAAGTCGTGTATTCTTCGAATTATATCGCATTTTTTATTGTTCAAGAAAATGCATACCTCCCATTGCTAAAATTTTTTACTATTCTCAAATTTTATTTTTCTATGTTATCCGGAATAGTGCTTCTGTTACCTGTTATCTTTATTCAATTTGGAGCCAATTGCTCCAGCTGTGAAAATAATGTCATATACAGCCGAACCAAGTAAGTTAAGAAAAAATTTTTTTTGTCCAATCTGACAAAATTTTGTTAGTGTTATGGCATTTTAGAAACCGTATTAAATGTGCTAATTTTTCAAGTAACTAACTAAAATGATATGGTACAATTTATTTTCAGTACAGTCAGTTGAATTAGGGCG
The DNA here is from genome assembly GCA_038502775.1 of Hippodamia convergens. Taxonomy (NCBI): domain Eukaryota; kingdom Metazoa; phylum Arthropoda; class Insecta; order Coleoptera; family Coccinellidae; genus Hippodamia; species Hippodamia convergens. Next base: position 8,245,887 of record CM076614.1, on the reverse strand, counting down.
AAATATTGATTTTAAATATTTGGTTTGGCAAAAACTGACATTATTTTGCAAGCTGAAAAAATTTGGTTAGAATTGAAGATTACAGATTGAAGAAGCACTATTCAGGATAACATGAGTAAAATAAAATTTGAAAAAAGTGGAAAACTGTAGCAACAGGAGTTTGAAAATCATCACAGGGTGTGTATTCTCTCAAATAATACAAAATGTGATATAATTCCAAAAATACACGACTTAGATTTTTTCAAATATTTTTCTGATGACTATTATGGCTCAGCCCAATTCCGGCTTGAAGTCGACTTTTGGGACACCTGTATAACAGATATCAAACAACAAAATTTATTTTTCCCTTTGATTTTAATTTAAGAAAAAAAACAGACACTAATGAATTGAACACAATATAAAAAGTCATTCCTCATTACTTCATTTCAGACTCTGAACGAGCATATCTGGAGGTATTTTCTTAAAAAAACAAATATCCAAATCTCCAAATAGCAGAATCTTCATGAAAACCATTTTCTTCAATAAACGAATCAATTCTTTATGATTTTTAGAAAAATTTTCGAATACCAATATAAAACCTCTTACACCAATAGTTAATAACATTTCAAAGTTTATGCAACCATGAAATAATGAACCTTTGAACTTTTCGATAATTTTCATTGATTTTCGGGAATAGGTACTTATAATATCAATAATTTTTTTCGTCACAACGGAATAATTGTAGCAATACTCCTTATGGTATTGCTTCAATTCTTTGAGAGCATAGTGAAATTTCATGCCCAAATAGATCATACTCTGAAAATAAATTTTCACAATTGTTTCTTCGTTGTTGTAGTGGGTGTTAAAAATTACTTTGCTGAAGTAAAAATTAGAAGAGCTGAATTTCATCACATTTGTCAGGTAATTTTCTGGAGAATTAAAAAGGTGATCATTCCATAACTTCAATTTATCTTTTAAAACAAAATTCTTCATATTAAATTCAATACACACTTCTTTAGTATATAAATTGAATACATAACCGCAATAAGGTAGCTCAATATGGGAATTGTTTGGTAGATTTGAAAACATTTTCTCTTGATTCAAAACGTGACCCTGTTGCAGCACTGAAATGAAGTTTTCAACATTTTCTTTTTTTGTTGAGCAGAATATGTAGTCATCGACGGTGCGATGGAAAAAAAAGATTCCGGTCAAACATTGTTTCAAGAGCTTTTGATCAATAAGAACCAGGTAGTAGAGGTCGCATAAAATTGACGAAAGTCTATCACCTTGTAACAAACCATGACACCATCTTATCACAATATTATTTTTGGCATTATTGAAAGAAATATACTGCTTTTTAATCCTATTCCATAAGAAACTCTTGTCTACATCTGTTAAAATTCTTCTAGGTAATTCTTGAATCACCCACAACAATTTGTTTACGTTTATACTCCCAAATGAATCTTTAACATCGGCTTTTATTCCATAAATCATTTGTAAACCAGATTTTGCGACAAATTCCTCCCATGATTTATGAAGAACAGAATGTAATCTCTTTTCGTTAACATACTGTTTCAGACTTCGTTTTATCCGACATATATACTTGAAATTTTCATCAGTTTCACTCTTCCCATAATAACAAATCACAGGTCGATAGTTCAAACTGTCGATACATCCCTTAGGCATTATCCTAAGAGCACCTCTAGGTATATTATCAGCGTATTTGTCTTTTATTTTAACATGCCCCTTCAATGTCATTTCATGAAAAACCTTGTCTCTGAACGATTGCCACTGACTCCTAGGAATCAAATCGATATTGTAGGATTTTCCTCTGGAAACTGGAAAGAAATATCTTCTAATTAAAGGCTTCACACATTTCTCCAGTAAGTACAAGTTAACATCTACCAGAATTTCAAGAAAGTCATTCTGCTTCTCGATAGCTCCAGACCATTCGAATTTCCTCTCATAACCTCTACTGAGCAAAGAAATATGAACAAACTCTCCTTTCCTATGATTCAGTACTTTCTTTACCAAACAGATGAACAGTTTTTTATTCTTTTTACATCCGAAAAAATCTAGTGGAATTATATTGAAAACCACGGATTCGATATCCTTCTTACATTCGATCGGTGAAGAACAGTTCTTGAAATCAGTCCTTATGCTCTTCAAAGATTGTTTGAGTTGTTTGTTTTTCAATTTTTTTAATTCTAGAAATTCGTATTTCCTTGAATGTAAATGTAAGGGGTATCTTCTTGGACAGTCAATCATTCTTTATACTCGATTTCAGGCACTTTTACTAGACAGAGCTAAAGATAATTCTCAAGAAAGAATATAGGTTATATTTAATATTATAACGAAAAAATAGAAATATCAGCATTTGGGAGTAGGATGAATGTTAGTTTGTTATTGTTTATCAAAGATTGAAAGATTATCGATAAGATAATCTTTGGTTATGTTTTGGTGCTGTGCAAGTTTTGCCAACATACAGTATTTGTCACTAGCCAATAAGAACGAAGATAGAGCTCTGCCCATTTGGCGCCAATTTGAATTTAAACAAATTATACACATAAGTTTGCGAATTATGTGTTTTAAAATAAAATAAATTAAATCATTTTTTTTTGTCAATAGGAAAAACTTGAAACTTTACAATTGAAATTTAATATTATTTTCTATAAAAAAATGTCGAAGCATCGGCATTATTCAACATTTGCATGAAACTTCAATAGTATCATCAAAGTTTCGGTCTTTTTAACGATTCATTTGCTCAATCACTGCATATTTTTCAATATGGTATTCTTTTGGATAGGTTATTGGTAACATATCCTTCAAATAATTCATTAATAATAAATTTTTCATTAATAATAAGTTCATGAAGTATGAGGGTAGTTAATAACAATTAACATATTTTAATATTAGTTCAATTGAGCCTTATGAAGGTCAGATACCCATGGGCGTCAGCAGTGGAGGGGCAGGGGGGCCATTGTTTTTGAGCAAAACGAATTGCTGATGTCAAATTTTTATTTTGCCCCCACTACCCTGAAAAAAAAATTCGCCCATGGTCATACCTACAATGGATGATGTTTCATTATACAGGTGTTACCAAATTGATGCGACAAAATTCAGGAGATGAATGCTCGTATGAAATTGAGTGGTTATTTCCTAAAAAAATTCACTCAGCCTACCCCTTTCCGAGATATCACCCTTAAAAGGTGGGGACTAAAATTCAGTTAGAAACTTGAATTTCTGTAATTTTCGTGCGCTTGCAAAGAAATAACTACAGGTATTTCTTCAATATTCCTGTTGAATTGAACGGGGGTGAAATTAGCAACCCTTACTTTATCTCATACTAACTCAAATCTGCGGCTCCGCTAGCGGTATATTTCAATTCAGAACGGTACTGATAGGTCCGCAACCCCACATTCATAACCTCGTATCGAAGGAGAGGCAGGCACGTGACTACATGACAAAGCGACCTCGCGTAGATTCAATAATTTCTTTTCTCAAATTCGCATTTGTTTAACCTGCGGTAACTTTAAAAGTATCCATTAGAAAACCATACTGTGAAAAGCATTTTTTTATCAGGAATAAATGCTGCAGATAACAATCACATTCATTTTTATATTAATTCATTCCATGCCAGTCGGGAGCCCTCTTCAAATTGAACATTATTTTGAATTGAACTGAAAATCTTAAAAATGTTTATCCTGGGTTGTCCTCAACAGTTGGCATTTGCCGCCGCGGACTTTTTTTTATAACTTTTTGAGCACTACAAAATTGTCTGTGACTGTGTTTCTGTATCTCTTATAATTTACCCAGCGTCGGCTGTAAAAGCCTGAAAAAACCGGGTTAGTTACAGACTTTTTCATTAAAACTCGATATTTCTTCTCATTTTTCGTTATAGGAATGAACCCTACATGAAAACTTCCCAAAATAAATTCTCTATTTTATATTGAAAATTTATTCAGGTTATCTGGTTCCCGAGTCCATAGAGGACAAACAAACACACGGACATTCACATTTATAATTTTAGTATAGAAGTATAGATGAAAACCTTTCTCGAGATGAAGTTTCATGAAATAAAAATATAGATTGAAATCTTTGTTTTGTTTACAAATTTTTTTTCATTCTTGATTTTTTTCTCAAAACCAAAATGTGAAGAGAAAACCCATATCTTATAATTATTTCAATGAATTGAGTGAAGAACAATCCAAACAAAAACATTTTCATGTAAAATATTGCCAAAACGAAGCCGTATTTCTAACATTGTCAAAAAGTTATCAGATCTCATGTAGAGCCAAGCTGCTTAATCTACACTCTTCATCTTCACAAGTCCTTATTTCACAATCTCTATGCCTTGGTAAAAATAAGTGACTTGGCCGTTTCTCTCTCGCCACGTAAGCGTAAGGTGAAAAATTCATTCGCTAGTCATAACTTTTCTGTTATACAATAGTTCTTATACTTACGAAACGATCATGTCACATTTTTACCAAGGCATAGAGTTTGTGAAATAAGGACTTGTGAAGATGAAGAGTGTAGAGTTATCAGCTTGGCTCTACATGAGATCTGATAACTTTTTGAGAATGTTAGAAATACGGCCTCGTTTTGGCAATATTTTACATGAAAATGTTTTTGGTTGGATTTCAATTCTTTTTATACGTTGCTTATGACATAATCCTTTCATTTAGTTCATTTTTTCCCCAATAATAATTAAATAAAATATAATTATTGCGAGATCTATTTCAAGTCAAATTAATTCACAATTCATGTTCAAAATCAACAATGTATAGAAATATACCTTTACCTACCTAGGTTCAAGCTGCGATGGCGATGTAATTGAGAGCTGCCATCACAACAATTGTATAAAGAATCCTATCATTATATAATGATCAAAACAGGAAATCGCACAATGGAAACTGTGATTGAGGTTATTACAGGGAAATTGTATTTGGTGTAAATTCACATGAGGCGTTTTACGAGAACTTCATTTTATCCCCTTATTCAAAATGTGGTGGCAATTTTCCCTGAGAATTCTTTAATATTTTTTTAACATTTATACAAGAAGTCCTCCGTATATATCAACTTTCAGACCACTAGCATCAAAATTGGCGGAAGTCTCATGCAAACTTTTACATCCCCTGGTTCTAAGGGTTGGGGTGAAGTTTCAAGTTTAAGAATGTTTCCGTTGTTTGTGTACTGAAATTAGCTCACATACGAAATTTCAACTTTATAGGACATCGGGAAGTACCCTAACAGTTTTCATGATCATCAGTGAGTGAGTGACGAAATCGGGGGTTTTTAGATATCTATAAAATCTAAAGTGTAAGAGCTATGCTCTTGAAACTTCGTACAATTGATAAGTTCAGTACTGGCATTATATCCTGAGAATTTTGTTCGTCTACTATATTCCAAACTCAAGTTTAGATGGTTCAAAAATACGACGAAACACTTAAAGAAAATATAGGTTCGTTTGGCCCGTTTTTGCGGGGGCAGATGAAGATGTGAAGTGTGTGATCCATAATAAATGTTGGAAATGACCACCTCCACGAACGTAGTCTAGGTGTCTTGAATTAAGAAAAAAAATTAAAACTGAATTCTAGTCATCACCTTTTAAGGGTGATATCATGGAAAGGGAGGGGTAATTATAAAGTACCTTGCCCAGTTGTATTTTTTTTTAGTATTTTTTTCGTGATTTTGAGGTAGAGATATGAACCTAACTTATCCTAACTCAACCTAACCTTGTTAAACTAAACTATATAAAACTATATCAGAGCCGTATCTGAGGTAAATGGAGTATATTTATGAGTTTCATTTATTTTTTTCTCGAAAATTACTGCCTCCCCAGAGCTGTAATTGAGACTGTTGTATCAGGAAGTCCTATAGATTCACTATGCAAAATATTTTTAGAATCGAATAAAATTTATAATAACCATATTTTGTTATAGAAAGCAATCTTGATTTCATAGGAGCATTCACCTCCTAAATTTTGTCGCATAAATTTAGGAACACCCTTTATTTCATTTCATTTACAGACACTATCTCTAGAAATCCTACTGTATTCCTAACTGCATCCGTTTAAAAGTATAAAGCGACATAAATTCCTGTTATAAACATAATAGAAAACTCATTAACCCTATTTTTTCTCACCAAACCACATTGAATCAGTGCACCACTAACGAGTTCAAATCCCTTCTCGTCCCAAAATGACCGATAGAGCCTAACGAACCTTCATTGTTTCAGACCCCTCCATCCAGCTACAAGAGGCAGATAGACATTCATTACGCCAGTCTGCCGAGGCAACAGTTCTTGAGCAACGGAGGCAGCATATCGTCGGTGGACTTCAACGCGAACCCCTCCTTGAACGGGGGCAAAAAGGCAGTGGTCTTTGGTAGGGGATTTACCGAACTCATTGGGGTTAGGGCTAAGGGACTATCTGTGCCCAATCTAGGTGAAAGCTCTTGTCTCCGTTGATAATGGCTTCGTAATCATGATTATAACTGCACTAACCTGAAAAAGAATTTCCGACCTTCATCAGGGTTGCGTTCATAAACTTACTCAGAGTAAGCTCCCCTTACTCTGAAGCGTTCACAAACTTGCTTTGTCTTCCTCGGAGTATACTCTGTGAGCGTTCATAAACTTCCTCTGAGTAAGCTCTGCATACTCTGCTATTTGGGAGAGTAAGCACATACTCTGACAGTTGTGACGTACGATTTTCATTCTGTCCTGCTCCCGCAGACTTTTTGAAACTTGAATATTATTCGAATAAGTATTTATTTCTGGTTTTGTTTCATTTCGATAACGAAAATACGAAACAATTAATTTTTCAAGTGAAACAACTATTCTGTGAAATAAAGAAATATTGGAAAGAATTACTTTAATGATTAATAAATTTAATGAAATTGCTAGCATTGAATTAACGAAGCTCAAAGTGAACTTTACCAAGAGATAATGGTAAAGAAAAAAACAGTTTTTCCCTGTATTGCAGAACCTAGAGTGGTCCGTTCAAGTTCAAATAAATCGAGACATGAAAAGTCCTACAATACCTTTTTTTGTACCTGATTTGGAATCTACGTTGATATTTTGTTATATTCGAGAGTTTAGATCTGTCAAGATTCATTCATATTTTGCTTTATCTTTCATACAATATTTTTTTAACTTCTTTTTGTTAGCTTCCTCAAATGAAACTATTTTTTGTTACGAAGTATTTAATTAATTTCTGGCGTAGAGTCAATAAAACAAAAAAACATGTAATAACATTTTTAATTTTCTGCTTGCAAGAGAAGATTATAGACAATAATATCCTTTTTCATTCTTTTTGTCTCATTAAAAGTAATTCAAAGTCCTGAGAACATTTATCAGTTTTCTCACAATCATCAAAAAAACACGTTTGTGCTCTGCTTTTCAAATAAAAGAAAAATTGACTATACTGCGAAGACACAACTGAAAATGTACGACTAGAGAGAATTTTTTTCTTAAACTTCTGTTATTCATTCATGATAGCAACAATTCAATATAAATATGATAAATAAAAAATGTATATGATAGAAAAGTATATTATTCATAACCTATACACATGTTTGAATTTTGAATGACATTTGTCAGAGTAAGTTTGTGAACGACGAGAGTGGAGTAAAGACCGAAGTATATTTCTGATCATATGGCCATACTCAAAGATTATAAAGTATACTCTATAATCTTTGGCCATACTCTTACTCTACTCTCTGAGTAAGTTTATGAACGCTGCCCAGGTGATGCATCCAGGGGAAGTTGATTATTAGTGGACTACACTGCGCAAAAAAATTAACGCACATTATGGAAATCTCAAATTTATTCTACAACTGAAGGTGTTCTCAATGATAATTATTTTTATCAGAATTATGCATGCATATATGTTATCCACTTTCAACGTTTTTCTTCAATACAGATGATTTTTCCCAGCAGGGAATAAAAAAGATTATATTATCAGATTTTGAATGTATTGGCTCCATTCTAAAATCAGTTGTTCTCGATCAATTCTAGTATCAATAGTTTTTCTTTCGTTTGATTTTCTACACTTGATCGCTATGCAACGCGATACACGCAATTTGACCCAAGAGGAATGTGTCCAAGCGGTAGTTTTGCGAGAAGAAGGGTGGACATACACAAGAATTTCAAAAAAATGCTACAAATTCTCAATAATAATTAACTTTCCTGGGTGCTCATTCTAAAATTTAGAAATTATGATGAAAATTAACAATCCATTGTAGCCTTTAACCTGACTAGAGCTATTTGCCTCTGCTTCACTTCAAATAACATTCAAAACACACCTTTTAATTGCTATTTCGTTTGAAGAAACTAACTTTGAACCGCTCTTCATTGAGGTTTCTATAGAGTGTGATCCAACAAAAACATGGATTTTTCGCCTTCAAATTAAGACCAATTTCGCTTTTTTTCTGATTACATTGATGTATCGCAACCTAATATTCATAGAATTTTAGCTTCAAAAATCAGAAAAATCCATATTTATGTTTCTTTTTTTTAAGTAGGCCATGAATTATTTCACACATGCATTTAATTATTTCTTTTGTGATTTAAACATATTTATTTAATTATATTTCAAACGTGAACTCGAAATATCATTTATTTTGAAAAAAAAATATATCGGTACAGATTTAACATTAAAAACTCTAATTGCAAGAACTAGATTAGAAAATAATTAAATTTATCAAAGATTAGGTTAAGAGACATCAATGTTTTCAGAAAACAAAATTGCAATAATTTGACGTTAAAATATACAGGGTGTTTCATTTAAAAAAATACCAATTTCATGAACAATCTTGAAAAAAGTGCACTGAAAAAAATTTTTAAATACACCACTAATTTTCATGAAAAATATTTTAAGCAGTTTCCATTTTTTTTACTTTTTCACTTTCGAAAATATCTGAAAGAGATTTAAAACTTGCAACAAGCACTTTTCTACTGGGACTTGGACATTATATTCAATTTTTTTTATCTTTGATGTTTTTTATGATAGAAGATGAAAAAGAATTCGTTCGTATTTGAAATGGAAAAGTGGTTTTTCCCATGATATGAAAAAATTTTGAGTAGCGTCTCCAGTTTCCAGTGAAAAAGTTTTAATCGTTTTCAGATATTTTCGTAAATGAAAAAGGTATGGCACATTTTCGAAATCGATTATATATCAAAGTTTAAAAAAAATGAAGTTATCGTGAAACAGTTTTCACTAATGGTGTTTTCACGAAAATCGTGCCCAGTACTCCTTTCAACTTTTTAACTTTTTAGTCCAGAAGTACCAAAAACAGCCAAAATCAAGAAATGTGGGATACGCTGTACATGATTACTGTAACCATCTATCAGAAATTTATCTTTTGGACATTCAGAGAGATTTTTTGAGCAGGACATTGATGGTAGTTTTTAAAACAATGACTCAATAAATTATTAGAACATAATAGTAGGCTTTAATGTATTTCTGGTTAGTGGTTAATTATGAAGACTTTTCACATTTGCAATTTTGTAAATATTGAAAGAAATTCTCCCTATAGACATTAACAATACATAATTCAAAGCCAACTGGGGTGTTACCATCATTTATATAAGACGAACGTACTATTGAATATATTTTCAAAAGCACTTAACACAACTTGAATACAACTCTTTGTATTCAAAACTTCACAGTAATGATAAAAGGCGAATAATCACAAAATTCTTCACTTCGAACAGCTCAAACTGAAAGAGGTTCTGGAGAAGAAAACAACGGCGACGCCTCCCAGTTACAAATTGGTAAAAGCAAGGGAATCAAGAAGATTTTCGGAAAAATCAAGCGATCCGGATCTGGAAATCTAGAAGACCTCCCTGGAGTGGGCGAATTTCAGAGAGGAGGGGTACGAGCTACTGCAGCTGCCAGACTTGGATGGAGTGAACCGCAGTTGACTCAAAAGTAATTGAAAATTGTTATTATAGCTTTTATCTCAGGCTTCGAGCGCGGCGACCGAATGTAGAAATTCCGTAACGAAAAAACCCAACACAGCCGTGTATCGTCGGTTCAGTTCGGCAGACTTCGGCACGGTGTTTGGGTGCTTGCGACTAGACGGATGCTTTCAGCCACTCTAGCAGTGCAAAATGGAGTCGGCAATCTCGCTGTTCCCATTGAATTACGAACGGCAAATATTTCATCAACATCGATAAAAAATGTATATCCAAACGCAAAATTTTTCCATTAACTTCAGCTCTTGCTCTAATTATACGCAAGGTGGAACTTTTGACGGAATAGTATATGAGTATAGTAAATCACATTCTCAGGAACTCGTCTATGTTGCACTCTCTCGGGTGACTAATATTGAAAAATTGTATATTACGACAAAAAATGATAATTCTGCATTTGAGTTTTATCATGATCGAAGGCAAGCTGCATCGACTGCATCTTTGTGGCCAGAATTCAAAAGACTATCTGTAAATATTGTTCAGACGATAGCTCTAAGTGTCTTAGATTTCATTAGTAATAGAAATGGCATTTCAGTAATGACTTTCAATTGCCAAAGTCTACAAAGTCACAAATACGATTTACAAGATTCAGTTACGAGACAAACCAATGTGTTACTTCTTACCGAAACATGCATGACGCGTGATAATCCGATTGAAATACCTAATTCAATGGTATTGTTCAATACAGACGAGATACTGTTCCATAAGGTGGGGTAGCTATTTACCAAAATAATAATGATGTTTCTAATATTATGACTCCGAATATTGAAATAAATATTGAAGACGTTAGCGATGTTAATGTTAGACGCTCATTTGTTGGAGATTTTTGTGCATACTTATGCAAAAATGGCCTACACATAGTCGTGGTAGCAATTTACATTTCTCCGAAACCAAAATTGGACGAGGTAGAGCATTTTATTCATCGCATTTTACTGGAGTACACTGAAGAAGGGTCGAAAATACTTGGTACAAATGGTAATAAATTTCCACTATCTTGGCTGGCGATTTCAACATCAACTTCGCTGATAAAAAATCAGATCGGTTGACAACTTTTCTTTCGGAAAAATTGACTTTAAAAATGAATAATGATTCACAAGATTTCACAACAAAATATAGGACCACTATTGACGCTGTATTTTCCAGATATTTAGAAGACATTAAGTCTCAAACTTTTGTTTCTCATTTCAGTTACCATAAACCATAGTTTCAATGATAAACATTCCTGAATCCTACATATATTGTTAGATAAATAAAAAAAAATATTTTAAATATTATCTTCTTATTTTGGAATAGATGCTATGCAATAGCTTTACCGCGACAGTCCTCGAGTGCCACACGTATTTTTTTTTGTATTACATCAAGAAGAATTCATTTTTGTCCTTATTACAAATTTTTTCGTTTGCAGACCTGACAAACCATTCAGCGAATGGGACACCGAAAACATATGTGATTGGTTGCAAGACTTAGGCTTGGACCAATACATACCTGAAGCCAGGAAATGGGTGAAAAATGGTCAACAGCTTCAAGAGTGCGCTATAGCTGAAATAGAGAAAGAACTGAACATCAAGAACCCCCTCCACAAAAAGAAACTTCAGCTGGCTCTAATCGACGCCGAAGAGAATGGATCTAGCGACCCGTATCTTCGAAAAGCTGGTGAATTGGACACCGCTTGGGTCTTGAGATGGTTGGACGATGTGGGCCTTCCTCAGCACAAGGAGAGCTTTCTTATTAACAGGGTAGATGGCAGGGTCCTCCATAGGTTGACGGTAGATGATTTGGGAGTGTTACATGTAACGTCTCTTTTACATGTAGCTAGTATAAAGAGAGGCATACAGGTTCTTAGGGAGAATGATTACAGCGCAGCTTGTTTGAAGAGGAGATCGGCTCCAGATGAAGGTGCTCCTACGCCGAAACTGGTTTCACTTTGGACTACACACAGGTGCGTTCCAAACTAAAGTTTAATAGTAGATTCTAAAACAAGTTGCAGAATGGGCTATTCTCTATTTCAATATCGTAATAAGTTCATTACAGTACTAAAAGTTGTGCTGTAATGAAACTCATTACAGCATTGTTTCAGTTTTATTTTTCGTTCTGTAGTTGTCAGTACTTACCTCCGATCGAATCAAGTTTCGAATCAAATCAATTCAAATTCCGTAATCTGTAAAATTTCGTAAGTCAAACCAACTGCCAAGATGAAATATAAAAGTCACTAATCTGAATATTTATTTGAATTTCGAGAGTATTTCACAAAACTTGACTGAAATAGAGAAAAACAAATTCGCATTCGTGTTGGAATAGGAGCTCATTCTGCAACTTGGTATAGAATATAGAATTTGAATTGATTTGATTTGAAAATTGATACGATCGGAGGTCAGTACTGATACTAAAGTCATTTTAGGGTTTTCACCTTGGAATTCGAGATAACTTACTTGAGAAAGCTTTCATTTTGACCTCTCAAATCCTACCAACTGTAGGGTGTCTGCGTCTATAAAATTCTTCGAGTCAAAGGTGAATAAATCGAATTTTGCAAGTTTTTCTGAAATATCTCAGCTCCTATAAGATTTTCGCTATGTTTATTTATACAGGGTTATTCACGAATATGGTTCTATAGAATATTTTTAGGAAAGACACAAGATTCAGGATTGAAATTCTAAAGGTGAGCTTCAAGTAGGAAGACGACTTCTCGTATGTTTTTTGAAGGTTCTAGGACTTCCGTTTTTTCCGGAAGTGATATCAACTTAAGTTTTTCAAATGGGAAGACCCATTTTTTTATCGCATAAATAGATTCGCCATTGAATTCTGAGTCTTTATTATTCCAAAAGTTTGAATTTTCCCGAGATAATTCTCTTGAAATGAGGAAATCCGAAAAAAATCTCAAAATTGAACTCTGTTAAAATACAGTCAACTTCGAGGTTTTTTCATTAAAAATTCTCATTTTTGAGAATCTCCGAGAAGAAAAGCTGATGCTTCTTTTCCGATAGCGTGATTTTCAGAATATGATAGAGAAGGTCACAAATTCTTTGTCGAAGTTAGAAGTGACGAAACATCAAAAAATCTTTTTTTTCGAATTGGAACCCCATTTTTTTAAGCATTTTCGAAATCTTCGTCAAAAAATAATAGGCTCCTATTATTTTCCAAGACTTTCATCCCAAAATGTATATTTTTCGAGATATTCAGAAAAACGATTTTGTCTTCAATTATCAATCTCATTCCGAATGTGTTTTTTTACTGGAAAATAATTAGCTGTCAAGTGAAATTTTTGGAAATCTCTGTTATCGAGAAAATATTTTCTATAGTTCAGAGGAGTTAAGTTCTTGAATGATCATCTGTAATGCGGGAGCAACAATTGGTTTAAAGTTCTCAATGTGAGTATTAGTGAAGTCAACGTGAAAAATTCTCCGGAATGCAGAAAAAAATGATTTGTAATAATTTTTAATGCTTTTGAAAGAATAATTACCGGAACAAGTAATAATTTCATTACTGAAAATTCAAATTTCCGTACGATGACAAAAAAAAATTTCTCCAGAATTAAGAACTTGCGGAAATTGTCCTAAGCTTTAAAAAATAAAGAAAAACTGAACTCGTCTGAACAATAAGAAAATATTTTCTCGATAACAGAGATTTCGAAAAATTCCACTTGACCGCTAATTATTTTCTAGAAGAAAACACATTCGGAATGAAATTGAAAATTGAAGGAAAAATCGTTTTTCCTGAATATTTCGAAAAATATTCACTTTGGGATAAAAGTCTTACTCCTATTATTTTTTGACGAAGATTTCGAAAATGCTTCGAAAAAATGGGATTCCAATTTGAAAAAAAACGATTTTTTGATGTTTCCTCACTTCTAACTTTGAAAAAGAATTTGTGACCTCCTGTATCATATTCTGAAAATCACGCTATCGGAAACGAAGCATCAGCCTTTCTTCCCGGAGATTCTCAAAAATGAGAATTTTTAATGGAAAAACCTCAAAGTTGTCTGTATTTCAACAAAGTTCAATTTTGAGATTTTTTTTCGTATTTCCCCATTCAAAGAGAATTTTCTCGGAAAAATTCAAATTTTTGGAATCACAAATACTCAAAATTCAATGGAGAATCTATTCATGCGATAAAAAATGGGTCAGTATATTTATGATGAATAAAAATAGTGAAAATATTATAGGAACTGAGATATTTCAGAAAAACTTGAAAAAAGTCGATTTTTTTACCTTTGCCCCGAAGAATTTTATAGACGCGAACACCCTACAAATAAACTTTTGAAACAAAAATAGTAGAGAATTTATTCCTCTTCAATGTTTATGTTACATAAAAATAGCGAAAATCTTATAGGAACTAAGATATTTCAGAAAAACTTGCAAAAAGTCGATTTTTTTGACCTTCGACCTGAAGAATTTTATAGACGCGGACACCCTATAATCGGTAGGGTTTTTATACAAGTTTTGAGAGGTCAAAATGAAGGCTTTCCGAAGTTTACAGTAAGTTATCTCAAATTCCGAGGTGAAAACCCTAAAATCGTCCCAAAAATGTTACGCTATTTTTCTGGTAATTGAAAAATAGTTTTAACAAAACATCAGTAAATTAGGCTTCAGTAAACACTAAATAAGCAGTTTATTAAAACTTTTTCATCCTATTTTAGTTCTGTTCTGGCTAGTATTGTGTTTCAAAGCAACATTTTATATTGAAGGGTAATGGAATGGCTTAGAGCAGTAGACTTGGCTGAATACGCTCCTAATTTAAGAGGTGCTGGTGTCCATGGGGGTCTAATGGTACACGAGACCAAATTCACCGCAGATCTTCTAGCATCTCTTCTTTCTATACCGCCAGGAAAAACTTTATTGAGAAGGCATCTCAACACGCATTTCAAAGAACTGCTAGGAAGAGACATTATTCAAGAAAAAAGAGAGGCGCAATCAACAATGGGCTACATTCCCTTAACACCAACAGCTAAATTAAAAGTAATGAACGCTAACTTGGGAAGTTGAACAATTTCAAGATAATTTTCCATTTCAGACTACGAAAAAATCACAATTTTCATTGAAGAGGAAGAAGAGCAAAGGAGAGGCAGATTATGGAGATCTAGTATGTCCGTTGAACCCGGAAAAACAATCAGGTGAAATGAATGGCTCTGCTCTTAACAGCTCTATGGGTGTAAGTTACTAACTTTTTAACCATGAAGGCCTTGTTGCCTATGTTTGTATTTTTCTTGAATAAGTATGGCAGCAGTAGTCAATGTACTATGTCATCACAAACATCTACAAGCTGCTGCCATCATTTAACAGTTTGTTTTAATTAACTTTTTTCGTTTTTATATAATTGAATTTTTTTTCTGATTTTCGAAGGTTTGTTGAAATGCATTGTTTTATTGTTGTGAGGTTGGTATCGTTATCTATGAGGATTAATATTCTTTTCAGCTTATGGTGTCTTGGAATTGAATTGTATTTGTATTGAACAAAATTTTCAGGATTGTTCAATTTTCTTAAAATTTCCATCTTTCTTTCAGTATCCTTACTATCCATACTAATATTATAAATGTGAAAGTCCGTGTGTTTGTATGTTTGTTTGTCTTCACAGAACTCGGCAACCAGATGACCGATTTTGATGAAAATCACACTATAGTGCAGAAAATTTATTTGAGTTGGTTGTCCTATATGACGAAGAAATGAAGAAAAATAACGATTTTTCATGAACAAGTCGTTAATAAACCAGTTGATTTCAGGCTTGTACGGCCGACGCTGGGTAAATAATGAGAGATACAGGAACATGATCAAGAAAAATTTTATAGTGCCCGAAATGTTCTATAAAAAAAGTCCGCGACGGCATATGTCTAAGGTAACATCACAGGTAAAGAAGAGGCCAACAAACTTGACAGAGAGGGTGTTCGGAAACCACTCACTGGCCCAAAACCTTTCTGTGGTATAGGAAAATGTACCTATAAGAAAGAGTTTCTGGAGAAGAAGAAAACTGAAAGAGAAACACTCTGGCAGAATCTCCCAGGGTTGGATCACTCCAAAAAGTTCCTTCGGAATTTTTAAACTGCAAGATCCAAAAGATATTTGGATCTCAGAAAGAACCAACTACACCTCCTCACTGGCTTTCTTACAGGGCATTGTTCGCCTCAGAAAGCACTTGCTGAGAATGGGCGTATCGGACACTGACAGGTGTAGATTCTGTGGGGAGGAGGAAGAAACTCCTATTCACCTAGTCACAGAATGCTTTGGCATTGTAAGCCAAAGGAAACAATGCTTTGGTCAAGAGACCTGTAGGAGTGAGGAATTAGCCTCACTGAAGCCTTCCAAGATATTGGATTTCATAAGATCTCTGGGACTGGAAGGCAAGCTGTAAAGCTTTGTCAGGGGGTACAATAGACCATAAGGTCGCAGTGGACTGTAACTCCTTTTAAACTATAAACTATGTCTAACTTCTGAGGATAACCCACGACAACCAATTTTAACATTTCGAATTCAATCAAAAACAATGCTCAATTTGAAGAGGGTCTTGACTGCCATAGAATGAATTCATATAAGAATGAATGTGACTGTTATATGCGGCATTTATTCATGATGAAACATGCTCTTTACTTCATATTTTTCTAACGAATATTTCGCGAGATATGATAAGTTGAAGAAATACGAATTTGAGCAAGAAATTGTTAATACACGCGTACGTAAGAACGCTTTGTCACGTGCTACCACAATGTTAACAAAGGCGAAGCGCGATCGACCTACGATCATTCAGATTAAGAATTGTAATTTTTTCAGAAAGGTTACGAGAATCTTTCGATAACTTCAGTTTGTTTTCAGTTTTCTTCTTCGTTTTAGTTTCAAATACATTCCTTATTGATGGTTTGATGTTGAATATTTTAATTTGTGGTTCCTTTTTCATTTAATTTTTCGTAGTGAGTAGTTTTTTGATTTTCTGTTCTCGAGCATATCTGATGCACAGATCTGCATATTATGGCACTGAATGGAAAAACGTTGAATGTAATATAGTTTCTCGTAGAGTTTCATACTAAAATATAACGCGGGCGGAGCGGCGGGTTTAAGCTAGTATTCCATAATTCTGCATGTTCATTTTATTAATTTATTTTTTATTTTATTTTATTTCAACTAGCAGAGAATTATTCTATTAGATTTCTCCCAATTCCACTTTTTGAATTAAATTAGGGGACTTAATTATGATGAAAATTTCAGAACTGATTCAGTTACTTGAGACAACAATGTCATATTGCGCTCCTTCTATTCCATGAAATACCCAAAAAATTATATCAAATGATATTATTTTACTTTAAGTCTTTTTTTTAGGTTCAACCTATCCAAATTTTTTCAAGATTCTTGATCTCAATATAATTGAATATACAGGGTTATTCACGAATATGCCTCTATAGAATATTTTTAGGAAAGACACAAGATTCAGGATTGAAATTCTAAAGGTGAGAAGAAGACGTCTTCTCGTATATTTTTTGAAGGTTGTAGGACTTCCGGTTTTTCCGGAAGTGACATCAACTTTCGTTTTTCATATGGGAAGACCCATTTTTTTATTGCATTAATAGATTCACCATTGAATTCTGAGTCTTTTTGATTCCAAAAGTGGGAGGACGAAATATTGTTGGAGTATTCAGGAAAAACGATTTTGTCTTCAATTTTCAATCACATTCTGAATGTGTTTTTCTACCGGAAAATAATTAGCAGTGAAGTGAAATTTTTGGAAATCTTTGTTATCGAGAAAATATCGAGTTAAGTTCTTGAATCATCATCTGTAATGCGAGAGCAACAATTTGTTTAAAGTTCTCAATGTGAATATTAGAGAAGTCAACGAAAAAATTCTCAGGAATGCAGAAAAAAATAATTTGTAATAATTTTTAATGCTTTTGAAAGAATAATCAACAGAACATGTAACAATTTCATTACTAAGATTCAAATTTCCTACCATGAAAAAAAAATTCTCCAAAATCAAAAATTTGCGGAAAATATCCTAAGCATTGAAAAATAAAGAGCTTGACACTATATGAGGTGAAATAGAAGAGAAACCGTAATTATTTTCCAGTAAAAAAACACATTCGGAATTAGATTAAAAATTGAAGACAAAATCGTTTTTCTTGAATATCTGGAGAAATATTCATTTTGGGATAAAAGTCATAGACGTATGCTGCTCCTATTACTTTTTGACGAAGATTAAGAAAATGCTTCGAAAAATTGGGGTTCCAATTTAAAAAAAAACGATTTTTTGATGTTTCGTGACTTCTAACTTCGACTAAGAATTTGTGACCTCCTGTATCATATTCTGAAAATCACGCTATCGGAAAAGAAGCATCAGCCTTTCTTCTCGAAGATTCTCAAAAATGAGATTTTTAATGAAAAAACCTCGAAGTTGTCTGTATTTCAACAGAGTTCAATTTTGAGATTTTTTTTGTATTTCCTCATTAAAAGAGAATTTTCCCGGAAAATTCAAACTTTGGGAATGAAAAAGAATGAAGAATTCAATGGAGAATCTATTTATGCAATAAAAATGGGTCTACCCATTTGAAAAACGAAAGTTGATGTCACTTCCTAGAAGACTTTCAATCCTGAATCTTGTGTCTTTCCTAAAAATATTCTATAGAGCCATATTTGTGAATAACCCTGTATATCAACTGATAGGATATTTATAAAATTATATATTTAGAATATATTTGAATTTTTTGAAGGCCTATCTTTACACTTTTATGTTGTTCTTCTGAAAATTTGTTTATCTTTTTCGAACAATTCTGTCTTAACAGGCTCATCTTTCTTCCAAATTTTATTCATTTATGCAAACAGCCTCGAAATTCGGACATGAAGAATATTCTAATTCTTCATTCACATAGCGCTTATTAGATTAATCAGAAAAATTTAGACAATTCAAAATAATTTATTAGAACTAATTAGTGTGTTCCTTTATTGATAGGATAAATTTTTTTCATGCATACCTAACTGGATTCAGATCCCTGAAATCCTCGTTATACACTGTTGATAAAGCCATTTCTTTAAGAAATAAACGAAGTTTCATAAATGATGTTAAGGTCTGTTTGAATTAAACAAAATTAATTCAGTAGAGTAGGTAGAGTATTTGATGCTTCTATTTTACCACATAGAATTCTTCAGTAGCTCATAAAAGGTGCTGGTAGAAATGATCAAATTAAGTTGATTTTGTATTGGTCTTGAAATGATTATGTTGTATTTTCATGCTTATTAACATGCATAGCGCATAGCTTTAGGTATTTCTTATTAGGTTGTACCAGCGAGCTCTCTGTATTCTGTACATATTATACATTACTGAATTTCATGAACTTTCATTAGCATCCATGGCTACCAAGGATATATACTTTTCAATGAAGGATTAATATTTTAATGATTCATTAAATTTAAGTTGTTCATGAAAATCAGCGTTAGTCGAAATTATTCGAAAAACTAGGACTACTTCAAATAAAATATCATTATTAGGAATGACCAAATTGAACCAATGCTTCAATTGTGGTTCTTAGACCTTCATAAATGTAAATGTAGTGAAATATTCTATATTTTTTTTTAATTCAGTATGTTGCACCTGAGTTGGTTCATTCCATGTTTCCCTTGATATCAATTAGATCTTCTTAGGTGAGATATTCTGTATAAAAAAGTGAGCAGTAGTTGCATTGCAGTTTTTATCGTATTTTATATTGTGGTACTGAAACGTATTGATGCTTTTTTCAGCAGACGAGGAGGACAAACCAAGAGGGAGAGGATGCCTATCATCTCGCTGATAAAGGTGCTAAATCTTTACCTGCATCTGTTACCAATTCACCTATTCCTTTTAGGAATGTTAAAGAATGAGATATAGTAGACTGACAATAGTCGAACATTGAATATTGAATTGTTGATCAATAGTTACATACGTATTTTAATCATATTTCATATTTTCGTAAAATTTATGACTGTTTTTTTAAACAACGAAAAAAATTTTTTCTGCTTTGTATTATGATCCCATGCAAATTTATTTTGTTGCTCTTGGTTGGCGGTTAACAGTCAGTAGTTTTAGAGGAATTATTTAATTATTTCTATTTAATTGAATCGTATAATCCGAGTGGTCATAAAAGCATAAAAAATAATTGAACCATTCATATGAATTTCTGTGCCAAAGGACAATCCTATGAAATTCTTCAGTATTACTCAAACTATACATCAAGTAGTTAATAAACATCCTGTACACTCTTTACAAAAAGAGGTTTAAAAAATTCTGTGCAGTTTTCTGAAATTTCAATCTTCGGTGTACCTTATTTCTAAGTGAAATATGGAATTCATCTTGAGAAACGAAATAATGAATTCATAATAAATAAAATATATTATGATAATAGTATTTGTTATCGATGCTTGTATAATTGAAGTTTTGTGAAATATTCACCAATAATGTCTTCCCCAAACCATTTGCCTTAGTGACATGCATGAAAATTAGTTTTATAGTACTGATGAAAAAAACTTATTTCACAAATTGAGAGAGAATTCAAATGTTAATAATATTATGACATCCATTTGAATTATCACAGGTGAACATTCGCAGCTATAATAAATTTGAGAAAAGAACAAAAGGAGAATTTTAGGAATTAAATAAAATGCTATATACTTGAGTTTTTGATTTCGATAACATTTTGTTGATTGATGAAGTTTTCTTGACATTGACATATCACATTTCAAGGAAGTATGTATTTAACTTTTTGTAATTTCATTGAAAATTTAATTGAAGAATTCTTATAAGTTCATTATCTCTTATCACCAAAAAGGATGACATAATATTGAATCAAAATTATATACCAATGAATAATCCGTAATAAGGTAGCTTATAGAAATGTTGACCGAAAATATATACCTACCTATAATATTTAAGAATTGGACTGAATGGTAATATTCAAATGTTATTACATCAAATGATGACTTTAAAAAAATAAATTTCTAGGAACCAAGCTGAAAGTATCACAATCGTAATTATATTCATTTATATTTTGTACAAAGTATTTATCATACATCCTCTGTATCTTTCCTACACTTGACCAACTATTTTATTATTCAAGATTAACTAAATTTTCTTGATATTTTCAAACTCTATCATAATCATTGAATTTGTGCATATTTCTATAGTATGTATTCATAGTCGTCATCAAACTTCTAAGGGTCAGACTAATATTATTAATAATATATGCATTTTTATCAATTATAACGATATTTTGTGAAATATTTTTATTATAAGGTATTCACCTAATATAGAAAAAAATTTTATCTTTCGGATTTTAATTCACACTCCAAACAAATATCTTTTTTTCCCTTCTTGGTTTATCCCATACATTTTTTTTTACTATGTTTTCTGATTTTCTGAGAAACTCCTCAGAAGAAAGATAATTTCATCCAGTTATCCCTTGCAAAGTCTTTTCTCCTGAAGCATGTTTGTGAGCCAAAATTAAAAAATTACTAACATTCCAGCATCACGCTTATAGCTGCACATTCTAATGATACCTACTGAATTCAGCAGTTGCATCTGATATAGAAGCTCTTTTCAGGTAATTAGGAGTATCTGATCTTGTTGGTTAATTATTAAAGTCATTGGTATTTTCATGTGAAAGGACTCTTCAACTTTTAGCATTTGAACAACAAAAAATCATGAACTATAAAATGATGTTTAATACAAAGATAAACCACACATCTGACAAAAGTATATCATTGTATTGACAAGGAGAATATACTCTGACACTTGACAAACCCCGAGTTCCAGAGCCATGTCCATTAAAATTCAATGGTCGATTACAACTTTAATCCTTCATTAAATCGGATTTTCCATTGGCGGTAGCCATGGATTTTTTTAGGGATTTTTAGGGAGATTGAACTTTTAATTTATATGGTTAATGGATGTTGCTGAAACTCAGGGAAAATGGGGTATTCATTCTGAGACGATATGCGAAAGAGTAAATAAAAGCTCCCATCTAATGAATTTTTTTGACAAAAAACAACCAAAATTTCCAAATGGGCATTCCAATTAAGAATTCCATATGAGGGACTAATTCAACTTTCTATATAACAGATAATGCTATATAAAATTTAGAAGATGAGCATCATTATCTATAGATGAAAACTCATTAAGAATATATTGAAACATGAAATTTAATGCGGAATTAATAATTTACATATCAAGGAAACTATATACTGATATCAAATGAAATGAAAGCAAAAATGACCAACAACTTAGTTGGATACTCAATATAATTAGAAAACCTCTATTGAAATTGTAAACACAATTCCTCATCACAGGAAGAATTCCAAATTCAAGAAGAGTGATATGAAAGAAAAAAACAATCACCTACTACCAAGAGTGAGTAGATTTTTAGACATAAAAATTTCAAAATGAAAATATTGTACTTAGTATTTGCAGAATGAAAATGATTAATAGAATAATTTGAAGGGGTAATTAATCAACCCATCAAAAAAAACTTCCTTTGAACTTATGCCCTGAAAGTCTTAACTTTTGAGATACAGGACATGATCAAATTAATTTTTTAATAATAACTGGATTAATATTGTAGTATTCACCTTTCATAAACAATAACACAAATCTCATAATTACTTGCTTTCAGTTGATATCCAAATAGATTTTTGAAGAATTGATTTTGAAGTAAACAGATTCTCATTTTTTTAAGTGCTAACCATGCGTCGGAAAAAAAAACCATGAGATCAAATTTGCTCAAAAATGAATGGGGAACTCGATCTCATTTCAATAGAAAGCAGTGGCGTAGTACATTTTTCACTGAAAATGTTCAATGCGAAAACCTTGCGGACGCCACTGGTAGAGAGAATTCACATTTTTGTACTTCACAAAACGCACAGAAGACATGTTCAAAATTTTATAAACAAGTCTACAATATTACCTCAGTTACTATTAAAAAACTGAAATTTTTTTTTCAAAATTTCATCACGCATTATCTTAAAAGTTGGGACGTTCATAGAAAGTTTTTTTCTTGAAATAAGTCAAAGAATCACCCCCCTTAAATATTAGCACGTCTACAAAGAACACCCCGAATAGATAGGAGCAGCTGATGAACCTCTCAACATATTTCAATTAAAAATTAGTAATCTAAAAATACCTTGATTACAGAAACAATAGATAGAACAGAAGACGAAATATTAACTAGATAAACATTCCATAAGAACTCATATTTTGTAAAAAAAAGTCGTTAATAAATAAATAAAACTTTGATGGCATCAAGATAAAAAAAGTCAATCAAACAATCGTTCTAGGAGGACCATTTCCTTCAACAATATACACATATAACGGGTAAAATTCCATCAAATTAAACCAAGATGTATGAATGGAATAAGCTTGCACCGATCAAAAATAATATTGTTATTCTGAATGTATTTTCCAGAAAATACAAAAAAACAAGTTCTAAACAATATGAATGTTTCTATTTTTAGAAGAGATTCAAAAATAAAAGGGCAAAAGAGGTGTCGTACATAATTTATTAGCTAAACAATGTCTCATTATAACTGATGATTCATAAATTATACCAAATTTCAACATGAAATAAATGTGATTAAAGTGAGAACACTGGTCATCAACAAAATATTTTAAACGATAGAAAAATAAAAAAAATAACATTCAACTTTTTGAGGAAATAACAGAACTTAGATGATCAATTTCGAAAACAATCCTTATATAACATTCAATTTAGTTTGTGTTAATACTCTTGAGGCTATGTGAACATTAAAATTCTAGACAGTGGACTAACAATGAATAATTTAAAAAAACTGTACACTTCAATAGGCAAAACACATGTCTTTGTTATAATTGAGTTTCTCCAAATTTGGCAGGCAAGCGTAGTTGATCATCGGTGGGGGTCCGCACATAAGAACCACTGATTTATTTGACGGTGGAAGAAGATGATCTCTGATCATTTCTTCATTAATGAATCCAGTGCTATACTTCCACCCAGCAGGTGCATTATCTAAAGTATACCATAATTTGAATTGATCAGGATGAGATTGAGCCACTTCCTCTAATTCTCTCCTAACTAAACTAAACTAAATCTTTCTCGTTTTGATTAGCAAATATAAGAGCCATTTTTATGTTTTTCTTATCATGCTTTATTATGTATCGGATAAGTTGGAGCATAGGGGTAATGCCAGTTCCTCCTGCAATCATAGATATACTATCTACTGTCAACATTTGTGGGGGATTATTCCTGAGCTTTTTGATCACAAATTCACCCTCCCCTACATAATTTATTCTTCCGGAGGGTCCTCGAATTTGAATTTCATCACCAATTTTCAAACTTTCCAGATATTGCGACATTTTACCTCCATCTGGGAATCGAGGATGTACATTTTTGAAACAAACAGTGGCGTGGTATCTGGTAGAGAGAAATTATTTTTTTTTACTTCGGAAATGCACCATTATGCATAGACATGTAATAAATTTTAACGTGACTACAATATTATCCCAGTTATTATTGAAAAACTGATCTCAAAAGTTAAGCCTTTCAAAACATAAGTTCATAGAAAGTTTTTTTCTTGAAATGAGTCAAAAATTACCCCTTTAAATATTAGCATATCTTCAAGGAACACCCTGTATAGAAAGAAGCAGCTGATGAACACACTTCTCAGCATAATTCAATTAAAAATAAGTATTCCAAAAAAACTTGGTAACAGAAACTAAAGATAAGAACAGAAGACGAAATATTAACTGAATAAATATTGCATAAGAAATAATGGAAGATTGAAGTCAATCAAACAATCGGTCTAGGATGATAATAAAATTAATCAATTTATATCAGTGGGAACATATCACATAAACTAAACATTTTTCGAATCTTTTATGACAAACATCTCAAGATAGAGAAGTTTAAATACATATGTTTGAAATTTGAATTTTTCTTCTGAAAGTAATAAACTCATAAATGGGTATAATTTCATTAAATTAACTCAACATGTATGAAGGGAATACGCTTGCATTGTTGAAAAATAATTTACTACTGAATATAGATTTCAGAAAATACAGAAAACAAGAGAAAGAGATCTGAAAATAAAAGTGCAGAAGAGGTGTCGTACATGATTTATTAGCTAAACAATGTCTCATTATAACTGATGATTCATAAATTATACCAAATTTCAACATGAAATAAATGTGATTAAAGTGAGAACACCAGTCATCAACAAAATATTTTAAACGATAGAAAAATAAAAAAAATAACATTCAACTTTTTGAAGAAATAACGAAACGTAGATGATCAATTTCGAAAACAATCCTTATATAACATTCAATTTAGTTTGAGTTAATACTCTTGAGGCTATGTGAACATTAAAATTCTAGACAGTGGACTAACAATCAATAATTTCAAAAAACTGTACACTTCAATAGGCAAAACACATGTCTTTGTTATAATTGAGTTTCTCCAAATTTGGCAGGCAAGCGTAGTTGATCATCGGTGGGGGTCCGCACATAAGAACCACTGATTTATTTGACGGTGGAAGAAGATGGTCTTTGATCATTTCTTCATTGATAAAACCAGTGCTATATGTCCACCCAGAAGGAGCATTATCTAAAGTATACCATAATTTGAATTGATCAGGATGAGATTGAGCCACTTCCTCTAATTCTCTCCTAACTAAAATATCTTTCTCGTTTTGATTAGCAAATATAAGAGCCATTTTTATGTTTTTCTTATCATGCTTTATTATGTATCGGATTAGTTGGAGCATAGGGGTAATGCCAGTTCCTCCTGCAATCATAGATATACTATCTACTGTCAACATTTGTGGGGGATTATTCCTGAGCTTCTTGATCACAAATTCTCCCTCCCCTACATAATTTATTCTTCCAGACGGTCCTCGAATTTGAATTTCATCACCAATTTTCAAACTTTCCAGATATTGCGACATTTTACCGCCATCTGGGAATCGAGGATGTACATTTTTGAAATAAACTTTGATTACTAGATCGATATATCCCTTATCGTCATCTGACGAAACAGGTGTATAGGAACGAATCACTAAATCGTCATTAATTTTAGCAATTATATTGATGTGTTGTCCAATTGGTAATCCTAAAACATGTTCGGGAGACGGCAGAGCAAACCTGAACCTTCGTGTATCATGGCTAATCTCTTCTTTTTCGATTAGAGGTACGCTGTATTTGACCTGAGCATCCTCGAGTAATATCTTTTTCTTTTTAGATTTTTCAGTGCCATCGTGTTCTGTTTTCGAACTCAATAATCGATAAACAACAACACCAGTAATCACTACGCCGACACTAATAATTACAGGTAGGATTGTACTCCACATCTTATAAGAGACTGCCATCGTTGCAGTTCTAGCATAGGGGGGGCTCCGGCTAGTTGAGGTTATCTTTTTTTATCGAACTTCGATAACCGGTTGATGATGTATTCAATCGTACATACACGGTAATAATTATAACAATATTTATTCTATAATTAGTATCGTCCAATTAGGGACAAAGGTTGATTGCTGATCACACTATGTGATGGGGGCAAGGCCTGGGATCGTAAATTCAACCAACATAACTTTCGTAGCACAACGACGTAACTTCACACACGATTGAAACCCACATATGATGATTTTTCTGTCTGTTATAGGTAGAAATTATAATAAATTAATCTAATCTAGATCTACATATTTTTATTTTTATGTCAAGGTGAACCATAGAAAAGGAAAAAGTAATGACTTTTTCATATGGGAACAATGGGAACACTACACATCACATGAACCAATGTGTGAAGGCTTCTAAATTTGAAAACTGGGAAAGTAAAATGAAATGAGTTCAAAATCTCGTTTGACAACCCCGAAGAATCTTTTTCCAGGCATCGGATCAGAGGGCCTACGATTTTTTGAAAAATGAGAGAACTAATTGCCGCAACCTGTACCAACCTCTTCAATCGACGTATTTTGCAAAACACAAATCGAGCTGCGCTCGATAGCGGGTGTTAAAAATGAATAACGTTTCAATCCTTTTCATGCAAATTCTCAAAATAAGTTAACAAGTTAAAACATGGGTACGCAAATAAGCCGTTTTGATATGAGCGACTTCGGTTTTGAAAATAATTAACTACTAGCTCAACAATAAATACGCAATAGGATAAATTACAGGAGATATTCAATTTATACTGCTCCACAAGAGTTAGGGATATCGTATTCAATCGTTTTGAAAAGTATGTAATCTTCGAGAAAATCGCTGTTAAATCATTTAAAACTCAATAACAACTTGAATCGATCCAATAAAAATCAGATGAGACATTTCGTCAATCTGGTCGCCTTTTTTCTGAAGTTTGGTAATTTGCATATGCTTCATGAATGTTCTAATTTGGAAATGGAGTCAGTTCATCAACGACTTCGATTGGACACACGAGTTTTCTGAAAATGCTAAGACGTAAATTAACAAACGCTGAGGCTCATATAGGGTAATCGGAAATGCTAAGGTACCCTAACTCAGGTTGTTGTAGCGGAAAGGCTTCAAGTCAGCCAAAGTGTAATATCTCGACTTCGGAATAGGTTCAGGGAGACAGGTTCCGTGTTGGAAAGACCAAGGCTTGGGTGGCGACGGACCTACTCAGGATAGTTTCATCACCGTTTCGGCAAGA
Organism: Hippodamia convergens; assembly: GCA_038502775.1. Lineage (NCBI taxonomy): Eukaryota > Metazoa > Arthropoda > Insecta > Coleoptera > Coccinellidae > Hippodamia > Hippodamia convergens. The sequence continues at coordinate 8,218,310 of CM076614.1, read as the reverse complement.
AGAAAGCCTGAATCTACGTGTAGAATGCTATGGAATAGTCTTCAGAATTCAGATGGGGTCCAAGTTTCCATCGAAACCATCAGACGACGTTTGAGAGAGGTGAATCTAGGTTCTAGACCTAGACGTCCATTAAGAGGAGTTCCATTAACACGTGACAATAAGTGTCAAAGACTGTAATGGGCAAGGCAACATATCAATTGGAACGATCAATGGCGTAGTTTCCTTTTCACTGATGAATCCAGATATGCACGATTTTCGGATTCTCGAAGAATAAGGGTATGGACAATCCCACGCATACCCCGTAATCGTCGCTACGTCCAAGAACTCCATCCATTACGAGGGGGTAGTGTTATAGTATGGGCCGGGATATGTTTCAACGGGCGCACAGATCTACACATTTGTCCTGGGAATATGACCGCCTTACACTATAGGGAGCATGTCATTGACAATGTTTTGCCAAATTTTCAAGCTGCTATTGGTGGAATTCTTCATTTTTTAGACGATAATGCCAGACCGCACCGTGCAGCCATAGTTGAGAATGCGCGCGAGGAACTTGGTATTCCACATTTACCAATACCTCCGCACTCATCAGATTTGAATTGCATAGAACTTGCATGGGATATGCTCCAAAGAAGATTAGATAATCATCAACCTACCCCAGAATCCTTGAATGATCTGAGAGAGCTTCTGCCCCGTTTATGGAACCAAATTCGTCAAGAAATGTTCAAAAACCTCGTGTGTAGTATACAAAGAAGATATCAAGATGTTAAATGCCGGCTTCATCAGTGAAGAAAGAAATAAACACTTCAAACTCCACAATTCAATTTTTATTGTGGAAAAAGTCATGCTATTTTTTTTCCGCAAACATATAAGTGCGGAAAAGAGATAGCAGGTTTTTTCACACGTATTCCGAAGAAAGTTACCCACTTTCCAAACGACAATCCGTGTAAAAATTAATAGTTTCCAAACGCTGATAGGAAATGAGTATTTTCTCTACATCTCGTAGAACATTTATTGATGACATGTTGGCCTCCTGCCTTCGGATTTAATTAACATCTGTCAAATTGATGAGAGAAAAAACAGTTCTGCCAATCAATATTTTCCAATACAAAAACCACTGAACGATATTTACGTCAATATTTCATCACTTTCGATTACAATTCAACGAATTAGAGAGAATAATGTACGATACTCGTACAGAAGGCTCATTCTAACACCCGTTCATTCAAAAACTCGTAAGAATCAATGCCTTCTGCACTTGTATCATAAATATCAAATCTGTGGAATGACACAGAACACCATAAAACTCAAATCGACATTGTCAACGGTTATTCCATTCCCATTCATTCCATCAAAATGCTGTTTCCAAATTAGAAATACGAACTGAAAATCCTAAAAAAATTCCTCGTGATAAATAATGAAAAAACTAACGAACAAGAATACCGGCTCTGACCTCCAATTCTACGGAACTCACATTATCGAACAGGGGTTATAAACTTCTAAAGCAACTGGGAGAAGGGTCATACGCGAAAGTTTTTCTGGCAGAATATACGTACAACAAATCGGACCCTAGCAGTGTGAAAGTACTAGCATGCAAAATTATCGACACTGCCAAAGCTCCTAGAGATTTCGTCAAAAAATTTCTGCCCAGGGAATTGGACATATTGGTGAAGATCAACCATCCTCATATAATACACGTGCACAGTATATTTCAGAAAATCATCCAGCTACTCTTGATGACTTAGGAATCCAACTCGGAGAAATCTGGGAAGGATAAGATCAGAACATTTTAAGATCACTCATTTCGAGTATGAACCGTCGTTGCCGAGCTGTACAAAGCCGATTGGCGTGAATAAATTAAAATTAAATTAAAATTTTTTTGCGCAGTGTATTTATTGATGACATGTTAGCCTCCTGCCTCGGATTTATTTAACATCTGTCAAATTTATGAGAGAGAAAACAGTTCTGCCAATCAATATTTTTCCATGCAAAAATCACTAATGATATTTCATTAATTTCGATTAAAATTCAACGAATTTTAGAGAAAATAATGTAGAATACTCCTACAGAAGGCTCATTCTAACACCCGTTCATTCAAAAACTCGCCACTTCGTGGCTCGTTTTTTAATTTGGAACTCGTAAGAATATCAATGCCTTCTGCACTTGTATCATAAATATCTAATCTGTGGAATGGCACAGAACACCGTAAAATTCAAATCGACATTGTCAACGGTTATTCCATTCCCATTCATTCCATCAAAATGCTGTTTCCAAATTAGAAATACGAACTGAAAATCCTAAAAAAATTCCTCGTGATAAATAATGAAAAAAACTAACGAACAAGAATGCCGGCTCTGACCTCCAATTCTGAAGAACTCACATTATCGAACAGGGGTTATAAACTTCTCAAGCAACTGGGAGAAGGATCCTACGCGAAAGTTTTTCTGGCAGAATATACGTACAACAAATCGGACCCTAGTAGTGTGAAAGTACTAGCATGCAAAATCATCGACACTGCCAAAGCTCCTAGGGATTTCGTCAAAAAATTTCTGCCCAGAGAGTTGGACATATTGGTGAAGATCAACCATCCTCATATAATACACGTGCACAGTATATTTCAGAGGAAGGCCAAGTACTACATTTTTATGAGATTCGCAGAAAACGGCGATCTTTTAGAATTCGTGCTGAAAAGGGGGGCCATCTCAGAAGCTCAAGCTAGGGTATGGTTGAGGCAAATGGCTCTAGGTATTCAATATTTACACGATATGGACATTGCCCACAGAGATTTGAAATGCGAGAATGTTTTGATAACGAATAATTACAACGTTAAGATTGCAGATTTTGGATTTGCAAGGTTTGTTACGGGTAAGTAGAGGTTTCGGTGAATTCGATAGAATTGTATTGTGAGGTAATAAAAAAAAACAGTTATGACATTGAGAGTCTTCCGGGCTTATTGGCCTTGGTCTATTAGGAATTATTTCACCTAACATTTCGCCAAAATCTGCAGTAGAGGCACCTTCAGGTCTGAGATTGTAACTCGACCGCAGAATTTCTGACAATGTTGATTTCAAAATTCGGAGGTGAAATATACTGCTCCACAAGAGTTAAGGATATCGTATTCAATCGTAATCTTCGTGAAAGTCGCTGTAAAACCATTCAAAACTCAATAACAATTTGAATCGATCCAATAAAAATCAGTATGAGACATTTCCTCAATCTGGTCGCCTTTTTTTTGAAGTTTGGTTCTTTGCATATGCTTCATGAATGTTCTCATTTTGAAATGGAGTCGGTTTATCAACGGCTTCGATTTGAAACGAGTTTTCTGAAAATACCAACACGTAAATTAACAAACGCTGAGGCTAATAGGGCTCCAAGTCAGTCAAAGTGTGATATCTCGACTTTGGAATACGTTCAGATAGACAGGTTCCATGTTGGAAAGACCAAGGCTTGATGGGAGACGAAAAACAACACCTGCTCAGGATCGTTTCATCACCGTTTCGGCGAGAGGAAAGCCTACATCTACATGTAGAATGCTACGGAATACTCTTCAAAATGCAATTGGGGTCCAAGTTTCCATCGAAATCATCAGACGACGTTTGAAAGAGGTGAATCTAGTTTCTAGACGTCCATTAAGAGGAGTTCCATTAACACGGGACCATAAGCTTCAAACACTGGAATGGGCAAGGCAACATATCAATTGGAACGATCAATGGCGTAGTGTCCTTTTCACTGATGAATCCAGATATGAACGATTTTCAGATTCTCGAAGAATAAGGGTATGGACAATCCCATGCATACCCTGTGTTCGTCGCTATGTCCAAGAAGTCCATCCATTCCGAGGGGGTAGTGTTATAGTGTGGGCTGGGATATGTTTCAACGGGCGCACAGATCTACACATTTGTCCTGGGAATATGACCGCCTCACAATATAGGAAGCATGTCATTGACAATTTTTGCCAAATTTTCACGCTGCTATTGGTGAAACTTTTTAATTTCTAGACGATAACTCTTAGACCGTACCGTGCAGCCATAGTTGATTATGCGCGCGAGGAGCTTGGTATTCCACATTTACCAATACCTCGGCACTCACCAGATTTGAATTGCATAGAACATGCATGGGATATGCCCCAAAGAAGATTAGATAATCATCAACCTACCCCAGAATCCTTGAATGATCTGAGAGAGCTTCTGCCCCGTTAATGGAACCAAATTCCTCAAGAAATGTTCAACGACCTCGCGGTAGCATGTAAAGAAGATGTCAAGCTGTTATTGATGCCCGTGGAGGCCATACATTGTATTGATAGTCTTAAAATGCTTGAATTCTCCGGAAATAAAATTTCGTTATTTTACTCCATTTTTCTTAACCACCCTGTATACGCTGCAGTCCTACAGGCTAAAATTAATTTTATCTCCTGCAACTTGAAATCATATTTATATGAATTTTCATCACAAAATCTCATTTTAACTAGATATATTTTTTTGCAATTCAAGTCAATATCCGTAACCCACGTGGATCAGTTTATATACCGGTTTATGGAGGGAGAAGGTCGTGTGAGTTTACTATCCCAATGTTGATTGGCCAATCGCTCCCACTCCGTATCGGCTTGATTTTGGTTATGTCTAAGACCGGCAACCATGCGCTCTATGTGCCACCAGGGAGTTTAATCTTTTTTGTTTATTTTGTCTTCATGTTTATAAATCTCAATGGCATCCACGTTCATCCTAGGATAGTATCTTTTGATCTTCGAAATAATCTCTGCCTTTGAGAAAATCTATATTGTGTCTATCTGTTAGAGCATGTTCCGCTAGTGCGGATTTTTCTGTCTGATTCGGTCGACAGCATCGTTCTCGTATTGACACTTCGTTTTGTTGCACTAATATAGATTTTGCCGCAGTCACAAGGTATCCTGTAAATACCGGCTTGTGAAAGTGGGTCGACTTTGTCTTTGGTAATTCTGATCATTTGCCCAAGTTTTTGTGTAGACTTAAAAACGGTCTCGATGTTGTGCCTTTTCAGTATTCTACCAATTCTTTCTGTGACCTTGTGGATGTATGGTAAGATGGCTCTTCCATTAGGGGTGATTTGTGATGTGTTATCCTCACGCGTGGAAATTTTTGGTTTTATTGCCCTCGGAATGCTAAGTTCAAAGAGCTCTGTGCTCACTACAAACTGAGTAGAGTCCTTGACGAAAATTTCCGTATTTCCTACTTAAGGACTCAACATAGTCGTCAAAACTTTGGCCTAGTCGTACATTATCCTTGTGAATTTTCAGAAGTTCGTATTAATGCTCAGCCCTTGCTTCACTCCTACAAATCCTCTTTTCAAGTTCTTCATAGAGAGAAGGAACTTTTATTCGAGCCTTTGTTTGTTTGAGCCTAGATGAGGTCGGATCTTTACTAAGTTTCCTATATAGTTTGTGGGATCCAACCACGCACTCTCATTTTGGAATCATAGTCAGAGGATTCCATCAATACCGTCGCGTTTCCTTCGTCAGCTGGAAGGATTACAATGGATGTATTCTCATTGACAGTCAAATTTAGAATAAAATAAGTGACGATTTGGTTGTTCCTCTGGATATTGAAGAGTCTGCAAGAAGAGCAAATCTGGAACTCCTACCTAAAAAATCTGATCAGAAGTACGATATTGCATATAACAATTTCTTGGCCTGGTGTAAATTGAGAAATGTAGAAGTGAAACTGTTTTCCTGGCATACTTAGAAGAAAAATCAAAAATTTGGAGTTCGTCAACTTTGTGGAGCAAATTTTCAATGATAAAGTCAAGCGCCCTTGTTAAAAATGGTATGGATGTTAGTAAATATTTTAAGGTAATAGCATACTTAAAACGCAAAAGTGGAGTATTTCGTCTCAAAAAATCGAAAATTCTCACTCGTGAACAAGTTGAAAAGTTTATGAAGGAAGCACCAGATAAGAGATACTTGATGGTTAAGGTTGCAACTATTTTCGGATTATTTGTAGCCTGTCGGCGTGAAGAACTGTGTAATTTATCAGTGGAAGACATCGAAATAATCAATAAATCATTGGTTATACAACTTCCAAATACAAAAACGAAAGTCAGCGCCCTTCTGTCATCAAATATCGTCGTTTTTTCCTGAAATACATAATGAATGCACTGCCAATCCAATTAGTATTAATACATTTTGGAAAATTCCATCTACTGTTGTCGAATTCCTCAAACTGCCAGAACCAAAGCAATATACAGGACACTGTTTTCGAAGATCCACCGCTTCATTGCTAGCAGAATCAGGAGCAAAGATTACGGATTTAAAAAAACATATGGTGGATGGGAGTCTACGACGGTAGCCGAGGGCTATGTTGATCATACCATTGCATACTGAAATGTCATTGCTGAAAAAATTCTCCAACCTCAACAGATTTTGGATCATCATCATCAAAATTGTACTTCCGGTTTCTACAAGTACTGATGGTGCTGAGGATTCTAATAATGTGTTACGAAGCTCCCTAACGTCACAGGGCATTAATGTTAGTAATTGTTCTAGTTTTACGATAAATATTGATGTTCATCAGTAATGATTGTTAAATATTGATAATAAAAATTTGCAATTGCAGAATTTTTCTCATCTGATTTCATCATAAGAAAATATGGGGTGCTAAAAATATTTTTAACACGCTCCCACGTAAACAATTAATTTTAACATTGTTTGCTGTCATTGAAAGTGTCACTTTTAATGGCAGTTGTACAAAAAATTTTTTCATGAATTTTTCTATGACATTTCACTTCCCCCTGCATTTCAAGGTGAAAATTACTTTACCAATCCTCCTTTGTAATTCTAGGAAAGAGTAATTCTCTATAGTACTTCAATTTCAGATGCCACTGGTAAAAGAATATCCAGTGAAACATACTGCGGTTCCTTATCCTATGCTGCACCAGAAATTTTAAAAGGTAATCCATATCATCCCAGAATAGCCGATATATGGTCATTAGGAATAATTCTTTACGTCATGCTCAACAAAGCAATGCCTTTCGACGACACAAACATAAAAAGACTTTACGAACAACAAACAAATCAAAGATGGAAGTTCCGCGCGAAAGTAGCAGACATATTGAGCGATCAAGTGAAGAAACTCATACATCACATCTTAGAACCGGACGTAACAAAAAGATTCAGGATTGAACAGGTTCTGAACTCTGATTGGATAGCGATGGATCCAAGATTGGCACAATTGAATCCGGCGGAACAAGCTGCGATGATTGAAGCACAACAAGGTAAACGAAGACATTTGGAAGGCAGTAGCACCAAGACGACTAGAAGAGCAACGAATGAAGATATGACCATCTTGAAAGAAGGCAGAAATGATGACAAAGATGAGAAACAAATGACAAGTCATAGTACACCCAGTCTGGTGGCTTGAGAGAATTTCGAAGAAGAAAATGATAACAAATATTTGAGCAATATTATGATCTACAATATATTTCATTTTGGAAGTAATTACTTTGAACCTTTGTTTTATTTAAAAACTACTAAAAACACGTGTGGCACTCGAGGACTGCCGCGGTAAAGCTATTGCATAGCATCTATTCAAAAATAAGAAAATAATATTGTTGATTTAAAATATTATCTTTTTTATTTATCTTACAATACATGTAGGTTATTTAGGAATGTTTATCATTGAAACTACAGGTTTATAGAAACTGAAATAAGAAACATAAGTTTGAGACTTAATGTCTTCTAAATATCTGCAAAATACCTCGTCAATAGTGGTCCCATATTTTGTTGTGGATTCTTGTGGATCATTATTCATTTTTAAATTCAATTTTTCCGAAAGAAAAGTTGTCAACCGCTCTGATTTTTTATCAGCGAAGTTAATGTTGAAATCGCCAGCCAGATGAGATGAGAGTATTTTCGACCCTTCTTCAGTGTACTCCAGTAAAGTGCGATGAATAAAATGCTCTACCTCGTCCAACTTTGGATTCGGAGAAATGTAAATTGCTACCATGACTATGTGTAGGCCATTTCTGAGTTTGCATAAGCATGCACAAATATCTCCAATAAATGAGCGTCTAACATTAACATCGCTAACGTCTGCAATATTTATTTCAATATTCGGAGTCATAATATTAGTAACATTATTACTATTTTGGTAAATAGCTACCCCACCTTTTGGAACAGTATCTCGGTTGAATTGAACAATACAATTGAAAATAGGTATTTCGTATTTCAATCGGATTATCACGCGTCATGCATGTTTCGGTAAGAAGTAACGCATTGGTTTGTCTCGTAACTGAATCTTGTAAATCGTATTTGTGACTATGTAAACTTTGGCAATTAAAAGTCATTATTGAAATGCCATTTCTATTACTAATGAAATCTTAGACACTTTGAGCTATCGTCTGAACACTATTTAAAGACAGTCTTTTGAATTCTTGCAACAAAGATGCAGTCGATGCAGCTTGCCTTCGATTATGATAAAACTTAAATGAAGAATCATCATTTTTTGTCGTAATATACAATTTTTTTATATTGGTCACCTGAGAGAGTGCAACATAGACGAGTTCCTGAGAATGTGATTTACTGTACTCATATACTATTTCCTCAAAAGTTCTACCTTGGGACTTATGTATAGTTAGAGCAAGAGCTGAAGTGAATGGAAAATATTTGCGTTCGGCTATACTTTTTCTATCCGATGTTAATGAAATATTTACCGTTCGTAATTCAATGGGACCAGCGAGATTGCCGACTTCATTTTGCACTGCTAGAGTGGCTGCACGCATCCCTCTAGTCGCAAGCACCCAAACACCGTGCCGAAGTCTGCCGAACTGAACCGACGATACACGGATGTTAGGTTTTTTCGTTACGGAATTTCTAAATTCGGACGCCGCGCTCCAAGCCTGAGATTAAAGTTATGAAATAGTTTAAAAACAGATATTAGGAATAATTTCGGTGGGCATCTTCTGAGGACTCTCGGTATAGGATTATAACTCTACCGTTCAGTTCAGAGTTGCCACCTCCCCCAGAATTCCGCGATTCTCCCGAAATTTGGCCCTGAAAATTTGCATCTCCCAGCCAAGGGCGTCGCTAGAAATTTTTTCTGGGGGGGTAAAAAAAAATTTAGGATATAGTATTTTGTCACGATATGTTCCTATGTTATGATTGTATGACTTATTTTTCGAACAAAATATTTTCCTGGGGGGGGTAATTACCCCCATTACCCCCCCCCCCCCGTAGCGACGCCAGTGCTCCCAGCTTCCGGTAGGACTCTCCCGGAATACTTTTGTAATGTCTAGTGAAATTTTTGATCAGGATACCGCAAGTAGCAGGTACCAAAAAAAAATATTTTTAATTTTGTTAGTTCACGACCAGACATCTCGCAATCTGTACGATCAAATGCGAAATATTAGTTCAAAATTGAACGAAAAGTTTATAAAATTCATTTAGTTTTTTTTCCTGCCGGAATTTTACAGCCTTTTTGTAATTGATACTTATAATAAAATTGTAAGTATAATTTTCTTCCAACTTTACCTCAAGCAAGATTCCTCTCGCATTGACATGGTAGGTAATGCGCTACTATTTCTACTACTCACCCCACACTGCAGCAATCTGAGCAGCCGATAGGCAAGTGTAACTGTAGCTCACACATTTTTGGTGAGGGCCAGGGTCGAAAATAAGAAAAAAAATTTCTCTTTAAATGAGGAAATACGAAAAAAAATCTCAAAATTGAACTCTGTTGAAATACAGACAACTTCGAGGTTTTTTCATTAGAAATTCTCATTTTTGAAAATCTTCGAGAAGAAAGGCTAATGCTTCATATCCGATAGAGTGATTTTTAGAATATGATACAGAAGGTCACAAAATCTTTGTCGAAGTTAGAAGTGACGAAACATCAAAAAATCGTTTTTTTCGAATTGGAAACCCATTTTTTCGAAGCATTTTCGAGATCTTCGTCAAAAAGCAATAGGAGCACGCGTCCAAGATTTTTATCCCAAAATGAATATTTTTCGAGATATTCAGGAAAAACGATTTTGTCTTCAATTTTCAATCTCATTCCGAATGTGTTTTTTTACTGAAAAATAATTAGCGGTCAAGTGGAATTTTTGGAAATCTCTGTTATCGAGAAAATATTTTCCTATAGTTCAGACGAGTTCAGTTTTCCTTTTTTTTAAAGCTTAGGATAATTTCCGCAAATTATTAATTCTGGAGAATTTCTTTTTTGTCATGGTAGCAAATTTGAATTTTCAGTAATAAAATTGTTACATGTTCGGTTGATTATTCTTTCAAAAGCATCAAAAATTATTACAAATAATTTTTTTCTGCATTCCTGAGAATTTTTCACGTTGACTTCACTAATACTCACATTGGGAACGTTAAACCAATTGTTGCTCTCGCATTACAGATGATAATTCAAGAACTGAACTCGTCTGAATTATAGAAAATATTTTCTCGATAACAGAGATTTCCAAAAATTTCACTTAACTGCTATCTATTTTCCAGTAAAAAAACACATTCGGAATGAGATTGAAATTTGCAGACAACTATGGAAAAAAAACTTCCAAAAGTTTTACTGGACCGCTAACTATTTTCTAGTAAAAAAACACACTCGGAATGAGATTGAAAATTGAAGATAAAATTGTTTTTCCTGAATATCTCGAAAAATATTCATTTTGGGATAAAAGTCTTGGATGTATGCTCTTATTATTTTTTCACGAAGATTTCGAAAAGGCTTCGAAAAAATGTCGAAGTTGTCTGTATTTCAATTGGTTAAAGTTCTCAATGCGAATAATAGTGAAGTCAACGTAAAAATTCTCAGGAATGCAGAAAAAAATAATTCGTAATTATATAAGAAAAAATTTTCTCGATAACAGATTTACAAAAATTTCACTTGACCGCTAATTATTTTCCAGTAAAAAGACACATTCGGAATGAGATAAAAAATTGAAGACTAAATCGTTCTTCCTGAATATCTCGAAAAATATTCATTTTGGGATAAAAGTCTTGGATGTATGCTCCTATTATTTTTTGACGAAGATTTCGAAAAAGCTTCGAAAAAATGGGGTTCCAATTTGGAATAAAGGATTTTTTGATGTTTCGTCACTTGTAACTTTGACAAAGAATTTGTGACTTTCTGTATCATATTCTGAAAATCACGCTATCGGAAAAGATGCATCAGCCTTTTCTTCTCGGAGATTCTCAATTTTGAGATTTTTTTTCGTATTTCCTCATTTAAAGAGAATTTTCTTGGGAAAATTCTTTTGGAATCAAAAATACTCAGAATTCAATGGAGAATCTATTTATGCAATAAAAAATTGGTCCCATTTGAAAAACGAAAGTTGATGTCACTTCCGGAAAACCGGAAGTCCTAGAACCTTCAAAAAACATACGAGAAGTCGTTATCTTACTTGAAGCTCACCTTTAGAATTTCAATCCTGAATCTTGTGTCTTTCCTAAAAATATTCTATAAAGCCATATGTGTGAATAACCCTGTATAATGTATAATTCAGCAATTTTTAGAATGAGGCGGAAATTAAATAAGGTTGTTATTCCCTCAGCCGTGATAAATTCTGACAACCTGAGGTTGTTTTAGAAAAAACTAATATTAGTTCTTAATTGATACTTCTAAAGATACTCTAAATATTTTTTTATTGATGCTATTCTCCTAAGTAATTATCATTTTTGTTGCCACTTTGTATAATTAGTACTTTCGTTATTGCATAATTTTGTAAACTACTATTTTTGTATAAAAATAACCTTTGCCTGTTGACTACATTATGTAAATAAAAATAGAGTGAATCGCCCGTGAATGTTTTAGAGTTAAACTGATACTGTGGAATGAAAAGTCAGCTTCAATGATTGGATATTGAAAATTGTTTCCTCTGGTTTGGTTTGGTTAGGTTAGGTGAGGGGACTGCATGTTTCTTTCTGTGAAGATAAGGTATCAATTTAATGCTTTCACAATGATAACCAATATTTGTTGAATGTTTCCTTCTCTCAGATTTCCCCTTAAATCAGTTGTTTGTCAACAAAAAATTTGACCACGTTGGCAACTTTCTGTCTTCTCTCTTGATCTTCAAAAGGCGTTATTACCCAAACTGATTCCAACGGAACTGCTTCGTCACTCTGTAAAACATGGAATTTTTACAGTGGCCTTTGGATTCACGATAGATCTACACTGCGCAAAAAAATTAACGCACATTATGGAAATCTCAAATTCATTCTACACCCGAAGGTATTCTCCATGATAATTATTTTTATCAGAATTATGCATGCATATGTTATTCACTTTCAACGTTTTTCTTCAATACAGATGTTTTTTCCCAGCAGGAATTAAAAAAGAATATATTATCAGATTTTGAATGTATTGGCTCCATTCTAAAATCAGTTGTTCTCAATCAATTCTAGTGATCAATAGTTTTTTTCTCGTTTGATTTTCTACACTCAATCGCTATGCAATGCGAAACACGCAATTTGACTCAAGATAAATGTGCCCAAGCGGTAGTTTTGCGAGAAGAAGGGTGGACATACACAAGAATTGCAGAAAGGTTTGGAGTTTCCCATACAAGTGTGTCCAGAATGTTGCAGCGATACAGGGAGACAGGTATGAATGTCCGAAGACCAGGACAGGGTAGAAAACGGGTAACAACTTCCATTCAAGAACGTTACTTGAGAGTTTCTTCGTTGAGACAACGGTTTGCAACCGCTCGCCTCCTTCAAAATCAGCTTGAGCAATTTCATGGGGTGCAAATTAGCACTCAGACAATAAGAAATCGCCTCAGAAAATATGATTTAAGGACTCGTGTCGCGGCAAGAGGACCAGCTCTTACCCCAGCCCATCGTAGGGCGCGTTTGGATTTTGCGAGAGAGCATATCCATTGGGAAGAGGCCGATTGATTGGGAGGGAGTTCTCTTCACAGATGAGTCTAGATTCTGCCTCTACCATTGTGATCGACGTTCCCTTGTATACAGATGTCCACATGAAAGATATGCTCAGTGCAATTTCCTGAATACTACTGGTTTCGGGGGAAGATCGATTATGGTATGGGGTATGGGGTGGAATATCTTTGACTGCTCGCACAGATCTAGTGGTCGTTGATAATGGAGCTATGAATGCTGATAAGTATATAAGGAACATTCTTGAAGAGCATGTAGTGCCATTTGCCCCATAGACTAGTGAAAATTTCATTTTTATGGACGATAATGCCAGACCCCATCCTGCACGCATCGTTCAGGAGTACCTTGAAGAGGTTTAAGTCTCTCGAATGGAATAGCCAGCAAGAAGTAAAGATTTCAATCTGATTGAGCAGGTTTGGGACAACATCAATAGAAGGCTGAAAAGTTCAGAAAATCATCCATCTACTCTTAATGACTTAGGAATCCAACTCGGAGAAATCTGGGATGGATTAGATCAGAACATTTCAAGAGCACTCATTTTGAGTATGAACCGTCGTTGCTGAGCTGTAATTAACGCAAGGGATGGAAATACCAAATATTAAATCACTTATCAGCATTTCAGTGTTTTGAAAATTGTTCATTTCTCTTCTTTCACATAAGATTTGGTGAAATCCTGAATTTTTCTTCCATTTAATGTGTCTTGTTTCGTTCAAAACCTTCCCGAGAGAACATAAAAAATAAGTGATAAAGCCAATATAGAGTTAACTTTCATTAAAATTGAGATTTTCAGAATGTGAGTTAATTTTTTTGCGCAGTGTAAGTTACCATTGGAAACGTACCTTGATCTGGTCCAAATCAAAACCTTCCACAAGCGACATAGGAACTGCTTCCATAACCATAGCAATTGTGAACGCAATATTTTTTTTTAAACCTGCGAGAAATTCGTTTTTGTCGAATATTTCAGAAGAGCTACCCAAAAGGTTCAAATAATGCTTCATTTTGAGCGAATATTCATCGATGAAGTCATCGAAATGCTTTGACAAAACGCTATCCTCTACACAGGTGAATAGGAAGAATGTGATGTCATTTGAAAAGGGCGCCCATCTGTAAATATAAAGATTATTCTAGCCCCCCGATTCATTACATTAAACTTTCACCTTGCAAGTTGAAAATCGATGATGGTGATATGAAGATTTTCTTCTTCCTGCCGAAACAGGAAATTTGGTAACCATGCGTCTCCCTGCGTTAGTCCGGACAAATGAGAATGTTCCTTTTCACAAATTTTGCATGTCTTCCTAAAATATTCATGAAACGTCACATTTGAGTAACCCTAGATTAATGAACAAAAATATTTTTTTTCTAATATTATGTCAAACCCGGTCATTCTGCCAAATCTTATGGAATACAATGGTACGAGAATGTCACAGATTCACACGGTTTCATTGTCCAATTTCATTATTATATGTTGGTACTACGAACTCTCCTGTCAAGTATTTATATACTTTCTGTCAAACTTCTACTACTGAAAACACTTCTGCCAACCGAAATTATGCATTGCAAAAATCACTTAGCGAAAAATTCATGCAAATATTCCATTAATTCCAATAAACATTCAATAGAGAAATGCAGTTTCATAGTCACTTGGTATATTTTAGTTTTTATATAGGGTTATTCACGAATATGACATAAACTTTCGTTTTTCAAATGGGAAGACCCATTTTTTATTGCATAAATAGATTCTCCATTGAGTCTTTTCGATTTCAAAAGTTTGAATTTTCCCGAGAAAATTCTCTTTAAATGAGGAAATACGAAAAAAAATCTCAAAATTGATCTCTGTTGAAATACAGACAACTTCGAGGTTTTTTCATTAAAAATTCTCATTTTTGAGAATCTCCGAGAAGAAAGGCTGATGCTTCTTTTCCGATTGCGTGATTTTCAGAATATGATACAGGAGGTCACAAATTCTTTGTCAAAGTTAGAAGTGACGAAACATCAAAAAATCGTTTTTTTCAAATTGGAAAACCATTTTTTCGAAGCATTTTCAAAATCTTCGTCAAAAAATAATAGGACTTTTATCCCAACATGAATATTTTTCGAGATATTCAGGAAAAATGATTTTGTCTTCAATTTTCAATCTCATTCCGAATGTGTTTTTTAGATTAGATTAGATTACATTACCTTTATTATTTGCATTTATTATTTTACTGGAAAATTATTAGCGGTCAAGTGGAATTTCTGGAAATCTCTGTTATCGAAAAAATATTTTCAATAGTTCAGAAGAGTTCAGTTCTTGAATTATCATATGTAATGCGAGAGCAACGATTGGTTTAGAGTTCTCAATGTGAGTATTAGTGAAGTCAACGTGAAAAATTCTAAGGAATGCAAAAAAAATAATTTGTAATAATTTTCGATGCTTTTTGAAGAATAATTAACAGAACATGTGACAATTTCATTACTGAAAATTTAAATCTCCCTACCATGACAAAAAAGAAATTCTCCAGAATTAAGAATTTGCGGAAATCATCCTAAGCCTTAAAAGATAAAGAAAAACTGAACTCGTCTGAACTATAAGAAAATATTTTCTCCATAACAGAGATTTTCTACCATGACAAAAAAGAAATTCTCCAGAATTAATAATTTGCGGAAATTATCCTAAGCTTTAAAAAAAAGGAAAACTGAACTATAGGAAAATATTTTCTCGATAACAGAGATTTCCAAAAATATCACTTGACTGCTAATTATTTTCCAGTAAAAAAATACATTCGGAATGAGATTGAAAATTGAAGACAAAATCGTTTTTCCTGAATATCTCAAAAAAGGTCATTTTGGGATAAAAGTCTTGGACATATGCTCCTATTATTTTTAGACGAAGATTTCGAAAATACTTCGAAACAATGGGGTTCCGAATTGAAAAAAAAAGATTTTTTTGATGTTTCTTCACTTCTAACTTTGACAAAGAATTTGTGACCTCCTGTATCATATTCTGAAAATCACGCTATCGGAAAAAAAGCATCAGCCTTTCTTCTCATAGATTCTCAAAAATAAGAATTTTTAAAGAAAAAATCTCGAAGTTGTCTGTATTTCAACAGAGTTCAATTTTGAGATTTTTTTTCATATTTCCACATTGAAAGAGAATTTTCCGGGAAAATTCAAACTTTTGGAACCAAAAGGACTCAGAATTCAATGGAGAATCTATTTATGCAATAAAAAAATGCGTCTTTCCATTCGACAAACGAAAGTTGATGTCATTTCTGGAAAACCGGACGTCCTAGAACCTTCAAAAAATATATGAGAAGTCGTCTTCTTTCTTGAAGCTCACCTTTAGAATTTCAATCCTGAATCTTGAGTCTTTCCTAAAAATATTCTATAGAGCCATATTCGTGAATAACCCTGTATACCTATTATGAAATTGTTTGTATCAACAGAAAATACTCACTTGAAGAGATCATCTTTAAGAACCTCATCTATTTTTTCATAGTACTCCTGGGGCAGTTCCTTCTTCACAGCATCTCTCACCAAATTAAGGATACTTTCTTGAAATTTTCCATACCAGGTATAATATTTCTCAGAAAAATAGACTTCCTTGAACAGTAAGCATTCATCAGGAATTTAAAGAAATTTTATATATTTAAAAACAAAATCAAATAAATTCATAATATTTACACTCAAAATATGTTATAATTCTAGAATAAGCATATCCACAAAACAAAGTACATGTAAATTTCAACATATTTATTTTGAAGTGTTTTTTCAATATTAAAGGTCTTCAAGTTTGCTTAAATGTTTAATATCCAAATGTGATAATTTCTAATATTTCTCAGGATAGTGTAGCTCTGATACTCAAGCAAAATGAAACTTAGTTGCATACCTTCAAACCATTTGCAGCTTCACGGAATTCTTCTGGTTTTTGATCCTTGAAAGCGAGGGATATGGCATGAAATTTGGCAAAAGCATCCATTACCTTCATTGTGTGGAAATGATCTACGCCTTTACCTCTTTCTATCGTGTGATAGTTTTTGAAGGAGAGATCTTCAAGTGCTATGAAATCATTCTGTCCATCTGAGAAATATGAGAGCATTCTTAAAAAAACAAAAATGCAATTGTTATTGATGAAAAATATGTTAACTCACAGTGGAACAGTTGTGCCAAATTCTTGCTCTAAACCTTTGGATACAAAGAACTTCTTCATAGAAGCCCATGCCTGAAAAAATTCTTCATCAAGTGTTTTGAGAATACAGCTTCTTGACCCTTACCTTGTAAAAACATATTTCATTTTCAAAAAAATCGGGTGATCTGAATGTTTTTCTTCTGCCTATGTTAGATGGAAATATTTTGGTCAGGACATTTACTTGCACCTTTTTCTGCTCTCCACTACAATTAATTATTTTTAATTAAAATCAATTTTTCGAAAAAATTCTTTTACCTTTCATTAGTTCCAGTAGCATCGATTCTAAACCTTACTATCTCACTAAGGTATGCATCCCCTACTTTCTGGTCAGATGGGATTATAATAACATCTTCAATATTTATTTGCCGCAAATTCGCGAAATTTTTCACCATTTCAATCAGATGGTTATTGTTGAACTTTGGCGAGATCAGCAATTTCAATTTTTCCAAGAACATTTTGGAGGTGAAGGCAGTTAATTTACTGAATGTAATGTCTAATACTTATATAAAATATAATACTTCAGAAAATACCGCTGCAGTGTAAATCAATTCTAATATCTCATAATCTCATTCATTACTTGAGATAAATGATAGACACGTCACCCACCCGAATAAACAAAGGATTTTTTATTTACGGGACACTTGACCAATCAGAAGTTCGTTTGTCTATGATCAGGATGTAGAAGCACCAATCACGACGAGGCGCGGGAGTTCCCCATGATTCAAAAATGATTCAAGTGGATATCAAAGTCACCAGAATCATATACATATCATATAAGAGTTACCAGAATCCAGAATTAGGTCACTCGGAATCGAAAATTAATTCATAATCTGGTATATTGTTCAGAACACTTTGAGGAATATTAACCTTATTAGGTTAACACAATATCGAAAATGTGCTCTTTGAGAAATTCGCGAAAAACTGCGGAATTTTTGAACTTTTTTCTTGTTTCTTCTGTAACGCTTGAACCACAAATTAAAGAAGATTACGTTCTAACTTCTTCAATTATTTCTAGAAACAAACATCAACCTCCTAGTTCTCTTGTGTGGATCAGGTAACAAATTTGAACATTTTAAGCACAATTAACTGATGCCGGTTGAAAAACTGCTCCTTCTATTTTCCTCAGTAATTATTTCATGGGGAACATTTCTTCAAGAAAATAAGTCAGTACTTACTCATCGTTACTTTTGTTTCTGTTGGATGTGTGAGTGGACCGATGAGACAATTTTAAATGAAGATTCTTTGACTTCGAACAAAAAAGGGAAGGAAAAAGGGAGACTTGTATTTAATTTGAAAATATTCTCGAAGTTGTATTCAGTGCGCATGTGTACATGTCAAAATGAAAGACGAGACTGAAATTTCAATCTATATGATAGTTTCATATGTGTACCGTTCCGTTTGTAGGTGCCTGAATATGTGGAAAGCTAAGTAATTTCCTACAACCTGATTTGTATAACCAAAACCTACTGAAATTAAATGTTTATAGTTCTATGATATATAACCTAAGATTTTCCAATTGACGTCTCTGTGGTGGCAAAATTACTCTTCTATGGATTTTTTGAATGTTTTGTTATGTTATAAGCGATCTGTGGTGTTTGCTACTCACTCCACTTACATAATAATAATGAAATTTAATTGAATTTAGTTGTTATATTATGAAATTCTGGATTATGAATGCAATTTTAGGGGTACCTTATATATTTCTGTAATCAGCTATACTCAATATTCTGTGTTTAGTAAAGCTCACCATACAACAAAGTGAAGTTTGCGGTTTACTAGTTGATTTTCCAAGAACTGGAATATTTGTGATAGAGGTAAGGAGCCATAAATTCTTGATTAGTTGTGTTTTAAATTATTCACGTAGATAAATAAATAATTATGTTGTTGTACAGGCACCAGATAATTCGTAGGTTTATCTACCTACCTACCTAGATTCAATATTTCTTTGGAAGGTACCTATTATCATTTTTTGGGAAATATTGTATAGCTTCCAGTCAGTTTCTTTCTTATAGCAAAGAATTAAGATAATTGATATATTTCGAGAATTATAATAGGTTTTATGTACTTTGAAGCTTCATTTGTTTGATAATTTAATAAAGATGACATGTGTAATAGATCTTTTTTCGTGAATTCCTGAATATAATTCCTATATGAAAGTAAAACGAGGTGAAAGCAATATAACTTACAGATTGCTGCAAACTCTACGCTTTTCAAAATTGAACATAACCTACATTTTTTCAGACAAATGAGAATCGGGGAAAAGATTGAAGATTCTCGAACTTGAAACAGCTTATTCGTTCAGGTTTTAGTATACAAAGTATTCAGACTTCTTTCTTTAAACCAATATTTTCGTCACTTTTGTAGCGCATCGAGAGATTCATTTAAGTTCGGTAGATTTAGAGAAATCCATGTAAGTCGAAGTATAATTTCTTTTGATAATTCAATATTTAGATATTCAACTCATTTTTTAGTCCGAATTTTTTTGATTTGTCTGCTGACCTTAACAAAATCTTTTTGAATCTACCTAACTTTTCCTTTCTGATATCCGATACCTAAGTAACAGGATAAAATTAATTTTTGGCGAAGTTCACATTCTTTCTACAACAAAATTCAGTATGGACCAGAATTCCTTTGACATACTTTTCGAACAACTTTGATGAATGTTACATTTTACATCTTGTTACATTGTATCCTCATTTTTGAGGTGCTTTCACTCCAGAGTTTTTATATACAATAATTATTGAAGCATGTCCTCAAACTTAGGAAAATGCCTGGATTGAAACAATAAAGGATAACACAACAAAATTATCTGGATTTGAATAATCAAAACCTTTGACGTGAATAGGTGGCGCAGTGATTCGATATTTCATTCAATCAATATAATTTCGTTAATCGCTAAATGTTGAAATTCAATGAGCCAATATTGTATTTTTCAATTAATTTTCCGATAATCTCATAAGATACTCGGTAAGAAAAATAATCAGATTTCCAGGTGAGAGTTTTTCGATCGGGATTTCCCGAATATACCCGAAATGAAATGGATTTTATGGTGGTTATACATTGTTCAGTTTAACAACCCATCATAAATATCCGCACGAAGAAACTAACACAAAGCATCCTTCGGGGGTGGTTTATTCTGCTTCTTACATTCATTTTTAATTTGTTTTAAATGACTTCTTGTCGAACTTCTTTGGTAAGTTTGTTTTCAGCGTGCGCCGATTGATAGTTGCGTTCGCACGTAATGTCAGTGAAATGAGTGCCCTGATGTGCGAGGGAAACTGAACGAAGAAAGTTCTTGTTGAGTAATATTATTTAATTTATTTCAGAATTTGTATAAAAAGTACAAAAAATGAAGATGGAAGTAACCAAAGTGTTGAGAGATTTGGTGGAGGAGAATCAAATTCGACTTAAAAATGCAATAATTTATCATCAAGTAAGTTCTAAATCGCCATAATTTTTTCTCCACGTATTCTTCAGCTTTGATTCCTTATGAACTCTCGTGTAGGAGAGAGATAATAATACTTTCAGGCAACTTTCAATATTTTATCACAATTTTGAATAATTATGGAATACACAATTTCCAGCATAACTTTTGAATACACTATTTACCGAATTCTTTTCATTTCAGACTATTTATCAACGTCTATTGAAAGATTCGACGGTGAGTTTAATTAACTTTTTTTTATTGTCAAAATTGTAACTTCTGAATTAATGTTTTCAGAATGAAGATTTTCGGAAAAATCTAGCCTTAGCTGAGCAAGATGTGATAAAATGTGGTTTAGAACAGGTGAGTTTCATTATTTATTTAGGTATTATTGTGGAATAATCATTTTCTCAGACTTCTCACACTTGGCAAATTTTGTTGAAAGTAAGAGAACTTCAAGGAAGTTGTCTGAAATTTCGAGGGAGTATTAATTTGAACATATTTCACACGAAATTTATCCTATTTGAGAGTGAATGACTATCAATTTAATTTTTTTTGTATATAATTTTTTTCAATTGATCATTGATGTAGAAATTATGTTCATTAAAATTTCAGCTTCGATTTACGGAAAAGAATGAAGAGTTAAATAATTTTCAAAAGATTTTCTTCAA
This sequence comes from Hippodamia convergens, assembly GCA_038502775.1. Classification (NCBI taxonomy): domain Eukaryota; kingdom Metazoa; phylum Arthropoda; class Insecta; order Coleoptera; family Coccinellidae; genus Hippodamia; species Hippodamia convergens. Next base: position 8,197,185 of record CM076614.1, on the reverse strand, counting down.
TAATATTATTATATTTGACATCAGAATAAATTTCTTCAAACAAAATCCTTTTACTGTCAGAAAAAGTGAATCACTATTATAAGAATTTACATGCACATAGAATTAGGTGGAGATGTAAAACAATATGCAAAAATATCGATTATCATTTCAGAAAACTCTTCTTCAGAAACTTAGATCTGAACTGAGTAGTCAGTCCAAACTATCACAGAAGAATAGTAGTAAGTTTATAATAGAAGAAAAGAAACAACAGCTTTCCTCAAATTTGGTTCGATCGAGAAAGCAAAAAATGTAAGTTGGGAAATATTCACTAATTTTCGTGTTGCTTACAATTATAATTTCAGAGCACCTAAGACATCACCCAAAGCTTCGTGTTCCGATGACTCCAATGAAGATTCGGTACCATCATCTTCACCAAATGCCTCTAAATTTGAAACTCCGGAATTAGTAGCTCAAATAGAATTCCTTAAAATATTTTCCTTGACAACGCTTGATCATTTCAAAGAAATGCAGAATAAGAGAGTCGAGAGGAAGAGAAGAACAACAGCGAATCCAAATTTTATTTATGAAAATGATCTTCCTTCGGTGAGTTTGGAAATACAATTCATTTTAAATTTTCATAGTATTGGATACTTTTGAAGTAAAATAGTTTGTTGGTAAACATTTTTTGAAAAATAGCAATATCCTCTTCGCTTGTGTGAAACTTGCTCTTTTGTTACTATTACATCCATTACTGAAAATATCTGCGTACAGGGTGATCAGATTTCGATGTTTTCTTACTACATCTCCTCAATCCTCATAAAGTAATATACATGTCATGTTCTCTTTTTTCGAGAAACTCAAATTTCTGAAAACCGTAATTCGTTAAGGTGTCTAGTTTCAATGCTACAGGGTGATTTTGAAATTTGGCCAATTATTATAATTGGTTATAACTTCCGCAGTATTGCCGCTATGCTCTCGAAATAAAAACATCTTCAGGGCAGTTTTTCCAGTACTTTTTACCAGTGCTTTCAAAATTTCAGGGCCCCTTCAAATTTTAGAGAAATTAAAAAAATTAATTTTTTTCAAATTGAAACCGTAGTGTGCTATGATGATTTTCAATAGACTTTTCTCAGACAATTTCAAAAATATATATCATGATATACTTCCAAGCTTGAATATGAAAATTCTGAAAAAAAAAACACTTTTCGGTGAACATAATTTGAGCAGGTGAAAAGAAATTAATGAAAATCAAAACCTTCTTTGATTTTGATAATCGAAAACTGTTTATTCGGAATTTTCTATATTTAATTTCGGAAGTATATCATATATATTTTTGAAATTATCCAAGAAAAGTCTATTGAAAATCATAATATGGTTTCCATTTGAAAAAAAATAAATTTTTTTAATTTCTCTAAAATTTGAAGGGGCACTAAAATTTTTAGAGCAAAAAGTACTGAAAAAACTCCACAAAAGATGTTTTTATTTCGGGAGTGTAGCAGCAACACTGGGGAAGTTATAGCCAATATTGATGTATCAAAACATATTCTTCAATAAATTTTAGCTTCAAAAATCAAAGAAATCCATTGTTTAATTTTAGGCCATGAATTCTTTCACACATTCTGAAAAGTTGAACATGCATGGAAAAATATTAATATAAGTCTTATTTTTCTTCAATATTTTCAAGATTATGTTAAAGACTGATATTTTGAGTTCGAAATATAATTGAATAAATAGGTTTATTTTAGGAGATGTATTATTAAAACATCGAAGTCTGACAACCCTGTACAAGTATTTAAGCCTTATTAACATAAATGTTAAATGTTGCATTAAAATGCAACAAAATTGAAATCAATATAAATTTTTTACAGAAAAGGAGAAAAAACAATTACCCCTCCAGTATATCGCCACCACATACAAGGCAGGCTGTAAAGAAAAAAAATGGGAGAGGATCACCACCTACTGACAAATACGAAGAAAAGAAACTATCAAAACGAGCTTCTCTGGAATCAATACCAGAGGTGATAAGCGAGTCCACTAATGAAGAGCAATTTGATGAAATATCCACATGCAATAGGTGTAAAAATGATGGTGAGTAACCCACAAGAAAGCTTATTTTTCATATATGAAAAATTCAAAATTCTTTTTAATAACAAAATAAATTGATTTAAAAAAATTTAAATAAATAATAGAATGAAATTAAATAAAAAAATTTTTATGATCTTTTTGTGATGAAATTTGTATCTTTTAGGCGCAGTTCTTCAGTGCGAGCTTTGTTTAGAAGGATTTCATGAAAACTGTTCTGATTCGACATTTGTAGGAACTTCGACAAGATGTTCGCATTGTTCTGGCAAGAAGAAATCGAAAAAGAAAACTGGTATGCTGACCCAAGTTCTTGTTGAAAACTCAGGTTAGAAATTCAGATGCATTGTTGAATGTTGCTGTGACTGTGATATTCATAATTTTTTATTGCAATCACTATATTATCTTGGAGGAGAAATCAAAACATTTTCAGTTTGTATAATTATCACACTTTTTCATTGAATTTACAGAGTCAATTCTTAAATACTTTTGTAAGGAGTTGACTGTTTAAATTCTAATAACTTTAAAAATAAATTTATTGTTTCAAATGGTATTATTCTTTCAACCGAAATGTTAAGAATCAAACCTATGATGGATTTACACACTGAAATTCTGGTTGTGTGAACTCATAAGTGCAATATTTATTACAGAAAAAATTGTGGAAAAACAGAAACTACAAGACCAAAATGAAAATCTATGTGCCCAATTCACCCAACTACAAGATCGACATTCTCAATTGACTATTTCCCTAAAAAAGCAGAAAGTAAGACAGGAAGAATTACTTTCGGATAGGCAAAATACTGAGGGAAAAATCAAACGAATCTTAAACTTCATAGAAGCTGTTAAAAAGTCTCCTTTGGCAGACGAAATTACTCCAGACTAATGGTTTTAAATTTTATTTTCACCCTTCGGTCATAAATTGCAGGATTCATTGTTGGAATATTTTACAATTGTTTGTAAATAAATTAATGTTCAATATAGTTTTATAAAATACAGATTTGATTTTTGATATATTCAATCAGTCATTCTCTACCTATTTCTTTGAATAATCTGGAAATACTGCTTTTCTAACATCGGTATTTCATGAAAAGCTAGTTGAATGTAGTTATTGATCAGAAATTGTTCAACTCGATTCTCTCAAAAACAAAAATTAAAGTTTCATTCAAGCGAATTCATCCTGAAATAATTTTCATAGTGAAAAAGATTCTTTTCATATTTCTACGAGCTATTCTGGTAAAGTGTAAATACGTAAATTTTGGAAACTCTAAACGTATGTTAAAGACTTTATTATTTAAGATTATTACATCTTATTGGAAACTCAAAACTGGAATAATTCGTTTCTTATTGAATAATATCTCGAAAGTTTTGGTGAACGGGCTAAGTCAAGTCACTTCTACAGGGTTATTCACGAATATGGCTCTATAGAATATTTTTAGGAAAGACACAAGATTCAGGATTGAAATTCTAAAAGTGTGCTTCAAGTGAGAAGAAGATTTCTCATATATTTTTGGAAGGTTCTAGGACTTCCGGAGGTGACATCAACTTTCGTTTTTTAAATGGGAAGACCCATTTTTTATTGCATAAATAGATTTTCCATCGAGTCTTTTTGATTTCAAAAGTTTGAATTTTCCCAAGAAAATTCGGATGTGTTTTTTTACTGGAAAATAATTAGAGGTCAAGTGAAATTTTTGGAAATCTCTGTTATCGAGAAAATATTTTCTTATAGTTCTTGAATTATCATCTGTAATGCGAGAGCACAATTGTTTTGAAGATATCAATGTTAATTTTGGTGAAGTCGACTTAAAAAATGCTCAGGAATGCAGAAAAAAATAATTTGTAATGAATTTTAATGCTTTTGAAAGAATAATTAACAGAATATGTCACAATTTCATTACTGAAAATTCAAATTTCAAAACCATGACAAAAAATAAACTCTCCAGAATTAAGAATTTGCGGAAATTATCCTAAGCTTTAAAAACTTAAGAAAAACTGAACTCGTCTGAACTATAAGAAAATATTTTTTCGATAACAGAGATTTCCAAAAATTTCACTTGACCGCTAATTATTTTCCAGTAAAAAAACACATTCGGAATGAGACTGGAAATTGAAGACGAAATCGTTCTTCCTGCATATCCCGAAAAATATTCATTTTGGGATAAAAGTCTTGGACGTATGCTCCTATTACTTTTTGATGAAAATTTCGAAAATGCTTCGAAAAAATGGGGTTCCAATTTGAAAAAAAAGATTTTTTGATGTTTCGTCACTTCTAACTTTGACAAAGAATTTGTGACCCCCTGCATCATATTCTGACAATCAGGCTATCGGAAAAGAAGCATCAGCTTTTCTTCTCTAAGATTCTCAAAAATGAGAATTTTTAATGAAAAAACCTCGAAGTTGTCTGTATTTCAACAGAGTTCATTTTTGAGATTTTTTTTCGTATCTCCTTATTTAAAGAGAATTTTCTCAAGAAAATTCGTGAATAGTAACCCTGTATAATTCAATTATTATTATAATTACTCTGGAGCGATTGGATTTATTTAAATAACCCTTATTAGAAGGAAAAAGTGCTCTATGAACACATTGGAAATTGTTAGAAAAATTTAATCACTGGAGGTCGAATCTGTTGCATAAAATTGTTCATGATTTCGAAGAAATCTAGATCTGATGTCTCTAATTGAATTTGAAAAGTTTCTCAAAAAGTTGTTGAAGAAAAGGGTGTTCGCGAAGGATGCGCGCAGAAATATGATAGTCAATGGATCGCTTTAGAACTGCGGGACACAGATAACAATGGATCAATGACCCGTGTTATTATGAATTTTTTTTTTAATTTTCAGTCTAAGTTAGTGTTGGCAACCAGTGTACCTCCAAAGTTCGCAACTTTTTCGTTTTATGGAATTTTTATCAGTTCCTATTTGTTGATTTTCCTTGTCAAGTCCTTGACTTATTATTTATAGGTTAACCCGGAAATGTCAATGTAAGATGACAAACGCATAAACGCAGTAGAATATTGACAAATACTTTTCCTGGCTCTACAATATCTTCGAATTGTCTCATAATGCCCGACTTTGAACCATTAGAACCAAGTTTGAATAATGTAATTGAACAGACGACTTTGAAATGGATATTCGTAGGTGGAAAGGGTGGTGTTGGAAAGACAACTTGCAGGTCTGTTCTCCTGGAAATTGAAGAAGTCCCATATTTTCATTAGAGTTTTTCTTACAGCTGCAGCTTAGCAGTGCAGCTATCCAAAGTTCGGGAATCTGTTCTGATAATTTCTACAGATCCAGCTCATAACATTTCAGATGCTTTCGATCAGAAATTTACAAAGGTGCCTACATTAGTCAAAGGTTTCGATAATTTATATGCAATGGAAGTAGATCCAAATGGAGGCTTCAATGAATTGCCTGAAGAATATTTCGACGGTGAGCCAGATGCAATCAAGATGAGTAAAGGTATCATTCAAGAAATAATCAGCGCATTCCCAGGAATTGATGAAGAAATGAGTTATGCAGAAGTTATGAAACTCATCAAGAATATGAATTTTTCTGTCGTAGTCTTTGACACTGCTCCAACAGGACATACTTTAAGATTACTCACCTTTCCACAAGTTGTTGAGAAAGGATTAGGAAAATTGTTACGTCTCAAAATGAAAGTTTCACCCTTTATATCACAGTTAGGGGGACTTTTAGGTTTAGCAGATTTCAACGTCGATAATTTCACTGGAAAACTAGAAGAAATGTTATCAGTTATAAAACAAGTGAATGAACAGTTTAGGAATCCTGACCAAACAACTTTTGTTTGTGTTTGTATCGCTGAATTCTTATCACTATATGAGACAGAAAGGTTGGTTCAAGAGTTGGCAAAATGTAAAATTGATACACATAATATCATTGTGAATCAGTTAATATTCAGAACAACAGAACAAAATCCATGCAAAATGTGTAACGCAAGATTCAAAATACAGGAAAAGTATTTAGATCAGATAAAAGATCTTTATGAAGACTTTCATGTCACAAAGTTGCCTCTTTTGGAAAATGAAGTCAGAGGTGTTGAAAAAGTTTCAAGTTTCTCAGAAAATTTGGTGAGGCCATATACTTCAGGTTGAATGGATTTGTGAAATATTTTAATTCTAATAATTATGCACTGGTGGTATTAATTTTTTGTTTTGCATTGTTACTGAATTTATAATCAATATATATCAGAAATAATTCATATTCTTTTAGTTGTTTGTTTTAAAATCCAATTATATAGTTCATTGAAGTGAAGTTTTATTCTGTGACTCTCAGTTATTATAGGAATAGTGCAATTAACTTCCAGTAGGTGGCGTACATGTTCTTCAGGCAAATGAAAGAAGCTTTACTCAAACAAGGATAGAAATTTATTGGCGAATCCAAAAATCTAAACTCCCTCTAGCGGCGAAATATCGCCCTAAGAAAACAAGTATACTTTGGAGTAATCGCGTTCAAAATACATGGTTTGTAATATAAATTAGTGATATTTTCGTTTAATATACGAAGATTGGTGAAATTATTAGGTTTTTTGAATAGTAGAATTGATGCTGAGAAACTATAGAAAGGTATTTATACGGGAATTATATAGTTAACATAAGATTATTCTCAAATTCATCTGTTAAATTTCAGGTTAGAAGCTGTCTTGAAGCTAAGAAGAAATAAAAAAATTTATTTGAATAATATTGGCTAGTGGAATAATATTTTCATTATGAGTGAATGAATTATTGATGCCCTTGATATATTAGAAAAAATTGAAAAAAGTGGAGCTTGGGTGAGAAAATTGGAGATGGAAAAAATGTTTGTTTTCTCCTTTCATTTTCATGAGAGTGATAATCTTGCAATAGGTCTGTTGTAAAGAACTTTGTGAATATTTCATAGTGGTTTATATATCCTTTTAGGCTATCTCAAAATTTCAGCAAATGAAAGCTTCTAGCTTAAAGCTACGGCTGTTACTTCTCAAAATTTGCCACGTCAATATTCAGAAGAAATGAATAAGGCTTGTATGGCCCAATGTAAATTGAGGAGAGAATCCAAGAATAATACTCTCAGGGATAAACATATAATTCCTCACTCAGTGTAATCATTTCCATGATTTTGAAAGTGATGATAAAATCAAGAAAAAAAATGTTGCAGTATTGTCTGTTTTGAGTGAAGAGGAACAATCTGCTGCTATTCTATTCAACATGCAATCTGTGAGATTTGAAAATGCAGAGAAAGTATCTGAAGACAACGGGATTTAAGTGAACACTGGTGATTTGATGTGAAATTTTGCTTACGCCATTAAAAATGAGAAAGAATTGAACTTGTGCACTGGTTTGGCTATAAATAAGTTTTCGAACAAGTAAAATTTCTTAAATATTGTATGAATTTTTGAAGGGTTATTGTATATTTATGTCAGCATTTTGTTTTAGTTGTTTCCCTTTGACTTTGCAGTTACATACATCTCTCCTGACTATTTAGTATCATCTCTGGCAAATTTTCCGATGTAAACAAACATTCTATCTATATGAGAAAGATATGAATAATGAGGGATCGGTAAAATATATGGAAAAGATTTAATGGACATAACCTGGAAAATGTGGGGCTGGCTCCCTTGTGTTGACTCCGTTATGCGTTTTCGAATTCCAAATTCTCACCGTACTGATGAGGGCCGAAAGCCCGAAACAGCTGTCTACGGTTCATTATAGTTTCAGAGGGTTATGTCCATTAAATCTTTTTCATATATTCTACCTATATTTGATTGTTATGTTAATAGTGTGTGATGAAAAATGTGTACAATTTCCATTTTAAAACCACTTGAACACAAATAAAGACTATAAAAAATTTCAGAATCATTTATTCATTTTGTAATATGATTAAAGAAATCAATCAAATGTTGTTTTTAATCTTCATAAAATGAATCACTCACTTTCAGAAATGATTTCGATAAACTTTAATAACAATGAAGTCGTAGGTTTCCAAATTCAACATATTCATCTGAACCTGTGTGCAGCACGAATGATTCTGCTTCAATTGGATATCACTTGGAGGTAGTACCATTCATTTACGAATCTCATGAATATAGGAAATATTTCCAATCATGTTATTTGACGTGTAATACATATTCATTTGACCCAAATAATTGTTTTTCCAAGTAATTTAAATATCTGTGCATACAATTTTTTCATTATTCGTTGTGAAAACAAATTGTACTCCTGAATTCGCTACACTTAATGTACAATCAGAAATCCATTAACACACGCCACAACCTTGAATAGCCTTTAAATCATTCTTAAAATGAAAATCTATTCATTTATTTCACAAAATAATATAAATATGTCGTTGTCATTCAAAAATTTACAAAAAACTCCTAGCGCTACTCAGGCTGGTGGCTAAATTTCGAACCTAGAAAACAAGTATTTACAGCGCCCTCAACGGTGGTTGGATTCGCCAATAGACTATAATTAAATTATATCATTTAAGACAACAGATTCCGGCATAACATAATGAAGTTCTTTAGATGGCTTGCGAGTGAGTTCCAATAATATTCCGAATGAAAGATTATGAAATCGAATAGTGGTAATCTGAGTGATCTGAAGTGTTTGCCGAACTGTAACACAGAATATTTATCCTTATGAAAGTACAGATATTCTGTGCTCATAACCTCAATTCCTAACCTCAATTCTTACCGTAAAGTCAGTAAATAAACATTTCTCTTCACGACACGTGTGGAGTACGTTAAATCAACTTGACTTCTAAATATTCAATAATGGTTCGTAAAAAAATTGATAATAGAATCAGACTTCTGATTGAGAATGGCGTCAAACTAAAACATCGAACTCTGTTTGTTATTGTTGGAGATAAAGGAAGAGATCAAGTAAGTCATCAATTCATAATTTATTATTGAATAAAAAAACTACTGCTTATTTCAGGTTGTGATACTGCATCATATGTTATCGAAAGCTGAGGTAAAAGAGAGGCCGTCTGTCCTATGGTGTTATAAAAAAGAACTAGGATTTAGTAGCAACAGGAAGAAACGCATGAAACATATACAGCACAAGTTAAAAGGGGGAAAGTTGAATATAGACGATGACAATCCTTTTGAATTTTTCGTAACCTCAACAAAAATAAGATACTGTTATTATGCAGAAACACATAAAATTCTTGGAAATACTTATGGCATGTGCGTTCTTCAAGATTTTGAGGCACTGACACCCAATTTATTAGCGAGGACTATTGAGACTGTAGAGGGTGGTGGTCTCATCGTCATTCTACTTCGGTCACTCGATTCACTTAAACAATTGTATACAATGGCAATGGATGTACATCAAAGATTCCGTACCGAAGCACATAAGGATGTTGTTTGTAGATTCAACGAGAGATTTTTGTTGAGTTTAGCTTCTTGCAAAAGATGCTTGGTGGTAGATGACCAGCTTGCAGTTCTACCAATATCATCTCACAACCTTCATGTGAAACCTGTTGAAGCAGTTACGGAATTATCGCAAAATGAAGTGGAATTAAGTGATTTGAAAAAACAATTGAGTGATACCCAACCTGTTGGAAACTTAGTGAAGTGTTGTAAGACCTTAGATCAGGCAAAAGCGCTATTGAAATTCATCGAAGCAATATCTGAAAAAACATTGAGGTCAACAGTTTCTCTCACTGCTGCAAGAGGTAGAGGAAAGTCTGCAGCTTTGGGTTTGGCTGTGGCTGCAGCTGTTGGTTTCAGTTATTCGAATATATTTGTAACGAGTCCCAGTCCTGAGAACTTGAATACATTCTTCGATTTCGTTTTCAAAGGATTTGATGCGCTGGAATATCAAGAACACATTGATTATGAATTGGTGCAGTCAACCAACCCTGAATTCAATAAGGCCATTGTTAGAGTGAACATCCATAGAGAACACAGGCAAACAATACAGGTAAAATGATTTTCCCCTTTACTAGTCTCTTAATATGTTGAGTGCCATTATAACTTTGATAAGACCTATTTGTAGTGTCAAACTTTTTATATTTTCAAGTGTCACCACAAGATTTCTGTAGAGATTTGAATTTAAGTTGTTTTATGCAACTTTACACTGGGGATGGGTAAAATATATAAGAACTTAACTGACATCTGTTTTCATCCAGAAATTTATTTTTATCAATATTACAAAGTGGAAATCTCAATTTTACCAATCAAAGATATGAATGCAAATGGTATTGAAAATTTAAAAATCAAACTCACAAACTACAAGTAAAATTCGATTCTTCTAGGAAAGCATTTGTTAATAGAGAAGAGATTATGCGAAGCTCAATACACTTAACGTTGAAAAAATTATCTATTGCAAGTGCCTGTTTTGTGTTTTTTCAGTTGGATGGAAAATACTCAAAACTCCTTCGTAAATAAGTATGAATGAAATAATTGAAAAATCTTCAATTAATTCAAGAATATGGCTATTCAAATGTGCCAGTTTGTTCTTAAAATATGGTTGTATCCCACCTGACAATAATTATTTAATTTCGATATTTGATAATGAGAAACCATAATTATCCTCCAATGCATTGCTGAAAACAGTTATTAAAACCATTTTAAAATTGAATATACATATTGCATTTTGTGCAAAAATTCTCAAAATTTATAATTGATGAAATTTTAACTTTTTGCTTTTTTTGTCTACCATTTTTTCCGATTTGTCTCGGTTAAAAAGATACAGGCTGTTCAAAATCCATAAAAAAAAGTATTTTCGAATATCTCTCATAAATAATAATTTTAGCTTGAAAAATCATAACACATATATATATATTCTTTTGAATAAGAGAGCTAAAATAATACAATAAATGTTGAAACAAAAAGAACCTAAGCTGAGGTAAAAAAAGGAACAGGGTACCACAACATTCTTCGTATGATACTATAGTATCATAGTTTGATATATTGTGTATGGCTCTAATGCCATCTTGGAATTTATAAATCGAACAATTATTAATTAGGTGTTCAACTGTTTCCTCTGATTCATGTATTCAATTATTACTTTTTTAATGCGCATTATGATTTAAACCTATTTATTAAATGATATTTCAAACTCAAAATATCAGTCTTTAACATAATCTTGAAGATGTTGAAAAAAAATTAATACTTAAATTAATATTTTTTCATGCATGTTCAACTTTCATGAATGTGTGAAAGAATTCATGGCCTAATACTAAACAAACAAATATAAATATATGGATTTTTTTAATTTTTGAAGCTAAACTTTATTTAAGAATAGGTTTTGATACATCAATGTACAGGGTGGTCAGATTTCGATGTTTTAGTACTACATCTCCTAAATTAAGCAAGATAGAAAAAAGTAATATATGCACATGTCATGTTCTCTATTTTCGAGAAGCATAAATTGCTGAAAACCGTAAGTCGCTAAGGTGTCTAGTTTCCATGCTACAGGATGATTTTGAATTTTGGCCAATTATTATAATTGCTTATAACTTCCGCAGTATTGCCGTTACGCTCTCGAAATAAAAATATCTTTAGGGCAGTTTTTTCAGTACTTATTCCTAGTGCTATCGAAATTGCAGTGCCTCTTCAAATTGTAGAGAAATTGAAAAAATTAATTTTTTTCAAATGGAAACCATAGTCGCCGCTATGATGATTTCCAATAGAGTTTTCTTAGACAATTTCAAGATTATATATCATGATATACTTCCGAGCTTGAATATGAAAATGATGGAAAAACCACTTTTCGGTCAACATAATTTAAGGAGGCTCAGGTGAAAAGAAATGAATCAAAATCAAAACCCTCTTTGATTTTGTTGACCGAAAACTGGTTTTTCGGATTTTTCGATATTTTAAGTCGGAAGTATATCATGATATATTTTTGAAATTGTCTAAGAAAAGTCTATTGAAAATCATCATATGGTTTCCATTTGAAAAAAATTAATTTTTTGAATTTCTCTAAAATTTGAAGGGCACTAAAATTTTGATATCACTGGTAAAAAGTTCTGAAAAAACTTCACTAAAGATGTTTTATTTCGAGAGCGTAGCAGCAACACTGGGGAAGTTATAGCCAATTATAATAATTGGCCAAATTTCAAAATCACCCTGTAGCATGGAAACTAGATACCTAAGCGAATTGTGGTTTTCAGTAATTTGAGTTTCTCGAAAAAAGAGAACATGACCTGTATATTACTTTTTTTCTATCTCTCTTAATTTAGGAGATGTACGAAAATATCGAAATCTGACCACCTGTACTTAAAAAAACAAATGCAAAAATTTGACTTTAAAATATACAGGATGTTCCATTAAAAAAATACCAAGTTTGTAACACATCTGAAAGACCGTGCTCTAAATACGCCACTTTCTTTTATGTGAAAAAATCTATTGTCAACAGTTTTCATTCCTTTTATATCTTACACAGGGCCTGAAAAATATTAACATCTCCAAAAATGAAAAAATTTTTTTACCTGTATTTCAGTAACAAAAGTAGTTGGAATATTTCTGTTTTTGGCTTCAAAAGTTTTACAAAAGCTTTGATATAGTGTAGTCTCAACCAAAAATGGGGCAAGTCAAAGTTTCAACACAATACCTGGCTGTATCAAGGCTCATTTATTTTTAAAAAATCGTAGGGTGGTGAGCTTTATTCCTAATAAAATGACAATAATCATCATTAAGCATTAAGACTCCTTGCGAGGCACTCAGCATTTTCTAACACTCAAATTCAGATCAGGTTTTCTGAAGAATATCAACATATTTCTATTTGCAGTACATTCATCCAACCGATAGTCAGAAATTATCTCAAGCAGAGCTCTTGGTAATTGACGAAGCTGCAGCAATTCCACTTCCTTATGTCAAGGCTATGTTGGGACCATATTTGGTGTTTTTGGCATCAACTATTAATGGATATGAAGGAACAGGAAGGTCCCTTTCATTGAAACTGTTGCAACAGCTCAGAACACAATCTGTACCAACTGGAGCCAACACGAATGCTGTGAACAAGAAAGATTGGGGTACTGCAATTGGACGAACTCTACATGAGGTAAAAATGACATATTTATTGTCAATATCTTTGATAATTTTCGCATTGCAATCATTGCTCACACTGTAAAGTAGGATAATATGGATAAATCGCAGCAACTAGGCTCTTGATGTATTTTATCCATTTAGTATTCATTTGTTAAATGATCAAGAAAAAATTAAATCTGTGTTTATGAGTCAAAAAATGTTTTAATTCTACTTTTTGTTTTAAGGTTACATTAGATGAGTCAATTCGGTACGCATCAGGTGACCATGTCGAAGCTTGGTTAACAAAACTCCTCTGCTTGGATTCTACCTCAGTAGCCCCCATTAATTCCGGATGTCCACCACCAGAAGAATGCAATTTATATTACATAAATAGGGACACCCTGTTCTGTTATCACAAAGCTTCAGAAGCTTTTTTGCAGAGATTAGTATCCCTCTATGTGGCGTCTCATTACAAGGTGAGTGAATTAAATCGGTAGATATGGGACGGACACCAAAGATTATAGAATAGAAAGTTGGGAATCGTTCCAAATACTGAAAACTGACTTCGATTTTGGGGTGTGTTAGACATCTGAAGGACTAGATGGCGCTGTAATCGCGTTTACTGACGTTTTCGATGCAGATTCCTGTATTTTATAAAAAGCGCGAAATTTGAATACAATCATTAGAAACTAACATCCTAGCCGACAAAACAAAAGCAGGACTCAGAATGATATTTTTTTTCACTTAGATATTGTCTCAACTCGAAAAATATTAATTGAATACGCCATTAGATTTGCTATATTTTTATTTGAAATGAATACATTCTGACAATTTCTGTACATCTGAGTTACAGAATTATCCGATTCCTAAAGTTTGAATTTTCTAGAGAAAATTCTCTATAAATGAGGAAATATGAAGAAAATCTCGAAATTGAACTCTGTTCAAATACAGACAACTTCAAGGTTTTTTCATTAAAAATTCTCATATTTGAGAATCTCCGAGAAGAAAGGCGGATGCTTCTTTTCGATAGCGTGATCTTCAGAATATGATACAGGAAGTCACAAATTTTTTGTCAAAGTTAGAAGTGACGAAACATCATAAAATCGTTTTTTCAAATTGGAACACCATTTTTTCGAAACATTTTCGAAATCTTCGTCGAAAAATAATTGTAGCATACGTCCGAGACTTTTATCCCAAAATGAATATTTTTCGAGATATTCAGGAAAAACTATTTTCTCTTCAATTTTCAATGTCATTCCGAATGTGTTTTATTTACTGGAAAATAATTAGCGGTCAAGTGAAATTTTTGGAAATCTCTGTTATCGGGAAAATATTTTCTATAGTTCAGACGAGTTAAGTTCTTGAATTATCATCTGTAATGCGAGAGCAACAATTGGTTTAAAGTTCTCAATTTGAGTATTAGTGAAGTCAACTTAAAAAATTCTCAGGAATGCAGAAAAAAATTATTTGTAATTATTTTTAATGCTTTTGAAAGAACAACACTACATGTAACGATTTCATTACTGAAAACTCAAATTTCCCTACCATGACAAAAAAGAAATTCTCCAAAATTGAGAATTTGCGGAAATTATCCTAAGCTTTAAAAAATAAAGAAAAACTCAACTCGTCTGAACTATAAAAAAATATTTTCTCGATAACAGAGATTTTCAACAATTTCACTCGGCCGCTAATTATTTTCCAGTAAAAAAACACATTCGGAATGAGATTGAAAATTGAAGACAAAATCGTTTTGCCTGAATATCTCGTAAAATATTCATTTTGGGATGAAAGTCTTGGACGTATGCTCCTGTTATTTTTTGACGGAGATTCAGAAAATGCTTCGAAAAACTCGGGTCCCAATTTGAAAAAAAATATTTTTTGACGTTTCGTCACTTCTAACTTTGACAAAGAATTTGTGACCTCCTGTATCATATTCTGAAAATCACGCTATCGGAAAAGAAGCATCAGCCTTTCTTCTCGGAGATTCTCAAAAATAAGAATTTTTAATGAAAAAACCTCGAAGATTTCAACAGAGTTGAATTTTGAGATTTTTTTTCGTATTTTCTCATTCAAAGAGAATTTTCTCGGGAAAATTCAAACTTTTAGAATCAAAAAGACTCAGAATTCAATGGAGAATCTATTTATGCAATAAAAAATGGGTCTTTTCATTTGAAAAACGAAAGTTGGTGTCACTTTCGGAAAAACCGGAAGTCCTAGAACCTTCGAAAAATATACGAGAAGACGACTTTTCTTTCTTGAAGCTCACCTTTAGAATTTCAATCCTGAATCTTGTGTCTTTCCTAAAAATATTCTATACAGCCATAGTCGTGAATAACCCTGTATAATCTGTACCTATTTTACCTTTCAGTGTTTGGGTTTGATTTTTTTTTTGAAATTTATTGTGAATGCACTCAGTAGGACATATTAAAGATATTTTAAGACGCATCAGGTAAACAGATAACATCATAATTTGATAATTCATCAGCATTTTCAATGGTTGCATTCCTGAATAGTGATGCAGTACCACTTGATGTTGTAATTTCTGCTGAAGGAAAAGCTTTTAAAAATGGATTTAATATCAGACATATATGTTTCTTATTTATCATATTATATTAATATTTGCTTAGACTTACCGACACCATTTAATACAGCCCTTTATAGTTATGTCCCAAGGTCCAGACAGTATTATACCTTGCTTTACGAATATTTCAGACTTTTGAATTTGTCACATGATGGCATATGACGTCAGTCAAAGCCAATAAGAAAAAAAAATAATACACCACTTTCAAAAATACTATCATTGCTCATTTGTTTACTTATATTTTCTGTTATAGTTCTACTTACAGTCATCCAGATCTCAATATAGCTTTCGTAGATTTTCGTTCGAAAAATTGTAACTAACATTCTTCGGCATAATTTCCCAAAATCCTTGCATCCAAAAATGTCTTTCTTCCAGAATACTCCGAACGATCTTCAGATGATGTCGGATGCGCCTGCGCATCATCTATTCTGTCTTCTGGGTCCAACCGACGCTAACAGCAAGAAGTTGCCGGAAATTTTGGTGGTCATACAGGTGTGCTTGGAGGGTGAGATATCAGAAAGGTCGGTTAAGGAGACCTTCAGTAGGGGTAAAAGGGCCGCGGGAGATTTGATCCCATGGACCATATCGCAGCAGTTTGGAGAGCCAGATTTTGCCAAACTTTCTGGAGCTAGGATAGTCAGGATAGCGACACATCCTGATTACCAGAGTGTAAGCAATTTTTTAAACTATAGTTATTTTCATTAATCTTTTATTTGGTGAGAATGAATAGTAACATTAGAGAATTATTGAAACTCCATTACAAGCCTAACTTTATTGAAGGATCCTGTAATAATGCTTTATTTTCCTTTCTGACAAACTAACATTTGTATAAGAATAGTCAAACAAACAAAAAATTAATAATGAATAAATAAATAATAATAAAAGATCCCTTAACGTTGGTCAGATATTTGAGCTATCGGAACGACTGTCAACTTCTTATAAACTTTATTATGACATTTCCTTTATTTTGACAGTTGTGAGAAGTTCAACATGAAAGATTGGGAGAACTGTCAAAAAAAGGAATTTTTTTTATTTAAATATGGCTGTCGTTTATTCAGGTTGAGTACAGGAGTTACATTGAATTATTACAGGCCACCTTGGAATCTTTTGTGAATGCGCATGAGTAGATGTCAAAATAAGGGAAACTTTGTTTAAGTTAGGTCTCTTTTTGCGTTTTGATTACTCTCTATTTGATACTTCAAGTGTTTATGAGCAAAATAAATTAAATTAAGCAAAAGGGAGTTAAAGAGTTGAAGAGCAGAATCCCCCACAAACGTAAGACGCTATCATTGACTTTGAAATGAATAAGATTGAATGTATATAATAATACAGTTTAGAAATAATAAACTACCTCCGCCCGGTGACTGGAAAGACTTTATTAATTTTCATGAGACCCACAAGAAAATGAACAGAATAATTGAAGATTGAGGTTAATCTTTTCTTTCTCTCTCTCTCTCTATAAAAGTTATGTTGTTTGGTTTTCAAGTGTTTTCTTCACGTTTGACTCGCCGTTAACTTACGTCTCTTTACGTCTTGACATGACCGTTAAAATCTGGCCGACGTTAATATTTGCAAACTGCGCATCTGTCAACTTAACGTATAACGTTAACCACGGCCTACTTAATCTAACAGGCCCGGAGGTTAGACGTTGCCGTTGTTACCAGCAGCGTGTCTAGTGGCACGCGTAGATATAGAAAGTGTCCGGTTTTCTTACGCAATTCGCACTGTTTTCGATATAATTTCGAATTTATTTCAATTCACAATGAAATAAAGAACTGTAGAGAGGAAAACAGAACAGTATTTCTTTTATGTGAGAATAATTTCTTAATATTTCATCGCAAATAATCCAGAACTCACCACGAGGAGGTAGCTGTTGTATTGAGTTCCACAAGAATACAATCATAATGAAAATTATTTCACTTTCTGAAGCGAATAAAATGGGAGAATGAACATCAAAAGAGAAAAAAAGGATTATTTCGCTGTCGAAAACGATCGCATTCTTACTGCTGATCTTAAAACTTGATATTTATTTATTCCTGACTCTTAAACAGCAATATGCTGGTATCAGAGCCTACATTCATATTAATTATTTTATATAAATCCTTTAAAACAAAAATTCAGCAATACATAATAAACTCTGAATGAATAAAAACTTTGAATTCGAACCTAAAATAGGTTATATAAAACTAAAAATAAACTCTGAATAAATAAAAACAATTCTGATAACTAACAGCTAAAAGTTAGTAATTTCCTATCGGAAAGAGCAGTTCTTGGGATTCTATCATACCCATTTTAGAATAATTATTAAGGAAGACATTACTCAAAATTTGCTCAAGGTAATTTCGAAAGGCTGCTGACATAGTGAACATTTGTCGTGATAAACATCCCAACTACGCTGGAAATATGTCACCAAACTTCACTGCATATTCGGCAGTGAGAATAGTGTTGAAAATTTTGTAACAATCTATTGCACATTCAAATAAAAATTGTGAGGGACTCTTCAATGAACCGCGTGGAAGTGACGAAGAAAATCACTTACTGAGACGTCTTGATCTGGTAATTAAACTTGGAAATCTTCGATTTGATTACTATGCCCCGTACTTGTGCAGTGCCAGGTTACAAAAGCAAATATAAATCTACTGATGAGAAGGTGTCGGTATTTAGATTTCCGAAAAATCTCGCGAGTAGAAGAAAATGCCTTAACGCAATTCATAGAGAAAGTAGGTTTAAAGTCAACGATGAGTGTGTAGTTTGTATCAAACATTTTGTTGATTCCCATATTTTGAGAAATAACTTTTATTCCACCGCCAAAGGTTCGGTTATTAATATACCCCAAAAATATCTGAATTAACTGATGATGCATTTCCTTCAATTTTTCCAAATCATGTAACCGAGTTACATGACGTCTTCAGTTAGGTACTTCGAAAAGAACTGATCCTGAGGAACAGAGACAAAAATCAGTTGTCCATTATAACAATGTTCACACCGATTGGGACAAACAAGATCAGATCCTGTTGATAATCCTTCCAGATATGAACACTAAAAGTCGAAAAATTCAATCACAAACCCGATACACACTGTCCTTGTAACTGCAACATTTATTTCCACTTTATTTATTGATTGAAAAACCGTCACACGAACACGAAAAAAAAACAAACCTTTTTACACGTTTCCCGATCGAATTTCTGATGCGAACTATATCACACTTCACACGTTACTCTTTAAAACAGAACTGCAAGTGCAAAGTCGTAACACTCCGAGTCTGATACAACCCCCTGTGGGGGTGCCGGCAACGTCGCATTTTAAAGCAACATTCTGGCCTGTTAAATATCGTAGGCCGCGCGTTAACATAGAGTGCTGCACTTCAAGTTTCTATTGACTTATTTCTTGTTAAGTTTATTATGACATATCCTTTATTTTGACAGTTGTGTCAGAAGTTGTTCAACACAGAAGATCGAAAGAACTGTCAAAATAAGGGATGCGCATGAGTAAATGCTTCATTTAAGCTAGGCTTCTATTTGCGATTCGATAACTCTCTATTGTTTTGAATATTTCCTTTTATGAAATCTTATAAATGGTGGAAGAGGTTGAGTTTTCAATATGTTATATTTTCCAGATGGGTTACGGAGCGAGAGCCTTGTTTTTATTGAAACAATACTACGAGTTCAAGATACCTAGCATCGAAGAGAATGCCATGGAAGTCCAAGAAGAAATAGAAAATGTGGAATCGAATGAAGTAGGTTTACTCGAGGAGCAAATAGAACCGCGAAAAAAACTTCCACCTTTGCTTCTCATGTTGAGCGAGAGAGTTCCGGAAAAATTGGATTATATAGGCGTTTCTTTCGGTCTGACAGAGCCCCTTTTGAAATTTTGGAAAAGGGCTGGTTTTGTACCCGTTTATCTCAGGCAAACGACCAATGATATAACAGGTGAACATACCTGTATCATGTTGAACGTTATCAATTCTGAAGAAGACGTGGATAAGCAATGGTTGACGAGTTTTTGGATTGATTTCAGAGAGGGATTTATCGACTTACTTGCCTACCAGTTCTGCAAATTTATGCCGAGCTTGGCTCTTTCTGTGCTCGTTAACAAGTCGAGGAAGGTTCCCAGAAAAAGTAGGTACAATTGAATATTTATACACTACCGGAATAATTTAAGGGATCAAGAAAAAGTAAAAAAATTTTGGGAGATTTTCAACAGGCAGGAAAAAATGGTCTTACAAGAAAAAACAAAAAAGAAAATAGCTGCGGGTTTCTTGTTTTTGGATTAGAACTTTAAAATTTTGTAGTCAATAGTTTTTGAAGAAGATTAGATAATACAGCAACAAAAAAATTTTCGAAAATTTTCTAGTTTTGTTTTTTTGGTGAACACTCGTGAAAAATTCATCGTTTTGCTAATCCACTATAATGATCAGATACTTCGTTCATTTAGCTTCAATTTCCTTTCTTCTTCAAATGAAAAAAGATCCTCTTGTTCTTGATTATTGATATCTCAGCAATCAATAATCGCACAGAAAATTAAAGAAGGGTTTCGAGAACCCGAATGAAATGCCTTCAACGGCTGTTCATTGCTTTTTCGAAAATTTTTTTTTTTTTGTCATATGAATTTGAAAATGCAACGAAAGGGGGCTTCAGGTATTTTTTTGGAAAATTGAACATATTGAGAATACCAATGATGTTAAGTGTGCCTTCTACAGTTCAATATGTTGACAAAAAAACCTACAAAAAGCCAAATCTATCTTGCCAGCTGTTTCTTTTTCACCCAATAGAATTTTTGAAAAAATTAAAAGATCACGTATGTTGCTCTGAAAAGTTCATTATTTTCAAGAAATGAAAAACAAAATTTTTTCCGAGCTTTTCCACAATTTCATTGCATATGGTGCTCATGTATATATTAAAGAAAAATCAATTTCTAAAAATTTTTTTTTCGGATAAACTTTGGAAAATTTAAAAAATGAACGTCCAATCATTCTTAAGTCGTTTCTGCCGCTGCCTGATTTTATTTATATAAGATTTATAAGAGAGATTTTCAAAAATTTCACGTAACTGCTAATTATTTTCTAGTAAAAAAACACATTTGGAATGAGATTGACAATTGAAGACAAAAGCGTTCTTCCTGAATATCTCAAAAAATATTCATTTTGGGATAAAAGTCTTAGACGTATGCTCCTATTATTTTTTGACGAAGATTTCCAAAATGCTTCGAAAAATTGGGTTCCAATTTGAAAAAAACGATTTTTTGATGTTTCGTCACTTTTAACTTTGACGAAGAATTTGTGACCCCCTGTATCATATTCTGAAAATCAAGCTATCGGAAAAGAAGCATCAGCATTTTTTCTTGGAGATTTTCAACAATGAGAATTTTTAATGAAAAAACCTCGAAGTTGTCTGTATTTCAACAGAGTTCAGTTTTGAGATTTTTTTATCGTATTTCCTCATTTAAAGAGAATTTTCTCGGGAAAATTCAAACTTTTGGAATCAAAAAGACTCAGAATTCAATGGAGAATCTATTTATGCAATATAAAATGGGTCTTCCCATTTGAAAAACGAAAGTTGATGTCACTTCCGGAAAAACCGAAAGTATTAGAACCTTCCAAAAATATACGAGAAGTCGTCTTCCTACTTGAAACTCACCTTTAGAATTTCAATCCTGAATCTTGTGTCTTTCTTAAAAATATTACATAGAGCCATATTCGTGAATAACCTTGCATATATTTCAAATTCGTGTGTCAAAGAGAAAACATTTTTTTTTCGAAAAAGTAATGAATAGACGTTAAAGGGAAATCATTCAGGTTCTCGAAACCCACCTTTACTTTTCTGTGCGATTTTTGGTTGCTTAGATGAAAGGATCTTTTTCCATTGGAAGGCTGATATCTCCATGAGATTTGGACGTAGCAAGGACTTTAAAGAAGGAAATTGAGGCTAAATAAACGAAGTATCCGATCATTATAGTGGTTAAAAAAAAAATTGGGGTACCAAAAAACGAAACTTGAAAAATTTTTTGTTTCTGTTTTTTTTAATATTACTCAAAAAGTACTAACGCCACAAAATTTCAAAGTTATTATCCAAAAACAAGAAACCCGGAGCTACAATTTCCTTTTTTGTTATTTCTTGTTGAAAATTGCTCAAAAAATTTTGATTTCATTTTGATCCTTTAATTTTTTCCAGTAGTGCATTTAATGATTGCATAATAATCAAATTACAGTGTAATTTTATTTGAATTTTTTATTGCAGCCCTGACGAAAGAGGAACTCGACATGCACTTATCAAAATACGATTTGAAAAGACTAGATATGTACAGTGACAATCTTGTTGATTACCACCTAATCATTCGGCTGATGCCCAGAATAGCAAGGATATATTTCTTGAACCAAATGGGCGATGTAGAAATGTCCGCCGTTCAGTCGGCAATTTTACTGGGAGTTGGACTGCAACACAAAACTTTCGAACAATTGGAAAAAGAACTCGAATTACCAGTTTCTCAACTACTCGGCTTGTTCAATAGGACGATCAGAAGGGTCGTCAAATATTTCAATGAGATTTTGGAACGAGAAATCGAAAAATCTTTCGCTCCTCAATCTGAACTCGTGATGAATCCTTTGGGAACGACCATTCAAGAAGAGTTGGACGAAGCTGCCAAACAGTTACAGAAAAAACAGAAGAAAGAACTTGAAAAATTGAAGAGGGAGGACCTGGCCCAGTTTGCCATAAAGGGATCGGAGGAAGAATGGGCCAAAACATTCTCTTCTAGAGGGTCAAAGTCCTTGGTAACAGTTAAAACGTGAGTATGAAACCATATAATAAGAAATGTTGAATTTTATATTCATTATTGCTCATAATCATGTTTTTTTTTTCAGTGGCGAAAAAAGGTTACATGAGAAAGCTGGAGAAGAAATGGAAATAGATATAGAGAAGAAAATGAAGAAAAAAAAGAAAAAAGTTAAGGTACCGTCTATGTAAATAAAATATAAATAGTTTTATCTAAATCTTGTACTTTTCATCACTCAACATTTCCCACAACTTCGATTACCCTAATAATTTCACAAAAATTAGTGTAAAATCATACATTTAATTAGCAACAAGATTTATTACAGTTTATGATACAGTACACAACAAGACATTTTTCCTGCAGTATATAATAATAACACAATGTGAGTTCAAAAACATTCCACAGTTAGTACAATATCTCTTGGCTCAAGAGCAATAAGTCTATCAGTTCTTGAATATTACAGAAGAAAAAAAAGTTATATTTTGATATATACCCTTTCACTAATGGGACAGCATCTACAACTCTACCTCTACATGATTTAAAAAATATGAGAAAATTGTTAGGTGTAATTCCGTTTGATTGCAGTGGATGTTAATTATCCAGTTTTTACATTAACAGACCATTTTGATAGGTTGAAAATCCGAAATATACAGGGTTATTCACGAATATGGCTCTATAGAATATTTCAAGGAAAGGATTGAAATTCTAAAGGTGAGCTTCAAGTAATGATAATAATAATAAGTTTATTTGTCTCCCAGTATACAAAATAGAATGTCATCTTAAAATAGCAACTTTTTTTTTTCAAACAGTATCAAGTAGGTACACTAAGAAAACAGAATAAACCAAAAAAATATACACAAGTATACCCATAAAGCTCAGCGCTGTCTATGGGAATTGAAATAAATTTTAACATACAATGAGAAAAAAAAAGAAAAACAAGTAAGAAGACAACTTCTCGTATATTTTTCTAGGACTTACCGGAAGTGACATCAACTTTCGTTTTTCAAATGGGAAGAACCATTTTTTTTATTGCATAAATAGATTCTCCACTGAATTCTGAGTCTTTTTGATTCCAAATGTTTGAATTTTTCCTAGAAAATTCTCTTTAAATGAGGAAATAAGAAAAAAAAAATCTCAAAATTGAACTCTGTTGAAATACAGACAACTTCGAGATTTTTTCATTAGAAATTCTCATTTTTAAGAATCTGTGACAAGAAAGGCTGATGCTTCTTTTCTGATAGCGTGATTTTCAGAATATGATACTGGAGGTCACAAATTCTTTGTCAAAGTTAGAAGTGACGAAACATCAAAAAATCGTTTTTTTCGAATTGGAACCCCATTTTTTCGAAGCATTTTCGAAATCTTCGTCAAAAAATAATAGGAACATACATCCAAGATTTTCATCCCAAAATGAATATTTTTCGAGATATTCAGGAAAAACGATTTTGTCTCAAATTTTCAATCTCATTCCGAATGTGTTTTTTTACTAGAAAATAATTAGCGGTCAAGTGGAATTTTTGGAAATCTCTGTTATCGACAAAATTTTCTATAGTTCAGACCTATTATTTTTTGAGGAAAATGCTTCGAAAAAATGGGGTTCCAATTTGAAAAAAAACGATTTTTGATGTTTCGTCACTTCTAACTTTGACAAAGAATTTGTGACCTCCTGTATCATATTTTGAAAATCAGGCTATCGGGAAAGAAGCATTAGCCTTTCTTCTTGAAGATTCTCAAAAATGAGAATTTTTTAAGAAAAAACCTCGAAGTTGTCTGTATTCCAACAGAGTTCAATTTTGAGATTTTTTTCGGTATTTCCTCATTTAAAGAGAATTTCTCGGGAAAATTCAAACTTTTGAAATCTAAAAGAGTCAGAATTCAATGGAGAATCTATTTATGCAATAAAAAAATGGGTCTTCCTATTTGAAAAACGAAAGTTGATGTGACTTCCGGAAATCCTAGAACCTTCAAAAAATAAACGAGAAGTCGTCTTCTTACTTGAAGTTCACTTTTAGAATTTCAATCCTGAATCTTGTGTCTTTCTTAAAAATATTCGTGAATAACCCTGTATTTACTTAAGCGCATTAGAGGGAATTTGTACCAAGTTTAAATTCAAAATACCGGTGTAATACAAGCCCAGGACAGCTTTTTGAAGAAAAAAATATAATTCTATTTGGTTTCTAAAACTGACTCAGATCCTCTCAATTTTTGATAGCCATCCTGCCTAAATATATTAGATCTGTAGTTTGAACAAGATCACATCAACTTATTGCCCTACAGCATATACAGGGTGTGTTCAAAAGAGCCTTCACTTTTAACAGGCGGTAAAGTTCGTCAATAAACCAATTATCTTTGACTTGTACATATGTTTCAACAATTGATTCTTGAGGTCGAAAAAAACATTTTTTTGTACACCAGTTTTTCCGAGTCAGCTTATACAGGCTGTCCCGAAAAGACGACGTCAAACGAAATGTAGATAAGAATGTGCTTTATCTGATGTAAAAAAATAGTTTATATGAAACTATCATAGTTTTCGAGATATTCGATGTTTTATGAAAATGTTGAATTTTTTCAGTTCAAATACTTTCTCTGATGCCATTAGTACAATTTGATACTTTTCGAATAGGTTTTTTTGCGTGAGTATACCTGGATGATTGCTTCGATTTATGCACTCAAAAAAAGCACAAAACCTCATGCAGGTAATCTGAAAAAAATGTTTAAAATTCACGTTTTGAAAAAAATGTTATTTTGTATCGACTTCGATCTGAGGTGGTGTAAAAAAAAACCCTGGACCTTTTCTGCAAATTACGTTGAAAAGTTGCCTATTCTGTGAGGATTTCGGAAAGGTAAAATATAAGTGATAAATCTCGTCAGAAAAAAAGATATTCGAATGTTTAGCGAAAATGGACCATTTTTATGAAAAACTCATTTTTTCAGCTTTCCAAAAAACCTTATTTAATTTTGAACATTCTGCTGTAACTTATTGAAGAAATCTATTGAAAAATGTTAGTGTATACAAGTCGAAGGATCACCTGTATGAAACTTTCAAGATAGCGAATTCATAAAAAATTTCAATTCAAGACTGGCAAAATCTTTGGTGAGATTACATCGGACTAAAAAAATTAGCAAAAACCCTAATGAAATTTTTGGCGTTTTCGATTATTGACGATGATACAGGAATATATTTGATTAATTTCAGCAGTTTTAAGAGTTTCTGTTGTTAAAAATGAACAAAGCAAATGAATTACTCTACATTTTTCAGTTTACCATACAGACAAATCTTTATTATCTGATCTTGTTCATTAAGTTTCTTCAATAAGATTTCGTAGGCGTCAATTGAGGACTCAGTATCTGTTGATTTCGATATGTATGGTAAGAGTTCTATTACCAAGGCACAATGAATTTTTGTTGAATTTTCTTCGAGAAAAGAATTCAGAAATTTAAGCAGATCAGTTATTTCGTCCTCCTTATAAATGACATTCAAAACCGTTTTCAAGAATTCCTTGAAACGTTTCTTTATTAATTTACCATATTTCTCAACTACAGATGTGAACAAAGTACTCATTCTACCTGGTAGAGATTGTTTAAAATTACTGGACTCTATCTTGAACAAAACCAAATCAAAAAGCATTATTTCTTCAAAGATATCTTCAATTGGAAACATTTCAACTAAAGCTTCTTTGAAGTTTTTTGGAAACATTACATCGAAATTTTCGGTATCAGCAGACAACATATCCGTGAAAAGTCTGAAACAGAATTTATAGAGGACCAACAAAAATTCCCTGTGTTTTTCAGCATCATGAGATGTTTTTTCTTTAATATCCAGTATGAGTCCGACTAGAGAATCAACTTTTTGCTTAGTGTTTCCTCTGCATAAAAAGAATTTTCGGCAGAAATCAGAAACACTGTCATCGATTGAGAAGTCTTCAAAATCAAATAGTTTGGTTTTCACAATATTACAGCCGAATTCAACATTCAAATGATCAAAATCTTTGTTTTTGAAGTTACGGAGGAAGGAATACATATTATCATCAATTTTCGTTTTTTTACTTTTGAATTTTTCCAAAGTATTCCATACTAATTCCGCATACTCAGCACGAACAGTTTTAGGAATGAGGTGCACTTTCGTAATTATTTTTAATACATCCTTGGGACCTTTTTCTAACTGTTTTAAGTAAGTTTTCAGGATTTCCCAGAATTCATGTGTCTCATTTTTGATGAAATACTTCAAGCAGCTTGTAAACATGTGTTGCCTCACAGAAATATTTTTCTCGTTTAATTGAACTTTGTTATAAGTCGATAAAACTATTTTTGTTGGCAGTATCAGACTTGTAAGAAAAATGGAGTGCTTCCGGACTGATACAGCTTTATTTTCTAATTCCTGTACGGCTGAGTACAATCGATTTTCTGGGACTCTGTGAAAAGTGCTGTAAAGGGATGGTAAAGTTGAACTTAGAACATTTCCCTTACAGTATTTTAATAAAATTGGTAGTAACAAGGAAGCATCAATGGATAGCTTAGAGTATTTTGCTAAAGAACATTGAATTATATAATACTTTCTTGCATTTTCATCAGCCATATCGACATCCTTTTCATCAGTTTTAGGAACATATTGATGCATATATGAGAGGATATCACTTTTTTCCATGAAAAGTACTAATATTCGAACAATACGACTACATTGTTTTGGTTCAGAAATGTTTAATTTTTCTAAACATGAAGCAATAATGGAATTTGGAATGTCTAAATGACTTAGTTTTTTCAAATGACGAATGAAATTCACATTCTTATTTTTCAGTATAGCCTCAATTTTGTCTAAATGCTCTCTAAAGACCAAGGGTTTATATTTAACAAACCAATTTGTTATGGTATTGTCATTCAACACCTCATAATTAAACCAATATACATTCTCCAAATCAGAAATCATTTGATTTCCTTCCTGTCTACAAATCAAATACCTGAAAACTTTCTTAACATTTTTATTTATTTTTTCACTAGATTTCAGTTCCATAACAGCGTTCACTATGATTTTCTGGTCTGAAAAATAAATCGATTCCGATGGATATTTTGAATTCCACCGCATTATACTCAAAGCAATTTGAATAGCAATTTCATTTTGCCTATTAGTTATCTCAGGGAGAAGCTTCAAAAATAGCAAGTGTGAAGTTTTTTCGAAATCTTTGTTTTTATAAACGAATTTTGATAAATTTACCGGTGCTTCATTTAACAATGTGAGCATATACTCATCAATAGGTTTTTGGTTGAGATATTGGAACTTTATGTACTCTAGGAACATAGGATGAAATATTTGTTGTTTTTTAAAGAGTTGTATTGAGAAAATGTAGTATATATATTGCCAATGTTCGGTTTTGAATTTTTCCAAATTCAATTCTTTATGAATCGTCCTTAGAAAGTTATAAATTATTGTAACATCACTGTTTCTATGTCGCTCACAAAATGATTTCAGAATATTCAGAAAAGCATCATAGTCTTTTGTTAATTTACAGGTGGATATCAATGTATTGAATATCGTTTTTTTCTCTTTGATTACATTTACTTCGTCATCTTCTCTGAAAAACATTGCACATTTCTTTCTTTTCACCATATATTTTTTTATTTTTTGTCTGTTTTCGAATTTTAAAACCCACTTCTCCCTTTCATCACTATTAGGAATAAATTCTATCAATTTTTCATCCATATACTCTGTATTATCCCAAAGGGATTTCTTATAAACTTCTTGAAATGTGTCAACATATAGTTGATATTGTTTATTTTTGGGATAATATTTAAGCACTGTTTTTCCAGAGAAGAAACGAAACTCAGACAGATTAGCTGGTAATAAATTCTTATAAAATAATGGGAAATCAGCTCCTAACTTCCTTACTAAAACGTCTTTTCGCAGTAGTTTGTAATGGTCATATGGTTCATTTATAATTTTTTCTCTTTTCAGATTGATATATTTCTTAGTACTTTTTCTGCCTAATTTGAGTTTATCAATATGGAATTTTTCACATATTTCGAAATAAAATAGAGGATCCCGCTTCCCCAAGTATGAGAAAAAAGATCTCCATTTATACTTATCAACATTTGAACCATTTTCAGTCAATATCTCGAAATATTTCACAATGAGATCCCTATCTTTCTCAAACAAGGATTTCAACTGATTAGCTGAAAATTGGACTGAAAATGTTTCAAATGTTTTCTTAATCTTCTCATTTAAACATCCTGGTAAGAAAAGTTTTGCAGATGAAATTCCATAGATGTTGAGAATCTTTTCAAAAAATTCATCTATAATATTTTCATTTTTAACATTCACAAGAATTCTTCTGAAAAGTTTTGAACGAATAGAGAAGGATAATTCTGGAACAAACTCTTGAACGAATTGAGTTGGTGTATACTTATCCATAAGGTCTTTAACAAACCAATCTTGATGAACAATTTTATTGGCTCCAATTTCCTCACCATTTTTGAGTATATTGAGAAGATCATTGGTTCTTTTGAAATGGAGAAGAAGCTCTATCTTATATGTTTCTTCAAGGTAAGTGGAAGGTATCAATCTCTGTATTATGACATCTAATGTGTGAGGATTTGAAGGTGTAATACTTTTTAATAGATAGTACAAAGATTTCTTCTTTTCTCTCAAAGTAATACCTTCCAGTGAATGAAATTTCCTATTGAAATCTTCATAATCCATTATGCTACGACAATCATAATCCTCATTAGAAATTACATGAAGAGTAGGTATTTCATTAACGACTGAATTATTCTTTCACAATGACTCACTTGAAATGGAAATAAATATTCACTCAAATAAATGTTAGACGTTTCAATTGGCTCTATAAAAGGACACAGCTCCTCCCAGTTGTATTTTCAACTGAATTTATTTATAGACTTCCACATTTCGTTGCCAATATCCTTTTAATATTGAATACAAACATTTTTGAAGGAGTGCTTTAGAACACATTATATATGAATTTCTTTGAAGAATGAGAGGCTTTGATAAGATTCTTCGTGAATTAACGAAATCCTCGTCGAAAAAACTAAGCAAGTAATATCACATATCCAAACAATTTCATTGTTTAAACTGATACTAGGAACTACGCAATTATGGTAGAATGAACATTTTTGTCTCATACACTTACTAGTTTGTCTATCCTTTCTGGGAAGAATTGCTATTACTAGGGAAAAAGGAAATTAGGAAAATCTCAAAAAGTTGGAGAAGAAAAAAAAATCTGAATCCTATGTTATTTATTTTGAAACTTTTGACAGAAAGGCATCTGACAGAAAGGCCTACAGCTAGCCATCATGAAATTAGAGCTACACATTGGTAGATCTACTAATCGGTTAAAAAAGATAAACAACAAATTTATGAATTCTTTCCCCCATGAGAAGATATTATTGAAAAAAAGCTGATTTATTTCAAATATAAATAAAAATAACTATCAATGTATCAATTAGTTCCAATACTTCGACATTCTTTCGTTGAGATAGTTCAAACTCGCCGAAACCTTCTGTGACACATTTGAATTTTCCAAGA
Source organism: Hippodamia convergens (assembly GCA_038502775.1). Classification (NCBI taxonomy): domain Eukaryota; kingdom Metazoa; phylum Arthropoda; class Insecta; order Coleoptera; family Coccinellidae; genus Hippodamia; species Hippodamia convergens. Next base: position 8,167,276 of record CM076614.1, on the reverse strand, counting down.
AGAATATTGAAGTGTTCTTCAAAGTTTTGATCAAATTTGAAGAATAAAATTTTTTTATGATTCAATATTCAAAACCAAAACTACAAGAGTACGTCAGAATACAATTGCTCCTGATATTGAGCAGCATTAATCGAGATACAACTTGTATCAGGCATTCACATTTCGCGCCATGTTTTGAATTTCATCAGTTGTCAAAACTTTGGCTTCGTCTACAAACAAAATTCATCATATGTTTGGGTGGCATGAAAAATGGTGTGCAATTGAGAAAAACAATTGTATTTTCCCGAAAATGTGAGTTGATATATTGATTTTACCACATGTATCTAACATATATGCTTTAGTTTTTCGAAATTTTATTCTGCTTCCCAGCTGTGTTATTTTTTTAATTTAATATTAATGTAGAAAATGCTGTGTAACCTCACGTTGTCTACTTGAGGTAATGGCCGAATTTTTGACCTATATAACAACAGAAAAATATATCAAAGCTACTGGCAGGGCATGATTTGAATTCTGTAATGTAGGTTGAATTTTTAGTTTACCTCTCCATTAAATTTTGAAAGCTGAAACCTATACATGAATTAGGAAATGATGAAACCTTGAGGTCTCAATTTACCAAATTTGGATGAGGTTAAAATTAATTTAGGCAAGAGGAAAATAGTTTTATAATACTCATTGCTAATTGGAGAGACATGTTCGTGTTCAGAGTTTTTATTTTAATTTTTTCCCTTTTTCTTTTCGATTTAATTATTATTTATGAGATTATAAGCAGATTCTATTCGAAAATGTGATCACGGTCATTTGATAACACGTAAATTTCTTATCTGTTCGGTCGAGTGCATCAAAACTTAAGATATTGAATCAATATAAACTCTAACTTCTAATATAATTGATTGAAATTAGGTGAAAGCTAGATCCCCCTTCTTAATTTCATTTCTGTTCATCGGAATATGGTAAAGAAATCCCAATTTGTATGTTGGAGATATTTGGGACAATATCACGAAATATCCTATGCTTGAACATATATTTTAGTACAACTAGAATTTCAATCCTTTTTGATTTTTTCAAAAATGTTTAATAGGAAATTATCTTCTGAATGAATTGCGGTTTTCTGTAGCGAAATGTTTCAAATCATATAAGAATATTGTAAGATGTTTATATTATTGTATCATCCCTAAGCCTACGCGGATTCATTTCATTTCAAAGCCTTTTATTATTATTGCGTCAAAGGTCTTTGCTGTTTCTATAGCAACAATGACGCCATAGAAAGACGCGACAAGCTAAGACATACGTTCTTTCGTTTGGTCTGGCCATAATATTTGAAACGAGGGATCAGAAGATCTTGATGCTTCTCATTTCATCCCAGAGGAACATTGAGAGAAGGGTTTCCTTGGAAACCGCGGATTCGTAGCTAACTTTATACATGTGATGTAGTAGTCTAGCTAGATAAAATATGTAGGTGTTTAAAAAAATCCTAGTTGAAATTTTGCGAATTGGTCATTTGTTTTCATGCAAGTATAATAATGTTTTGAAGGTATCACTGAAAATCAGAAATAAATAGCCTTTCTTGTTTCATCTGTACAATTTATGTGCATTGGGTGGCTTTGATTCGAATATACCAAGAATTTTACCACGAGACTATTTGCTAAATTTACTTTAAGGACGATAAAAAAAGTTTTTTAATGTTGAACGAGTTTTTTTGCTAGATCTAGATATTGGATGGTCAGGAAATATTTAATTGCTTCCTGAATTTCGTCTTCTTGGTAAATTAATATTTTGTAGAAGCTTTTGTACATAGCAGAGCACTCAAATGAACTGCTCCACATGAGTTAGGGATATTCACTTTAATTGCAAAAAAATATAGTTTGAAATGAGATTTTGTGATGAAAATTTATTTATATAAATATGATTTCAAGTTGCATCAGGAAATAAAATTAATTTTAGCCTGTACGTCTGCAGCGTATACAGGGTGGTTAAGAAAAATCGAGTAAAATAACGAAATTTAATTCCCAGAGAATTCAAGACTATCATAAATAACAGCTTGACATCTTCTTTGCATACTACACACAAGGTTGTTGAACATTTCTTGAGGAATTTGCAGAAGCTCTCTCAGATCATTAGGATTCTGGGGTAGGTTGATGATTATCTAAACTTCTTTGAAGCATATCCCATGCATATTCTATGCAATTCAAATCTGGTGAGTGCGGAGGTATTGGTAAATGTGGAATGTTAAGCTCCTCGCGCGTATTCTCAACTATGGCTGCACGGTACGGTCTAGCGTTATCGTCTAGAAATTGAAAAGTTTCACAAATAGCAGCGTGAAAATTTGGCAAAACATTGTCAATGACATGCTCCCTATAGTTTAAGGCGGTCATATTCCCAGGACAAATGTGTAGATCTGTTTGCCCGTTGGAACATATCCCGGCCCATACCATAACACTACTCCTTCGGAATAGATGGACTTCTTGGAAAAAGCGACGGTTCTTCGAGAATCTGAGAATCCTCCATATCTGGATTCATCAGTGAAAAAGACACTACGCCATTGATCGTTCCAATGGATATGTTGCCTTGCCCATTCCAGTCTTTGACGCTTATGGTCACGTGTTAATGGAACTCCTCTTAATGGACGTCTAGAACCTAGATTCACCTCTCCCGAACGTCGTCTGATGTTTTCGATGGGAACTTGGACCCCATCTGCATTTTGAAAAGTATTTCGTAGCATTCTACACGTAGATGTAGGCTTTCTTCTCGCCGAAACGGTGATGAAACGATCCTGAGCAGGTGTTGTTTTCGTCGCCCACCAAGCCTTGGTCTTTCTAACACGGAACCTGTCTCCCTGAACCTATTCCAAAGTCGAGATATCACACTTTGGCTGACTTGGAGCCTTTCTGCTACAACAACCTGAGTTAGGCCACCCTGTAGCATTCCGATAGCCCTATTAGCCTCAGCTTTTGTTAATTAACGTCTTGGCATTTTCAGAAAATTCGTTTCAAATCCAAGCCATTGATAACAGCTTTCATTTCAAAATAAGAACATTCATAAAGCATATGCAAAGAACCAAACTTAAGAAAAAAGGCGACCAGATTGACGAAATGTCTCATACTGATTTTATTGGATCGATTCAATTTGTTATTGAGTTTTAAATGATTTTACAGCGATTTTCTCGAAGATTACATACTTTCCAAAACGATTGAATACGATATCACTAACTCTTGTGGAGTAGTATATTTGTTACTTAAGGATTATTCTGACAACAGAATTCAAGAAAAGTTTCAACGTTTTAGATATAAAATTTTAAGTCAGAAATTCATTTGCTACTTCTTCATGACAAATTCAAAGTGTTAAACTTTGGAAGTTACAGGGTGATTTTCAAATTATTGCGTTTTCCGGGATTCTATCTATCTCTTAGACGTCGATCTTGAACTTCATTTATGCCCCTTTGACGTCCGGTGCCTACCCTTCTTCGATTTTGGTCATTATCAAACCACTCTTGACAACATCTCATAACAGTAGTTGGATTTCTGTTCGTACGATTAAAAATTTTTCGAAATGACAACCCCGAATCCCGTAGAGCAATAATTCGACCTCTTTCAAATTCACTTACCTGGCAATAAATTCCGCGTAAACGTGCTCTAGGCATTTTAACAATAACTAAACATCGACTTTGGATCTGGAACAGCTGGTTTGTTGTAAAATAAAAAAAAAAATTGCGAAAAACGACTACAATATTCAAGAAACAAAAAATGTTTACATGGAAAAACCTTATTTTTCTCCAAATTTTAATCATTCACTCCATGCTATACTATCTATGTTTCACCAAAAAATATTAAAAATTTAATCAGCTCCTTTTGGGTGCAGTTTCTTTCTCAGTTAGTATATAATAATTACTCGTACAGAAAGCTCATTCTAACGCTCGTTCATTCAAAAACCAGCCAGAAGTGACGAGTTTTTGTATTTTGAACTCGTAGAGGAATATTAAGACCTTCTGCACTTGTAACATAAATAACAATAGTTTTTTTTTAAATATATAGTAGTATACTAGCTGTCCCGGCAGACTTCGTACTGCCTCAGTCGATAAATAAAAAAGCAACTTTAATATTATAATAAACTATTATGGTATAATACCTTGGACATAAAATTGTCCTGTACCATTAGTCTAGTCAATCAGGGTGAAAATTAGGCATTACCTTCGAATTCTATCAAGATGCTTCGATTTTGATACAATTTTGGATATAAGCTATACTTGTCTCCTACTCCTACCCTATGACGATTTATGCTTATTATTTTTAAGGGGTGAAAACAACCCCTTTATCCAAAATTAAAAGAAATTTGTTCTAACGTAAATCAAAGTAATTTTTTGGCCTCAATAGTGTTTTGTGAAGTTTAATGAAGGTCTTCATATACTTCAAGAACGTATAGACCACCCCCTTTCAGCATAAAATGTGTAAAAATGGGTCCTCATTAATATAATTAATTAATTTCAATCATTTTATAAGATTATTTTGGATCAACCCCTAAAAGCAACCCCTATCTGTTAAAAATAACAAAATGAAAATATCATTTAAAAATTTCATTTATTCATCCCTTTATTCACGTGAAATTAATACTTTTTGTATCAAAAAATTAATCTGATTCTGAGTGGCTGTCGCTACTGTCAATTATTTATTCATCTTTGCCAAAGATTGGACAACTGTTTTCGCAGTTAACACCTGCAGATTCCCCACATGTAGCGTTACAAAAAAGTTTTCTGCAGGTGCATGACGCCTTGCATCCTTTCTTGCAGTTACAAAAAATCATTTGCAACAATTTTTGTGGTTCAGGTGTTTTTTGCATTTTTGTGAGCTGCAAATATCTATTGGCACTATTCCAACCGCAATCAACTGAATTGAGAGCTTTATTACCTAGCCAAATTTGAAGTTGATGATTTTAGCCAAGCATTTATTTCATCAGCAGCCGTCGATTTTGGTATTACCGGTAATGGTTGTCGGAAGTCACCAGACAAAAGAATCAATGCGGCCCCAAAACATCCGTTTAGGCCACCCAAAATACACAGTAATTGTTTACATATATATATATATATATATATATATATTTACATCCCTACGCGTATAGCTCCTCCCTCAAGAATCCAGCAATAGGTCTTCCCCCAGAAGTCGTGCATATATATCAGATTTCTCTGCGAATATTGGTTATCTTATGAGGATAGATTGCGAATTCGTCAAAACATTGACCACGAAAAATATTTTTCTTCGTACATTTTGCAATCAATAGGTCCTCCTGACAAAAATCCGGTTCTAGGTCTTCCGACTGTATATTCTTGATTCGTATTGCGGTCATTGAGTCTTCCGCAGTATACAAAATTTTTTAAAATGCGGTGGATAGTTCCTCCGGCGTATAATTACCTTTTCGTTTCGCAGTGGATAGGTCTTCCGACAACGTTGCCAAAATGTAAAGTTGGAAATTTCATTATATGTCTAGTACAGATGTGCGAAATAATATTGATTTTCAAATTCCTATTCTTTTCAGCGTGCTTCTTGGATTTCTATAGTTGGTATTTTCAAGGGCACACTATAAGAATTATAGTTCGGGGGAGGGGGGGTCTTCATCACTATGCAGCTACGACGGATAATAGAAAATATTTTATATTCGATTATTGGGCAATATCAAACGGGTTTTCAGTTGTTTTTGCGTGTTCAGATAGAAGTAGCTGCGGAGCTCGTGATTCAGAGACGGTTTCAAATACGTTTAAACGGTTGAATCGAAAGTCTCATTTTTCAAATTGAAATGTATCTCGAGGTGGGGGTTGGGGCTAGGGGGTCTGGGTAGCTGTATCACTATGGTTCCCTCCCTGGGTGCGCCATTGGGTATCGTCATTGTGTGAATAAAATTGTTAATTTCACGTCATACCTATATTTTCCGTATTATAAATATAAATTTTGGATGATTCAGTACTAGCAAGAATTTTTCTGAAATAGTACTTCAGAACCAGACCCCCTTACAACCATCATCAGAGTTTTTTTCTCTTGCATGGAGCACATGCCCCTATCTGAAGCAAGTCGCCTAATCTGCCTGATGGTAATCCGGATCGGTGGGTCCTAGTTTTTGAATTCGTTGAATCAAATTTTCTTTGAAACTCTAATGTAGCTCTTCCTCCTGAATCTGCCATGTCTCATACACAGTTCTTCATATATCGACGTTAAGTATTGGTCTTTTGACGGTTGGATTCACGATTGGAGGAAGTACAATACAATATTCGAACTGTGGCTGAAATTCTCATTTTACTTCGAGATAACCCTAAAAGCCAATATCGAAGTAACGTACGAATTTAAAGTTTTTACAAAAAATGGTGGCCGATTTTTTTTTCATTCTCGCACATACTCGTTCGAACTTGCTGGGACATCAAAAGGAAATTAAGAGTACTCCATAGTTCATTTTTGGATTCATTTCTGAAAGAATTTCCCAGTTAAAATTCAGCATTTCTTTCGACACTAACCTTGCAGATGCTACATCGTTGAAACAGAAAGATAACGAGAAGTACTCTCTCAACCCGGTATTTACAGGATACCTTGTGACTGCGGCAAAGTCTACATTGGTACAACGAAGCGAAGTATCAATACGAGAATTAAGGAGTATGAACGATGCTGTCGACTCAGTCAGACAGAAAAATCCGCACTAGCCGAACATGCTCTGACAAATGGACACAATATTGTTTTCTCAAAGGTAGAAGCTATTTCAAACATCAAAAGTTTCTATCCTAGGATGAACATGGAAGCCATTGAGATATATAAACATAAGAACAATATGAACAGAAGGGAAGAAACTCCTTTGGTACATAGCGCATGGTTGCCGGTGTTGGAAAAGACCAAAATCAAGCCAATACGAAGTGGAAGCGATGGACCAATCAACATCGCGCGTAATAAACCCACTACCTTCTCCCGCCAATGATCAGGGTATATGTGGGGCCAACGGTTCGAAGTACAGTTTTTGAGCAAATTTTTCACTCACGGTCATTATTTGAACAAAAAGATTTTCGCTTTTTATTGAACGTATGAAAATTATAAGGATTTAATCGAACCATTTCAGTCGACTTTGAAAGTGCCATGAGCATGCGAATCACAATATCGAATTATTTGCATGTATTTTCTTCAAAATATTCCTTTAAATTAATCGTTTAAATAAATCCCCGTGGAAAACAACTGAGAGTCAATTCCTCCCATCGCTTTTCTATTTTTTGGTTGATTTGACAGTTGGCAGAATGAAATTTTTCAGTTTCGTGGAATTAACTTTCAGAGTAGACTCATCTTTTCCACCAATTAACACAAAAGTAAAAACATATCAAGAAAAAGAAAATTCTTTGCCTTTACGGCGGCCACATCACAACCAATTGCTTCAAATTTCGAAGTTTTTTATGAAGATTTTGTCCTGAGATGTACGGGATACTGATGAGGCCCAACAAGGCCGAAATCGGTATATCTCTCATCTCAGTGACAAAATCTAATATCATTTCCCCAACCTCATGATAAAAGATCTCTGAGCCTGGGAATTGAAAATGATATTCATTTCGATGATTATTATTTTGAATTCTTCTATGTTTCAAAAATGTTCTCGATGTGGCCTCCGTAAAGGCAGAGAATTTTCTTTTTCTCAAAAACATCTGGCTTCACAGTCACAAAAAGAATTGGGCGTTTTCCATCACTTTGAGAAACTAGCAAGCGGGCCCTGAATAGAGCCACTGCTAAAATCTCATTCAGTGAAAGAGGAAGTACAGATTTCTTTTTTTGCATTTGATTGGAGATGTGAAACTTCATTTTGACGCAATTGGATGTCACCACCTTAGTACTTTGTAATATTTTACTCATTACTTCAAAACCAATTGCTTCAAATTTCGAAGTTTTTTATGAAGATTTTGTCCTGAGATGTACGGGATACTGATGAGGCCCAACAAGGCCGAAACTGGTATATCTCTCATCTCAGTGACAAAATCTAATATCATTTCTCCAACCTCATGATAAAAGATCTCTGAGCCTGGGAATTGAAAATGGTATTCATTTCGATGATTACTATTTTTAATTCATCTATGTTTTAAAAACATATTGTTCCTTATGAGCCTGAATTTTCAACATACTCCTCAGTTTTGGCGGTTTCACTTGACTGAAATAATAATAAAAAGACATCTATTCTGCGAACAAATGATATACATAGATTCAATAAAAGAGTATGTATGCGATGCCTTTTTCTCTATGATGGTTCAAAGCCCTGAATTATTGAAAGCATATATGAGTATTTTTATTAAAAATTGTCGGAATAAATTGGCAGTTTCCATTGAGTTCCAATTATTCACATTCAAAGTCAACTAGACAATGTCAGTTCTTTCGTGAGAATATTACGAATACAAACATTACTTGAATGCAAATCAAAGCCTGTATATACATATAGATTCAATAAAAAAAGTATGGGTGCAATGCCTTTTTCTCTATGATGTTTGAGAGCCCTGAATTATTTAAAGCGTATGATTAACTTTAGGATGTTGCGAAAAACATAGGAGATGCCACGAAGAGGAGAATGTAGTAAGTAAAAATGTGATAAAAGAGTATTAACAAATACAAGTGACTCTACCGCCTGTCTGTACATGCCCGCGTTATTTGCTTTCTATTGAATTCCGAACAGTGGTAATAAAAATTCCCATAATATGCGATGGCAATATTTCGGTTTTTGAAAAAAAGTTAAAAATTACATAGAAGTCATTAGATAAGACTAATCGATCGGAGTGATAATTCAAATTTAGTCATAGGTACTGCAAATACGAAAATATTGTTAAAAAAACTGATCAAAGTATCAATTCGCTTATTGTCAAAACGCAACTTATTTCCGTCCGTACGAAAACATTATGTCACGCAACGACTATTGGGAGCCGAGATTTCCGAGAACGAATTCGATGAAGATGAACAAATTTAATATTATCAGAATGTAGCTGCCTCTTCAGAACCAAATCCACCGGAACAGTGTTGCCGTTGTTACGGAAGACCTATGAACGATGAAATGTAAAATTCTGTATATCGAGGAGGACCGATCCTCTGTAGAATGGTAAAAAATATACATAATAATATACGCGTGAGAGCGCCCCCCTGTTTCGCGGTGAAAACTCTCGGAACTAAAGTATTCAAATTCGATAAAAACCGGTCCTAAGTCCTCCCTCTGAAATTTTGCCAGGTAGTTGCCTATGATGTTAGGATGAATTTAACAAGCGATGCGTTAGGTCCTCCGTATACGGAGGACCTATCGCACCCGGAGGACCTATACCATGAAACGGGGCTATTAGAGGAGGACCTATTTACCGCAGGTTATATATATATATATAATATATATATATATATATATATATATATATATATATATATATATATATATGTAAACAATAGTAGAATGGAGATTTGTTCAAAATATTTTGTCATAAAATTTTCCGTAGTGTTAGGAAGAAAGATTGGTGTAATAACACATGGACTCAGATGCGTTAATCTTATTAGAAAATGTAGTTCACCAAATTAATACCAAATATAATACTTTCACGAAAACGCTATTAACCGTAGCGACATCTACTGGCGTTATTCGCAAGAAGAAAAATTATTTGCTATTATTTTTCATTTCATAAAATTTTTCAGAGTTTTAATGTATTTAAGTTAACCCTGTCGTAGAAAAATAAAAAAAATTATCATAACAAACAATTTATCCAATCTTGAGTTATAAATGGTGTAACCAACAAAATGGCCGACTTAATTTTATATATTAAGATTCTGACAACTCCATATTCTATATCTGCCACAGTTTAATTTCAATATAAGTTTTCAGATCCTTTTAGACGCGTTTTATTATTAAAACACAATCATTTTCCAGATTGAAACATTAGGATGTCCCCGGAAAGGATAGGATCACATGATGATCAAGCTGCTACCCCGAAAATGTCAGTGCCTGCTAGTCCAGTTGCTGGTACGCCTGCTTGCGAGGCACATAATCCAATCTCTCTCCTGTTAGCCGTTGCCCAGGCTCAAAGTACCACCAGGAGTCCTGATGATGACCTGACCAGTTTGTCCTGGTTGCATGAGAAAGATCTACTTAAAGGTACCTATATACAGGGTGTACCAAGTTCGACGGCCTGCAGGATGTTTCAAAAAAATTTTATTACTGTTTTTTTTGTTTCCATTTTTGATAGAGTATTCAATTCTGTATACATTCGTATTAAAATTGTTGCATTCCTTGAAGTACTTTTCAAAATATCGAGAAAAAAATGAAAAAAAAAAGGAAGATGAGAGTATTAGGTATAATGTTTGTTATTTCTATTCTAAATATCTTGAGTGCACACCGCTTTCAAATATTTGAAGTCGAATACTGTGGATATATTGTAAATTTCTAGAATTTTGAAAAACTCGTCACAGGGTGTTCCAAATGTTGGGTCAAAAATTGGAATCAATGTTTTTCGAATTAGAACCCTATTTTTTATGATTGCTTTCAATTTTGCGAAGAAAAATAATGATAGTGTTCTAACATATTAATGCTCCTAAAATCAATGATTCTTGAGTTATTCACGATTTTCTGATTTCATGTCTTACACAGAGTCAAATTCATAAAATCTGTTTCATATCAACAATGATCTATGGTTGTAGAAGATAAATTATTCCAATAATTCACTAGTGCTAAGAGACCTATTTTCTGAATGTATTCATCATTGTTGATATGAAACAGATTTTATGAATTTGACTCAAGGTACAAGAAAAAATAAAAAAATTCTAAATAACTCCAGAATTATTTAATTTAGGTGCATTAACATGTTAGAACACTATCATTTTTTTTCTTCGCGAAATCCAAAGCAATCTTGAAAAAATAGGATTCTGATTCGAAAAAAGAAAGTTATGGGCCAATCTTGATCCTAATTTTTGACCCAACATTTGGAACACCCTGTGACGAGTTTTTCAAAATTCTAGAAATGTACAATATCTTCGACTTCAAAAATGTGAAAACGGTTTGGGCTAGATATTTAGAATAGGAATAACAAACAAAATACCGAATACTCTTATCTCCATTTTTTCTTCAGTTTTTTCCCGATATTTTGAAAAGCATTTCTACGAATGCAAGGATTTTAATACGAATGTACTAAGAATTGAATACTCCATCAAAATTGAAACCGAAAATACAAAAAAAAAAATTTCAAATTTTTTTTCATTCCCTGTATAAGTGATAGTCGTCAAGCTTCAAGAATATTTTAGCTTGGTAGATAATGTCGAACAACATCATAATCCCAATTTTCAAATTTCAAATAGGTCCAGTTCTCCAGAAACGTCTAAAAGGCCGTAGAACTTAGTACATCCTGTAGACAGTAAGGTTCAGGGAATCCACTTTGTAGAAGAGAGACTAATTTCTTAAATTTATACAGAGTTTATGTAGAACCACTTCGAGAAGTTGGCAGGATTTTTTTTTAGGAAATTTGAAGAAATAGTTCATTTTTATATTATCATTTCAGAAATTCAAATCAATCTTAATGCAGAAGCAATTCATAAATGCATTGAAAGTATGCCACGTGATGAGAAAGCTATTAATTTTCAGATGTTTGTTTATGTTTATTAGTCGATAAGGTAATGTAATGTTTAAAATTGTTATAAAAATTGAAAAAATGCAACACTTTCTTTGAAAATGTGTATTTTTTTTTCAAAAGCAGATACTGACGTAAATCAAAAAACATTTTGTTAAGAAAGGGTCACACTTCGAATTAAAACTTAATGACATCAAATTTTCCGCCTCAAATTCACCACATGGTGTTTAGAAATGAAGGGTATAAAACAAGGTTTTGTTTCTCCCTGTATAACAGATAAACTACAGGTATTTTTGCAAAGTAACTTTCAGGTTAATATTACAAGACCCAATACTATACCTCGTGAAAATTTCAACAAAATCAGAGAACCACAAAAAAAGATACAAGGACAAAAATTTTGCCTGTCTGGAATTTATTGACAGGGAGTATACTTCATTTTCTTGATGTTTTTCGTGAAATTATACAAGTTAATAAGTATCTCTGTGTTAACAATGACATATTGAAAATTCCATGATTCTGAAGATTTCGAGATTTTTTTCACGAAGGAGTCTGAAAAGGACTAGGAAACGTTACTTATTTTGATAGTTATGAATTTCATTGTTCATTAGTTGTGAGGCAACAATTTTCTCAAACTGATTAGCTCGTGAAAAATTAGTGCAAGAATTAAAAAATTGATTTCTCCTGCATTATTGCATCTACAAAGTGTTGTTTCTCTTAATCGCTTCTCTGAATTGTTAAAAATAGCACAACAATGTTTTCAGGAATGAACATAAATCCGTCACCGTCTAACAGCACAAATTCGACCCCAAAACAACAGTACATCGCTCTCACGCAGATACTTCCCGATCAGTCCCCGACTAGTGATTACATAGAGGATTCCTCCATATCACCCGGGGAATCTTCCAACAGCTCCCTCAATTCCAGCTTTCCCGCCTGTCAAAGTTATCAGAACAACCAGCAGAAGAACAAACATCCGCACAATGTACCTTACGACCCGATGGTCCACACCAACAACAAACCTCCGTACTCTTTCTCCTGTTTGATATTCATGGCCATAGAGGAATCGCCCCAGAAGGCTCTGCCAGTGAAGGAGATCTACTCGTGGATTCTGGGTCATTTTCCGTACTTCCAAAATGCTCCCACTGGTTGGAAGAATAGCGTGCGGCATAATTTGTCGCTGAACAAATGTTTCCAAAAGGTAGAAAAAGCTCCTGTAAGTAGTTATTAGTTATTCTTAATTGAACCTTTTTTATTACTGAAAGAAATGCCCCGTTTCAAAAGATCAACTGAATTATTTCCTTGGCGAGAGACTGGATCAGAAAATAGTTCATATTATTATAAAAGATCTTAGTCTTTGTGGGCAGAGATTCAATCTGACCTTGGAATTATATTTCAAGGTCAATTCAAGGTTAAGTAGATTTTTCGAATTCGGAATATATATTTTTCTTCACAGAATCTTATTCCTCATAAAGGAAAATTATGTAGCAACAATAAATGTGAAAAAGGTGATCTATCCCATGTTCGGATAATACTTTCAGTAACATGATAAGGTCGAAAATTGAGTTATAGTTGACGTGCATGATCGGAGATGACTCAGATTGGCACCCATTCATAATGATATATCATTCATAAAAATTATTTAAAGGGCGCTGTCTCATATGAGTAGTAGCTCATTCAGGCGGTCTACCCATATTTGGACAAATTAGTTGGTGATTCACTGAAAATAAAAAATGAATAAAAGTTTTAACAAAAAAGCCGACTTAGAAAAAACTCTAGAAGAAATTTATATGCACGAAAAACTGAAAAAAGGGAGGTGTCAGCTAACTATAATAATAATAAAGGCCTCTATTGATAAGGAACCTAATTGCTTTATACAAGGCAAAAATGAAATAAAACAAAACATTTGAAAGATACTGAAAAGAAAAAAATTAAAAAAGGTGAATAAAAAGTATAAAAGAAGGTACACCCAAGTATAAGAATATGTAATTATACAGGGTTATTCACGAATATGGCTCTATAGAATATTTTTAGGAAAGATACAAGATTCAGGATTCAAATTCTAAAGGTGAGCTTCAAGTAAGAAGACGACTTCTCGTATGTTTTTTGAATTTTCTAGGACTTCTGGTTTTTCCGGAAGTGACATCAACTTTCGTCTTTCAAATGGGAAGACCCATTTTTATTGCATAAAGAGATTCTCTATTGAATTCTGAGTCTTTTTGATTTCAAAAGTTTGAATTTTCCCGAGAAAATTCTCTTAAAATGAGGAAATACGAAAAAAAATCTCAAAATTGAACTCTGTTGAAATACAGACAACTTCGAGGTTTTTTCTTTAAAAATTCTCATTTTTGAGAATTTCCCAGAAGAAAAGCTGTTGCTTCTTTTCCGATAGCGTGAATTTCAGAATATGATACAGGAGGTCACAAATTCTTTTCAAAGTTAGAAGTGTCGAAACATCAAAAAATCGTTTTTTTTCAAATTGAAACCCCATGTTTTCGAAGCTTTTTCGAAATCTTCGTCAAAAAATAATAGGAGTATACGTCCAAGTTTTATCCCGGAATGAATATTTTTCGACATATTCAGGTAAAACGATTTTGTCTCCAATTTTCAATCTCATTCCGAATGTGTTTTTTAACTGAAAAATAATTAGGGGTCAAGTGAAATTTTCGGAAATCTCTGTTATCGAGAAAATATTTTCTAAAGTTCAGGCGAGTTAAGTTCTTGAAGTATAATCTGTAATGCGAGACAAAAATTGGTTTAAAGTTCTCAATGCGAGTATGAGTGAAGTCAACGTAAAAAATTCTCAGGAATGCAGAAAAAACTAATTTGTAATATTTTTTCATTGCTTTTGAAAGAATAATTAACAAAACATATAACTATTTCATTACTGAAAATTCAAATTTCCCTAATATGACAAAAAAGAAATTCTCCAGAATAAAGGATTTGCGGAAATTAAATTTTAAAAAATGAAGAAAAATTGAACTCGTCTGAACTATTAGAAAATATTTTCTCGATAACAGAGATTTCCAAAAATTTAACTTGACCGCTAATTATTTTCCAGTGATAAAACATATTCGGAATGAAATTAAAAAATTGGAGACAAAATCGTTTTTCCTGAATATCTCGAAAAAAATTCATTTTGGGATGATAGTCTTGGACGTATGCTCCTATTATTTTTGGACGAAGATTTCGAAAATGCTTCGAAAAATGGGGTTCCAATTTAAAAAAAACGATTTTTCGATGTATCATTGCTTCTAACTTTGACAAAAAATATGTAACCACCCTTATCATATACTGAAAATCACGCTATCGGAAAATAAGCATCAGCCTTCCTTCTAGGAGATTCTCAAAATTGAGAATTTTTAATGAAAAAACCTCGAAGTTGTCTGTATTTCAACAGCTCATTCAAAGAGAATTTTCTCGGGAAAATTCAAACTTTCGAAATCAAAAAGACTTCGAATTCGATGGAGAATGTATTTATGCAATAAAAAATGGGTCTTCCCATTTTGAAAACGAATATCACTCTTCAACATGAACTTGCGAATGTTGAAAAAAAAATATTAATATTGTTCAACCTTCATGCATGTGTGGAAGAATTCATGGCCTACTTTTAAAAAATCTAACATAAATATGGATTTTTCTGATTTTCGAAGATAAAATTTATTAAAGTTTAGGTTGTTATACATTAATGTATTCAGAAAAATAATTGAAAAAATTTGACAATTTGAACAATAGCAAGTGCGTGCCAAAATTTAAAAACAGTGCATTAAAAATTTTTCTTAATAAATTTCACTGACTTTCATCTTAAAGATCTGTTATAAGCAGATTCAATTTTTTTTTAACTTATACAGGGCGTGAGAAATAATAACATCTCCAAAAGTGAATATTTTCGTTTTAGCCCTGTATTTCAGTAACAAAATTAATTCGAATATTTCTTTCTGTTTGTGGATTTGAAAGTTTTACAAAAAAGTGATACTATTATAGTGGAGATACGGTGCAGTCTCAACCAAAATGGGACACAGTGTACATATGAGTGTCTTAATTTTTTATTTTTATGTTAGACATACTTTGTTTTATATTCATGGTCCTATCATTGATACTTGTCCAATGCTGTTGCTTTGCCAGACGATAAATAAATAAATACATTAATAGACTAGTAAATATTAAAATTTTTTAGCAATTTTGGGAATTTGTAGTTGACTTGAATCAAAATTGAAAAAATTTATTCATTTTTCAAATACCTATATTTGATTGTTTTCATATCTCACTATTTTATTTTAAATTATTTCAGAACTTAGGTAAAGGATCGCTATGGACCGTGGACCCTCAGTACAAACCAAACTTGATCCAAGCTTTAACCCGGTCCCCCTTCCACCCATGTTCACATTTGGACACCTCCTCCTACTTAAATAACAACTTGCAAACCAAGGTCGAAAAATCAGAGAAAAAATCCTCTCAATCCATATCTCGTCTTCCAGATCCTCAGTTATTCCCCTATCTCTCCAAAACCCTGGCTTCCGTAGAAATGGGCACTCCAATCAAATCGGAGCTGTCGGACGATTCTTTGGACGCTGTAGACGCCGCCACTGTTATGTTGAGCTTGAAAAACGGACCTACTATGAGGCAGAAGAAGAAGAATGTGTGGCAAGTCGTTACCACCTCGCCTAGCGAAGATCATACGTACAGCGCTGCCAATTCTGCATTATCTGGCGAGAAGGATGAGGCCTTTGAAAGCGATGACGGAAGGTAAGAATAACATTTTTTAGTATAAAAAATAGTTATTTATGATATCGCAATCTTGCTTCAAAAGTGACACAACTCAAAATCAAAATTCAAAAATATTCAAATGCTAAATATTTTCTTATTAATTGGAAAAATGAAATAGATACCTGCTTTGATATGTAGGTATCTATATGATATATGGAAGAGCCACTGACGTGGGTAAAATTTTTTTATGATTCAATGGAGACTCGTGCACTGATCTTTTCCAAGTCATTAACCAGAAAAAGTAAAGGCGATTTCGATTGACTTTGGTCCTTGGTTGGTTCATAGATTGGTCCGTCAGTTTTGGACCAACCGCATTTGAGTGACAAATTGGTGACGTCTCGAATCAGCTGTTTCGCCGAAACTTGAACCGTATTCGAAAGCGCGGTTCGTTTGACGTTGTCATTTATGAACCGAGCGGTCAACCGTTAACCAACCAAAACAGCCATTCGAAATCGACTTAAATTTTGAGTTATGTCACTTTTGAAGCGAGTATGCGATATGAGTGTTAAAAGTTAAAAGTTTTATTTCATGAGTGAAAAAGTTGGTGAAATGAGCGGAGCGAACAAAATATAATTATTTTTGAAACATAGATGAATTCAAAATAGTAATCATCGAAATGAATACAATTTCAATTCCCAGGATCAGAGATCTTTTACTTTTATCATGAGGTTGGAGAAATGATATTAGATTTTGTCACTGAGATGAGAGATATACCGGTTTCGGCCTTGTTGGGCCTCATCAGTATCCCGCAGGACAAAATCTTCATAAAAAACTTCACAATTTATAGCAATTGGTTGTGAAGTAATGAGTAAAATATTACAAAGTACTAAGGTGGTGACATCCAATTGAGTCAAAATGAAGTTTCACATCTCCAATCAAATGCAAAAAAAGAAATCTGTACTTCCTCTTTCACTGAATGAGATTTTAGCAGTGGCTCTATTCAGGGCCCGCTTGCTAGTTTCTCAAAGTGATGGAAACGCCCAATTCTTTTTGTGACTGTGAAGCCTGAAGAAGAATTTTCTTTTTCTTAAAAACATCAGGCTTCACAGTCACAAAAAGAATTGGGCGTTTCCATCATTTTGAGAAACTAGCAAGCGGGCCCTGAATAGAGCCACTGCTAAAATCTCATTCAGTGAAAGAGGAAGTACAGATTTCTTTTTTTGCATTTGATTGGAGATGTGAAACTTCATTTTGACGCAATTGGATGTCACCACCTTAGTACTTTGTAATATTTTACTCATTACTTCACAACCAATTGCTATAAATTCTGAAGTTTTTTATGAAGATTTTGTCCTGAGATGTGCGGGATACTGATGAGGCCCAACAAGGCCGAAACCGGTATATCTCTCATCTCAGTGACAAAATCTAATATCATTTCTCCAACCTCATGATAAAAAATCTCTGAGCCTGGGAATTGAAAATGGTATTCATTTCGATGATTACTATTTTGAATTCATCTATGTTTCAAAAATGTTGCCTTCGTAAAGGCAAAGAATTTTCTTTTTCTTAAAAATATAATCACTTTTAACACAAATACCATACAATGTTTTTTGTACAACTGCCCTATTTTGATTATGAAATGGGCGAATTTGCAATGACGATAAACTTCAAAATGCATTTCAATATTCAAATAATCAAAAGGTTGTTGTGAATGGCAAACATTGCCAACGTTATGATTACTAACAAATGAGAAAGACGCTGTCATTTGAATTTCGTTCCTGTCCAATTTTCGTCTTGGGTTTTTAACTGCTTAATATGTTTGTCGAGAGTCCAATTATTAATAAAATTGACGATTTGGTTGTTCCTCTGGATATTGAAGAGTCTGCAAGAAGAGCAAATCTGGAACTCCTACCTAAATTGGTAGATGTAAATTGGTGTAAATTGAAAAATGTAGAAGGGAACTTCAGTGAAACTGTTTTCCTGGCATACTTAGAAGAAAAATCAAAAGTATGGAGTTCATCAACTTTGTGGAGCAAATTTTCAATGATAAAGTCAAGCGTCCTTGTTAAAAACGGTGTGGATGTTCGTGAATATTTTAAGGTAATAGCATATTGAAAACGGAAAAGTGAAGGATATCGTCCCAAAAAATCGAAAATTCTCACTCGTGAACAAGTTGAAAAGTTTATAAAGGAGGCACCAGATGAGAAATACTTGATGGTTAAGGTTGCAATTATTTTCGGATTATTTGGAGCCTGTCAGCGTAAAGAATTGTGAACTTTATCAGTGGAAGACATCGAAATAACAAATAAATCATGGGTTATACAACTTCCAAATACAAAAACAAAAGTCAGTCGTTCTTTCAGTATTATTGGGTAGTATGTGGACTATTTTCATAAGTACTTTGCACTGCCAATCAGTCAGTACAGTCCAGTCAGTACAAATACATTTGTAAAAATTCCATCTATTGTTGCCTAATTCCTCAAACTGCCAGAACCATAGCAATATACAGGACACTTATTTCGAAGATCTTCCGCTTCATTGCTAGCAGAATCAAGAGCGAATATTACGGATATAAAAAAACATGGTGGATGGAAGTCTACGACGGTAGCCGAGGGCTATGTTGATCATTCCATTGCATATAGAAATGTCATTGCTGAAAAAATTCTCACAACCTCAACAGATTTTGGATCATCATCATCCAATATTGTACTTGATGATGCTGAGGATTCTAATAATGTGTTGCGAAGCTCCCTAACGTCACAGGGCATTACTGTTATTAATTGTTCTAGTTTTACTATTAATATTAATGTTCATGAGTAATGATTGTTATATATTGATAATAAAAATTTGCAATTGCTGAATTTTTCTCATCTGATTCCATCATAAGAAAATGGAGTGCTGAAAATATTTTCAACATGAATGTTAAAAACATTTTTAACATGCTTCTACGTAAACAATCAATTTTAACGTTGTTTGCTGTTATTAAAAATGTCACTTTTAATGGCAGTTGTAGAAAAACTTGTTAACTAAGTTATTGAAATTTTTTCAGATCTTCGCATCGAAAAGTTGATATCAAAGATGACGAAGAAGAGAAAAAAATCAAAGGAGCAGAGACGCTGCTTCATTTCGCAGCTGTTACTAGAACTCGACCATGCTACGAACCTTCCAGGAAAAAGATGAGAGCTTTAAACTTCGAGTCCGAAGAAAATGTAGAGGAGAAACAAACACCTTTCAAACCGAGATTATTGAGAACGAAACGAAAAGAAACCAAACAAAAATACGTTAATAACAACAATAACAACGAGTGGGTGAAACACAGAAAAGAACTTGAAACGAGCTCAAACGAAAGGTAATGATAAAATTACGTAGCAGATGTGTTTTAGTTATGTTTCAGAGAAAATAGTTGATTTTCAGTTGAACTCTCAAATGCATATTTTATCAGAAGGTTTTATAAGATTTACTCAAGAACAAACTAATACTGTGTGAAATATATTAATGAGGAAATGGAGCATTGGCTGTTTTCAAGTTGATGGAGCTCTTGTTGAAAACAATCTTTATCGGTCTAACTACTTTTTTTAGTACAAACCCATGATATCCATTGCATTTTCTCTATTTTGAATATATTTGACCAAAAATCATTGAGATCCTTGTTAGTACAAGTTGAAAATCTTATTGTGAAGAGGATAAATGGTACCTTTTCTTTATTTATTTTTAAAATAATTAGGGATTATTTAATTGGTTTTTCATGACTGAAATAAATTTCAATTAGTAATTTATTAATTTTGTTGCGTTTTGTCAAAATATTAAAATGTTAATTATAACTGCATTTCAAAGAATTTTATCTGCGTTATTAAACATAATAAACTCTGCTTTTCTATGAGAAGTTTATTTAAAATAAAAAAAAAATGTCTGCAATTTGAACAATTTGATGATGTGATGAGTAAGTAGGTACGTATTTATCCTGTTCATATGAAAATATATCAGTAACAACCTCATCATGGCTTGTTTAAGTACACTCGATGCTTATGACAATTTTAGCGAGAAAACAGCTGAAAAAGTTTGCAGAAATTAATTCATACCTCAGAGTCATAGTTTGCAGCTTTTTCTTCGTGTACTGTGATTTGCTTGAAGAGGATTGTGGTGCTAAAATACATTGTGGGTGATCACAAACATATTGTTACCAAAATATAGGTTTAAGTCTCATAGTTTGGGGAACAGCTGAATGTTGTGCCCAATTTCGAACGAAGAAACATAATTAATTGAAATTAATACTGAGGTCATCCAATTTTATCCATAATTCTTTGTTTCAATTTTTAAAATTTAATGTTTCTAGTGAAAAATTTCTGTTGGAAGAAGCGCAACTGTTTCAAGTGTTCTCCAAAACTCTATTCTTGTAGAAAAAGTAGTTTTGTTTTGCGTAGATTGTTTATTGAAATGAATTTGGATGAATTAATTCCATTGTTTGGTCGTGATTCAAATAAAATTTTCGGTGAAGAAATGGAAGTTTTTAGATGTATAAAAATCATCATGATTAATATAAAGCAATAATGAAAAGTCCAACATGGAGAAGTAGTCATGAAAGAAATATAAAGTGATATGGTAGAAAAATATAGTTGAAACTATATATTTTTTCTATTTCCCGTGATACAGAAGAGATCTTCCTAATGTAAATAATACGAAACAATCATGAAGTTTCAGACTTGAAATGACTGCTCAAAGCAAAGTAATACATTTTTTTAGGCTTTCGATATTTTTAAATTTTATACCTTGCTTTGAACAATCATCTTTTGCAGTCAAATCTTCAATTTGAAGATATTCTAAATCTTTTAATCTAAAGCAATAACTATTCTGCCTGACATACCAGTAATACTCTGTTGTTTCTAGCTTTTTACACCCATCAGGCATTTCAACCTTAATTTGAATTTGCCCTAAGTCGAAATGAAGGCCCTATTTATTTTTATAGGCTGAAATTTTGACAACTTTGCCCCAACTTGTTTTGAATTTATTTAAAAATTTTTTTCCCACCAACTTCTTTTGTGAAGGAGTTCAATATATGGATTGAATGGTGATAATTTTCGTATATCTTACTACTCCTTTTTGATGGTGTGCTTTATTTATCTCTAATTTTGTATAAATGGATTATTGATTTAAAAAATGTGCCAAAAGCTTCTTTCAATGCTACAAATGTTGATAATTTTGGCATCTGTCTTCCACTTTTATATATGAATGTATAATTCTTCTGAAGAGTCTTTAATAACTTGTTCATTAGCTCATTATTATTTCTGAAATATTTATTGAGAAATTTGTTTCTTGAGTATTTAGAATATTCATGTTGTTGTAGATCATACTTTATTATATTTCAAGCCATTGAAAATAAATACAATTATTTTAAATTGTGTTATTTGTGATAATATTCCTTTCGTACACCCTTAGAAAAACTGATGATGAAGCTATAGCCTTAATAATTACCCTTTTTAAAAGGAAAAACAACAAGATGAAAGAGAACATATTTCATTCAACCTATAATTTAGTATAACTGAGAACAAAACAATGAATAAAAATAATATGAAAAAGAAGTGAAAATAATCATTGCAGTTTACAAAGACGAATTATTTTCAGAAAAAATTAATTGTATTTCAATATTTTGAAGCACTGTTCCCTGTGATCGGTGGATGGAAATGAAATAAAAAAATTCTCTATTCTTTTAAAAGAATCTAGGATAATTTATTATTATATTCTAGAGTTTGAAATGGATGTTCGTTGCTTGGTAGTATCCAAGATTTGATAATTATAGTTGGAGGATCTAGAAACAAGAAAATCAACTATAATGAAATGAACTATTCACAACCAACCTCTTACCTACTAATTTTACTTAAACATGCAGAATTGAGTACCTACCTACTAATTACATACAAATTTCCCATAATTTGCAAATTTAAATGAAAATCAGTTGCTACCAATGCATCCAGAGATCTACAATTGTCAATTCTCCAGAATTAAGAATTTGCGGATATTATCCTAAGCTTTAAAAAATAAAGAAAAACTGAACTCGTCTGGACTATAGAAAATATTTTCTCGATAACAGAGATTTCCAAAAATTTCACTTGACCGCTAATTATTTTCCAGTAAAAAAACACATTCGAAATGAGATTGAAAATTGGAGACAAAATCGTTTTTCCTGAATATCTCGAAAAAAATTAATTTTGGGATAAAACTCTTGGACGTATGACCTATTATTTTTTGACGAAGATTTCGAAAATGATTCGAAAAAATGGTGTTCCAATTTGAAGAAAACGGTTTTTTGATGTTTCGTCACTTCCAACTTTGACAAAGAATTTGTGACCTCCTGTATCATATTCTGAAAATCACGCTATCGGAAAAGAAGCATCAGTCTTTCTTCTCGGAGGTTCCCAAAAAAGAGAATGTTTAATGAAAAAACCTCGAAGTTTTCTTTCAGCAGAGTTCAATTTTGAGATTTTTTTTCGTAATTCCTCATTTAAGAATTCTCTCGGGAAAATTCAAACTCAGAGGCTTGTGAAAATCGAGTGTCCCAATATTCTGCTAACAGGGACGAGAACTTCTATCAGAGAAGAATAATCACATTATCTTCAAAATGGCAACAAGTTGACGAACAAAACGGCACATAATTTACCTTAATTGGATCATTCTATGATAATTATAAAGCCTTGTTTGTCATGCAAAAATAATAGATTTCTTTTTTCTAACATAAAGACACGAAGAATTTTATTTTATATAGAGAGGAGTTTTCAAATTATCTCCATATGGACTATGTAAGTACCAACTAAATGGGTTAACTTTGAACCGCGTGGCTACTTCGAACAAAATAAAATTTATTATATATCGACTTATAGTGAAACAACCATTAGGTTTAGAAACATCTAGTTTTCACCACTCAATTGGTAACACATTCAAGAATGGCATAGCAACACCTATATGAAAATAAGTTTAGAGAGTTAGCAATAATATTACATGTTATTTCGATCCTAAAAAATTTACGTTCGGTATGGTCCGCAAACTTTTGTTGCTGTAACCATGAGTCTTTGCACCACATGTCCGCAACATACATTTGCTACAACAATATATTATCCTAGCAACAGTATAGCAAAGAAATTTCAAATACTGCAACACACTTTTTTCTATTCATTTTTTCTAGTCCAGTCCCATTTATTGTTTTCTGATAACTATTTCATTTCTATTATTACAAAATATTAGTTTATTACGAGAATGGTTGTGCACACCAATACATGAAATTGAATTAATGAATTTAAGTTCTTCGGTGTGAGATTATTTTATTTGTCGAAAACCGAGCACTTTCGGCCAAATTAAAAGGCTTCAAGGTTTTTCCGTCCAGAAAACCTTCACAAAAATATGGGTGAAGTGGGCATCACAGCATTGAACGGATAAAATTTACAAAAGGGTGAATTTAAAACATACTAAAATCATCGGTTCAAATATTAACAAGCGAAAACAACACATATTTATAACTTCGAGAACCCAGAGAGAACAACTGTCAAGGATGCTGCAACGGTACACTGTGAAAGTAACTTCTCCTATAACAATGAGTACTCCTGAACTCTGGCTCCGCCTCTTGAAGTTATTTCTGCATCGACTTCAATCGCGCACATTTAGCAAGATGTTCCTTTTCTTCCTATTGTTTTATCACTTACATTAAAACGAAATGTTTGGGGATTCGAAAAATACTTTTTTAAATCAATTTTTCTTCGATGCCTATTATGAAATTTTTCCTTCTCCGTACTGGAATAATTCATTGGTTACTTGGATACAGAGGAAAAAATCAATTAAGTTTGAATAGATAATCGGTGTATATTATGGGCAAAAATTTCGGCCAAACAGATATTTGTAAGTTGTCAATGAAATTCCATTTTCACCCCGATCGTGGGGTGACTTTGAGCACTCATTTAATTAAAAAAAATTGTTATTGATCATTTTGAAATCAAATTTTTTGTCAGCAGAAAGCTATAATTGATGTCCAGGATATATATTTTTTTTTGGGATTTTTCATTCGGTGCCTTACCGGAGATATATAGCTTTGAAACAAAATTTCGTTTAAAGTTACCCCGTTTCACGGCACTTTTCTTTTATTAGCCTTTCAAATCAGCAAGTTTCCCTACAGCATCATGTACTATCTTCAGTCATTTGGGAGATTTGTCGCCTCTGTTATAGATGTTGCCCACTTTACTGCTTTATTTTTAATGTCTCTATGGTGAAAATCTATCAAAAGCAACCCAGGAAACTCAAAAACTCAGTGGATAACTCCCTATTTTTGTAATTTGTCAGTTTCGATGTCCACTTCAAAAAACGACAAAAATTTTTCAACCCAAACCGAAGACAATATCCTGAATTTAATATCTTCAGCCCGATCTGCATTACAAAACGGAGATTTCGAAACGGCAGAACAAGATTTACATTTGGGCTTGGCCATTAGTAACAACATGAGGAATTCAACGCAAGTCCCTTACATTTACGACATTCTATCTGCGATGGCATTCTCGAAGGGAAATTTAGAAAAAGCAGCAAATATTCTGGAGGAAGCTGTGAAAGAACTGATAATGCTAGGTTTCCCGGAAAATAATCATCATATTACTGACTTCAGGTTGCGTTTGGCTCGGATATTCGGATCTCTAGGAAAATCAGAGGCAGCCGAGAATGGTTTTAAGAATTCCTTGAAGCAGTTGAAGAAAGAAGCGGACACTGGAAGAAACTTATATAATTCCAAGTTAATCTATGCAAACTTTCTTTTCAGATATGGACTTTATAAAGTAAGGCATACTGAATATCACGAAGCAAAGGAAATAATTGATAAAGGTTTGGAATATTTCAAGTTCGATGGATCGCAACATATGAATCTTCTGAAATCCCTGTCTTGTACATTGAGTGATTTGTGTGCTATCATTACTAGCGATGATGACGCGGTTGCAAATTTTGCAGATACTTTACCTCTTTTGAGAGTGCCAGCAGAATCAACAAAATCTTCCAAGCAATTAATATCCTCATCTAAAGAAAACATTCTGAAGAGAGCCGATAAATGATCAACCCATCTATTATGTATTTCTAATAATATTTTATATTGATTTTAAATTTAAATATACTCTAATTTTAACGTAGTTTTGAGCCATTACTCTCTGTTTAATATTATTTGTCAATAAAACTACACAATTTGGAATTTTTTCTACCCTGAAAGATGGTTAGAAGGGGTTGAAATAGTTAACTCCTAAGATATTGTTTCTTACAACTTTCGAAGAAACTTGTTGAGAAAAAAAAGTGTGTAAATTGATTTGGCTGGTCAGTCATGTTTGTTAAAAACGAAAGTTTTTATCCAAAAAAAAAATGTGAGAAAAATTATCGTAGGGGTTGATTATAATAACCTTTTTTGAGGATACTTAGGGTTTGAAAAAATTTCAAAATGTGTGGTTTCATTGATAAATAACAATTGATAAGTTTCGTGTCTTTATCGTAATATACAGGGAAAATAAAGAAGAAAAATAGTTTTTTTGTTAATTTTTCGGGAGGAGGTTTTTCATCAATTTTCATACTAAATTCCAACGTCAATTTACATCAAAGAATCATCCCTTATGTTTTATCGGTTTTTTTTCAGATATTTGCATGATACGCATAAAAAATGTATTTCTCAAGAATGAGTTTCTTCAACGCGTCAGCTGGATAGAGCATGTTAATATTCGAATAAAATTTTTGAGTGAAGAAATACCATCTTCATTTAATTGAATTAATTTATGTGTGTCCAAAGTTTCAAAGAAAGCATTGATTGAATGAGAATATTCACATTTTTTTTTCAATATACAGGGTGTACTAAGTTCGACGGCCTATTGGGCGTTTCTGAAGAAATGGACCTATTTGAAATTTGAAAATTGGGATTATATTATTGTTTGACATTATCTACCGATCTAAAATATTCTTGGAGCCTGACCACTTTCAGTTATACAGGGGGTGAAAAAAAAATTAAAAAATTTTTTTTTTCTGTTTTTTGTTTTCGAATTTGATAGGGTATGCAATTCTGAATACATTCGTACTCGAATCGTTGCATTCTTCAAAATAATTTCAAAAATATCGGGAAAAAAATGAAAATAAAGAGAGAGATAAGTGTATTCGGTATTATTTTTTTTTATTTTTGACCTAGATATCGTAAGCACAATCTGTTTTCACATTTTTGAAGGCGAA
The DNA here is from genome assembly GCA_038502775.1 of Hippodamia convergens. Classification (NCBI taxonomy): domain Eukaryota; kingdom Metazoa; phylum Arthropoda; class Insecta; order Coleoptera; family Coccinellidae; genus Hippodamia; species Hippodamia convergens. The sequence continues at coordinate 8,140,776 of CM076614.1, read as the reverse complement.
AACTGTGGAAATAACCCGTCACAGGGTGTTCTAAATGTTGGTTCAAAAATTGGGTTTTTTTTGGTAATCTAAAAAACTCAACAGAAGTTGAATATCGTGCTATAATTCCTCGTGTATACAGGTTTTTGACACTAAACCCAGTATGTACAAATTCGAAATCTCAAGCTTTTTCAACATCTGCAAAGATATACAGGAGATCCCATATAAATTAAAAAAAGTTGGGGGTATTTCCGGTTCAACCAGAAGTATATTATCAACAAAAATTGTACATCAGATACATCTTGCACCATTGCTCTTACCTGCCAATTTCATGAATATTGTCTTTTTCGTTCTAAAGATATTTGGATGGTTCCATATTTTATCCCAACCCTGTATATACCTCCCCCTAGAGAGCCTGTCGATTTTTTGAAAATCATTATATTTTTACATTTAACATTTATCACAGATCTCGGACAAAAATTCTCTCGAAAATCCCATGAAAGAACGAATTTTATAAACGAAATACAAACAATATTTTGTACAACTGTGAATTTATAAAATAGTAAATTGTCCATCTTCTTCCAAAAAAATTGGAACATCTGATGAATTTGTGGTATAGATCTAACGTTTCTGGTTAGCACCAACTGCTCAAACTTTACTTTCAATTAATTATTCCAATAAATGAAAATGCTTGATGATTAATAAATAATCAATTGATAAATTACTCGAAAACAAATATTTCATGTTCATTTTTTGAATTATTTTGGTGATGCAGTAATGTCAAGTTACTTTGATAGTTGTACAAAAAATATTTTTTTTTGTGGTATTTTATTATTTCGTCGTTTTTTATTTTTTTTCTGCTTGGGAACATCCCTCACACTTCCACGAAACTTTGAAAAAAAATTAATCCAATTCATTTTGCCGCTCTATTGTTTTTAGGAACCCTACGAATTTGGTTCTTCATTCGTTGGATTAATGCGAGAAATGCTTTGGTTACGAATTGGCGAATGCGCCGAATTATTCTTCAGTTTTATAAATTTGTTCGGCTCATCTCTCATATATTTTTCTATCATAAAAAACTTCTCCAGACAATAGAGAACAAAACCAAAAAGGAATTAGCGAAATTGGTTGAGTTGATCACGCGTGAGGCCATGACAACGCAAGACAAGGCTTCATTCTCATTTTCATTTATATAGATTGTCCCTAGTGAGTACTTTCCAAGGAACAGACGTTCTCCTGAGAAGAAGCAGACACCATATTTTCACATTTTTCTTATCCAAACCTCCAATGAGCGGACACGTAGCTCTAATAAACGAATGTAATGAAATTAATTTTGTGTTTCCACATACCCACCGTATCTGCAATCTCCTGAAAGGGTACCCGAAGCTGCAATAAGCGGACTTGGGTATTTAAATATATTTCCGCATCTTCGTAATTTATCGATCCCAATGTCCGCAGTTTATAAGATCTCGAATTATAGTTGATGTCGAAACTTGGAAGGAGTTGAAAGGATTCTGAAAAAATGACGCAAAGAAAGAGCATTACAGCATTGTTTTCTGTTGTATTTTTCGTTTTTTGATTGTCAGTACTGACCACCGATCATATCGATTCTCGAATCAAATCAATTCAAATTCCGTTATCTGTCAAATTTCGTAAGTCACACCACCTGCCAAGATACAATACAAAAGTCACTAATCTGAATTTTTATTTGATAGTACTTCACAAAACTTGACTGAAAATGAGAATATATCGTCTGATACTTGTTGCAGAAGGCTATTCCAACACTCATGCTTTCGAAAAAGAGCGAGTTTTCGCATTTGTAATAGGAGCTCATTCTGCAATTTGTTTTACTATTTTACTATTTAAACTAGTTGTATTTTTGAACTATCATTGTCATGGATTCAAAGATAAATAATTGAAACCAGAAAAGTATTACATCAAAATTGTTTAAAAAGAATGAAAAAAGTGGTATCTAAAGGTTATAGGTATATCATTTCAATTGCTTTTTTTGTGAATGTAAAACAAGAACTTATCAAGGAGGGATCCCGACATACCGACTGATTCTGATAATTACATAATGAAAAGGGTTGCAGCTCTTGGATTGAAGGTAGTGTTGCCATCTCAAGGAAAGCAAAATATGCTAGTTTTGCGTTTAGAAAATGCCAAAAATATGATTTTTCATTTGGGAAAGTGCCAAAAAAAAATGCTGGTTTTCATTGATATTTTTTCTATAGTTATTTCTGAAACATAAATTTTCTTCGACTCACAACACTTGAATGTGAATGAATATTGGGGTTCTAAGTTATCATATTTCAAAATATTCCTAGGTCCTGGGTTAAATTTTCATTTTTCAAAGGTTAGAACTATTTTTCTCAAACTTGAATGAATTGAAATATGGTTGTTGTGGTATAGATATTAATAAAATATGTTATATCTCAATATTCTCAAATGGATATGCAAATTACTGGAAACTTCTGAATGCGGAAGAATTGTTCGTTTAAATTCTAACTTGAATTTGAATTTCGGTGATTTAAGCTTTGATACTCCACAAAAACCAATGTTTGACATTCTTCATTTTATGGTATCTCAACTCCCAAAAAAATATACGATAAAAAAGTTACGGTATCGGGTTTTTCCAAAGCATTTGAAATGTTGAATCTCGAAAACCAAGGGTGCTTGAACATATTATGATACACGTAACGGGTCGAACATTGGATTTGAGAATATTTCGAATATTATCGACAGGCTCGCGTTTATTCAGAGATAGGAATTCCTAAGAAAAAGAGCCAGATGTCCGGCCGGATCGATTAGAATTGTCCAAGTTTGTTCACATATTTCCTGTAAATATATCGGTTGTTGCAAGCTCATAAAAATGTATTATGGCTATAAAATTCTGCGCGTTTCCTTTGTTCGTTTCATTGAAGAGGGTAACAGTGAAAGAAGTACCAACTCAGTGGGTTCTTGTGCATCTGTTGATCTCGAAATATTAGAAAAGTCCGTCAATAATTTGTTTCTCTTTTCCCTTTCGAAAATATGCTCAATAATATGCTATATGCTAAACGATAAAATATATTCTAAACATGAATCAAATATGCCAAATTTAGCATTGAAAATGCTGAATTGGCAACCATGGTTGAAGGGACTATTGTGTTTTATCGCCAAAAAAGTATTTTTACTATATTATTATTGTTCAAAAAAATATAAATTATATTCCAGACTTTGCCCAACCACCTTGTACACTCTACAGGCTCAGTGACATTGGAATAATAAGTCCAGGAGGATGTACTTTGGTAGTTTAATTTTTTTTCATGGATTAATCAAAAATTCTCACGATTCTGAAGAGTTTAATGAATTCACCAATTTGTCTGACGAAGAAGTCTAATATAGACTCCGAAAGGCTACAAAGTTAGAAGTACGCAGTATTATTTTTCGAAAGGAATTGGCCCCTGACAAATGAGTGCAAATGTTTAACGTTATGAGAGAGAAAACAGTTTTGCCAATCAATATTATTCAATGCAAAAATCACTGAACGATATTTACGAAACATATTCCATCAATTTTGATAAATATTAAACGATTTAAGGAAAATAATGTATGATGCTCGTACAGAAGGCTCATTCTGAAACTCGCTTATTCAAAAACTCGTGTAAAAATATTTCTTGTATTTGTGAATACTTAGAGATGAATAAATTATATCTATCTATATATCAATTCCTTTTGCACTTAAATAACTCATAATAGTATATTCTAAAACAAGTTGCAGAATGGGTTCCACAACGAATGCAAAATTCGAAAACGAGCGACGAAGGAACGAGTTTTCGAAAGTATGAGTGTTGGAATTGCCTTCTGTCACAAGTATTAGACGATTTTTTCTCTACTTCAGTGAAATACTCTCGAAATTCAAATGAAAATTCAGATAATACATCCTAGTGACTTTTGTATTGTTTCTTGGCAGTTGGTGTGATTCACGAAATTTGAATTTCATTTGAAAATTGATAGGATCGGAGGTCAGTACCGACAACCACAAAACGAAAAATATAACTGAAAACAATGCTGTAATGAGTTCATTACATCACTTCTTTTAGTACTGTAATGAACTCATTACGATACTGAAATAGAGAAATAACTTTTACATAAATATATAAAGACCCTTGGACGAATTTCATGAGATTTTAATGAAATTACTATGAGAATATACCATTGACTAGACAGATGCTATGAAAACCATTTGGCCTATCTTAGATCCCTTTCCATATCCTCTATAAGTTTATTAGCTTCCAAAAAAACATCTTGGTCATTGAACATCTTCGCCAATTTAGCAGCCTCTACTGCACTACTTTTTGCATTTTCGATCGAATTCATCTTTTTATAAATCTTCGTCAATTTGATATAACATTTGGGCAAATCCGGACTGCCTATGGCTTTCGCCATAAGAATAGTATTCTGCATTATCTCAAGGGCTACTATATTATCTCCCAAAGTCATATTCAAATCTGCCAAAGTATACAGAAGAACCATCTCTTGATAGGGACTCAAACCCTCAATTTTGTACGAATACTCGTAAGCAGCGTTTAACATGCTTTTCGCTTCATTATATTCTTCCATTCGTATTTTGTGAAGGGCGTACCAGAATAGAATGTTGATGTACAAAACGCCTGTTTTGGAGGAAAAATCACCTGCAGCTAATTTACTCTTCTGATCCTTCAAGCAAGTTCGAAAACCGATCTCTGCCAAGTTACTCTGTTTGTAAGAGCTGTAAATTCTTGCTAATCTCAACTTGAAGTCGATAATGTGATTGCTGTTTTCGGGAACACCGACTTGAATGAGTTTCTCGACCACGTGGACGAGAAGTTGTTCGGCTTGTTCAAGATTTCCTTTTGCGAAGGCAATGGCAGAGAGGATATCGTACATGTATGGCATACCTATATACACTCTGTGGTCTTCGCTTATCTTCAGTCCCATTTGCAAAATGCCCTCCGCCCTTTCGGTGTCTCCTTTTTCAAGGGCAATCCTAGCTAGGGTCATCAGATGCAATATGTTATCTTCTACATCTGCTTCTGTTGATGGTTTCGGTTTGTTTATGGTGAAGCCTGCAAGGGCAAGGCTTGTAGCGGTGAGTGGAACTAAGAGCACATGTTTCTTATGTTTGAAGCTTTCGTAATGACGAACAGGATGATTTTTATAGACTGAAAGTATGGCGAGTTTCTGAAGGAGACATTTGTTCAGGGTTGCTCTTACGAATTTTGAGTAAAAGCTCATCAGAAATTCACAAGGAACTGGAATTTAGTTGTTTTTTCGTTGGAATGAAGGTTCAGCTTGATTTTGAAGGATAAATGTCAGGTGTCATTAAGAGCACAGAAATCCTAATTGAGGAAAAAACAGAGTTAATCGATACATAGAAAGAAAGTGAAATATCTCTCTATTGTGACTTGTTGTGTCAAAACCGAATCCCTCAATGAGTGGTTGAAGAAACAATCATTTAAACTGTGAGAAAGAACGAAGAAATATTAATGTGTGCGGTAGTCAGTGAAAATAGACGAAACATAAACAATCTGTGAAACTATCTGGCAACGTTATTTGAAATGATGTGAGTGTTTTTGTTTTATTTTGTTTCGATATGTTCACACTTGTCATCGAAGTTGATATTCTGCGAGAATATTTCATTGTCCCATAGTTTTCAAGGCAATATTCATCGATTACATGGTTCTTAATTCAACATGAGGACCATTTTCAAAGCACAACATGATTTGAGATTTGTACTCACGAATGCTAAATCTTTGAATGAGAAACAAAGGTCAAAAATTGTGTTTACACTGTTCGTCTCATTTGTGGAAAAACTTATCTAACCAACAACATTTTCATGTAAAATATTGCCAAGACGAGGCCGTTTTTCTAACATTGTCAAAAAGTTATCAGATCTCATGAAGAGCCAAGTTGCTAACTCTACATTCTTCGTCTTCACAAGTCTGTATTTTACGAACTCTATGCCTTGGTCGAAATAAGTGACTTGGCTGTTTCTCGCCACATGAGCATAAGGTGAAAAATTCATTCTCTGGTCATAACTTTTCTGTTATACAATAGTTCTTATAGTTACGAAACGGCCAAGTCACTTATTTTTACCAAAGCATTGATTTTGTGAAATAAGGACTTGTGAACATGAAGAGTGTAGAGTTATGAGCTTGGCTCTACATGAGATCTGATAACTTTTTGACAATGTTAGAAATACGGCCTCGTCTTTGCAATATTTTGCATGGAAATGTTTTTGGTTGGATTTCAATTCTTTTTGTACGTTGCTCATGACAAAATCTTTTCATTCTGTTCAGTTTTCCCCAATAAGGATTACATGAAATATAATTATTGCGAGATCTATTTCAAGTCAAACTAATTCACAATTCATGTTCAAAATCAACAATGTACGAAGTATAGAAATATACCTTTACCTACCTAGGTTCAAGCTGCGATGCCGATGTATTTGAGAGCTGCCATCACAACAATTGTATAAAGAATCTTATCATTATATAATAATCACAACGGGAAATTGCACAATGGAAACTGTGGTTGGGGTTATTACAGGGAAATTGTATTTGGTGTAAATATACACATAAGGCGTTTTAGTAGCGCTTCATTTTATCCCCTTATTCAAAATGTGGGGGCAATTTTCCCTGAGAATTTTGAATATTTTTTTTACATCTATAACAAGCAGTCCTCCGTATATACAGTAGAATCCGCTTATAATGACATCGAGGGGAAATGAAAAATACGTCATAATAACCGGAAGTCATATAAAGCGGAATTTCAGCAAACTTGATGGTATTTTTCTGGGATTCAGTTTGAGAAAAGAACGAGAAATTCAGATTTTGCTTTATTGAAAAAATAAAAAATAGCTTCTTTTACAGAAACAACTAAATATAAAGAACTTTTTCATTTTTCAGAAAAATAATCTGAAATTTTAGTTTGCGTTTGTTTTTTTCGACTTGAAATAATAGCTTCTTACACCATTGTACAACGTAGAAATGGCTTCAATGGATGTCATTTTGTCCACAAAACACCAATAATCTCTTCAAGGATCTGGATTATACTAAAAAGCATGTCGTCACGCGTATGTCTCGAATCGTATCAAACCTCATCGCATTAAAAAGGGTAGGGTGGCTTCAGAATACGATCGAGCGGTCACTATAACCGGAAAAATGTTCGAAAAATCATGTTGTTGTATCTGAAATCATGTCACTGTAAGCGACATGTCATTATAAGCGAAGTCATTAAATCCGGACCCTATTGTAAGGAGTTTTGAATTAAACCAAACTTAACACTGCATTTGCGTCATTACAAGCAATTGGTCAGTATAGCCGGCGTCATAATAAACGGATTCTACTGTATTAATTTTCAGACCAATAGCATCAAAATTAGTGGCAGTCTCATACAAATTTTTACATCCTCTGGTTCTATGGGTTGGGGGTGAAAGTTTCAACAATTTTCGCGTTGTTTGTGTCCTGAAACTAGCTCACATAGCAAAATTGAACTTGATAGGACATCGGGAAGTACTCTAACAGTTTTAATGATCATCAATCATCAGTGAGTGAGTGACGAAATCGGGGGTTTTTAGATATCTATAAAATCTTAAGTGTACAAGCTATGCACTTGAAACTTTGTACGTTTGATGAGTTCACTACCGTTATTATATTCTGAGAATTTTGTTCATCTACTATATTCCAAACTCAAGTTATGAGGGTTCAATACAACGATGAAACATTTCGATAAAATATAGGTAGTGCCCCAGCTCGGCGCTCTGCTTGGCTCGTCTTGGTGGGGGCACTACTGTGCCCCTAGATATAGGAGAAACATCAAGACCCTCAGAAATATGAAAGCGTGAGCATAATAACAAATATATATAAAATAACATGAAAAATAAAAATATTGGTAGATCGCATGATGGATTGGAATAACAAGAAAATTCTAATGATGGAACCTGGATGGAAAGTGATAAAAGAAAAATTAAGGTTGTATTTTGTTCAATAAAACTAATAATCTGTCCAAAATTCGAAAGGTATGAGTTGTATTTGGATTGATTTGTTGAGAAAACAACTAATTTCAGAAAATTTTTGGATAAAGTAGTAATGTCACCTTCATAGTAATCAATATTAATTTATGGTCATCATGTAGGATTCACAAATTAATGTCAATTGAGAAATAAAAAACTCTTACATGATGTTGAGAATTTGTCTGATGAAGGATATAGACTTTTTTTTCGTTATGCAACAATTTTTTGAAAGGATTTGGCCCTTGCTAAATTAGGGTACAAGTTTTACGCAGGGACCTTTCTTCTATTATTTGGAAAAAATTAGAATTGATTTTTGTTCCAGAGACTAGGAAAGAAACCTGTAGAAAATCTCCCAAAAAAAACCTGCTGCCACTTCAACATAGCTTGTAGCTTTTCAGAACTTGAATCACTCAGTTTGTGAAAGTAAATAGAAAACGTGCGTTGATTTGAAGAGACTTGATTTATGTTTTCACAATTTTTATCAATAATATTCTACAGGGTGTTCCAAAAAGAGGTGATTCCGTCTCAAGGATTGATAGGAAACTAATAAATAATGGGGTTTGTTCAGTAAAAAAATTTGTCAACGCCATCCGTATTCAAGATAAAATGCATCGCTTATTACATAATTTTCAAATTAGAATATTCCAAAAACGGTCCACAGAATAGTTTTATCATGTCAAAGAAAATGATGCTTAAGTTTGGCTTGATAAATTTAATGTTAAAAAGTTATGTTCTATTCAACTTAGTACAAACCGTGAAACTAGCGCCCTCTATGAGAGTCAGACATAAAAACAAATTAATTGGAAATATCAGCTTCCAAAACATATAAGATAAAATTTCATTACAATGTTGCCAGTAGTTTCGGCAAGATCCTGGAAAATGTGTTCAATTTTTTTTCAATGCCCTCATATCTTGAATACGGATGGCGTAACTGAAATTTTTTATTAAACAAGCCCCAATTATTTTTCAGTATTCTATCTATCCTAGAGGTGGGATCGCCTTTTTTTTTAAATCTCTTCATATTTACTATCACTTTATTCGAAGTTAGAAAAAATATTGTATGTAATACGTTAAGAAATGCCTAGTTTTGAGTAACTTGTGAGCTTTTGCAGAACTCAATGCGTTCGTTAAACAAAATTGGGCATTTCGTAATTGATTACATAAATAGTTTGAAAGTAAAACCTGATGAATGAAAATCACGAGAAAAATATCGTTGCAGTCCAATTAAAAGTGGGTTAACTCGAGTCGTTAACAAGCCCCGAAAATCTTCCTACAGCATAACCAGGTTACTGTTTACACTTACCTCAACTAAATACCCTCTCACCCTAATAACATGAATTACGTCAACCTCTATATTTCGTTTGAAGCCACCACGCCGAATCTATCTGTTGGCTCAACGTCACAAAGACACCACGTTGAGTGGTATCCTTGACACATGCTTCAAATGGATATAAATGTATCCATTAGGAGCTTGTTGTGTGGGGTGTAGTCCCCCATGAATGAAACGAAGAAGACTGACATTGTTCGTCTGGCGTCCGGAATTGGGGTTTGGAGACACTCTGATCGCATTCATTCGAACTGTTTATAGCGTCATTCATGTCGAGCATGGATTAGAACCCTGGAGTAATGCACCCCAATATTTGATTTGATGTGCGGGGGAAATAAGAAGTAATTTAAGTTGGATTATTACCATGCATTATGCATCGATTTAGAAATCGTGGTGGGTGTCGGAGGATTATATGAACCATGAATAATTAACTCTCTTTTTTATCTTCGTCTTCGTTCTGACAATTTATTTTTTATACGTTTTAAAGTGCTCGCTAGTAAGAGAAATCAAAACTATTTTTTTTCTAATTTTGTGGAAAACTCGTTAATTCTACCAAACCTTCTCATATCTCATTTCCTGGTTATATTTCGTTATTATATACTGCGCAAAAAATTAACGCACATTCTGAAAATCTTAATTTCAATGAAAGTTAACTCTACATTGACTTTATAACTTATTTTTTATGTTCTCGCGGGAAGGTTCTGAACGGAACAAGACGCATTGAATGGAAGAATAATTCAGGATTTCACCGAATCTTATGAGAAAGAGGAGAAATGAACAATTTTCAAAATACTGAAATGCTGATAAGTCATTTAATACTTGGTATTTCCACCCCTTGCGTTAATTACAGCTAGGCAAGGACGGTTCATACTCGAAATGAGTGATCTTGAAATGTTCTGATCTAATCCTTCCCAGATTTCTCCGAGTTCGATTCCTAAGTCATTAGGAGTAGCTGAATGATTTTCTGAACTTCTCAGCCTTCTATTGAGGTTGTCCCAAACCTGCTCAATCAGATTGAGATCTGGACTTATTGCTGGCCATTCCATTCGAGAGACTTCAACCTCTTAACCTCTTCAAGGTACTCCTGAAAGACGCCAGACCTCATCGGGAAATTTTCACCAATGTATGGGGCAAATGGCAAAACATACTCTCCAAGAATGTTCCTTATATACTTATTAGCATTCATAGCTTCATTATCAACGACCACTAGGTCTGTGCGAGCATTAAAAGATATTCCACCCCATACCATAATCGATCCTTCCCCAAAACCAGTAGTATTCAGGAAATTGCACTGAGCATATCTTTCATGTGGACGTCTGTATACAAGGGAACGTCGATCACCATGGTAGGGGCAGAGTCTAGACTTATCTGTGAAGAGAACTCTTTCCCAATCGGCTTCTTCCGAATGGATATGCTCTCCAAACGCGCTCTTCGATGGGCTGGGGTAAGAGCTGGGCCTCTTGCCGCGACACGAGGCCGTAAATCATATTCTCTGAGGCGTTTTCTTATTGTCTGAGTGCTAATTCGCACCCCATGAGTTTGCTAAAGCTGATTTTGAAGGAGGCGAGCGGTTGCAAACCGTTGTCTCAACGAAGAAACTCTCAATTAACGTTCTTGAATGTCAGTTGTTACCACCCAAGGTCTACCCTGTCCTGGTCTTCGGACATTCATTACTGTCTCCCTGAATCGCTGCAACATTCTGGACACACTTGTATGGGAAACTCCAAACCTTTCTGCAATTCTTGAGTATGTCCACCCTTCTTCTCGCATATTGAAAAATATTCACTGAAACCAAAGACTTGGTGGCTTTATGTCGATGATATTTTTGTAATTTGGGAACATGGCAGAGAAGAATTGATAAATTCTTCAATCATGTCAATAATAAAGAACCTTCACAATGGAGTTGGAACAAAATAATGTACCTTCCTTCTTAGATGTTTCGATAAGAAAATTTCCAAATCATTTTGGAACAAGTGTGTTCAGAAAAAAGACACACACAAATCGATATCTAAATTTTTATTCTTATCATCAAATGAGTCTCTCTTAAAATGTATTATACATACTTTAGGATGGAGCTCAATTAATATCATCGACAACTGAAATACGAATTGATGTAATTGATTTCATTAAAGATATTCTTGAGGCTAATCAATATCCAACTATATCTATTTTCATAGAAGAAACTATTTCAAATTTAGAGAGAACAATTTTGCGTCAAAACGATAATAACAATCAGGAAACAACAACAAACCGTAAAGAACAACCAATTTTAATAAATTTGATTCCTCATGCTCATGGACTTTCAGAAAAAATTAAAAGAATTGGTTCTAAATTCAACATAAGCACCGTTTTCTAAACAAAAAAATGATTTACGATCTTTATTAACAAAAACTAAACCTTTGGATGGGAACCAAAAATCATGAAATTGTATTTACAATGTTCCCTGTATTTGTGGAAAATCTTCTACAGGACAAATATCAAAATCATTAGAAAATAGAAGACGTGAACATAAGAATAATATGAAAAATTGGTAAATCGCAGATAGCAGATCATGTGTGTTCCAATACCGGCAATCACATTGTGGATTGGAATGGCATAAAAATTCTAATAACGAAACCTGATAATTATGAAAGAAAATGTGACATGTTCTTTCGAGCATTTAGGCCGTCGTCGTAGATTAGTTCTCGACGTTTCGCCAGTTCGAGTGTCTGGCATCTTCAGGAGTTATATTTCAGGAGATGTTCTCACTGGACTGAACTGCCTGAGTGCCTAAATGCTCGAAAGAACATGTCACATTGAACGATGGCCGCGAAAGCCTCAACCAATTCATTATGAAAGAAAAATCAAGGAGGTTGTTTTCGTTGGATGAGGCTAATAATCTCGCCAATTGTACAGTAGGGATAGATCGAATTTGGATGGTTTTATTGAAAAAAAACTGGTTTCAGGGAATTCTGAAATAAAATTACGATATCAACATCTAGTAATCAATATTAATCTATGTTCATCATATATTGACAAATGTCAATCAAAATATTGTCTCGATTCCACGAAGTTGTATGAAAACTAGAAATTGTCTGACGAAGGAGTCTGATTTAAACCACGAAACGTTAAGCTTTAGAGTTCAAAGTGTTTTCTTTTTGTGCATTGTTAGGAAACAATTTCTTCGTGTAAAGTTTTGGCCCCTGACAAATTAATGCTCAAATTTTTACGCAGGGGCCTCTCTTCTATCATTTCAAAAAAATTCTGATTGTTCCTTATTTCAGAGACTCGGAGAAAACCCAAATTTTGTTTTTGCTCCTGTCAATTTGTATTTTATTTAATTTTCATATAATTTCCATATTTTTCTTGTCATGCAGAATTTTGCATTTAGTCAGCTCTTCAAGTTTGGTGAATGCTTTTTATGTACTCGTATAGGTTTTCGGTTTCGACATGCGAATTTTGCTCACCAGTTTCTCATGATAGTTGTGGCTTCGACTATCTAATTAAAGGGCCTTCCACTTCAAGAGTCCTATTTGGGGCGCCATATACATATACCCCATGAGTTGGTGTTATTTGCTAGAAATGTCGAGTACAGCTCACTGTATTGAATTGCTTCTGCAGATCCGAATCAAATCGTCGATAATACTTAAAATTAATGCCAGTTCAGAGCTTGATAATAATTCAACTCAACCCCCACGTATAAACTCGTCGCAGTTCAAAATCCGTTTAATTAACCACTTTTAAGCGAATTATATGGGGCAATGTGCCCTGGATAGATTACATTCCGATCCAATTAATGATTCATTTTTAATTCGCTCCAAGCTTCTGAATCACAAACATCGCAGTTTATTCGATACGAGAGTGACCCTTTGTATCGTGTATGGGAATTTGGTCCACCTGGACTAACAAACATTGTAGGGGATGAACCATTGGATATACTCCGTTGGTTAGTAAGTTTCGTAGGGGAATTTGCATTATTCAAAATTTCTTAGGGGTGAAAACTTGGGGAAGTTTCAGAAAATATCCCAGCTTTCACATAATATTCGAACCCATTCAACCATTCTAAATAATGGGAATGATCCTTAAAAATGGGGGCTAGCATGAGGTGGAAGCATTTCCATTATTCAAATTTCTTAATTAAATTTGATTTTGAGAAAAGGGTTGAAAACACGAGAACATTTCAGAAGCACTTTGAATGATGGAAACACTTTTATGGAAATTGTTGCACTCATTTTAAAGCAACAATTTTTCCATCTGATTTGATCTTGAAAAATTACAGCAATAATTTACATTATTGAAATTAATTCAGTTTGTTTCTGGGTTGGAGTAAAATTCGGAAACATTACAGTTGATATACCAGTTGTCACTTCAACTGATGAAAATTCTCTTACTAAAATGATTGCACTGAATTTTTAGGCAACAACATTTCTATAGAATTTTTTAATTAAGTTTGTTTTTGAAAATGGAGATGAAAACACGAAAACATTTCAGCAAGAATTCACGTAAAATCATATACATTATTAATATTTATTTTTAATGCAGTTTGTCCCTGAGACGGGGTGAAAATAAATAAAATAATGAAAATGCTTTTACAACAATTTTTTGCACTAATTTTTCAGCAACAATTTACGTAGGAGCATAACATCATTGAAAGTTCTTAGTTCAATTTGTTTCTTAAACCGGGTGAAAACTCGAAAATATTTCTGAAAATATACCATTTTTCACATTAAATTCAAACTACTTTAAGTGATGGAAATGATCTTGAGAAAATTTTTGCACAAATTTTTTAGGCAACAATGTAACCCTCTTATTTGCTCCTGTTAAATTAGAGAATGAATGGACGTAGAAGCATTTCCATTATTAATTTCTTTTTATAAATGAGTTTGTGGGACAAAGGGGGATAACTCGAAAATATTTCTTTTCTCGCAACACCTTCAGCATTCAAAATAATGAAACTGTTCGTACGAAGAATTACGAACAAATTTTCTAGGCAACAATGGTTTTAAAACTTATCTTTTCCTAACAATTAAAAGCAAACATTTACGTAGAAGCATTTTTATTATTATACTTCAATTAGCCTTGTTTCAGAGAAGAACTTTGAGAAATTATCCGTGTTTTCACTTAAAATTGGAAAAGCTTTAACAATTTTAAATAATGAGAATACTCCAACGAAAATTCTTCAACTAATTTCTCAGGCAACAATTTTCGAAAAATGAAAATTTTTGGGCAAAAATTGTTCCAACCAATTATCTACTCACAATAACGTGCAAGCATTTCCATTATTATATTTCTATAAGAATAGGGAAAAATTTCAAGAGTTAGGAACAGTATGTAATCTCTGAGAAAATCGCTGTAAAATTATATAAAACTCAATAGAATCGATCCAATAAAAATCAGTATCAGACATTTCGTTAATCTGGTAGCCTTTTTTCTAAAGCTTGGTTGTTTGCATATGCTTCATGAATGTTCTCATTTTGAAATGGAGTGAGTTTATCAACGGCTTCGATTTAAAACGAGTTTTCTGAAGATGCCAAGAAGTAAATTAACAAACGCTGAGGCTAATAGGGCTATCGGAATGCTACAGGGTGGCCTAACTCAGGTTGTTGTAGCGGAAAGGCTCCAGGTGAGCCAAAGGGTGAATTCTCGACTTTGGAATAGGTTCAGGGAGACATGTTCCGTGTTGGAGAGACTAAGGCTTGGTGAGCGATGAAAAAAACACCTGCTCAGGATCGTTTCATCACCGTTTCGGCGCGAAGAAATCTTATTTCTACGTGTAGAATGCTACGGGCTACTCTTCAAAATGCAGATGGGGTCCAAGTTTCCATCGAAACCATCAGACGAATTCGAGAGAGGTGAATCTAGGTTCTAGACCTTCATTAAAAGGAGTTCCATTAACACGTGACCCTGAGCGTCAAAGACTGGAATGGACAAGGCAACATATCAATTGGAACGATCAATGGCGTAGTGTCCTTTTCACTGATGAATTCAGATATTCTCGAAGAATAAGGGTATGTACAATCCCACGCATACCCCGTAATCGTCGCTATGTCCAAGAAGTCCATCCCATTCCGAGGGGATAGTGTTATGGTATGGACCAGGATATGTTTCAACGGGCTCACAGATCTACACATTTGTCCTGGAAATATGTCCGCCTTACACTATAGGGAGCACGTCATTCACTGTGTTTTGCAAAATTTTCACGCTGCTATTGCTGAAACTTTTCAATTTCTAGACGATAACGCTAGACCGCACCCTACAGCCTTGGTATTCCACATTTACCAATACCTCCGCACTCACCAGACTTGAATTGCATAGAACATGCATGGGATATGCTCCAAAGAAGATTAGATAATCATCAACCTACCCCAAAATCCTTAAATGATCTGAGAGAGCTTCTGCCCCGTTTATGGAACCAAATGCCTCAAGAAATGTTCAACAACCTCTTGTGTAGTATGAGAAGAAGATGTTAAGTTGTTATTGATGCCCGTGGTGACCATACATTGTATTGATGGTCTTTAAACGCTTGAATTCTATGGGAATAAAATACGCTGCAGAACTACAGGCTGAAATTAATTTTATTTCCTGCTGTAACTTGAAATCATATTTATATGAATTTTCATCATAAAATCTCATTTAAACTAAATTTTTTTTGCAATTAAAGTCAATATCCCAAACTCATGTGGAGCAGTTTTTTCCTGTTTTCACTTGAAATTCGAACCAATTCAACAATTTTAAATAATGGAAATGCTCCTACGAAAATTTTCAATTTAGAGAAAAAATCAACGTAGAAGCGTTTATATTATAAAATTTCTTAATCAACTTTGTTTTTGAATTTGGGGTTGTAGACAGAAAGAAGTTTCAGAAAATCCAGAATTCCCCCAGGATTAATTCCAATCGATATCAAAACAAGGATATCTTTCAATATAACCCGAGGTCCTCAAACACGATTTATTTGATCCGATAACTGGCGTAATCGACTTTTTCCGAACATTTCAACATCAAAAGCGGTTGACTCTCTTTGGGCTACGAAATGAACATGACGTTAGTCAACACCGAGATTCTTACTACGCTGAACAAATACTTATCAGCAGTTATAGAGATGTAGCCCCTTCTCCGCGAATCATTTCATGCTCTATTAAAACCAAACTTAAGGTTTATAGCTCATTTCGACCTGAAATGGGATGTAGAGAGACCACAATACCCCGATCCCATCCCAAAGCTCTCTACTATAGCGGTAACCTTGATGAATCCTCTTGTTTATCATCAGTTGAATTGAATTGATGCTGCTGTTTCACTTTACAATTAAAATCGAGTCTGGAAGTAGGTATATTATGTCTGTGGAATAAGCGTAACAATGTCTGGCTCATGGATATTGGAATTGGAGTCTGTACAAACTATATTGTCTCCATCATTCGGAGGAGGAAATGCTTTTTATATCGTGAATCATCAGTGCATTTGAATTTCAAAGGTGGGTTTCAAACATTTGTGATCTTCGCATGCAAATTTTTCTCTGGGTACGAGTAGATTGGAATTGTTTCCCATTTTTCATCCGATGTAGGAAATGTACGGAACGACACACATTGTAGGGACATTTTCATCGGAAATACATATCCTGCATTTTTCAGGAAATGTTGCATTGTTGGAAAAGATTTATCTTGCTCTGCGTACCTAGGTATGTGTATGATCGTTCGTCCTATGAATCTAATAATTTTACGCTAGAATATCCTAGCACGATATGCCATGGTATTCGATTCATAATATTGTTAGCTTTGTCGAATACAGGGTGTTCCTGAACAAGTGTATCAACGGTCAACTGTAGATTTCTCATGAAAAAAAAAACGTTATCGAGAAAACTGTCATTTTATGGCCAAAAACAATTTGCAAACTCAAAGTGAATATTTTGTATGTGATTGGAAAAATGAATAGTGATAATTACCAAGTTTATTATCAGGGACCAACAAAATTTGACAACTACGCAATTTAAACTTAAGATCTCAGTTGTCAAATTTTGTTGAAATTATTAAACTTTAATGTTAACTTTTTCGGTCAAGTCTTGTGAAATGCTCTCGAAATTCAATGGAAATTAAACTCTTTTTCGAGAGGTCGACGGGAATAGCTTATTTCTCTATCTGAGATAAAAGCTTGAAATTGGTAACTTGCCGAATCGCATCGTAATGCATTCAAGGCAAATACCCTGTTAGCTTTTTCGCGTCTTCAGTAAATATTTCTATGTCTGGAAAACGTCTCTAGGAATTTCTAAATGGATCTATGTCACCCCCTTACCCAGCACTCGCGCACTATTGGAAAATGCTCCAGCATGATTCCAAAGGAAAACGAGATGCTAATTATGAGGGCAGTTCGTTCATCTCATAGACCTCTGCGTCCTTAAAGAAAATCCCGTGAAAAACGGTCAAAGTACGAAAATTTATTTGTATTCCCATCACCGGAATGAACCGGTAATGGGACTTTTTCCCGGCAACGTTTGCACGGGAGAGGAATCATACATTAAATTCGGTCATTATTGACCAATTTCGTGTATGTAAAACTCAGTTTTTGATGGTCGACAAAAATATCTAATTCTGCATCTGAGATACGAGCTCGAAATTGGTAATTTGCCAAATCGCAACATAATGCATTCAAGACAAATACCCTGTTCGCTTTTTTGCGTCTTCGGTAAACATTTCTATGTCTGGAAAACGTCTCTTCGAATTTCTAGATGGATCTATGTCACCCAATTACCCAGCACTCGCGCACTATTGGAAAATACTCCAGCATGATTCTGAGGGAAAACGCGATGCAAAATATGAGCGCAGTTCGTTCATCTTATAGACCTCTGCGTCCTTAGAAAATTCCATGAAAAACGGTCGAAGTACGAAAATTTATTTGTGTTCCCATCACCGGAATGAACCGGTAATGGGACTTTTTCCCGGCAACGTTTGAACGGGAGAGGAATCGTACATTAAAATGGGTCATTATTGATCAATTTCGTGTATGTTAAACTCAGTTTTTGAGGTCGACGGAAATGGCTAGTTTCTCCATCTGAGATACAAGCTTGAAATTGGTCAGTTGCCAAATCGCAACATAATGCATTCAAGGAAAATACCCTGTTCGCTTTTTTGCGTTTTCGGTAAACATTTCAATGCCTGGAAAACGTCTCTTCGAATTTCTGAGTGGATCTATGTCACCTCATTACCCAGCACTCGCGCACTATTGGAAAATGCTCCAGCATGTTTCTGAGGGAAAAAGAGATGCAAAATATGAGCGCAGTCCGTTCATCTTATAGACCTTTGCGTCCTTGAAGCAAATCCCGTGAAA
Organism: Hippodamia convergens; assembly: GCA_038502775.1. Classification (NCBI taxonomy): domain Eukaryota; kingdom Metazoa; phylum Arthropoda; class Insecta; order Coleoptera; family Coccinellidae; genus Hippodamia; species Hippodamia convergens. The sequence goes on along the minus strand of CM076614.1, from coordinate 8,122,138 downwards.
AACGGTCGAAGTACGAAAATTTATTTGTGTTCCCATCACCGGAATGAACAGGTAATGGGACTCTTTCCCATCAACGTTCGCTCGAGAGAGGAATCATACATTAAAATGGGTCATTATTGATCAATTTCGTGTATGTTAAACTCAGTTTTTGAAGTTGACGGAAATAGCTAATTTCTCCATCTGAGATACAAGCTTGAAATTGGTGAGTTGTCAAATCGCAACGAGATGCATTCAAGGAAAATACCCTGTTCGCTTTTTTGCGTTTTCGGTAAACATTTCAATGCCTGGAAAACGTCTCTTCGAATTTCTGAATGGATCTATGTCACCTCATTACCCAGCACTCGCGCACTATTGGAAAATGCTCCAGCATGTTTCCGAGGGAAAAAGAGATGCAAAATATGAGGGCAGTCCGTTCATCTTATAGACCTTTGCGTCCTTGAAGCAAATCCCGTGAAAAACGGTCGAAGTACGAAAATTTATTTGTGTTCCCATCACCGGAATGAACAGGTAATGGGACTTTTTCCCGGCAACGTTCGCTCGAGAGAGGAATCATACATTAAAATGGGCCATTATTGATCAATTTCGTGTATGTTAAACTCAGTTTTTGAAGTTGACGGAAATAGCTAATTTCTCCATCTGAGATACAAGCTTGAAATTGGTGAGTTGCCAAATCGCAACGAGATGCATTCAAGGAAAATACTCTGTTCGCTTTTTTCGCATCCTCGGTAAACATTTCCATGTCTGGAAAACGTCTCTTCGAATTTCTAGATGGATCTATGTCACCCAATTACCCAGCACTCGCGCACTATTAGAAAATTCTAGAGCATGATTCGAAGGGAAAACTCGATGCAAAATATGAGCACAGTTAGTTCATCTTATAGACCTTTGCGTTTTTAAAGAAAATCCCGTGAAAAACTGTCGGAGTACGAAAATGTATTTGTGTTCCTATCAACGGAATGAACCGGTAATTGGACTTTTTTCCCGGCCCCGTTTGCACGGGAGAGGAATCATACATTAAAATGGGTCATTATTGATCAATTTTGTGTATGTTTAACTCAGTTTTTGAGGTCCACGGAAACAGGTATTTTCTCCATCGGAAATACAAGCTTGAAACTGGTCAGATGCCAAATTGCAACGAAATGCATTCAAGGAAAATTCCCTGTTCGCTTTTTGCGTCTTCGGTAAACATTTCCACGTCTGGAAAACGTCTCTTGGAATTTCTAAACGGATCTATGTCACCCCATTACACTGCATTCGGGCACTATTGGAAAATTCTCCAGCATGATTCGAAGGGAAAACTTGATGCAAAATATGAGCGCAGTCCGTTCATCTTATAGACCTCTGCGTCCTTAAAGAAAATCCCGTGAAAAAACGGTCGAAGTACGAAAATTTATAGTGTTTCCATCATCGGAATGAACCGGTAATGGGACTTTTTCCCGGCAACGTTCGCACGAGAGAGGAATCATACATTAAAATGGGTCATTATTGAACAATTTCGTCTATGTTAAACTCAGTTTCTGAGGTCGACGGAAATAGCTAATTTCTCCATCTGAGATGCAAGCTTGAAATTGGTAAGTTGCCAAATCGCACCGTAATGCATTCAAGGAAAATACCCTGTCCGCTTTTTTGCGTCTTCAGTAAACATTTTCATGTCTGGAAAACGTCTCTTGGAATTTCTAAACGTATCTATGTCACCCCATTACACAGCATTCGGGCACTATTGGAAAATTCTCCAGCATGATTCGAAGGGAAAACTTGATGCAAAATATGAGCGCAGTTTGTTCATCTTATTGACCTCTGCGTCCTTAAAGAAAATCCCGTGAAAAACGGTCGAAGTACGAAAATTTATTTGTGTTCCTATCACTGGAATGAACCGATAATAGGACTTTTTTCCGGCAGCGTTTGCTCGAGAGAGGAATCATACATTAAAATGGGTCATTATTGATCAATTTCATGGATATTAAACTCAGTTTTTGATATCGACAGAAATAGCTAATTTCTCCATTTGAGATAGAAGCTTGAAATTGGTAAGTTGCCAAATCGCAACGTAATGCATTCAAGACAAATACCCTTTTCGCTTTTTTGCGTCTTCGGTAAACATTTCAATGTGTGGAAAACGTCTCTTCGAATTTCGAAACGGATGCATATCACCCCAATACTATTGGAAAATGCTTCAGCATGATTCTAAGGAAAAACGCGATGCAAAATATGAGCGCAGTTTGTTCATCTTATAGACCTCTGCGTCCTTAAAGAAAATCCCGTGAAAAACGGTCGAAGTACGAAAATTTATTTGTCTTTCTATCACCGGAATGAACCGGTAATGGGAGTTTTTCCCGGCAACGTTTGCACGGGAGAGGAATTGCACCTATGCACTCCGAATGATGATAGCATTTGTCATTAAATGCGCAAGCGAGTTCGCAACATCAGGGATGCAGATCGTAACAGACCGAAGGACGCTTTCGTTAAAGGCGCCGGCAGCGTCGCCGTCAGTTTTTACGCGTCCTCGATAGGGGTGAGTTCTGTCCTGTCCCGAGTATTCGCGCGCATTTCACGTGTGTTCGAATTTATCTGTTGTTTCCTGTTGTGATTGGAGTTGTTTTTGTTGGAAATTGTAAAACAAGGTAGGGTTGATGAGAATGAGATTTTATTACATGCCTTATACTGCAGTTTTCTCCACCAAATCGGTTCACTATCTCGGGAGTTTCTCGTACTGTAAAAGAAAATAATTAAACTATCTATTCTTCTAATTGAGAAAGCCAGAGTTATATAATACATATTGAAACAAAAAAATACCTAGCTGAGGTAGGTGCAATACAGGAAAACCATACTGGTCTGCAGTATGATTGAATGAGAAAAGTGAAGAATCTAAGCTGGAAAAACCCTGACCTCGCTTGTGTTAGAAAAAAATTTATTAAAAATATTAAATATCAGAGGATCTTGAAGGATCTCTACGTGATCAAAAGAACATCCTCATTTAGTTCTTCTAAGGGCAGCAGAGAAAAATAGACTTTTCACCAATCTACCCGAAATTTTCAATATGTATATTTAAAAATGAATTGCTGTGAGTTGAGTACGCTAAATCTTGAAAACGTCTGGACCAATCTAGCTAATTTTGGTCTTGACTTATTCGTGGAATTCCAGGGAAGGTTTGAAAGATGAGAAAATATGAAAATGCAAGGTATTAAATATGGTTGCATTATTTATAACATCGTTTCATCTTTTTCTGGATTTCAAAAAACTATTCAAGTGAAGACGACGCAAAGTTTGCACGAAACATCAATGTTATCAATTAATAAAACATAAACAATCAAATAATATTTCGATAAACATCGGGTATCATGTTCGGTTACCTATGTCAACATCGGCTTCGGTGATCATTTGTGAAAGTGAAATTTGAAGCGTCTAAATGCAAAACCAGACATTGGATTTACCTATGAGCCGTTCCGAGAAAAACGAGAAAAACCTGCCAAAATCATAGTTTTGAATTGAAAAACTCCCAGTTTTGACCATTTGAATTACGAATAGAGGCTCTCAAAAGTCTTTTCATGAACCTGAGGGTATAAGAATCAGATTGCCATCAACTTTCTCTATTGTAATCCTTCCTTAACTAATTTTTTCGGAAAGAGACAAATGTCTGGTTTTGCGTTTAGACGCTTCATTTGAAGTTACCCCCCAAGGTTGGGTTGATGAGAATGAGATTTTATTTCATCCCTCCATGAATTCAATTCACTATCTCACGAGTTTCTCTGACTGTGAAAGCAATTAAATAAAACTAGCTTCTCGAATTGGCTTCGCACAAGAGAAACGAGAAACTTTGGATTTTTTTTTATTGAGAAAGCCAGAGTAATACAATACATATTGAAATAAAAAAGTACCTAGCTGAGGTAAATGCAATACAGGAAAATCATACAGGTCTGCAGTATGATTCAATGAAGAATGGCAAAAACCTCAGCTGAAAAAACCCTGACCTCGCCGGTGTTAGAAAAAAATTTACTAAAAATATTAAATATCAGAGTATCTCGAAGGACATCTATTTTATCAAAAGAACATCTTTATATAGTTCTTCTATGGGCAGCAGAGAAAGACTAACTTTTCACGAATCTACCCCAAATTCTTAATTTGTATATATAAACATGAATTGATGTGAGTTAGATATGCTAAAACTTGAAAACGGCTGGACCAATTTGGCTAATTTTGGTCTTGACTCATTCGCAGAATTCCAGGAAAGGTTTTAAAACGTGAGAACATTTAAAAATGCAAGGTATTAAATATGGTTCTACCTCAGAAAAAGAGGTGATCGATTATCATTAATTCTCGATGATCATCGATGTTTGACAATTAAACACCGATGTTTTAAAATTGATTCTGTATTATTCATAACATCGCTATATCTATTTCTTGATTACAATAATTTCTTCAAGTGAGGACGATGCGAAGTTCAAACGAAATACCAATGTTATTAATTAATAATAAAAAATTTATCAATAATTCGATGAAAATCGAGCATCATGTTCAGTTATCTATGTCAATATCGGCTTCGGTGATCATTTGTGAGAGTGACATTTCAAGTTACTTCCTCTTTTTGCAGTTGATCTTTGGGATAGATACAACTCACCTCAAAATATGCGAGAACTTTTTTTTCGACTTAATTTCAATATGCGATGCCGAGAAAAAAAGAAACCTCATCACGGGAGGGCCCATGCATTGAGGGGGTTGACAGATTATTTGATTATAGGTATATAGTTTCAGTTATTTAGGTATAGGACCTATATATATGAGAAGTTGGGGAAAAACAATTGGATCTGGTAGGCAGTGTGGCAACCAGGATCTAGGCTTCGTCATGATTTTTCATGTTTGAAGATTGGACTAATAATAATAACAATAATTTTAATAGCTGATTTGGGCAGACGAAGTTGCGCGGTCCAGCTAGTCTGATATTAAAAAAAAAGCAGAAAAAACCAGTTATTTATACTGCAATAAATTGTTTTCAAATCAACCACCAATTGCGGAAATCCATTCATTATCAATTAATTAATTAATAACAGAATAATTAATTATTCTGTCATTAGTTATGACAGGAATGTCACAAAACTTGAAGGAAATGATTAAACCCACTCAATTTCCCCACCTTTTTGAATTGCTGAACATTGAAAATCTCTTCATTTCTTAACACAACAAGCTAAGCCGTAAATTGGACTAAGTGAAAAATCATCGAGTACATAATTCCCAATTGTCTCCTTTCACGAAAAATTGTCTATGTTGCCGTGTGGGTTTCTTAGAGAGGACCTCAATGTAATGTTGAGAGGCTAATTTGGAACGTAACCACTTTTGTCCTTGTCAAAATTGCTTCATTATTCAAATTTTAATTCTCAGTTTTGCACTCTGATCATGAGGGTTCTTTCGAACCAGGTACGATCATCCACGTGATTATTTTCGGAACTTCAGATGTTTGAAGTCCGCTACAGGATCCTAATGAAAGAAAATGATCTCCCATAGATAAACAGCTTATAATACAAGAAAACAGAATATTTTTCGGGGCAAAACTCATGACATATTGCAAAAATGGTCAAAATGACAATGAAAAGAGTTAGATTATTGAAGAGATTAATATTGAATTACTCAATGAATGATCAGCAATCCTCATCTCAACCACTCAAACCATTATTTATAGATACGGAAGAATGCACATAGAACCAATAGTTTATAGAATACATCGACTTAAACAAAGTTATCGAACAACAACCAGTACATGAGCCACTAACAGAGCTGTCATGATCACTAGATATTAGTGCACCGATTTCTACAAACAGCTTGCGATAACTCAGCAAAATTTTTGGCAATTCTAACAGTCAATCAATTTTTATCATTATGTATTCATGGAATAATTCCACGCATTTATGTCAACGTTACATCAAATATTTGTCTCGTTTCACTTTCCACCAATCAGAATTTCACAATCTCGAATTAAAAATGGTTTCTAGATCATGAAACTGTATGGCATCAGCTGTCAGCAGTTCTTTCGAGTTTACTCTCGGCAAAACTTGACAGTTGTTGACAAATTAACACCCATACATAATGCATTCAGAAAAATCTGTTATTCATCAAATAGTGTTGTCAAATACCATTTGGGCATCTTATTTTTCCTGTGCAAAAAAAAACGAAAAAACACAATGCAAAACAAAGCATTCGTGCAGGTGTACTCAATGTTGCCACCAGCTCTCATGTTTCTGGATGAAATACTACGTATCAACGTTTTTTTTCGAATTAAAAAAAAATATGATATTACTTACTATAGTCCGTTTCAAAATAATTGGCATCTCGGGCGGCTGTGAAATCTCGAAAATATGTTGGTAATATCCCATCAGTAACTTTTGAATTCTGGGATTTAGGTTTTTGTTGATTGAAAACACTAAGTTTTGACATTTCAGAGTTTGAATTAACCTCCTGAATATATTTCGAATTTATTTCTGTATACTTATGTTCTTGACTGAATCGACAAATAAGATTTGGATTTGAATATTTATCAAGTATTACCGAATTGAAAATGGCTGGAATTCATCAAGATACCTCTCGCCTCGCCTAACTACAAGGGAACGTAAAGTAGTTTATCATCAGGACTGAGAGTTTTTCTCAACAATTCAGCAGGTATTTCTGCCAGTATTAATCTCGTTTTGCTAGTTATCCAGGTAACAATCATTTACTTTTTCGCGATGTTTTCTGATAAATAAACGAGTCTCAAAATTTCAGTTTTCACCTAGACCTGTCTGATGAATTTTGGGGAAAAAAGAAGGCAAGACAAGTCATTACAATCAGGAGTGAGCAGTGGATGGAAACCTATTCCACATTATTATACCTTCAAAGATACATTATACGTTATTTTTCCTAAAATCAAAAACAATAAATAAATCAATTTGTATATTATTTAATGAATCATGAAATGGACAGTATATATCAATAAATACAAATAATAAGTGATCCCAAATAATGTTTCAACAATAATAAGTGATCTATTTTATAGCATTTCACACATCAAATGATTCACAATTTGTCCACAAATATTCCCTATTTGTTTCAACAACTTTGCTATGAAAGTGTAAAGTCAGGTCATCTTTATAGTTTTTGTCCAACAATACTCAGAAAAAAACACAGGGCGAGAACTGAATTTTCGATAGTTATCAAGAATGCAAAGATTGCAGAAGGGTCTTCATAAAGAACGAACTTTTAGTTATCTTTGATGTAGTTTTAATTATTTAATGAATGATATTTCTACGTTGCCTCCTGCAAGATTTCATGTTGAAGTATTCCACGCTATTTTTATTATCAATCCTGAATTTACAATTCCCATGCTTGATCTATAGCGAAATTGTATGGGTGTGTATATTTTAGTCATCATCTATCTCAGCTTGTTTCTCTTTTGCAATTGAAGCTGAGTTTGAAAATTTTAAATACAACAATGATGAAAATATTATAATTTCACAAGAAATTCTTCAAATTTATTTGCCTTCAAAAATATATTCAATCATTTAATATTGATATATTTCAATCTATGATGAACACAGAAATTTATAGTAACTTTTTGTAACTAGAAATTAAGCCCCGGCTGGAATTTCATGGCTTGCTCTGATGACAATCATTTTAAAACGAACTATAAATATTTTCCTCCTGCCAAAACTTGATGTGAATACAGCAGAATTATAAAAAAATTACAGATATTTTCCGTATTTCAGTCGAGTTCAGTGAAATACTCTCGAAATTAAATAAAAATGAGTCCTAGTGAGTTTTGTATTTATATCTTGGCAGTTGGTATCAGTTACGAAATTCGACAGATAACGAAATTAGAAAAGATTCGATTTGGAAACTGAAAGGATCGGAGGTCAATATTGACAACTACAAAATGAAAAATATAACCGAACACAATGCTCCAATGAGTACATTATAGCACTACTTTTAGAACTGTAACGAATTCATTACAATACTGAAATAAAGAAAACCCTCATATCTGGAGTTGAGCTGACAAAAGAAATGATGCATCGTCCCCGAAATGAACGATCCGGACATCCAACAAGAAACCGGAGTTACTTCTCATGTACTCCGGTAGGTCGTTGATGAACAAGATAAAGAGCATCGGACCGAGCATAAATCCCTGAGGTACACCCGTTTCAACAGGATTTTTCTCGAGTCGTAATAGCCCATCCGAACAAACAGCAATCGATGTTCCAGATAGACAAGTATCCAATCCTGAAGAATAACCCGAAAGCCAATATTATACAGCAAACCCTGGATTAAACTGAGACAGTAGATTGCACGAGACTTGTCAAAAAACGTATCCAATAACCTCGTGCCGTACTTGATAGACTAACCAATACGAAAGCCCAGTCCCTACTAGAAATAAAGGAGAAAATTATTCAGAAATTTGAGTGAGCATCCTTTTCTGTATCAACTTCTCGAATACTTTCCACAGTCGACGAATTTCTTGACCAAGGCATTGTTTACTTTGGCTTACAATGGCGTTACTAAATGGGAGTTTATTAATCTTCCCCACATAATCTACACTGGTCAGAGATTCGAAATTTGGAAACTTATGAACTATGTTTCGTTTTCAAATGGCCACCTTGTATTTCGAGAACTAATGCATGAAATGAAAAAACAATTACTGTGCTGAAATCAGTATAAAAATACCTTTCAAAAGAGGTATCACTCACCCCATCTTTCCTATTCAAAAATTGGGGGTGAGGGTTGAAGTAGCAAGGGTTGAAGTGCTATGCGTCCGTAACCTACATCTTAAGTTGTCCCCCTCGAAACAGAAATCGACCTGTCCGAGCATTTCTATCGAAAAAATTTATTTCGTCTGTAATCTCGTCTGTTTGGTTTTCAAATGGTCACCCTGTATAACATCATACTAGCAAGGTAGAAGGGTTTTACTGGCGAATGGAGGATATAACTGACGAGCTACCGGCGAGTCAGTTACCTCCTTGAGCTTGTAAAACCTGTTACCCTGAGTTAATTGTTTTATATTATATTTGTTTCTCATTCATGAAAAAGTTAGAAAAATTCCAAAAAAATCTCAATAATTTATCGCAAATGTCGTAAGCTATGGAAGCGTTGCCATGAACATGTCTGTTTATTGCATTTGTTTTGGCGAAAGCGAAAATGAATGTACCAAAAGAAATTATTGAAGCAGCCAGCAGTGTAGCATATAGTTTATTACCTGCAAAATCAGCTTCAAGGTACGAGCGAGAATACGACGACTTCAAAAAGTGGCAAAACAAAAATAGTGTGATTGGGGTAACTGAAAATGTTTTGTTGTTTTACTTGAATCAACTATCAGCTAGATTCAGCTCTAATACTTTATGGGCAAAATGGTTTACGCTGAGAATCCTTCGAAATGAAAGAAAATGACCCCGTTCGCAGGTTTGTTTTTTTTGAAAAATTTATTGGAAAATATGACGTTTAGTTGTCATTTGCCGATTTCAAAAGGTAATAGCGTTTCTGAAACGAAAAACTGAGCGTTATACGCCAAAAAAGGCCAAGGTATTGAGAGAAGAAGAGGCTGAACAATTTCTTTTACATGCTCCTGATGACCAGTGATTGCTGGCGAAAATTGTAAAACAATTTGGGATTTTTGGATGTTGTCGATGTGACGAAATTCTCTCCTCAAACATGAATGATGTAGGAGATATGGAAGAATACGTTATTGTGACGTTGCGGCAAATAAAAAATTTAACAACAAGAAGATTCACCATAACCGATGATGACTGTAGGTCCAAGCCCTGCATGTTAATTAACGGGTTACAGACCATTTTTCTGAATTTTATATCATTGTTGATATGAATCCGATTTTATGAATTTTAATCTAGGTTGGACAAAAAATCAAAAAATCCAACGAAAATATGAAAAATAGGGTTCTGTTTCGAAAAACGCAAGCTTAGGCCTCACTTGATCCCAATTTTTGATCCTGTGACGAGTTTTTCAAAACTCTAGAAATTCACCATATTTCCACAGTCTTCGACTGTGAAAACGCTTTGCGCATAAGATATTCAGAATAGGGATAACTGACATAATACCAAACACTCTCATGTCCCTCTTTACTTCAGTTTTTTCTTTATATTTCGAAAAGTTATTCTACGAATGCAGCAATTTTAATAGGAATCAGAATTTTAATTTTCAGAATTCAGATAGTTTAGGTCTCCAGAAACTCGGAACACGCTGTTTAGTAGGTCTATTCATATTCAGGGTCAAATCATCTTGTGATACATTGAAAAAAATAACAAAAAAAAACTGGCTTCAAAAAACCAAGATGCTCTGAAAACTAAAGAAAATTAGTGAGATTTTTTTTGACTTCTCCTCAGTATATAGAAATGCAAAAATCAGACAACTGGAAAATCAATAAAACTATGGCGATTATATAATGTAGTCACAATTATTGTTATAATTAGGGAGGGTGTCAATCAATGAACAGGGTGATTCACTTTTCTTGGTAACTTCAATTATCCCGAAAACGTCCGAATATTTTTTCATTCTGTGAATGGCGTTTTGAACAAGTCAATATCGACTTGAGAAGCACATAAAATACTGCGAAATAAATAAAGACGCCAGGCGTCGCGGCGCTATCAAAAACTTTTTCTCCGAGGACATACCTTTTTTATCATATCATTCGAAAGATGATTCCATTCTGAACTTTTTTTTCGAATACAATTTTTATCCAATTTTAACCGTCAGCGACCTGCAGCGTTTTTTATGTTAATTCTATTCCGTTCAGTTTTTTCTGTATTGTGTTAGTATGTTATGAAGAATGTTATGATACCCCGTTCTTTTTTTACCTCAGCTTAGGTACTTTTTGTTTCAACATTTATTGTATTATTTTAGCTCTCTATTTTCATAAGAATATATATATATATATATATATATATATATATATATATGCCTTTATTTGGATACATATATATGATTTTGCGCCTTAAATTCAAGAAGGCTAGTTTTCTAAACAATCTGCCTCCTTAAATGAGATTAAATATGTGGCTCCATGTCACAACGCTGCCATTGTGATAAATGGACCCTTATATTTTAACCAAAGTAACTAATAATGATATAGGGCAACGAAATAACTTATGTATTGATCAAAATGGCTAGATGACCTAGATAATATTTTGCTTCGTAAAATGACGGAGGTTTTGTCACAAACTATTTCTCTTTTATAACATTCATTAAATATTATATCTTGTAAAAATAAACATTTTTTTTAATAACAAACGAAACATTTCGAATCATATATGTTCTATATAGCGGCCATTATTATTTATTTATTTATACCGGTTCAACCCCATTACAAAAGACCATGTTTCACATAAAATTTTCAACCTTTATTATCAGATACAATTTAATGAACAAACATACAATATCCGCACAAATCAAAAATAATCACGGAACTATAGAGCGTCTATTTGCCTCTTGAAGTGCGTCAAGAAACTTTGGTCAAAAAACACATGCGTTTCTTATTTTTATTTTCAAATGGTCCTATTAAAATCAATTTGGTATATACCATACCAGCTTTAGGTCTGGCGATACTTGATGGAACTATTGGTTCCTATCCATTTATTATCGAATTCTTGATCTAAATATCTCTTCACAATGGCAGCGTTGTGACCTGGAGCCCCATCTTGCTGTAGCCACATATTTCATCTTATTCGAAGAGGCACATTGACTAGAAAACTAGCCTTCTCGAATTCAAGGCACAAAATCATATCTATTTCTCCCAATGAAGGCATACTACCAAAATACAGAAAAAAATGAATGGAATAGAATTAACATGAAACACAGTGCAGATCACTGACGGTTAGAAATGGATAAAAATTATATTCGAGAAAAATTCAGAATGAAATTATGTTTCGAATGACATGATAAAAAAGGTATTTCCCTGGAGAAAACAATTTTGATAGCGCCGCGACGCCTGGCGTATTTATTTATTCCGTAGCTTTTAACACATATCTCAAGTCAAGATTGACTTGTACAAAACGCTAGTCACAGAATGAAAAAATATTCGGACGTTTTCGAGAAAAATCGGGTTACCAAGATTCACCCTGTACATACATATTCAGTTAGCTGACAAATACTCTAAACATTACATGAATTGTGAGTTCATTATATTATTGTCATAATTTGATTGATTTTTCAGTCATCTGATATTTTTCATTCTATTTCACTTTGGAGAATAAAAAAATATTTTGTTCAATGTTGATAAGGATTGTTGATAGTTACCTATAGTGCTTTTTGTTTCGTAAAAATACAATAATTTCTTCACTTTTGTGCATCTTTGTTTTGAATTGAATTGTTTTCAGTCGATTCTTTTTGTTGAAGTTTTTTTCAGTTTTCTTTAGGATTTTCGTGAGAATTTTAGATACATCCCTACTGATATCAAGGGCGTCGCTAGAGATTTTTTCTGGGGGGGGGGTAAAAAAAATTAGGATATAGTATATTGTCATGATATGTTTCTATGTAATGATTGTATGACTTATTTTGCGAAGGTAAATATTTTCCTGGGGAGGGGGGTAATTACCCCCCCTAGTGGTTTGTTTTTTGTATTTTTCTATATAACTCCTGGAGTAGATATGGAATTTCACTCTCATAGTGTAGAAAAATTATTCAAATAGGCTTTCGTTTGAAAAGATGTATAATGTAGTGCGTTTTACAAGGAAATATTACGCTAGCGATGGAGCAGGTTCCATCCAGTATGGAAATAAAGATTTTGCCAATCAATATCTCATAATACTCAGAGTGAGTTTTTTATGGGATTATATGAAAATAAAACAATAAGTGAATGATAATTGAATTGCATTAGAAAGGTCAACAATAGTCATGATGATTTGACCATCACGAAGATAGCCCTCAATCAATCAACCCTAATGTGGACATTCATGTTAGAAAAATATAATACGTTCCATGTGACTCGATTACCTAATGGAATTTCCACTCATCTGAGACCAATCGATGTAATTCATCTTTATAATAATGAAACAATACCACCCCAATTTCGGGAAAAAATCCAATATTCTCAGTTTACATTTTGCTTTCATCAACTACTAGCTGGCCCGGCGAACTTTGTTTCGCCTCAGAGAAACATAAAGTTGTATCAACAAAACATTTGTATTTTGTCAAGTAGGAGGTATATTAGGCAAAGTTTAAAGTACAAAATATACAAAAAATTTAATTACACTAAAATGGATATGTAGGTATGTACATTGTTATTTCCATGAAAACACTTACTTTATTTAAGCGGTACCTTATTATTATTGAAATAATGTCTCATTGTAGTACCTTTTTTTCACGTGTTTAAGAATAGTGAAAGCAAAACGTTTGCCGACTCGTGAACACGCAACATACAACTGGCCGAATTCTTTCTACTAACCAGATGAGAATGTGTGCATGTGGCAGGCCTCGTTTTTTCCATTCAATTGAATACATCCAGTATCGAGTATCCCCGAAGACACGTTTTCTTTGAGTGATTTCTTCCCATTTTGGATTGCAGGTAAATGTAATGAATAAATCAGGACGACCATAATTTCGAACGTATGTCATTGCATCTTGTGCATATTCGTTCATATGACGCGGTAAAATTGTCAATCAATCTACATTGGCTGCATTTCCTTCAGTAGCGATTGCATCTCGTGAATGAATATATTTCTCTGAATGTATTTTGGATTGATAAAGTCTGATAAAAATTAGGCGCTCTGTTTCACTTTCACAATACATATCCACACAATACTGCTGTAACAATCCACGAAATCTCAGCAAATAGTTATCAGCACCTTTACGAGCCATTAAACGAAATAAATAATAATTCATCAACTAACTTTCTTGGTGGCTTCTTGGCCTAAAATCAAATAATTCAAATTTTTATTGAGTAGACATTTTAAATTTCAATATAGGTACTCACCATTCAATGGATTTATCATTTTATTGATATTGAAGTCATATCCATCATCACCTAATTTGGAGGAATTGTGATACATCAATGTGTTCAGAAGAAACGAAAGTAATTTTTTTCATCTCATATCATGAAAAAACTTGAGATGAAAAATTTTTAAATATTTCATTCACAGTGAAAAAGTGCTTGTTGAAAGTTTCAGATATTTTCGAAAATGAAAAAGTTATGGCCCATCTTCGAAATCAAAAAAATTTCAAAATCTTGTTATATCTTCAAAACAAGTGAAGATATCGTGAAACGGTTTTCTCTGCTGGTGTTTTCACGGAAATAGAGCTTAGGACCCCTTTCAATGTTTTTACCTATCTTTCTACACCTTTTACAGTTGTAATTCAGAAAATCAAATTTGAATTTCAGAAAAAGGAACATGTATTTCAGAATAGGAATATGTAATTCAGAAAACAGAAATTGAATTTCAGAATAGTTAATTCAATTTCAGAAAAGCGAAATTGAAATTCAGATTTGGAATTTGGAATACAGAAAAACTAAGTTGTAATTCAGAATAGTGAATTGAAATTCAGAAAAGAAAAATTGTAATTAAGAGGTTATCAATTGAATTTCAGAAAATGTAATAAGTAATTCAGAATAGTATCGAGCTCGGTATCGAGTGACCTATAACAATGTGACACCGAACTTGCCCTAATGATATAACTTTCTTGCAAGTTTTTATCGAGAAATAAAAAATTGAATTGAATGCTAATTGTATATCAATTGTATATCAATGACTATGTAGAAACAAAGTGGTAACATTATTGCCATGTAGACATTTTTCACACGAAAAATGTGCAGAGCCTTTGAGAGAACTAAATTGTCCTTTTTGCAGAAATGAATATACGGAAAAATTTGAAGTTGCCAGGACCATAAATATACAAAAAAAAAAAAAAATACAGACAGACAGCTCATAACAGCATGTGCCAATGAAGGGTATCCTTAGCAGAAATTTCCGAATTTCAAATCACCAATTCTGAATTACAATTTATATTTTCTGGATTTCAAATTATCCTTTCTGAATGACATATCACTATTCTGAAAAGCAACTAACTCATTCTGAATTACATATCACTATATTGAATTTCGAATAACCATATCTGAATAT
The DNA here is from genome assembly GCA_038502775.1 of Hippodamia convergens. Lineage (NCBI taxonomy): Eukaryota > Metazoa > Arthropoda > Insecta > Coleoptera > Coccinellidae > Hippodamia > Hippodamia convergens. Next base: position 8,107,064 of record CM076614.1, on the reverse strand, counting down.
CAATTTACTATTCTGAATTACAATTTCCATCTTCTGAAATTCAATTTGCTATTCTGAATTACATTTTACGTTTTCTGAACAACAATTGGAAAAAATGTAGAAGTACAAAAAACAGCAAAAATTAAGCAATTTGGGATACCTGTACAGCTTGAAATTGTTCAAAAAATACATGCTCCTGTTAAGTGATTTATCTTCATTGCTCAATTCAATTACAATTGAATTACACTCGAATGTGATCCAGAAATGGTCAACAGTCAATTTGTGTACCCAAATTGATCCAAATTGCTCTTAACATGCGCTGCCAATCATTATCAGACAAGGTGATGAATTATGTCTAGATCCGTCGATAATCTCATTTGACTCCCACGTTATACTGGATGTTGGTGGCAGTAAAAGTTGGAAAACCATGAAAATTTCATACCATAATGTCATTCTAACGCGGGGCATCCACATTTAACTGCCCCCATTTTTCATTATTCAAATACAAGCTTCGACACACAGGATATAATTTCAGGTGTCCAATCTGGTATCAGCATCACGAAATGGAACCCTAGAAATATCTCACCAATATACAGGGTGATTTATTTTTTCTGACCAATACTTCATTCGACTATATTTCGTGTGGGTAATGAGATTCAGAATTGATTGTTAATAAACATATTATTATTATTATTATTGAATCATGCACCGTAACAAATTGTGTCAGATTCAATATCGCGAACTCGAAGCTTTTTGTGCATTGAATAACTTTCGTATCACATTTTGTAGGAGACAAAAGACCATTTGAATTCATGTTACGTTTTTTTTTAATATGGAGAATATTTCTTCATTTATTCTGGTGCTTGAAAATTTTACAACTGGACATTGAATTAACAGGAAACCGTTATACATATTATGGTATAATATTTGTACCGAACATTGTAAGTAGTATTATGGAGTTTGTTTTTTTTTCATGAAGAGTATCTTGACATTGCTTGAAACTTTGAGAAACACTATAGAGAAAATATATTTTCTGAAAAATATATTCTTTTTATTTTGTGAAGGGAGTTAATATTGGGAATCAAAGTGATGAAAAATTAACGTTGATTTTATAATCCTACCTCTTTGATGAGATTCATAATATTGAAACTTCTCATCCCTAACAAAATGTCCATTCTACAGAATAATAGGAAAAACGTTTTCAGAAAATATATTTCGTTTGATAAAAAATGAGCCTTACCTACTTTTGCTTACAGATTTCATGAAATTAAGTGTGTGTCATAAATGAAGATACTTTCTTAAAAAAACATATTACCGATTTAGTAGGGAAACGGTTCTCACCTAAATCAGTCATATTGAAGAAGCAATTTTGAACAAAATTTTATAATTTGAGTTGGCGATCTCGAACTCTCTGCAGCATTTATTGCAATTAGTGTTTGAAATTGAGAATATATTGAGTGTTTTGAACGGTTCTTGTTGTAACCTCCGATATTCTGTGGTCACTACCCAAAATTTTTTCTCACACTTGTTGTCCCTCGGGAATTTTCTTTTCAAGGCACCACATGACTCAAACTTCATTTCGAATCTCTTTCGGTTCATTAATTTACACATTTTGTTTATTCGCAAAACTATAACACAATGTACGAAGAGCGTACCTAATGATAATTCTGCTTATCTGAAAGTGACATCTTAAATTCATGATACCAGATGGATTTTTAATGACACAGTCCATGAGACGTAACTGAAAAATTTACAACTAGGTACCTTCTTCTTGAAGCTGCATCTCTTCCACCACTTGATGGTGAAAATATTGGGTTATCATTTATTGACAGATATACATACAGGGTGGCCATTTGAAAACGAAACAGACGAGATTACAGACGAAATAAATTTTTTCGATAGAAATGCTCAGACAGGTCGATTTCTGTTTCGAGAGGGACAACTTAAGATGTAGGTTACGGACGCATAGCGCTTCAACCCTTGCTACTACAACCCTCACCCCCAATTTTTGAATAGGGAAGATGGGGTGAGTGATACCTCATTTGAAAGGTATTTTTATACTGATTTCAGCACAGTAATTGTTTTTTCATTTTATACATTAGTTCTCGAAATACAGGGTGGCCATTTGAAAACGAAACAGACAAGATTACAGACGAAATAGATTTTTTCGATAGAAATGCTCGGACAGGTCGATTTCTGTTTCGAGGGGGACAACTTAAGATGTAGGTTACGGACGCATAGCGCTTCAACCCTTGCTACTACAACCCTCACCCCCAATTTTTGAATAGAGAAGATGGGGTGAGTGATACCTCATTTGAAAGGTATTTTTATACTGATTTCAGCACAGTTATTGTTTTTTCATTTTATGCATTAGTTCTCGAAATATTCTTGACTAAGCATTTGAGAATGAAGTGGTGTTTTCATGGCACTTGTAGTGTTTTTTAGTGAAAAACCTTTCAAATGAGGTATCAGTCACCCCATCTTTCCTATTCAAAAATTGGGGTTGAGGGTTGTAGTAGCAAGGGTTGAAGCGCTATGCGTCCGTAACCTACATCTTAAGTTGTCCCCCTCGAAAGAGAAATCGACATGTCCGAGCATTTCTATCGAAAAAATTTATTTCGTCTGTAATCTCGTCTGTTTCGTTTTCAAATGGCCACTCTGTATATTGTCAAGTACTGATTGCAAACTTGCTCGGATTCCTTCGTATTTCATAACTCTCTTGGAATTTTGTATTTCAACTGCTTTGAAATTTTACCAATTGATTTGAACTTTTTCCAACTGCTCTGTAATTTTTTCCAACTGCTTTGAAATTTTGCCAACTGCTTGGAAAGGGTTTCAATCCTTTTGAAGTTCATTCCAACTGCTTTAAAATTTTTCCAACCGCTTTGAAATTTTCCCAAACGCTTTGAAATATTTCCAACTGCTTTGAAATTTTTCCAACTCCATTGGAAAATGCTGCTCTGGAAATTTGCCAGCTTATTTCAACATTGGTGGGGATCTCCCTCCCCCCCTTGGGCCAGCCCTGACAGGAGATCCCCAAAATTGACATGGAATTAAACGAAAAAATACACAGTTGGCTTCAGTCGTTTCACTTGTACGTATTATGATTATTGCCAAACATTATAGAGTTAGAAAGATAGGAAACGCCCTTACATCTGTGGTACTAAAATCCGACTACGATTTTTGGCTAGTTTCTTACTTTTGACACCTAGATGGGGCTGAAAACATAATTCACTACAGAAAACTATTTTAATTAATTTGAATTATACTTCTCATATATTCCTTGTCGAGCTTTTAAAGAAACATCCTGATCGACAAAACAAAAGCAGAGCTCCGTTTTTTGATCAGGATGACATTTTCCATCTACATATTGTTCTGAATCAAATGAAATACACTTCTGAATTTTTTATATTTTGATTTCAAATGATTTTGTTAAATCATCTGCAATACAATAATTGTGAAATTGAGAACATTTCAAAAATTTGTTCACGTATTAGAGAATTATTATAACAATTTCAAGAGTTTATTCATACAGTGAACTCTCGATAAATCGAACATCGATAAGTCAAACAGTTGTTCTGGACCCGATTCATACATATCTTACCCACTGTATTTTCACCTCAATGAGTCTATAGGGTTTAGTAGATTAGTCGAACTGCTGGAAGGGTCGTCAAGAGAACCACCACTTCTATAAGTAGTTCTTCTGCCCACTGTTGCCTCTATGAGTGTAACTTTTTGATCTAATGAATGAGACCGAAGAAAATTCGGTTCGCAAACAAATTATCTAAAACAATATATTTTTGCCCCGAAACGTCCATCCATTTGACAACACTGAAAATAAAAAGCAATGAACAAAGCAGTTACATGATACGAGTTTCAAAACTTACATTTCCATTCTTTTTGGTAATGAAAAGAACGCACATTCAAGATTATTCTTTCTATTATTTCTGCAATTAATCACCATGCGTTTCGAATATAGGCCAGTTTTAACACAAAATTTATAACAGAAAAACACACAAACCAAGATTATGGAGTGAGCTAGGTGCTACTTTTGCAGATTTCGAGTTATTTCAGTGGAAAATACGCGAGAAAATATAATCATCATTCAGCAAAAATATTTATTCAAGTATTTCTTTCAAAATTGACATCAGCCTACTAATAATCTCTATATAATCCATGCCAAATGGACCCTAATTAAATATTTTAACCATAGACCGATTACTTTTGAAAAACAGATGTCGCTGACATCACTGTAGTCGCTTCGTTTCCCATTTTTATTTATAATCCTTGATTATTGCATCTCGGTTCTGTCACCGACTTTTAGACGAAAAACCAATTTCGTTCCGCTCCCCCTTCAGGGAAAAACCCAGGTTGAAAATATTGATTTTCAGCAGCAAATGAAGCTTTTTTGATCATTCAACATAAACGCTCAGTGGGACCTCCCTTGGTGCTTCCAATACCGAATCAGAATATGTGATTAAGTATTGATTTTCAATTGACAAAATAAAATAAAATAAAATTACGCTACGTATAAAGCAGTGCATTTCAGTCGGAACGTCAAGTGAATTATAATTCCATGGTGGGGTACAGGTTCTGGACGCAATCGAATGGATTTTGAACGAACCAGCTGGTCGAACACAATCATCGAGGAATAGAGAGAGGGTTGCAGATTTTGATTCTCTCCATAGCGAGTAATCTCTTGATCTGGATGATTTAAGGGATCGTGAGCGGAGTTTATAATTTCACCTAAATAATCCATTAGTTGAAATGCAAATGCAAAATGCCGGAAGTAGGGCTAAATTTGCATTTTTGTGCGGGGTTTTTTGTTATTCAGATATCAGGTGAATTTTTCCTGGAACATTACGAAATAGAATATTAAGTATAGAGAACGGTTAGGGCATTTTACCGATCGACGACTCCAATTATTATCTGAGATTCGTAGTCCTTGACGTTCGGAATACTTATAGCGTTTTTTGCTCGAAAGACACAATTTTTACTCTATCTACTAAATAATTATCTGAAGTTATTGCACAAGTGTATCAAAATTACCGATAATTTTGCATGACAGAGTTGTGTCTAAAAACTGCATGAGTTCATTTTCATTTTTGGAGAAAGAGCCCGACACCGAAGCTCAAGGTGAAGCAGGGATTGAGACTGTCAATCAGGTTCAATGTGTGAATTACTTGATCGTTCAAATACTTCAGAGAAGTTCACTTGATTTAATTGAGAGAGAAGACTGATTCCATGATTCACCCTTACGCTTGAGATCGTTCATTCATCTGAAACTCGAGAACAATGATTAGCAAGTGTAATGAGAAGTGCATAATTGAGAAATGAGATGACTACATTGAGATAATGAGGTGCACATGAGATTATAATGAATCAAAATTCATTACCACAAATGATGTTCATTTCGGGAGCAATCAATTATTTCCAATGTGAAAAGTCTAGAGAAATCTGAAAAATCATGAGAATAGCAAAATATATCAAAATATGTATTTTAGAGGACTCAATTCCATGAGTTAAATGCAATAGAGATTTTCTGAGAATAAAGTGAGAGAGGATTACCAGTATTTTTATAGATTTTTATGATCACACACACATTTTCAAACTTTATAAAAAGCAGGAAAATAACATTAAATATGCATTAATGAGAGATGACTTTGAGAAATGCTCACTTACCTGATTGATTGCTTCCAAAAATGAACGAGATGTACAATTAATTTGCGAGGTGACTTTTTGAAAATTATAATTGCACAAGAGAGGTCTGATCTTCAGAGAGATTCGATACAGAAAAATATTAATGACAATGACCGAATGCAGTTTTTCAAGGATAATACGCTGGAATGCAGAATTTTCAGGTCATTTTGATGCACGAGTGTAATTCGGGTGAATATTTCCCGAAATTGCTATGGATACGAGCAGTGCGATTATCGCAGGGATCTTTCGCTCTCTACGATGCAATTATCGCTGTAATTTTCGATAATTGCATTCTATTTACATGAAGTTTTTGACAGAAGGGAAATATTCGGAAGTAATTGCACAAGTGTATCAAAATTACCGATAATTTTGCATGACAGCGTGTTGTCTAAAAACTGCATGAGTTCATTTTCATTTTTGGAGAAAGAGCCGGACACCGAAGGTGGAGGGCTCTTTCTCCATAAATGAAATTGACCGAATGCAGTTTTTCAAAGATAACACGCTGGAATGCAGCATTATCAGTTCATTTTGATGCACGAGTGTAATTCGGGTGAATATTTCCCGAAATTGCTATGGATACGAGCAGTGCGATTATCGCAGGGATCTTTCGCTCTCTACAATGCAATTATCGCTGTAATTCTCGATAGTTGCATTCTATTTACATGAAGTTTTTGACAGAAGGGAAATATTCGCTGTAATTTTCGATAATTGCATTCTATTTACATGAAGTTTTCGACAGGAGGGAAATATTCTGAAAAATTTATTCGTGTCTTTATCAATGCTGTGTAGGAATATAATATAGGGCGTTGTGTTGGTGATGAAATCTTCGTAGATTGTCAAAATGACAATAATCAATTGAATTCACTAGCGTTGAAAAATACGCGATTTAGAATCTTGAAATTCAAACAGTCTGGGAAATCGGCTGTTCTCCAGTTATTCCTGAGAAATCTAAAATCCGCTACCAGAGTACATACAATACATTCAAGGAATGGATTCAGACTTAAGGCAGCCAAATCAATGAAAAAGTATAAATGGCCTATTTTATTCGAAGAATAGAAAGCTGAGATAGCCTGGAAGTCTTTGGGCGGAATATTCAGTGCTGAAGAGCACAATATTTTTGAACAACGATATTGACATATCCGAGTTGGCAACGCTTATAGCATTCTTCAAAAGAAAATTTATTGGTTACAAACCCAGAACCTGTTTTTACAAGAGAAGAAATGAATAAATTCTTAAAAGAAGCACTGGATGATATGTTTTTAATTATTAAGGTGTGCTTTTATTGATATAATAGTGATTTATAAACTAATTATGTCCTTTCAGGTGGGAATGATATTAGGTATATCAGGGGCGTGAAGAAGAGAAGAGTTGTACAACATGAGCGTCAGGGACATAGAAGATCGGATATCATTTTTAATCGTGAAAATTTCCAACACAAAAACCAACATTCAGAGAACATTCACAGTCATCGATCGAGATAATGATATCAATTACCTGGAAATATAATATTTCAGTCTGCGTCCACGAAATGCGAAGAGCGAGCATTTATTTTTGAGATATCAAAACGGAAAATGCAGTAATCAAGTAACAGACAAAGGGACAATTGGAAGTTGGCCGTCAAAAACTGCAACCATTTTGAATTCAGAAAATCCAAATGCCTCTACTGGCCACTTCTTTAGACGTTCTTCGGCCACATTTTTAGCTAATATGAGAGTAGATGTATTAGGACTAAAACGACACGGAGTATGGCGGTCTTCGACTGTGGCTGAAAGTTACTTTGAGGATTCCCTGGAAACTAAACTAGACTTTGCTGAAAAAATTTTACATACTACGGAACGTCGCGAGTTGCAACTTGAAATGTTTAAGTCAGCAGAGGTTTCTGTGAATTCGGACTACTCAATCCAGTGGCATTTCCATCAGCAATTGTAAAAATGTACTTTTACTTTCAATATTAAATCAACTGAATTCGAATTATTAGTGTTATTTCATCATTTCATGAACGGTAAGTGATTCACTTAACGTTCTGTTAACCTCAACAACTAGTAATCTAGCGATCAAGCAACAAACATTCAAATTTTGTTCTATGAATCAATTCGACCTCAACCTTACTCTTATTATGGCTCTGACACATGCTTGAGCTCGACAACTACATACAAAATACTTGTAGAAAAAGACCTGTATGTTAAAAAAAAGTCTCAGGTCATGCCACTATCAACTGGCTCGCGAGGAGTCCCCAAAGTAAAACCTCTTGATTATTTTTTATGTAAATACCTTAAATGGGAAATGTATGCAAACAAACCACGAACTTTACAGGAAATGAAGCATTATAACCGCACGGAAATAGTCGCTTTCACCCCAAAGATGTGTAGACGCCACGTGATGGCTAATTTCCGATTTCGATTAGAAGAGTTCCAGCAGAGCGAGAGTTAATATTTGGACAACATAATTCATGCCACTCTATTCTCTGAACCTTGTTTCACTTTTAATAAAAATAAACTTTTTTTCTGGACACCCTGTATGAATACATGAAGAATTATGAATCAGGTAGAAGTGACCTTTTCAATAAACGGATAAAATAGTACGAAACACATATTTTTCAGTTGGATAATCAATTTTGATCAGACCATCTTAGATATCCATCGGAAAATTTTATGGTCTTTGCATTTTCATGAAAGTTTTTAGGGCTTCTGAAATTTTTCTTTGAATAATAAGAAATGAGCCCTTGTGTTAAACTTGTGCATTAATTAGTAAGGTGCCAAATCCTTTCAATAAATAAGCTGAGATATGAACATGCAAACTTCAGTTAAATGTTAGAGGTGAACCTCTGACTCTAATCATTTCTTTTCGACATGCAAAAAAAGTAGTTTTGTCATTAATACTCACTACACCATTTCCAGATGTAATTCAGAAACCGTCAATTGTATTTCAGATTTGTCACTTCAATTTCAGAAAGTGTCAATTGAATTTCAGATTAGTCAATAGAATATCAGAAAACATCAAATGTATTTGAGATAATTGAATTGAATTTCAGAATATTATGTCATACGAAATTCAGATATTTCAATTGAATTTCCGAAATCTCCATTTGTAATTCACAAAGTTCGAATATTATTTCAATTTAGGTCAGTTCTTGTGTCATATATAACTCTTTTCGTAGTGGTTATCATATATCCAATCATAGATCATATTCAATCAGGTATGTTTCTATGTATGGAGAAAATAATATAAACTGGTGAAATCTCTTGGTGCAGGCTCTTTCTTTTCTTCAACCCTGGATTTCAGTGAAAATAAGCCTTCTTGAGCAACTACCCAACACCGTAGCTTCAGGAAGCACATAACACCTAATGAAAATAAGTGAAATTGAGTTCATATTCAATTGGAGATGCAATTGACAACGGTTTTTGCCGGTGGTGTATTAGCTATGGAGAGAAGACAAGGTTCATTCACACTTCGGCAAAAGAATAGAGGGGTTTGCTGCAACAGTGGTAAGATATGAGGAACCAGTCATCAGATTCGGTGATCGCCTGTGATAATACTTCAGGCCATTTGAGATTGGAGGCAGTTATCAACCATACACCAGCAAGTTTCACATGCTGAACCGAATTGAAATTTTATGGTAGAGGATAAAAACTTATGTAAAAACTAACCTGATCTAGGAAAATATCAACTAAGCTACTTATTATGAGGTTTGTACTGAAATATCTAGCCATGAAAATGTTCATCAATCTTTTGGTATTTCAGCCTTGAGAAAGAAACTATACAGAGTTTCGAAACGTCGGCAATGTAATAAATATAGTTTAGAGAAGTACATCTTATCATTGTCCAGATTCCCGATATAAAAGATAGTTAATTATTTACTGATGTTGACCTCCTAGTTGAACACGGTTTATAAACGGAATAAGACAAAATTTTTCTATTATAATATACAAATCGTTGAATCGAAAAATGTATAAAGAAAATAAGGAAAGTAAGAGGACGAAAAAAGAGAATCAAATCTACTAAAACATCAGAGAAATGAATGTACCTACTTTATTCTAAAGCGAAAACCTTCCTCTATGTTCAAAAGCCTCTGATGAATATTCCAGAGCTACTTAGAGTGCAGTTCTTTTGAAGGATAATCTTGTTCCATCCGAAGCTTACAGAGATCTCTGTGGGTTACGTGTACCATATGATCAACTAGTGCTTCAGCTGTTTCCTCTGTTTCAATAGGATTAATTTGTTCGTTACACTGGCTTACCTCGAATTATAATATGTATGCGAGATATTTTCATTATTATGTAGTCTCCTGGATAATCATAGATAATATTAGTAAATACATTGTGGTCATACCTATGAGCTTAGTCATTCTCCATTAATATAATTAAAATCTTCCTTCTATTCTGTTCGGACCTTTTCTTTGATAAGTCTACAGTGCAAATATCGCTAATTAAGATTGTTAGTAACGATTCTTCAAGAAATAGGATTATATTCCATGTAGAATCCAGATCTGTTAAGCAGAGAGGAAATTCAAAAACAATTCTCCCCGCTTGTTTTTCTAAGCAATGCCTAATTTAAGTGAAACCGTTCAGATAATTACGTCAAAAGATTGTAGAATGAATAGTGGAAGAGCATTAGAACTATCAGTTTTCTTTATTCCGAGTTTGGCGTAATTCATACATCTTTGTTCTGCTCATTGAATATTCAAGATACTTGACTAGGCAGTCGAGTTTCTTTCGGAAATTTTGTAACTTTGTTTTTTTTTTCCAAATGATGGTGAGCCAACATAGTGTTAAATGTAGAAATTAGTTATTATTAAAAATATTTTTAGCTATTCATTTTTTTATTATGAAATCAAATGAGAAAAATTCAGTTGTTTAGTGTTATTTTTATGTTGTCTGATTCTATGTGTGGTGTATATGGTTCCTTGTGGTAATTGTGATAAATGTTACGTGAGACAGACAAAACAAATGCTTCATAATAGAATGAGACAACATAGAAATGACACTAAACATCTCGAAAGAACACAAAAAACTGCGCTTACAGCAGGTACACATGATCAGGGACATTAATTTGATTTGAATAATGTGGAGATTTTGGACAGAGAACCTAATTACAACAGAAGATTGATCAGCGAGATGTTACTGATAAGAAAGCACAATACTCTAAATTACAGAGGAGATATACAACACTTAAGTATTATTTACAACAATATCTTATGAAGTAGTATTATGCTGACACGAAATTGAGATGTCTGTTCTGGGAGTTTGTTATTCATATATTTGAAAAAGAAGAAGAATAAACGTCAACTTTCATATATTCTTGACTGGTAAACCATCGTATCATGTTTATGTTACCACATGTGTCACAGATATCTTCGTCTATAGCATTTTCCGTGTTGTTTATGTTTTTGAAAGATTTTAAATGAGAGAAAATGAATATGCTGTAAGAACTGGAAAAATATTAACTAACCTGCTTATTATGAGGTTTGTACTGAAACATCTAGTTAAAAAAAAATGTTTATCTATCGTTTGCTATTTTAGCCTTGAGAAAGAAACTATTCAGGGTTTCGAAACGTCGGCAATATAATAAATATAGTTTCTCTATTTCAGTATCGTAATGAGTTCATTACAGTGCTAAAAGTAGTGCTGTAATGAAACTCATTACTCATTGTTTTCAGTTATATTTTTCGTTTTGTGGTTGTCAGTACTGACCTTCGATCCACTAAATTTTCGAATCAAATCAATTCAAATTCCGCAATCTGTCAAATTTCGTTAGTGACACCAACTGTCAAGATACAATACAAAAGTCACTAATCTGAATTTTCATTTTAATTTCGAGAGTTTTCCACAAAACTTCTGAAATAGAGAAAATATCGTCTAATACTCGTTGCAGAAGGCAATTCCAACACTCATGCTTTCGAAAACTCGCTCCTTCGTCGCTCGTTTTCGAAATTCGCATTCTTGTTGGAATAGGAGCTCATTCTGCAACTTGTATTAGAATATACTATTCTCTATTCCAGTATCGTAATGAGTTCATTACAGTACTAAAAATAGTGCTGTAATGAAACTCATTACAGCATTGTTTTTAGTTATATTTTTCGCTTCGTGGTTGTCAGTACTGACCTCTGATCCTCTCAATCTTCAATTCAAATTCCGCAATCTGTCAAATTTCTTTAGTGACACCAACTGCCAAGATACAACACAGATGTTACTAATCTGAATTTTCATTTGAATTTCGAGAGTATTTCACAAAAATTGACTGAAATAGAGAAAATACCGTCTAATACTCGTTGCAGAAGGCAATTCCAATACTCCTTCGTCGCTCGTTTTTGAATTTCGCATTCGTGTTGGAATAGGAGCTCATTCTGCAACTTGTTTTAGAATATACTATTAAAGAATTACATTATCTTCATTGTCCAGATTCCTGTTAGAAAGAATAATTTATTATTGATTATTATAAGACAGTTCTGATATATTCTCTCCAAGTTCTGAAGTTAATTTAGGTTCCAGGTTATTTCTCGTGGAGTTGTGATCATATTTTCGAAAGTATTCTGTCGATTTTTATTATTTTCCTTGAAAGAATAATGGAAAATATATCAATATCGTTTATTCTATCATCTCTTCATATGACTATAGATTATGTTTTACAACCCCAGAAAAATGTTGTTTTTTAGGCCTGGAACAGTCTGGAGTATTCGGTTCCGTCCATTTTACATATTCCCCACTTTCCATCTTCTTTCCCGCCCTGTCCAAACTCGGCGTGAAAAACATCCAAGGTAATCTAACCAGAAAGTTTTTCGCATGAATCGTAAATTCCCATCGGGGAGCGAACCAGAAAATATAAATAACCTAAGACATCTCGCTGAGTTTTTAGCACGACTCAACTAGGAAAAATGAAAAATAACACCCGAAAGGCCACCCCGCCGAACATAAAGCGCAGAAATTCTTGCACCACCTATGCTAGTCTTCCCTGGGCTTGATAAAATGAAATATCGCGAGATTTCGCATGATAACTGTGCCTTGAATATCTAACAAACGACGCTGCACGCCGACGCTTCATTGAATTATTGGATCTTTTATGAAACGGTCGGGTCTTCGGATATAATAATTTAATCGCTGTTTTCATACAACATTAGGCGTGCATTTTGCGAATTGCGTGTTTCCTTTTCGTCCGAGGTACGATGAGCATTCGTTGGAAAAAATGGGATTGACGTGATTTCGTGAGCTTTTGAGCGTTTTGTACGAATTCATAGCCAGGGCCTGTATTCTCGACAAGTGAACTTTCAGAATATCACACGCTTTGGTATTCTCGACTCGTGACTATAAGTTCGCATACGTTCTCTTCACAGCGAGCGCTTTGAATCATTCGTTTTCGTGATATAGTTTGATTTTTCTGTTGGTACATTATTTGGGCTATTTCTATTATCTATACTGTTGGAATTTACCGACGTTTCGGCAAGCATTCGCCTTCCGTCATCATAACAGAAACCCTCAAGAGGCTACCCCAAGAAGATACTTCAAAAAGCCAGAGAACCAAGAGAAGCGGCAGTAGGGCAACAACCAACAGACAATGAACCGACCGAAACGATAACTTCTGTCATACCATATATGAAGGGGTTATCCGACAAAATAAGAAGAATTGGTAACAGATACAACGTTAGAACAGCATTCAAGACCAATGATACTGTCAGGGAAAAACTCACGAAGATGAAACCTGACAACGAGAATCAAAATACCAAAAATTGCGTCTATGAAATACCATGCGAATGTGGCAGATCCTACATTGGTGAAACTAAACGCCCTCCGAAAGTAAGAATCAAAGAGCACCAAAGACTAGCTCAACTAGGAGAAACAGAAAAATGCAGGCTAGCCCAACATGCTTGGAACGAGGACCACAACGTCAAATGGGACGAAGCTTTCATAATATCAAAGGAAGAAGGATGGAGGAGAAGGAAATTGAAAGAAGCGGCTTTCATGGCGATAACTCCCAACCCAATCAGCGCGCCTTCTCTGGAAATGAAGAATATCTGGATGTCCGTACTGAGATCTGAGTTAAGGAGGACGAACGCGGCCCAAAGAAGCAATTAGTCCTGTCATGAGCCAGTCCTGACGTAGCCTAACCTAATGTGCAAACCAACTACACAAGAGATAAGTACAGTTGATTTATGACTTCTTCTTCTTGAAGTGAGACTGAGTCTTGTCAATTCTGTCATCAGCCTTCTTGTGACATTGATGTTTATTATTTATTCATGACATTTATGTCCAAGTGTCAGAATAACTCGAGTTAAATGAGAATTTCCTACTTCAGTAGACTGTTACTCAGAGTGGGTTGAGTTTCGGAGTTTGCACCTCTGACAGCTCGCTTTTGCATTCCCACAACTCAGTTGGATAGTATGGAGCGCAAAAGTCCAAACGGAACAAGTTTGGCAAAGACCGGTCCTTCTCAGGACCAACAACACCCTGATGACGGCAGGCGAATGCTTGCCGAAACGTCGGTAAATTCCAACAGTATAGATAATGGAAATAGCCCAAATAATGTACCAACAAATATTCCATTATCAAGAATATCTCGTTCACAATTGACTTTTCTGTGATTGTGTAGAGGTTTGACAAGAAGGTACTTCAGAATATTTGTACAATAAATATCGCAAAACAATTAGATGTTTTATTGGGATATACAATGGGGTTCTCAAGATGAGATTGCGTTGTTTGCTTGCACACAGAGTTCTTCACTATGCTCAAGAGACGGCAAGTAAAATTATCAATGCTTGTGTCGGGCTTCATAATCTTTATATCGGAGATAATGTTCTTGAATCAGATAATGATGGTGAGGACATAGCACTGGCTGTTTTAAGAATATATAGGTCTCCCATTGAAAACATAATGAGAATCAACCGAAAATTGGCAGCAGAAGAGGCTCGAAAGAGCTGGAGGGAGGAGATAGGAAAAGAAATGAGAGAACTTTTATAGGAAGATAGAGATCAATGACGTCGGAGAACGTATTGAAACCGATCATATTGAATATAGGAAATTACAAGCAACAATTATTATATCCAATCTCCAAGATACCTAAGTGATAAGTCTGCTCACCTATGTAAAACAATAAATGATTCATAAATTTATTGATATTTCATTTCTTTCAATTAACATATACACTTCACACAATTACAGTGAACAAAATAAAACTCCTCATGAGGCCCATCGCCTGTTCCTCTGGCAGGCCTTTTCGCATTGCTTACCTTCGTTAATCTTGATTTGAGTTCTTGCAAAGGCTACAGATATATATTATGATCAAACAAAATGCGTTTATGGATCGTAATCTTACCATTCTCAAATTCTGTCAATCTCTGATTGCACCTAGCATTCTATTAGGTATGATACCTATTCCTGACTATTTCTATTGGGCATCTCTTTTTGAGAATTGGTTGAAAACTTTACCAGATTGACAATCTGTGGTAGTTTTCCAATAAGAATCCATAAAAATCAATGAACAATTTATGTCATTTGTGAAATGTGTCGGTGTTGCCGACTGTTTCGATCACACGTTTTCAAACTTATACCGATCCGCAAAAGTACTCGCACTTGAACCGTTCGTTTTGAGACGTATACGTTCAAAAGCTCACTTGTCGAGAATACGGGCCCAGGCACATGACATCATGCTGTTTTGAGTTCGGTCTCATTAAATTTGAGTATGGATATCATTTCAACCCTGATGAGGCATTCAACGTACAGGTAGGCCAATTAACGAGCCATTTCAATGGGAAGTGTCAAATTCGTGTCATTCATGCAGCTAGTTTGAAAATTTTTACAAATTTAAGGTGGGTTTCAAAAAAATTTGATGGTCCGATCAAAAAAAAACTTTCATCAATTCGAACTGATGAAATCACTCGATTTGAAATTTCAGCGAATCAAGGTAGCTCTAATCAACATGATGATCTTAATCGAACAATCAAAGTTTTGTGAAATCCACCTCAACATCAAAGTCGACTTTCACCGAACTGATAATAGAACAAAACCTATTTCCACTATTACAAGATATTAAAAAAAAAGATTGTCTGAAACTTTCGTGGGCAGAATATATACAGGGTGTACCAAGTTCGTCGGCCTATTGGCGTTTCTATAGAGAACTAGACCTATTTGAAATCTGGAAATGGGGATTATCTTATTGTTTGATATTATCTACCGATCTCAAATATTCTTGGAGCCTGACCACTTTCAGTTACACAGGAAGTGAAAAAAAAAATTTCAAAAATTTTTTTTTCAGTTTTTTTGTTTTCGATTTTGATAGAGTATGCCATACTGAATACATTCGTACTCAAATGGTTGCATTTGTTAAAATACTTTCCACAATATCCAGAAAATTACTGAAGAAAAAAGGGAGACAAGTGTATTCGGTATTATTTTTGTTATTCCTACCTAGATATCGTAAGCACACACTGTTTTCACATTTTTGAAAGTGAAGACTGTGGAAATATTGTAAAATTTCAAAATTATAAATAACCCGTCATAGGTTGTTCCAAATGTTGGTGCAAAAATTGGGAACAAAATTGGCTCATAACTTTTTTTTTTCAAATTAGAACCCTATTTTTTCATGATTGCGTTGGATTCTGTGAAAAAATTACTAATGCTTGAGTTATTTAAGATTTTCTGTTTCTATTCATGAAATCTATTCAACATCAACAACGATGAAAGAATTCAGAAGAGAGGAAGTCTCTAGTGAGTTATTTGAGTAACTTATCTTCTATGACCAAGGTCATTGTTGATATGAAACAGATTCTATGAATTTGACGGTACGTACGACATGAAATCAGGAAATCCTGAATAACTCATAAATTAACATGTTGCAACATATTATCATCAATTTTGATCCCAATTTTCCAACCTGTGAAAGGTTTTTCAAAATTTTGAAAAAGTACAATATTTCCACATTCTTCGCCTTCAGAAACGTGAAAACGGTTTGTGCTAACGATATCTAGGTTAGGAATAACAAACATAATACCGAATATACTTATCTCTCTTTTTTCTTCAGTTTTTTCTCGATATTTTGGAAAGTACGATTTGAGTAAGAATGTATTCAGAATTGCATACTCTATCAAATTCTGAGACAAAAAACAGAAAAAAAATTTTGAATTTTTTTTTCAATCCCTGTATAATTGGAAGGGGTAAGACTCCAAGAATATTTGAGATCGGTAGATAATGTCAAACAATAATATGATCCCAATTTTCAGATTTTAAATAGGTCCAGTTCTCCATAGGCCGTCCATACACCGTGTATATTATTTTTCATTCAACACACAGTAACATTTGACTCAACTTCAATGCCATGAAATAATTCTGTGGATATCCATGAAAACCGAAAGACTCTGACAGTCTGGCAACACGCATTTTACGTATGTCCGGTTTGGTAGATGTCCAATGTGATAGATTTCCCGTGTAGTTTGTAAACATTTTGGCCTCTCATTTTATTCGTACATTTTGTCATTGTTCCTAATTATCATTTTCCATATGGTATTTTCATGTGACACATTCATGCGACTTCGAAAAAATTCGTCTAGGTGCACATTTTTTCGTCAGAGTTTTTTCGAAGTTCTCGAGTTTGCCAATGCTTTTTGCATTTTTTAGGCATTCGTTCAACCCATCATTTCAAAAACCATTGTCTTATCTCCATTTATCGCTATGGATATCGAGTTTGGCATTTACGATTTTGAAAACATTCTTGTAGAGGATTCTATCCTTCCATACCTTCTTCCTTATTTTGATTGGAGTTGGATATATCAGAAAATGCTATATTTTCATGAAATTCGATATTGAGACATCGTTGTGCGGTTCAGGATAAAATAATAAAATTTTTCGGAGTTCTTTATGAGACTTTACAGGATGAAAAATATTTATTAAGCTCTACTCCCGAAGGTTTTGGGAGAATTTGACCTCGTTATCTCTTGAACGCACATAAGTTTTCCCTTCTACCTTCGATATGGTTCAAAATTGCTACAAACTTTCCCGTGTTACATTTCTTCTTTCGTGTAAAAGCTGACGGCGATCCGATTTAAAGTATGGAAATTTCTACGTGGAGTTACTCGGCAATATTTCTCTTCTCAAATGAGATTCGAGCGGATTAATCCTACCCTTTACGTCATCTCGCCCCGAACCGTACCATCGATAGTTCAGAATCACCCTATCGTCTGACCTCTCATAATTTTCGATGAAAATTCGTTTTAGCTGCTGAAGTATTCCATATCTACGTTGAAAAAGATATAATAGGTGCAAAATTCAAGAACGAAATAGACAAATTGTAATGCTCTAATAATATACTTCCCGAAATAATTAGACGATTTTCAACAAGCTGTATCTCAGTAACAAATGTCGTATGAGAAACAAAAAAACTTAATTTTGAAGCTTGAAAACTCTAGATCCTTAATGTATATATCATGAATTCTTCGGATTACTGGTAGTTATATATATATTCTTATGAAAAAGAGAGCTAAAATAATACAATAAATGTTGAAACAAAAAGTACCTAAGCTGAGGTAAAAAAAGAACGGGGTATCATAACATTCTTTCTCTATTTCAGTATCGTAATGAGTTCATTACAGTACTAAAAGTAGTGCTGTAATGAAACTCATTACAGCATTGTTTTCAGTTATATTTTTCGTTTTTTGGTTGTCAGTCCCGACCTCCGATCCACTTAATTTTCGAATCAAATCAATTCAAAATCAGCAATCTGTCAAATTTCGTTAATGACACCAACTGCCAAGATACAATACAAAAGTCACTAATCTGAATTTTTATTTGAATTGCGAGAGTTTTCCACAAAACTTCACTGAAATAGAGAAAATATCGTCTAAAACTCGTTGCAGAAGGCAATTCCAACACTCATGCTTTTCGCATTTGTGTTGGAATAGGAGCTCATTCTGTAACTTGTTTCAGTATATACTATTGTATGATACTATGAAATCATACGATACTATCAACACTAGTATCATACGATACTATACAGCCAGGGGAAAAAACCTCAGCCGAAAAAACCTGTCTCCCCGAAAACAAAATAACATAAAATATCAAATATCAGGAAAATCTTGAAAGACATCAGTGTGATCATCTTCATGTTATCTGTCGATGGGCTCGTATACACAGATTCTTCCCAAAACGACTCGTAATTCTTAATGTGAAATGAAAAAAGACAAAAGCAGAAAAGAAACCGATTATTCAGAATAAATCGAATGCATTTTGGAAACGCATTTGCTACTTTAAAAAACATCAACATTAAGATTTCTTGACCAAATAATGTTCAGAGGTTCATAAATATTTATGACAGAAATGCCACAAAATTTGAAAGAAATAAAAAAAAAACTCTATCAATTTCCCCTTTCCGAATCTGTTGAAAGTTACGAAACTGATAATTTTTTAACATAACAAGCTAAACTTGTAAAAAATCAATAAGTACATAACCTTTCAACTGTCCTCTTTCACGAGGATTCTGTTGCCGTTTGGGTGTCTTGCAGAAGAATCTCTTTGATACCATGTTCATCAGCTAATTTGGAGACGTAATCATACTTGCCTTTCGAAATTCCTTCGATATTCAAATTCAAAATCCACAAATTGTTGATCTCTGGTCGTGAAAAATTCAAGAACGAAATAGACGCATTGTAATAACTAATAATATACTTAGCGCAATAATTAGACGATATTCAACAAGCTGTATCTCAGTGAAAAATGTCGTATGAGAAACGAAAAAACCTAATTTTGAAGCTTGAGGACTCTAGATTCTTGACGTATGGATCATGAATGTTTCGGATTACTGGTAGCTATGCATTCTTCGGACAAATCAGGAAATTTTCCTGATTATTATTTTTGGGCTACGCGAATGGAATTTTTTCCAGCTAGATCGATGCCAAAAAAGCATATCCTCTTTATTCAGCTCTAATTTTCTTTTCCCAATTTTCGAATTCGACGATTTTTTCCTCGAGAAATCAAATTTTGAATGAAAAAAGATTCTTTTTCATTGCCTAGCAATCCGACAGGGGAAAATTTGTCATAAAAATCTATAATACAGAGCAAAAAATGCCATTTCGCAGAATCAGAGGAATCTGAATAGGTATCACAGGCAATTATTGTTTATATATCCTGATTAGCTGAAATACTGTCATCGACGACAGTACGAAGTTCCGTGAACCAGGCCTTACCCGACGCGTGCTATTACCCCTAATGGCCCTACACGAGTTATTTAAGCTGACACCGACGAATCTGTGCCCTCGAAATTTGTGTAATTCTATCTACCGACAGTCTCGCTCGTGAATTTCAATTACCCTCAAGTTCGAATACCAATCAGCCACGAGAAACGCAAACGTTAATTATCCCAACCGATTATCCGATACGGATAGAAAACTTTATGAAATACAAACGAAAACCCCGATACAATGCGGTTAGGAATTAATGACCCGATCGAGATCCAACCCCTAATGACGATAACGATGGAGTGGGAGAGGCCCACCCCCAACTCAAACTTTCGCACCTTAATAGGTCACGTTCGGAATGAAACAGTTAATTGCTGCTATCAACTGGGGATGGTGATTTGGTGAAACGCATCGACACTGAGCATCAAGAAGTCGATAAGTGATAAGTCGTTAAGTAAGAGTAGTTCTCGGCATTATCAAATAAACAAAAAAGCAATAGAGTGCCCAATTTTTGTTTTGAGCAGCGCAATTATCTAGCTATTTCTCTGGCGACACGGTGGAGCAAGAAAAAATTATAAAATGTAGAAATTATTTCCGATTTACTTCTTCCAGCCACCCCTTCATGCCAAACGGCAGCTACAGGCTTATTTGACGGGGACTGCTTGCCCAGAGGTACGAAACTTTCATTGAAGCAAATGATCCTAGGTGTAAAAATTATTTCTTTGTACATTTCACATCGGGGTAACATTATAACCTTGAAAAAAACAGAGTTTGATCAATATTCAAATAGTGAAACATGAAAAGATTTAATACCTTACCTTTTGCAAGTCAGCTGAAAAATATAGGCATTCATTCCCTCCAGATGAAGAAACGTCATTTTTATATTCATTTCTAGTTTCAATGGCATCTTCATAATGGCGTTTCCATATTTGACAGTCCTCGCAATCAGGATTAGTATTTTTTTTTCATGTTTTGGAATTTTTGAGTGAAGGTCAAATTTTTCGCATTGCCAACATTCTTCGTGACCTAATACGGCAAATGAAATATTCATTCTAGCTACTTGTTGCCGATACAGTTCATATGAAACATTCATTTGAGGGTGCTTTCTCAAGAAATCAGTATGCATTAATTTAATGTTAATATCACTCGGAAGGTATTTGCGGTTTGGCGCATGCTCTCTTCTATAATGAGAAATTCTCGGTCCAAAAGAATTAATATGATCAATTATGAGTTGTCTATCAATTTTTTTCTCAGACGGATGTCCCCTCTTCAAATGTTTAACAATCAAATCTTTCGGATCTGTTTTATTGAGAACATCTCTAATGTTCCTATCATTATGAAGTGGATACCCCAAAATGGCCAAAAATAATTTCTTGCACACATTGATGTCCACCCCTGAATCAGATTTTACATAATAAAGAAACGTATTAGAACGCCTGGAATCTCCATCTTTAGTTTTCCTTTTTTTTTCCAATTTTCTTCACAGAACTAATAATAAACTGTCGTTGTTATTCATAGCTTAATTCCCAGAACTCATTATTCACAGCATTTTGTCTGTTTGTTTCAATAAAAGAAGAACATTTTATTTTACAAGTATCCCCGCATGTTTCTTGAACGACGTGTTTTGCTATTGTCTCTTCCCATTTCTGTTTTTTTCTTTGTTCTACCGATGTATCATACCTTTTTGTTTTTCGAGCTTCACCTTCTTTTGTGAACTCTGATAAATAATATTTTTCAATAATATTCAAAGTTGCTTCTACAATATCTTTCAAAATTTCAGTAACAAATTTATCAGCATTTTCAGTCATGTTTCGTTTTTCGGATTTTTTTTTAGGGTTGAGAGTCATCGTTTCAAGCGTGAACTCTGGATCGACATCTTTATTACGAACAATATCTTGTTTTTTAGCTCTATATGAGCACATCTTTTCGGCAAGCTGTTTATTCAATGCTAGGGTAACTAATTTTCTACTCCTATCCGACATCTACAAACAGAAACATAAAAATGTTCAGACATAACCTACGAATTCGGCGGTACGGAAGGAAAAGCTTGCTAATTTCTCAATAACAAAACAGCTCACCTTGCCTTGTCTCTATATATAGATGATGAACAACTTCCAAAACACTCAAACACCACTCTCATGTATATTCAAAATGTAGAAACAAAAGAAACCCACTAACAGTAGGAGCAATTAACGCCAAATAGCAGTTAAATAAAGGAATTATAACCTCACTTTTACACTGCAATTTTGTCCTAAGTGTGAATAATTGTTTCGTCTGCAGCGTCCACTACGAAATACCAAGTCTGAATGTCGTATCTAACATGCCTTAATTCAGATACGACAAAGTGAACTAGTATTGATCGATACGGCTTTATGTCCTAGTAAAGGCTGCAGTTTCGTAGATAGGACAAATAAATTTGACCAAAATACGCTATTTCTATTGCAGATACGACTTTCAGACCTTGCCTACTTGTTGGAGCATGCCTTGAACTACCAGAAACCAGTTAAACCTAAAAACCGCTTTTTTTGCAGATACGACTTCCTGTCTTAGCAGGGCAGTATATCTGTGTTTTCATTTGAACAATCACCAGAAATATATAGAAAATTGAGTGTAACTTTCGGTTATTCCCTTTAAAACATCATTTCAATCCTAGACACCTGGGAATCAAACTTAATTCCTCTCCAAATTTCAACGCCCATTTAGATGATCTCCGTTTGAAACTTGAAACTCGAAACAATATTCTTCAGAAACTAGCTGGTTCCTCATTGGGCGCTGATGCAACAATACTTCGAACAGCAGCGCTTGCTTTGGTTTTTCGTGCTGCTGAATATTGTTGTCCTGTTTGGTTGAACAGTGTTCATGTAAAAAAAATTGATGCCCAACTAAATTTTTCTATGAGGATTATTACTGGTACTATCAAGTCTATTCGCAGAGAGACAACAGCTTTGAATTTTTGGAACAAATTCAATTCCTTTCCAAATTCATTTTCCATACTCACCTATATCCCAGATAATAGGGTCCCCAGAAGTCGCGTAAACCTTTTTGGTCAAATTTTCTGACTAATACGAATACAAGGGACAAAGAAATGTGGCAATCTGAATGGAATGTATCCAATTTTTTTAATCTTATTATTTCTGATCTTTCCATCAGAGTTCCTGGTTTTGACCTTCCCAGGAGAATATGGTCTGTTCTAAATCGCATTAGAACAGGCCATGGACGATGCAATAGCATGCTCTTCCGATGGAATTCGGTTGAGAGTCCTGGTTGTGAGTGTGGGGGAAATGAGGAGACTATAGAACATCTTATAAATAGTTGTCCCATTTATAAATTACAAGATGGTTTCGAGGCTATACATAAAGTAACAAATGCATTTCTAAAATAGGTGGTTAATTTCAAAATTATTTGATTTATTCTGACTAATCGCTTTTGTCTTTTTTCATTTCATATTGAGAATTGCGAGCTGTTTTCGGAATGATCTGTTTATCTGAGCCCATCGACGGATAACATGAAGTTGATCACACACTGATGTCTTTCAAGATTTTTCCTGATATTTAATATTTTATGTTATTTTTTTCACGAGGAGGCAGATTTTTTCGGCTGAGGTTTTTTCCCCTGGCTCTATAGTATCGTATGATACTAGTGATGATAGTATCGTATGATTCTATAGTATCATACCAAGCCCTCAGGATTTTTTCTCAGGAGAGGCAAAATGAAAATTTTCGAAAAATGATAAGGCTCAACCAACATCAGTGCTTCGTTTCTTCCTATTTATTTTTTTTATATTTGTGCAAAGGCGCCCGCAGAATTTGATCTTATGTGGGAGGAGTCGAAGTCAAATTTATAAATTTTTCTACTTCAACATTTTTTAACGTCAACAACATAGGGTTATGTGTATAAAACAAAATGTCAACTGTTTTTGAAACAAATAACATTCCAGGAAAAAATATAAACAGGAAAATATTAGTATATTCTGAAACAAATTGCAGAATGAGCTCCTATTCTTACACGAATGCGAAATGGATGAATGTTGGATTTGGCTTCTGTAACGAATATTAGACGGTATTCTCTCTATTCAGTCAAGTTTTGTGAAATACTCTCGAAATTCAGATAAGAATTCAGCTAAGTGAGTTTTGTATTGTATCTTGGCAGTTGGTGTGACTTACGATGTTTGACAGATTGCGGGATTTTGAATAGGTTCGATTTGAAAATTGGGAGGATCGGAGGTCAGTACAATCACAAAATGAAGAATATATCTGAAAACAATGCTGTGATAAGTTTCATTGCATTACTTTAAGAAGTGTAATGAACTCAAAACGATACTGAATTAGGCAAAATATGAATAATATAGAAAAAGTAATAAAATAAATATAATAATTGTCAATGAATGAGGACAAGTAATAACGAAATAAAAATAAATTTACAAACACGTTCGATAAAACCATATTCATAAAACTCATATATGAATAATAATGGACCATCAAATGAATCAAGTACTGACTTTTGAAGAAAGAAATTGAAATATTATCCAAAATAATACAAAACTGCTTCAGAAAATGAAATCAACAAATATGTAATCGAAATTAACAAATTATAAAATAACAGAGACACAACACATAAAAATATTTTTTATTTTGAACACGAAATACTGAATCGTAATATCTCAGTCTTAAAGAATTCATCCGCAGTTGTTGCATGGTCTGGTTCGCTATATTTTGTTTCTCCGTCCACATTTGTGTATGAGGCAAAATTTTTTTGGGGGAGTTGAATTCCTCTTGAAAAATTTTACAATTACCATACTTTCCAAATGTGAATTTACCAATATATACTGTAGGTACTGACCTTCATTTTCTATTAGAAAATTTGTATTAAAAGCAAAAAGTAGAATACAACATACAAAAAGCCCCTTATGAAAAATCAGCTACTTGAATAATTATAGAACTTATCTTCAATAACATAATTCAAGGCAAAGACACTAAAAACGAGAAATACTCCCTGAGTACAGTCCCAACGGGTTTCGAATTTGAATATTTTTTCTCTAGAATGGGAATAGAAATGAAAAAATAAAAGATTATTTATTTTCCTCCTTCTCAAACTAAAATATCTTGATTGGAGAATCGTCAACAATTATCAAAATATAAGAGTAGCTGCACTTGCCCCTTGAAATACTCCGCATCAAAGATACCGCTTAATAAAAACAAATGTCCATGAAACGATCATTGAGATGATTGAGAAGAATGCCGATACACATGGGTACTTTTAAGAATTTAAAACTTCTTAGCGCTTTTGGGGTAAACAAAAATCATGGAATTCATAGTGAACAAAAACTTTCCATGATTTTCGTTGATCCAAGAGGTGCTCTACGCGCCTCAGTAAGATATCAATTCATTAAATACATTTTCCGATTGCATAGTAGTTCCCTTGGAAACCGGAAAAGTGTTGTGAATCCTACACTTTTTTCTCGCTCATACGATTAAATGAATTATATCATAGTTAGTGAAATGAGCGGAGGGAATTGAACAATTTCACGAACAAAATGAAATTACTTCTAACAAAAATACAGTGTTTTTGTATAACTGCCCAGATACCTGCCCTATTGTGATAACGAAATGGGCGAATTTTCAATGAAAATAAACAAAATGCATTTTAATATTCAAATATTCAAGAGGTTGTTGTAGATGGCAAACGTTGCCAACGTTATGATTACTAAACGATGAGAAAAAATGCTGTCATTTGAAATTCATTCCTGTTCAAATTTCTTCTTGAGATTTTAACTACTTAATATGTTTGTCCAGCGTCCAATTATTAATAAAAGTTGGTTGTTCCTCTTTGGATTTTGAAGAGTCTGCAAGAAGAGCAAATCTGGAACTCCTACCTGAAAAATCTGTTTAGCAGTACGATATTGCATAATATAAAAATTTCCTGACCAGGTCTAAAAAAAATGTAGAAAAGAACTTCAGAGAAACTGTATTCCTGGTATAATCAGAAGAAAAATCAAAAATATGGAGTTCATCAACTTCGTGGAGTAAATTTTCAATGATGAAGTCAAGAGCCCTTGTTGATAATGGTGTGGATGTTAGTAAACATTTTAGGGTAATCAAACCGGAAAAAAAGTCCCAAAAAATCGAAAATTGTCACTCGTGAACAAGTTGAAAAGTTTATAAAGGAGGCACCAGATGAGAAATACTTGATGGTTAAGGTTGGAACTATTTTCGGATTATTTGGAGTCTGTCATCGTGAAGAATTGTGTAATTCATCAGTGGAAGACATCGAAACAACAAATTAATCATTGGTCATACCGCTTCCAAATACAAAAACGAAATTCAGTCGTTCTTTCAGTATTATTGGGAAATATGTAGTCTATTATGATAAGTACTTTGTACTGCGCCCTTCTGTCATCAAACATCGCCGTCTTTTCCTGAAATACATGAATAATAAATGCACTGCAAATCTAGTTGGTATCAACAAATTTGGGAAAATTCCATCTATTCTTGCCGAATTCCTCAAACTGCCAGAACCAAAGCAATATACAGGACACTGTTTTTAAAGATCCTCCGCTTCATTGCTAGCAGAATCAGGAGCATATATTACGGATATAAAAAAACATAGTGGATGGAGGTCTTCGACGGTAGCCGATGGCTATGTTGATCATTCCATTGCATATAGAAATGTCATTGATGAAAAAATTCTCCCAACTTCAACAGATTTTGAATCATCATCATCCATTATTGTACTTCCGGTTTCTACAGGTACTGATGGTGCTGAGGATTTTAATAATGTGTTGCGAAGCTCCCTGACGTTACAGAGCATTAATCTTAGTATTTGTTCTAGTTTTACGATTTATATTGATATTCAAGTAATGATTAGTTAATATTGATAATAAAAATTTGAAATTACTGAATTTTTCTCATCTGATTTTCTCACAAGAAAATGAAGTGTTAAAAATATTTTCAACACGCATCCACGTAAACAATAAATTTTAACATTAAAAGTTTCACTTTTATTGACACTTAACCCCAAGCTACGGGGTGAATTGGATCACACTTCAATTGATAAATATTCAAGAACTGTGCAGCCGAACACTTCGTTAAATAAACCAATCGATAGCTTCAATATGACAAAATTTATATTATGAACTCAGCCCGATTGATCTCATTCTTTAAATGTCATTACTGAAAAACCTCGATTTTTGATCTACTTCACCGCGTTTGACGAAACATAATATACCCCAGAGTCCTGAAGCCAATATCTTTTTCCCCAGTACACTCAACAACGCACAATATTATAACCATCTAGCAATTCGGAATCCAACATCTATATCGATATCTTATTGCCATCCCAATTCCCTAATATAAACCTGTCAGACATATCATGGGACGAAGCTCGAATCAACGCATATTTTATCACCTTCGAAGGCGCTACATGATGGCTACTTAGGGGAAAACGTGACTGATGGAAGTTTCCCATGGATTTTAACATGAACTCTAACCGCGGAACACGCGAAATTCCAAAGACTGCTGAGTATCACGTTTTCAATCACATTTTTCAGGTGCTTTCCACTAGCGTTCCAATTGTTCAAGTTCAGCTGTCTCTATGATAAGAGGTGAGGGCGGAATAACTTAGCTTATGGTGCTGATTCATGGCAGATTTTAAAAACTTTGAGTTCACTCCTGACGGTAACAATGTAAGGGTAGAGGGAAGCTATAGTTTTTCAAAATTTGAAAAAATTTATGAACAAAACCATAATTTTTCGTCATGCTGGAAACATAGTTGAATAGAAAAATACCGAAAGTGCCTGTGTGTGCACCACTCGGCCAATGAGAACGTGCCAAACCAGAGCACTCGAGATTATAACAGACTAGCTGACCCGGCAGACTTTGTACTGCCACAAAAAAGCAACTTTAATATTATAAAAAACTATTATGGTATAATATCTTGAAACTCTACATAAAATTGTCCTGTACAGTATGTGGCATTAAGAGAGTCTTCCGGGCTTATTGGCCGTGGTCTATTAGGAATTATTTCACCTAACGTTTCGCCCACAACTGCGGTAGACATCTTCAGAGGATTCTTGGTGTTAGATTGTAACTCGACCGCTGAATTTCCGAAAGTGATGCTGGATTCGATCCGTTGGCCCCACTTATACCCTGATCATTGGCGGGAGATTGTAGTGGGTTTACGCGAGCGTTGTTGTTTGGTCCATCGCTCGCACTTCGTATTGGCTTGATTTTGGTCTTTTCCAACACCGGCAACCATGCGCTATGTACCAAAGGAGTTTCTTCCCTTCTGTTCATATTGTTCTTTTGTTTATATATCTCAATGGCTTCCATGTTCATCCTAGGATAGAAATTTTTGATGTTTGAAATAGCTTCTGCCTTTGAGAATACAATATTGTGTCCATCTGTCAGAGCATGTTCCGCAAAAACGGATTTTTCTGTCTGATTGAGTCGACAGCATCGTTCATGCTCCATAATTCTCGTATTGATACTTCGCTTCGTTGTACCAATGTAGACTTTGCCGCAGTCACAAGGTATCCTGTAAATACCGGGTTGAGAGAGTAGGTCGACTTTGTCTTTGGTAGTTCTGATCATTTGGCCAAGTTTTTGAGTTGGCTTATAGACAGTCTCTATATTTTGGCCCTTTAGTATTCTACCAATTCTATCGGTGACCTTGGGGATATATGGTAAGATAGCTCTTCCATTGGGGGTGAGTTGTGATGTGTTATCATCACGTGTGGAAAGTCTTGGTCTTATTGCCCTCTGAATTTCCTAAGCATTATATCCGTTAGCGACGAATGCATGCTGTAGATGTTCAAGTTCATCCTCTAGAAATTCCGGCTCGCACAATCGTCGGGCTCTATCTACGAGTGTTTTTATAACTCCTCGTTTCTGTTGAGGATGATGATTGGACTGCTTGTGTAGATACTGAAACTATTTGTACAGTATGTGTTGCGCCAAACGTTGTCGTCTGGAAACAGCTCTTGGATGTTAGCCAAGAACTGTTTAGAATCACTTACTATCCCAGAAACTAAAGAGCGAAAGGGATCTGGTGGTGGAGTGGCAATTGGCAATAAGATAAGCTAGCTGGCCCGGTAAACATTGTTCTGCCTTAGAGATGAATAAAGTTGTTTTTTTTTCGAAGGAAATATAATAGGTGAAATACAAAAAAATACAAAAGTAAAAAATATACAAAAAATTTAATTGCAATGACATAGGTATGCACAGGATGATTGTTTATATATTACACAAAAGCTATCTCAGTTAATATTGGTAGTACACAAAAGTTCAAATGGACAAATTTGCAGTATATTTTGTGAGCATTCAGAATTCAGTACTAAGAATTGCATCAAGGCACCGTTAACCTAAAAATTCTATGTGAATTGTTGTTTTTCAAATGGCACATCCTGTATTTCATTTTACTAATCGGTAGAGCTCTTTCTTCTGATTTCAGATATTTATATATACTTTATTAAGGTTTTTTTCGACAGTTTCTGAAAATTAGTGTTTTTTTTTGTCTAAATCTAAAGCAGCTGTTGAATGCCACTCGAGAATGCTGTGATTTATTTATATCGAAGTTCCATTCTATGGTCACCTGATAGTCCCTTTTTAACATCATTGGACACATTTTTATGGGGATCTTTGAAATATAAAATGCCCATCCTCAGAATATTGAAAAAATTTAATTCAGAATAGAAGAAGAAATTGAGAACCTCAATATATTCAATAAATGTTAAGGAAAATCTTCAAAAACTTTAAAAAAAGATCTCTGTCTAGAAGTAAATAGGGATCATTTGAATCCCTAATTGAACTTTCAGTTAATAAATAAATAATATAAATATCAGGTGTCATTATCCACGGTTCCTTTGATATAAAAAAAATCGCATCGTTCTCGTGTGGCACTTCACAACTGCCTTTGATTCAGAAGAAAATATCTATATTCATAGAAAACTGCCAGAGATATGCTCAATGAGGTGTATATATTCGAAATCAGAAGAAGCGACATCTATTGGCGTTATTCGCAAGAAAGGAAATTATTTCCTTTTTTTTTTCAATTTCATAAAATTTTTCAGGGTTTTATGATATTTAATATTAACCCGCCGTAGAAGAATCCAACAAAAAAACTTTCATGAAAAACAGTTCATTCCATCTTTATTTATAAATGGTGTAACCAACAATATGGCCGACTGAGTTTTATATATTAAGATTTCACACCCCTACATCTGGTAATTGACAGAATGGCCCATGAGGCCATCCTCAGAATATCTGGAAAAGGCGCATGTAATAAGAGAATTAGAGGCCAGAGAGTCTGGAGTCTGGAGCTCTCTGAGTAACTACATCTCATCTGCGAACCTTCCTAGTGATGTAATGGTCAAGAAAGTAAGTACTGAGAAAAACTTCAGTACGATGCTATGAAAAAAAGATTAATGGGAGCGGGAATACACCGACCAAAATTTCAAAGAAACTACTGTTAATTGGTTTACAGATGGTTCTAAAACCAACACGGGAGCTGGCGCTGGGGTTCACGTGGCCAAAACCAAGTGTGCACTATCGATAGGCCCCTGTATGAGTGTTCTACAAGCAGAAATATTAGCAATCGAAGATGTCTAAACATCCATCTAGGGGGAAACTATCAGAATTGCGATATAGCTATTCACTCGGATAGTCAAGCTGCTATTAAAGCACTGAACTCCTATGTCATCGACTCGAAGTCGACATGGAAATGCCGGATTAAACTCGATGAGGTAGGCAAGAAAATTAAGGTCTCTTTGATCTGGGTTCCTGGTCATTCGGGAATCACAGCTAACGAAGAGGCCAATAAACATGCCAGAGAGGATGCTCGGAAACCACTCACTGGCCCAGAACCTTTCTGTGGTATAGCAAAGTATACATATAAGAAGGAGTTTCTGGAGAAGAAGTTAACTGAAAGAAAAACACTCTGGCAGAATCTCCCAGGGTTGGATCAGCCAAAAAAGTTCCTTCGGAATCTTGAAACTGCAATACAAAAAATATTTGGATCTCAGTAAGAACTAACTACACCTCCTCACTGGCTTTCTTACAGGGCATTGTCGCCTCAGAAAGCACTTGCTGAGAATGTGCGTATCGGACACTGACGAGTGTAGATTCTGTGGGGAGGAGGAAGAAACTCCTATTCACCTAGTCACAGAATGCTTTGGCATTGTAACCCAAAGGAAACAATGCTCTGGTCTAGAGACCTGAAGGAGTGAGGAACTAGCCTCACTGAAACCTTCTGAGATATTCGATTTCATAAGATCTCTGGGACTGGAAGGCGAGCTGTAAAGCTTTGTCAGGGAGCACAATAGACCATCAGGTCGCGTGGACTGTAACCCCTTCTGAACTATTAACTATCATACTGAAAACATAGATAAATAGAAAAATACATAGGGGAAAGAAATACAGAAGAATCTATAAAAAAATCATGGAATTCTTCTCAATGTAATAGATGACAAATGGAAAAAACAGCAGATCAAATCGTCAAAAACTTCGCAGACATTAATGTTGAAGTCTGAAGCGGAAACCTTAGAATAAAATATATCATATCATGACACCAGACAATCTCAGACATAAAAAGGAATGTGTAATTTTCAGCATCACGAGAAATCTTTTACCTATTCCATATAAAAATATCTTGCTCCACAACAGTTAGGGATATCGTATTCAAACGTTTTGGAAAGTATGTAATCTTCGAGAAAATCGCTGTGAAATCATTGAAATCTCAATAACAACTTTAATATATCCAATAAAAATCATTATGAGACATTTCGTCAATCTGATCGCCTTTTTTCTGAA
Source organism: Hippodamia convergens (assembly GCA_038502775.1). Classification (NCBI taxonomy): domain Eukaryota; kingdom Metazoa; phylum Arthropoda; class Insecta; order Coleoptera; family Coccinellidae; genus Hippodamia; species Hippodamia convergens. The sequence continues at coordinate 8,075,429 of CM076614.1, read as the reverse complement.
GTCTGGTTCTTTGCAAATGCTTCATGAATGTTCTCATTTTGAAATGGAGTCAGCTTATCAATAGCTTCGATTTCAAAAGAGTTTTCTGAAAATGCCAAGACGGAAATCAACAAACGCTGAGACTTATAGGGCTATCGGAATGCTACAGAGTGGCCTAACTTAAGTTGTTGTAGTGGAAAGGCTCCAAGTGAGCTGAAGTGTGATATCTCGACTTTGGAATAGGTTCAGAGAGACAGGTTCCGTGTTGGAAAGACCAAGGCTTGCTGGGTGACGCAAAATAACACCTACTCAGGATCGTTTCATCACCGTTTCGGCGAGAAGAAAGCCTACTTCTAAGTATAGAATGCTACGGAATACTTTTCAAAATGCAGATGAATTCCAAGTTTACATCGAAACCATCAGACGACACTCGAGAAAGGTGAATCTAGGTTCTAGACGTCCCTCAAGAGGAGTTCCATTAACACGTGACCATTAGCGTCAAAGACTGGAATGGGCAAACGGTATGCAAAAAAGATGTCGAGGTGTTATTGATGTCCATGAGGGCCATACATTGCATTTATTGTCTTGAAATGCTGCTTGTATTCTGTGATGTATGAACTATAAAATGAAATAGAATATTACCTTTATTAGAATGTGAAATACGCTTTATGTTGTTATCAGATGCCAAATGTGTTTTTTCGGAAACTCCTGAGAATTCATTCTGTATTAAAGAAATGCAAAACATATGTTGTTATTTATCGAGAATATTACAGTGGCGACTAGGATAACGTTGTCGATAGTTGAGAAATATGTGTTCAATAAATGTTAACTGAAATATTTTTTACTGAAACAGTGATTTAAAATAGCAATCATAGGTCATTTGCAAGAGTTTAATGTTAGTGTTTCGGACTCGACAATCCTCAAAGTATAGCTATCTAACTATTTCGCAGTGAACAATATACGGCGTATTTCACATCTAAACAAATAAAGGTAACATTCTATTACATTTTATAGTTCATACATCACAAATTCTTCGGAAATGAAATTTCGTTATTTCACTCGATTTTTCTCAACCACCCTGTGTACGTTGCCGACCTACAGGCTGAAATTGATTTCATTTCCAGCAACTTGAAATCATATTAATATGACGTTCCATCACATTATCTCATTCAAATTTTTTCTGTTGCAATTTTAGGCAATGTCCCTAACACTTGTGGAGCAGTTTATTTGGTTCAAAAGTAGTACTGATGATTCCAAATGACGATCTTTTTTCAGTGACAAAATCATTTCTTTTACCCAAAGATCTGTGAGCCTAGGCATTTCGATATTTTGAATTTATCTATGTTTCGAGATTCTTGGTTGTCCCCAACAATTTTTTTCTTTGAAAATTTTTATAGAAATTCCTGATCCATCAAAAATCCAATAAATTGAACTTCGAATGCTCCTATCGCCTTCCGCAAAAAATGCTAGGAAGTCACAAATTCGTTAAATTCACCGTACTAGGTCGAGAGTGTCGGCATCCAAATAGGATCCCCGAAAGCTTATTCAATAACTTCTGAAGCTCCAGAATGAAATCCAGTCTGCACGCTGTAATCCACATCATGCAGGTATGAAAACCTCCATTTTAATACCTCCGACTAGCTGACATAACAGTTTGATCGATGAATCGGAATGTAATACTTTGAAGTTGGGAATTTTATTTTGTTTTTTCGATATTTTTGATAAATGGGACCCTTCACTCTCCAATACGGCGGTGTTGTAATCTCTATGCGGGGTTTTCAATCTGAACAAACACAATATGCGAACAGGACTAGGGGAAATGGCCCAGTAACGCGTTTTAATTGAGTGCAGGCTCAACTGTCACAATGCATTCCGATGCTGAATCATTTTTCGAACGGAATGAATGTTAATATGGATATAAAAGCGGAACAACCTGTCGTGTTTGAAAGTTTAATGGATTTCAGAATTATGATGACGTGGCCAATAATCGAGTCTATATGAGATATTATTCAGGAAAAATGGAAAGAGGCCGCTTGTTTAATTTCACAGGCTATTTTGTCTTCTACTCTAACGAAAAACATTAATGAATGGAAAAATGCTGAGGAGAAATAGACGAGATGTAATCTATAGAAGAAGAATTTGATTGATGTGTGATTTTGACTATTTTCGTAACTTTGTCATTATTTTGTGATATATATATATATATATATATATATATATATATATATATATATATATATATATATATATATATACGTATTACGCGCCCTTACGGAGCCGAAAATGCTACACGCGACTACCCCTACTGAGCCAAAATCATTTTTACGAAGCCCGGATCGGGCTTCCTAAAAATTTGCGTGTATATCTTTCACAGAGGCTTCCTAATAGGTCAGTGAGCCTATAGACGAATTTTCGCCTGGGCCGAATATCGCCCATATAATATCGCAATATATACGCGCTTAGTTCACGGGATCCACCTGTAGGTGGTGCTCCAGTAGTTCCGTATATAAATATATACAGTTTGGCGATATAACCCCGATTATAGGAATCCCGCTATGCCTCGCTGCTATTCGAAGCCCGTAAGTTTGGCAATGTCGCATTCTATCTGAATTCGTTAGATCGTTCTCAGGGTAAAATGATTCTCCTGAAAGACTTATGGATGGAGAAATATCGCTAGGAAGGATAGGAATAATTTCTCATCGGAAAAATCAACGAATATTGGATTTAATCGTCTTCATTAGATGATACTTTAATTTATTGGTATTTCAAGCTGCGCTTTTCAAGGTATCATCTACAGGGTGTTTTTTCAAATGTTTCATTGGACCTATTCGATGAAGGAATAGTTATACGAATTCAAGATTTTGTTATTCTGTTCAAGAGTAGATGAACTCAAATCATAAAATATTTTCGAGCAAAGTATAGTTCCGTTTTTACCGGAACTTCATCACTGCCAAAGTAAACTCTGCATATTCAAACATTTTGGAATTCTTCGATCAATTTTTCACTGATTTGATGTATGATTGCTAACTGGATCAATATGAATAACAGAATAATAGATTAGGCCAGGCTTTTGTTTTTCAAATGAAATTATGAATATTTATTTGAAAATAGAGCTTCGCTTAAACAAAAAACAAATTTTTTTATTGGATGATTTTCGATTTTCGGTTTTCATGAAAGATAAACATCAAGTTTTTGTCATGACCTCGAGATAACAAATTATTATACAGTTCGAAAATGTTTATCAATGTTGGCAAACTGCGAACTTGAAAAAGTGAGTACTAAATTGTTTCAAACGAGAACTTCTTTTCTGAAGCCATGAGGAAATTAACTTAAGAAAATAATGTATGTGTGAAAAAATGGGAATTGCTTCGAATTGCAAAGTTCTTTCAATTGTGGGAAATCAATTTCTTTGGACATTGTATTTTGAATTTTACTTCCTCGAGAAAAACAATTATTGGCAATTATCAATTAATTCAACTGGTTATATTAACCGGTGAGGTGGTATTTCACTGCCATAGAGAGTGAGATGGTGTCTCAGACACCTGCAATTTTATATGATTTTTCTCTGTCCATAGCTCTTTTTTTTGGCTTATCACAATAGAATTACTATGTCATGAATGTATTCAACTAACGGGTTAGGCATTTGGTGTCACCCATTTAAAAAAAATCTGTTATAAAAGCAAAAAACATTTTATTGAAACAAGATATTGAAAAATAACGATATTAATATGTGCAATTTACGTTTTAAAAATTCTTCGCATTGTCTTGTTGGAAATGTGCAACACAAGTGACTTCCTTGATGCAAATCTATTCTTCTTATCACAGCTTGTCTTACCCGTTCAATATTTTCGGGTGTTCTGACTATACGCAGACACCTCTACAAAAATTTGATGCCACATTCCCTCTAACATCATAATCTCTTACCCACCTAAATATGTTTTGGCATTTTGGAATTCGTCCGTGTCTTTTCACATTAAATTCACGACGAAAATTTCTTTGCACTTGCACAACTGAATTATTTAATATGAATTGTTTTACTACATAAATTCGTTGATTCATCGGAAATATCTCCTTGGCCAATTGAATTGCAACTATTGACATATAATAGTCCAAGAGCTAGTGAACCTTTTGACTAACGGTTTGTCTGTAAGGCTAGAAATTTTTATAGCGATAGTTTCCAGCATGCTGAAGACGGAAATCATCGCCTGGCACCCCTCACCCCTGCACGTCATCAAGATCTATATCTTTGAAAGTGTTAAAAAAATTAAAAAAATAAACTTGTTCCTGTAAGCTTGAAACTTTCATACGATTTTGTTCGTTCATTGTGAAGTTCAAAAAAAAATTGACAGGCGATTTCGACGAGCACAACTACCTGCCAGGCGACTCGAAAAGGGTGTAAAATACGAACAAAAATGAACTTTTTTATGTAAGGCTGAAATTTATATATGTGTTCGTCTGAGGGAATGGAAAAATTAGTTTTATTATTAATCTTCATCATCATCTGATATGTCATCATTAATTTTTCATCATAAAGTACAGTCGTTTCAAGCGTAGTACACTGTGTCTTAAATTGGTTGAGACTGCATTATATCTCAGCTATTATTGAAAATAGAGTCATGCGGTTTTCGAGACCCTGTGTCACTTTTTTGTAAAACGATAATGATAATGTTCACTTTTTGAAGATGTTATTATTTCTCGGGCCCTGTATGAGAAAAAAAGTATGAAAATGTATATAATAATGTTGTTATGTAGAAGTCAGTGGCGTAGCTTGAAATTTTTATCTAATAAATGTTTTTAAGATATAGCTCGAACTTGAAATATATCAAATGGAACACCTCGTATGTTTTAACGTCAAATATTCTCATTTTTTTTCTGAATACATCGATGTATCATAACCTTTAATAAATTTGAGCGTCAACCATCCGAAAAATGTATACGGCTTGCCAATCCGGTACACTCGGTAGTCCGGCACTTTGGGACCCAGGTAACCCGCTCTATAATCCGGCATTTTATACAGCTGAACGCCGGATCATCGAGAGTAGTTTTTCCCGCTCGGCAGTCCGGACCTAACCTCGACAGTGGTGTATTTGTTTTCTCTTGTTTCATAGCGTCCCTTGACAAAATAGCGGTCTTATTTTGCGAAAGTTGGATAGTAGTGAATATCATATGAAGTTAGCTTTTTTTTCCTGTACAAATTCGACAATCCGGCATTTCCGATAATCCGGCATCAAGCGCCTACTGTATTTCTGTTTGTTTTTTTTTTTAAGTAAGACATGAATTCTTCCACACATGCATCAAAAAACCATTTTTCAGTAGATATTTTGAAATTATGTTCAAAACAGGATAAAATAAATGGGTTTAGATCACATGGCTTTTTGAAAAAGTAATGATTAAATGCTTGTGAATATTGATCAAATGCGTGGGATATTTTTTTCAACTGAAATTTATTGAAGCATAGGTCGTGTTACAGTTTGACGTTGAAATAAACATGGTGTTCCATATGAAAAATTTCATTCCGTTCCAATTCAATCTCAAAAATAATGCTTTGAAAAAATGTTTAGCTACGCCACTGACTTCTACGTAAAAATATCATTATAGGAAGTTTTAATTTTTTTTCTTTCTTATGCAGAGCCCGAGAAATAATAACATCTTCAAAAAGTGAACATTATCATTTTCGCACTGTATTCCAGAAACAAAAGAAGATGGAATATTTCTGTTTGTGGATTTAAAAGTTTTACAAAAAAGTGACACAGGGTCTCGAAAACCACATGACTCTATTTTCAATAATAGCTGAGATATAATGCAGTCTCAACCAATTTAAGACACAGTGTACTACGCTTGAAACGACTGTACTATATGATGAAAAATTAATGATAACATATCAGATGATGATGAAGATTAATAATAAAACTAATTTTTTCATTCCCTCAGACGAACACATATATTAATTTCAGCCTTACATAAAAAAGTTCATTTTTGTTCGTATTTTACACCCTTTTCGAGTCGCCTGGCAGGTAGTTGTGCTCGTCGAAATCGCCTGTCAATTTTTTTTTGAACTTCACAATGAACGAACAAAATCGTATGAAAGTTTCAAGCTTACAGGAACAAGTTTATTTTTTTAATTTTTTTAACACTTTCAAAGATATAGATCTTGATGACGTGCAGGGGTGAGGGGTGCCAGGCGATGATTTCCGTCTTCAGCATGCTAGGAACTATCGCTATAAAAATTACTAGCCTTACAGGCAAACCGTTACTCAAAAGGTTCACTAGCTCTCGTACTATAAGAATGTGTCACTTCAATTGTCTAAAACAAATTATTATTTCCATAACGCACTATGAAAAATAGATGAAACCAGATGACTTACCTTGTATTTTCAATGAAATTTTATGAATATATTAGTGAAAAATGATTAATTTTGAAAATGAAGAGCAGAAAATGTGCGGAATTGTTACAAACTTCCATTCCGTATCAACTGCCAAAAAATGAACACGAATTTTTAGGAGAATCAAAATTTTTTAGTTATTGAATGTGTGGATGAAACATTGAACGCAGAAGAAAACAATCTATCGAAACTGAAAAAAATGACAACATGTCAAAATATCACATTTTCATTCCTACTTATTTCATTCTCGCAATACATTGAATTCAAAATTTTTGACTACAAAATCAGCACACTGGCTTTGTACACATTCCCTTGCACTGAAAATATGTTTTCCTGTGAATTTTCGATGGATTCTAGCAACTCACCGTGCATAAATTGAAAGTTGCTGGGAGCCTCGATATTGCCATTTGATCTGCAAAGAAGTGATAGCGGATAAAAAATATGAAGGAGTCTACCAGACTCCACCTCATCGGCTCCGGGTTAAATCAATTTTATATCAAAATTTTTATTCCATTTCGACCATAATGTTCTCGTCATCAATTGTTGAAAAAATCTTATGATATTGAAACAATAAATAAATTGATAATATGTCTGAAAATGTTCATTCCTGCGAGCATACTGCCCTTCTTTGTTATTCATTTTTCTAAATAAAATGTTGAGAATTTTTATTTTGCAAAACAGCTGTTATATATGGAGAAAGCGCAAGAATTGTTTACATAACATGTTGCAATTTCGATATCAGATATCCCGAGTTACCTGGATAACGATAGTAAAGTTTCTCAGGATCCAGCTCAGGATCATTGTACAGGAGAAACAAAATCATTACCGTAATCGTAAAAAAAACAAATCGACGTAATGGGTTATTATCAAACTCATCCTCGGTCATCTTTTGATGATTTAGAAGATCAGAGAATCTTGTTCATTGATAATTTTTCCCCGTCCAATAAATGGTAATTTTTTGTGAAGGATTTTTACTGAAAATTCAAGAACACGAAAACTTCTTGAAACATATTATTTGGTCTGACCAAGCTAAATTAACCCAACAAGGAATAACGAACGAAACGAAGTCGAGGAAGTTCAAACTGTATTTCAATTTCCACTAACTGTATTATGCCTTGTCACAGATGACCAACTCAGATATTTCATTTGAAAACCTAGTCGAAAATTTCTTGCGTGAATTGCACCTCGCATTCAATAATTGGTACAGGGAAAATTTGCTAACACCAGAGAAAATTCGTCAAGAATATTTGAGGAATGTTGCTGGTGAAATAGGGGTCGATTTCTTCGACCGCTTCGATCTCCAGATCTTCCCCACTAGATTACTATTTATGGGGTATAATTAAGAAAGAAATTTACGCGAACGAAATATAGAACCGTTGCGAATCAAAGTATGTTAAGTTTTTCATAGTTCAGATCCTAATGAAATTGTTTAGACAACGGAGTCTGGTCGTGATCGATATGTCTCGAACTGAATGGACGACATTTCGAACGTGAATTCTGAATTGGACCTTGTTTGTATTTTTGAGAAGAGTAGAATTCGAAATGTTACCAACAAATATGTTCCTCTTGAATATTTCAGAAGATATACATTTTATGTTAGTGGTGATATTTCCGCTTATTGTATACGAAATACAAACAGGGTTTACTCATCAATATTATTCAGAATTCAATATGATAAGCGAAATATCCAGTGACAAAACTATTCAACGAAATTTAGATTCAACAAAAAATTTTTTGAAAAAAGGATTCCAAGAAAATTCACGGCATTATTTAAAGACCCTTGGTGGAGGAAAAGCGTTTCATTACTTTGACCCCCTTTTTTCCTAATCTCACCCTACTCACTGTCTATTTATAGGTTATAAGCAGGAAGAGAGTTAACTCGAATGTTATAGAGAACAGTTGCGCCTTAAAAGTTTTTAACAAAAGAAAGACATTTCGTAACAGTTAATCGCCACTTCTGTTCGTATGTTTAAGAAAACCAAAATTCGAAATATGACCGAGAAAATTGATTTCAAGCATTTCTCAAAAAATACGGATTTTATTTTAATTGTGATATCTGCACACCTACAATATCTTTCAATGCAATATATTCAATTATGACTTCTCGTTGTCATCAATTTTGAGACTCACGGTATGCACTGTAACATCTTGTCAAATTAAGGTTATCCGTGATCAAACAGAGCTTCATTTCGATTTGAAGAGTGGAAAGTGTTACTTTCAGTCCAACTGGATCTCGAAATTTCAAATGTGAATTTCGATTCCTTTCCAAAAATAATACAACGAACGGAATTGGTGGGATACTTGTATTTGAAAACAATTAATAATTGCGTACCCTTTGAAATTTTCGAAAGAAAATCTCTCCGAGATTCTAGTGTCGTTCGAGTATCTACTTTTTTATCCACGAATAGTTTTGAATAGAAGGTCTCATCAAGTATTCGCATGAAACTTATGACGTACGCAACGGACGTGAAAGCTTTTTTCAAGTAATTGACTTGAAATGACATTGAATTAAAACTGGAGAATAAAGAAAATTTTGAATTTTTTTTACTACATGAAGATTTGAAACAATATTTCACAGAAAATAATCGTAGCGTTTTCCTTATCTTTCATTCTCCGAAAAACAGCTCTCGTGGTATCCGAGGATATCAAATCGATGATGAAATGGTATCACCCTCATTGTACAACCAATGACTCAATTCGTGGCTTTAGTTGGCTGCACCTTGTGTCGCATGTATATATCTGAATATGAAACAAATCGAAAATAATACAGCGGAATAATTCAGACGCAATATTCAACTGGAATATTTTGGCAACACTGCTCGGGCTTGCCATAGACCGTGAATCATCTATTTTTTACACAAAAAGGCTTGGTATGGCATTACAATATGACAGGCTTCTAATGGGTTGTGATACGTACTCCCAAATGTATAAATTATACACACCCCCCTTGTATCACCGCACACCCTGGCTTCACTTCACCTATGTCATATGGCGGGCTTGGTGAAGATAGTCTAATGCGTATATATATATATATATATATATATATATATATATATATATATATATTCTTAAGAAATAGAGAGCTAAAATAATACAATAAATGTTGTAACAAAAAGTACCTACCTGAGGTAAAAAAGAACGGGGTATCATAACATTCTCTGTATGATACTATACAATCATACGATACTATCAACACTAGTATCATACGATACTATACAGCCAGGGGAAAAAACCTCAGCCGAAAAAACCTTCCTCCCCGTAAACAAAATAACATGAAATATTAAATATCAGGAAAATCTGGAAAGACATCAGTGTGATCATCTTCATATATACAGGTTGAGTCGGGAGGAACGGACCAAACTTCAGGTGTGTATTCTGCAGGTCAAAATAATTTCCAAAAACTCATATGTTGTTATCCGATTCTCATTTGTTTTCAAACTATAGGGTAATTAGAATATTTCAAATAAATAATTTTTTTTTATTTTATCGCTTCTTATCACAAATGCTGTAGGTGCTGATTTATTGAGTTAATAGCATTACTGGAGGACGTTCCTTTAAACATCCGAATGCAAATGAATGATCAGCACGATGGAGCTCCCGCGCATTTCGCCCGTCAGGTCAAACAATATTTAAATCAAGGGTTTCGCGGACAATGGATTGGTCGCGGTGGTCCTATTAGTTTGCCTCCAAGATCTCCAGACCTCACACCACTGGACTATTGTTTGTGGGGCTGGTTCAAGAACGAGGTATACAAAGTAAAAGTCAACACTCGGAATGCTCTAATTCGACGCATTAGAAATGCGGAATTGCTTATTAAAGAAAGACACGAATCAATCATAAAAGCAAAAAGAGCCCATCGCTGACCAAGTCGAATGTGTTTGGAGGTTAATGGCGGGATTTTTGAGCATTTATTGAAATAATGCTATAAATGAAACCATTTTAATGTAGAAAATGTTGTTTTTTCATGATGACGCTATAGTTTGAAAACAAAAGAAAATCGGATAACAATATATGAGTTTTTTTAAATTATTTCGACCTGCAGAATACACACCTGAAGTTTGGTCCCTTCCTCCCGACTCACCCTGTATATATATATTCTTATGAAAAAGAGAGCTAAAATAATACAATAAATGTTGAAACAAAAAGTACCTAAGCTGAGGTAAAAAAAAGAACGGGGTATCATAACATTCTTCGTATGATACTATAGAATCATACGATACTATCAACACTAGTATCATACGATACTATACAGCCAGGGGAAAAAACCTCAGCCGAAAAAACCTGCCTCCCCGTAAACAAAATAACATAAAATATCAAATATCAGGAAAATCTTGAAAGACATCAGTGTGATCATCTTCATGTTATCCGTCGATGGGCTCGGATACACAGATTCTTCCCAAAACGACTCGTAATTCTTAATCTGAAATGAAAAAAGACAAAAGCAGAAAAGAAACCGATTATTCAGAATAAATCGAATGCATTTTGGAAATGCATTTGCTACTTTAAAAAACATCAACATTAAGATTTCTTGGCCAAATAATGTTCGGAGGTTTATAAATATTTATGACAGAAATGTCACAAAATTTGAAAGAAATGAAAAAAACTCCATCAATTTCTCCTTTCTGAATCTGTTGAAAGTTACGAAACTGATAATTTTTCAACATAACAAGCTAAACTTGTAAAAAATCAATTAATTCATAACATTCCAACTGTCCTCTTTCACGAGGATTTTTTTTGTTGCCGTGTGGGTTTCTTGCAGAAGAATCTCTTTGATACCTTGAACATCAGTTAATTTGGAGAAGAATCACACTTGTCTTTCGAAATTCCTTCGATATTCAAATTCAAAATCCACAAATTGTAGCTCTCTGGTCGTAAGGATTTGGGAAATAAACTGTTATTATTATTATTATCATTATTATACGAAACAACTTTCTATTCCTGAAGCTGACGCAATAAAGTATTTATAGTGCAAGAGCTAGTGATCCTTTTGAGTAACGGTTTGTCTGTAATCCTAGAAATGTTTATAGCGATAGTTCCTAGCATGCTGAGGACAAGAACCATGACCTGGCACCCCTCACCCCTGCACATCATCAACCCCTATATCTTTGAAAGTGCAAAAAAAAAAAATAAAAAAAAACTTGTCACTTTAAGGTTGAAACTTTTATACAATTTTGTTCATTCATTGTTAAGTTAAAAAAAAAATTGATAGGCGATTTCGATGAGCGCAAGTACCTGCCAGGCGACTCGAAAAGGGTGTAAAATGCGAACAAAAACGAACTTTTTTCTGTTAGGCTGAAATTTATTTCGTGTTCGTCTGAGGGAATGAAAAAATGAGTTTTATTATTAATCTGATATGTTATCATTAATTTCTTCATCATATAGTACAGACGTTTCAAGCGTAGTACACTGTTTCTTAAATTGGTTGAGACTGCACTATATCTCAGCTGTTATTGAAAATAGAGATAAACAAAAATATTCCATTTTCTTTGGTTTTTGGAATACAGGGCGAAAATGAAAACGTACAGTTTTTGAAGATGTAATTATTTCTCGGGCTCTGTATCAGTAAGAAAAATATGAAAATGCTTATAATAATATGACTTCTACGTGAAAATATCATCATAAGAAGTTTTAATTGTTTTCTTTCTTATACATGGCCCGAGAAATAAAAACAGTTTCGAAAAGTGTAGATTTTCGTGTTCGCCTTGTTCCTATTCCAAAAACAAAAGTGGTTGAAAAAATTCTGCTTGTGAATTGAAAAGTTTTACAAAAAAGTATCCGCATGACTCTGTGTTCAATAATAGCTGAGATATAATGCAGTCTGAACCAATTTAGGACACAGTGTACTACGTTTGAAACGACTCTACTATATGATGAAGAAATTAATGATAACATATCAGATGATGCTGAAAATTAATAATAAAACCTATTTTTTCATTCCCTCAGACGAACACATATATACATTTCAGACTTACAGAAAAAAGTTCAGTTTTGTTCGTATTTTGAAGGCGAAATCGCCTGTCAATTTTTTTTTTGAACTAAACAATGAATGAACAAAATTGTATGAAAGTTTCAAACATAAAGCGACAAGTTTTTTTTCAAATTTTTTTAGACTTTCAGAGACTTTCAGTATGCTAGGAGCTATCGCTTTAAAAAATTTGTAGCTTCACAGATAAACCGTTACTCAAAAAGCTCACTCTTGGACTTCTTGAGTCAGACTGAATAGAAATATGAAGTGGCAGATTCATGTCGATATTGTCAAAAAAATTGAGAGGACTATTATTCAAATTCCAATATTTGAAGAGGTATGTAAGTATTTCACATTCGAAGGTTATTTACCATGGACTTGTTGAAGCCCAAATTTCTTACGACATTCTGGGATGGGGTGGAACATAAAAATATCATATGAAGAAAAAATTAGGTTTTACATAAGTGGAAAAGCACCCACCTTTCCCAGTGAAGAACTTTATCAACTGCCTGGTGTTCTAAGTCCGACTCAGATCTTCTTTCTAAAGATTCTTCATTGTGTCTTCAAATCAAAAATACAAATAGATATTGTGGAGCATAATTACCATACGAGAGGAACAAGTTTTAGGAAGGTGAGGGCAAAAAAAACGCATAGGTCAGAGGAATTTCACCGAAAGAAATGAAAAACGTGAAAAATCTGAATAATTATACAGAAAGTGTGAAAAAAATGGATGATGAAAATTGCATCAGAACTTTTTGATAAATTGTTAAATTAAAGTTCAAAATATGTGGAACCCATCTCAATGCAGTGTTCGAGTCTGTCTTTGACGTAGATTTTGTTGCCCAAATTTAGAATCTTTATCCCGATTTTGAGACCTTTTCACTCCGATCTGGACCTCCTACGATTGTGACTATAATAAACTACTGGTTTAATAGAGAGAAATAAGAGACCAAGTCTTTTATATCGACCAAGGCATAGAGTTTGTGAAATAAGGGCTAGTGAAGATGAAGTGTGTAGAGTTAGCATAAGCAGGTTGGCTCTACATGAGATCTGATAACTATTTGACAATGTGTGAAATACGGCCTCGTCTTGGCAATATTTCACATGAAAATGTTTTTGGTTGGGTAGTATTTACAACAATAATGAATCAAACGGAAGAAACTGTGGTATACTAAATCACCAAGTTCATTCAGTCTGATGAAATACATTTGTTCTGAACGATTTGGAAGAATGAACAGATTTGACATAAAATTAGAGAATAAACTGTATAATTATAAGGCTTATTCTAAAACTTGTATATCATAGCTTTCTGCACTTGTATTATGAGTTACTATTTCCTCTTCATTTATGCTATATTTTTTTTTCCAATAGGCTTCATCTTATCATTATTCATTTTTTATTATGTTCATGATGTGATATTCAAAACCCATGTTAATGAATGAACACGTCACATAATTCAAAACTTCTGAGTTCTTTTCATTTTGAAACCGATCGGACGAATAACGTAAGGAAACACTAAAGAGGAAAACCCAGATGATCGATAACGGAATGGGTTAATTTTTCGGACAATGAACTAGCTTCATCTCCTGAAGGAGAACAGACTTTTTAATTGAATCAGAAAGTGCCTTCCCAAGGGTAACGTTTCCCTTTATCTGGAATTTAATATCCGCAACCGGAACCTCCGATGTAGGTAAAAAAAAATCAGTTACGTAATTCTGTGGCTTTGTCGGACGACTCAGTTCCTGTCACTGGAAAAATAGGGGCCATTCTGAACGAACTACACAGAATGGACCGTGCAGACCGCAACTAGAGGAAAGTTTATACTTGAGTCGACCATCCGGATGGAACGTTACTGCCAACGACTGACTTATTGGTTTTTCCGACCGAAATCCAATTCTTATAAATCGTTTCTGAGGATTCGTTCCATTTGAATTATTGGATGATACATTTTATTTCATTTAAGTGGCTTTCGGTTGCTCAATTTTCTTCGACCGTACGCTGAAGAACGCAATTTCCAATAACCGCCAGAACTATTCTCGAACTAGATTTCTTTTAGGGTCAACAATATATGTTTCTCGTATCCAATCGGACTGATATGAGTAGGATTTACGAATTACATGATGAAGGCAGATTGCATTGTTTGTCACTACTAATTGACAGAATAGGACGTCGTACTAAATCGTAATTTGAAATACAAGCAGTGTGGATAGTTCTTGATCAGCCGATGAAATGGACAATACGATGGGATTAAATTTTTTTGAATCTACATGCTGGTCATGTTTGTTCGAATGAGAATGCCCAATTTTTATGTCATACTCAGTAAAACCATTTATACAATGGTATGTATCAGCACCTCAGAGATAAAGTGTGTTAAGTCACATTTTTTCAGACACGAACTATCTAGGATATTAGTAAATTCTTGCTAGTGGAACACATTTTTGAGTTCCTAGATGTGTCAAGTCTTCAAATAATGGCTGAAAACATTCTTTGAAACGATAATCGAACTGAAAAATCTCTCTTTTGTCTAATTTTCATATTGTGACTTAACACACTTTACCTCTGGGTTGCTGATATTTTCTTATAAAAATAGGAAGCTAAAATAATACAATAAATGTTGAAACAAAAAGTACCTAAGCTGAGGTAAAAAAAAAACGAGGTATCATAACATTCTTCGTATGATACTATAGAATCATACGATACTATCATCACTAGTATCATACGATACTATAGAGCCAGCATGAAAAACCTCAGCCGAAAACTCCTGTCTCCACGTAAAAAAAATAACATGAAATATTGAATATCAGGAAAATCTTGAAAGAAATCAGTGTGAGATCATCTTCATGTTATCTGTCGATGGGCTCAGATAAACAGATTCTTCCCAAAAAAGACTAGCAATTCTTAATCTGAAATGAGAAAAGACAAAAGCAGAAAAGAAACCGAATATTCAGAATAAATAAAAAAATTTTGAAATCAACCACCCATTTTAGAAATGAATTTGTTACTTTATGTATAACCTCGAAACCATATCAGCACCTCAGAGGTAAAGTGTGTTAAGTCACATTTTTTCAGACACAAACTATCTACAATATTTGATTCACATCAGTAAATTCTAGCTAGTGGAACACATTTTTGACTCCCTAGGTATATGAAGTCGCCAAATAATGGCAGTAAACATTCTTTGAAACAATCATCGAACTGAATAATCTCTCTTTTGTCTAATTTTGATATTGTGACTTGACACACTTTACCTCTGGGGTGCTGATATTGAAATTTATGAATGGCACAACTATTTATAAGATGTTCTATAGTCTCCTCATTTTCCCCACACTCACAACTAGGACTCTCAGCCGAATTCCATCGGAAGAGCATGCTATTGCATCGTCCATGGCCTGTTCTAATGCGATTTAGAACAGAACATATTCCCCTAGGAAGAACAAAACCAGGAACTCTGATGGAAGGATCAGAAATAAGATCTTTATTGAAAAAATTGGATACATTCCATTCAGATTGCCACATTCCTTTGTCGCTTCTATTCACATCAATCAGAAAATTTGATCAAAAAGGTTTACGCGACTTCAATCTGGGGACTCTATTATCTAGAATATAGGTGTGTATGGGAAATGAATTCGGAAAGGAATTGAATTTGTTCCAAAAATTCAAAGCTGTTGTCTCTGCGAATATGGGGAGGGAAAATGATTTGAGAGGATTGGTAACCAAGGAGTAGGTGTAGACTTGATAGTACCAGTAATAATCCTCATGGAAAAATTTAGTTGGGCATTTTTTTACATGAACACTGTTCAACCAAACAGGACAACAATATTTATCAGCACGAAAAACCAAAGCAAGCGCTGCTGTTCGAAGTATTGTTGCATCAGCGCCCCATGAGGAACCAGCTAGTTTCTGAAGAATATTGTTTCGAGTTTTTAATTTCAAATGCAGATCATCTAAATGGGCGTTGAAATTTAGAGAGGAATCAAGTTTGATTCTCAGGTATCTAGGATTGAAATTATGTTTTAGAGGAGAAGAACCGAAAGTTACACTCAATTTTCTATATTTCTGGTGATTGTTCAGACGAAAACACGAAAGTTCACTTTTATTTTCATTCGGGCACAAACGCCACCTCAAAATATAATTTTTCATTATCTCCAAATCTGCGGAAAGGGTCTATCTATTGTTTGAGAATTAGAGTGATGAAAAGCCAGAGCAATACTATCAGCATAACAAAATTTCTCCGCAGAAGTTGTTGGAATGTAACACAAATATGAATTGAATAGAAGAGGTGCTAAAACTGAACCTTGTAGAAGACCATTATTCAAAGTTTCGAAATTACTACTATTATTATCGACAATAACTCGGAACACTCTGTAGAGTTTATGAATGATGTGGTGAAATATTATAAAAAAGCATTTTTGAAAATCTGATTTTTTTGAAACAACCTTTTTTTGATATGTTTCTTAACATGTAAAATTCATTATGAAATCGGTTTTATTCTATTACCAGCTCGGTGATTTCTAACTGATAATTCACTTCTTGCCGACAATTGTATTTGAAAATGTGAAAGAGCTATGTAAATTTGCTCCAACGAAAGCCTGATTGACACAGGAAGATTATGTTAACGGAACTTTCTACTCCTTCTGGTCGGACCCTCCGCTGTTTGCTTTTTCCATTATACTCTCCCCACGCTTGTACTCGAATTAACTGCAATTCAGCGAGAGTAGTCCTTCCTATCTCATTCGATCAATCTTGGGTTGACAATAAGGATTATAGTTTAATTAAACGTTTCAACGCTCCACTACTCGCTGGGTAAAGAATTTATGGTGTGCTGATTTCGCATTCTCCTTTGACACTAACTGAAAATTCTCGTTTTACTTGATTTCATCATTCATGAGCAGGATAATTTAATTAATAGTTATCGATTCACCAGAGCGAATGGATGGATTTCAGCAAATAAAACTATTAAGTTACCTACGAGAGTATGAAGCTCGATATCAACCGACATGACCGATAATGAATATCATTACTATACGATACAATTCGAAATCTCATTGAGTACTCACCTTAATTATATTGGTTGTTACAATCATTCTTCTGCTCGAAGAACCAGAGAGAATAATAGCTCATTGCAAATTATCGTCCACAGTGGCGTAGTGAGAGGGGGGCAAGAGGGGGCATCATGCCCCGGGCGCTACTCATATAGGGGCGCCAAATGGTTCGCAAAACAAAAAATTGCTGGATTCAGTGGGAGTTACTGCAGCTGAACAGTACCCATGTTTTGGAATAATTCAAAACATTTATTTGTTTTCCTCACATTAAACGTTACGATAGAAAAAAATTGAAAATGCTGTGAAAAAACTGTTGAACATGTATCTGAAACATAATGCAGCGCCAGAATATAAGCGGTTAGGGTTATTGTAGATGAACTAACTACACTTCATCCATCGAGAGACGATACCGCTTCAAAACAACAAGGCGGAGTCAAATTCATCAGAACCGGGTTTAATCTTCAATGTTTCAGATTTCAGATTTTCCGTTTGTTTCCATGTTAACCATACGCTACATAGATAGATCAGATTTCAGTTCAGTCGATAAATATCTTTCGTGGTGATTGCCCATATCGGCGCGTTCAATCGAACATATTGCGTGTTATAATTTTAAAAACAATGACGAGTTCTACAGATTCTGCCCAGGAATTTACAACAAAAAAGCGATCAAAAAAACGTGCATGTAGTAGTACGGAAAAAAGCATTATAAATTATATTTATACATCGACAATGGAATCGCGTCCTGAATCTTTAATATCGGAAATAGTTGAACAGACTGCTTCTACCAGCGGAGTAGGTGAAGCTTCTGTGTACAGAATTATTAGGGAGAAAAAAAATAGTACAGCAAGATTTTCTTCACCGAAAAGAATAAGCCCAGAAAAACCATACAGGACAAAGTAGATGATTGCGATAAAACTGTTATACGACGAATTGTACATCAATTTTTTTTTCGGAACGAGATACCAACTATAGACAACGTTCTTGGAGCTGTTAACGACGAGGAAAGCTTGCCAAATTTTAAACGAAGTACTTTCCATAAACTTCTAAAATCATTAGATTTTAAATATGTACGTAGGGGTAGAAATAGTGCTTCATTAGAACGAGAAGAGATTATTTTATGGAGACGAAAGTTTTTAAAATCTATTAAAAAATTTCAGGAAGAAAATAGGAAAATTTATTATTTAGATGAGACGTGGGAAAATGCAGGACATACAAAATCTCATGTGTGAGTCGACGAAACGGTGAAATCTTCCAGGCAGGCGTTTTTGTCAGGTCTTTCACCAGGTCTAAAAAATCCATCAGGCAAGGGAAAAAGGCTGATTATTACACATATTGGAAGTGAAACAGGTTTTGTAGAAGGTGGCCTATGGGTTTTCGAATCAAAAAAAGGTGGCGACTATCACGAGGAAATGAACTCCGACAGCTTTGAAAAGTGGTTTGCGAATATTCTGCCCCTTTTAGAAGACAACTGTGTAATAGTTCTCGATAATGCTCCTTACCATTCGCAAAAAAGTGAAAAAGTAAAAGATTGGTTAGGATCAAAAAATATCCACTTCGATGACGAAATGCTCAAAGTAAAACTTTTACAATTAGTGGCACCGCATAAGACTGAATATGATAAATATGTTGTTGATCAATTGGCAAAAGTCCACAATAAAACAGTTTTGCAATTGCCACCTTATCACTGTGAGCTCAATCCAATTGAGCTGATTTGGGCTGATGCTAAAAATTTTGTCGCGGCCAACAACAAGACTTTTAAATTTGCGGATGTCAAATTTCTTTTAACTAATGCCCTTAACAACATTACTCCTGAAAAATGGAAAAAGTGTGTGAAGCATGTGCAGAATACAGTCGAAAAAAAGTCCCAAGTGTTGGGGGTGAAAGTTTCAAATTTAAGAATTTTTTCGTTGTTTGTGTATTGAAGCTGAAGTGTAGGAGCTATGAACTTTTGATGAGTTTACTACTTGCATTGTATCCTGAGAATTTTGTTCATCTACTATATCCCAAACTCAAGTTAATGAGTGTTCAAAAATACGACGAAACACTTCGGTAGTGCCCCGGCGACGCGCTTCGTTTGGCTCGTGTTGGCGGGGGCACTACCGTGCCCCCAGATTATAGCCGACTTTGTAAGTACATACATTGAATCAAAAACGACCAATAATTTTTAAATATATATTCATAAATAAATCACCCAATTGTCGTACCTAATACAGATCTGGAGAAGGCGGAGAAAGCACTAAACGGGAGCCAATGAAAATATTCATAACCTTGTAAGCGTACATTTAGTTGTTGACTTCCACTATCAGATCTCGCTGGATATGGTATAGGGAATATATTAGAACCATTAGAAAAACTAGCAGAAGATACCACTACAATTAACAACAGAAGTGAAGTTTCAATTCAATTACAAAATATACTTATTTCCAAATTCACAACTTTAGTTCATTTCTGATTTGAAATATTAAGGGAGATTGATCGTGTACGGCTTAGATTACAACGTCCTAGATTGAACGTTTCATGATCTTGAATCATAAGCGACTGAAATGGCCGAAATTCGGGACAACCTCTGTTAAAAAAGGGTGATAAGATGCTGAAATATACCCAGGTTGGGTTTTCCGCAGAAAATGAGATTTCTCTTGACGATCAAGAGAAATCTCATTTCAACAAGAAATATGTTCAAGATTAAGTGACCCTCACCTATATCAAATTTGGATTTTTACTAGATATTGAAAATTTATAACAAGGATAATGTTGACAACGAACTTGAAAAAAATTGTAAAAATTTGGGTGAATTTTATAATACTGATTTCAACGGAATAGAATTCTTCAACGAATCTCGGATGAGAGTTTCACTTCAAATACTTCTGACTGTCTCTGCTTCAATTTATAGCTGCAACGATCAATCAAAATTACTTCTGACATACCTACGATCAACGATGGGACAAGATAGCCTAAGTGACTTGGCATTTTCAAGCGTGGAAAGAGAAAATTTTGAAATGATTAACTTGGATGAAATTATTGATGAATTTGATTCATCAAAACCAAGAAAAATTCATACATAGCAGTAAGTTATATTAATACTCGTATTTTATTTATTGAATTTTTATCTCCGTGAAGATAATGAATATTTACTTTTTTATAGTTTTAAAATTTCAAAACGTTTCATTTAATATTTCTTATTGAATATATAATATGAGGGCTGAAGAACTTAGGTCAATGACCTTAGTTACAGTACAGTCATTTATTCATATGGAATGAATGATAAGTAAATCTTGAGGTAATTCTAGATGATCATTTACATTGCAAAATCTATTCTTGTTTTCTCTACTACAGTTTTTTTTCGAAGTTTGAAGTCTTGTTTGAGCCTTTGACTTTATTTATCTTATTTCATTCATTTGGTAAATTTCACATGCGATATTATATGTCTTAATGAATTCAGAAGGGGGGGGCGCTGAAAGGGTATTGTGCCCCGGGCGCGAGTTAAGCTCGCTACGCCACTGATCGTCCAATCTCTATTGTGAGTACTTTGTCGAAAGTGATCGAAAAAATTATCCTCAATAGACCTCTTACTTAGATAAATTCAAATTAATGTCAAATGAACAGCATGGATTCGGAACAGGTCGGTCAACTCAAACAACTGCTGTTTGTTTCACTGAGATTGTACAGGGTGATTCACTTATCTTGGTAACCCCAATTTTCTCAAAAACGTCCGAATATTTTTTCATTCTGTGAATCGCGTTTCGAACAAGTCAATGTCGACTTGAAATGCGCATAAAAATCTGCGGAATAAATAAAGACGCCAGGCGTCGCGGCGTTATCAAAAATTTTTTCTCCGGGGACATACCATTTTTATCATGTCATTCGAAAGATAATTTCATTCTGAACTTTTTTTCGAATACAATTTTTATCCATTCCTAACCGTTAGCGATCTGCAGAGTGTTTTTTGTTGATTCTATTCCATTTATTTTTTTCTGTATTGTAGTAGTATGCCTTTATTTGGAGACATAGATATGATTATGTGCCTTGAATTCAAGAAGGCTAGCTTTCTAGTCAATTTGCCACTTCAAATAAGATTAAATATGTGGATACAGCAAGATGGGGCTTCATGCCACAACGCTGCCATTGTCGAGAGATATTCAGATCAAGAATTCGAAAATAAATGGATTGAAACCAATGGATAGATATCGCCAGGCCTAACTCTCATGAATTACTTTCTGAGGGGTCCCCTTAAAAATATGGTATACCAAACTGATTCTAATAATTTGGACCATTTGAAAATAAAGATAAGAGACGCATGTGCCCAAGTAGATCCTTATATTTTGACCAAAGTAACTTATAATGAAATAGGGGAATGATATAACTTATGTATGGATCATAATGGCCGGTATATAGAACATATGATTCGAAATGTTTCGTTTGTTATTAAATAAAATGTTTATTGATATAAGATATAATATTTAATGAATATAATAATAGAAAAATAGTTTGTTACAAAGCCTCCGTCATTTTACGAAACAAAATCATATCTAGGTCATCTAGCCATTATGATCCATACACAAGATATATCATCTCTCTATTTCATTATAAGTTACTCTGGTCAAAATATAATTGTCCATTTATTTTCGAATTCTCAATCTCAATATCTCTTCACAATGGCAGCCTTGGGACATTGAGCCCCATCTTGCTGTATCCACACATTTAATCTTATTTAAAGAGGCAGATTGTTTGGAAAACTAGACTTTTTGAATTCAAGGCACAAAATCATATCTATGTCTCCAAATCAAGGCATACTACCACAATACAGAAAAAAATAAATGGAATAGAATCAACATAAAACACGCTGCAGATCGCTGACGGTTAGAAATGGACAAAAATTGTATTCGAAAAAAAAGTTCAGAATGAAATTATATTTCGAATGACATGATAAAAATGGTATGTCCCTGGAGAAAAAATTTTTGATAGCGCCGCGACGCATGGCGTCTTTATTTATTCCGCAGATTTTTATGCGCATCTCAAGTCGACATTGACTTGTCCAAAACGCCATTCACAGAATGAAAAAATATTCGGACGTTTTCGAGAAAATTCAGGTTACCAAGATAAGTGAATCACCCTGTATATAGGTCTATAGATGGGAGTGTTCATGTAGCTGGCGTTTTCTTCGATCTGACCAAGGCATTCGACTGCATCTTGTTCAAGTTCATACTAACCAACATGTACAATATGGGATTTACGGGAATATTCCTTGAGTCGGTGCATAGTTACATTGCTGACAGAACTATGCAGGTTGAAATTGACGATTGCTGGTCATCTAAATATGATATTGAAATGGGAGTGCCTCAGGGGGGAGTTCTTGGACCTCTCCTGTTCCTACTTTTCATCAATGACCTACCTGATTATGTAAAATCAGATAGATTAGTTATATATGTGGATGATACGTCTACAGTAATCAGAGCAGATTGTTCCCAGAATCTCGCATTCAAATGCGAACACATTATGAATAGTTTCGGTAACTGGTGTCGGCGAAACGCTATTGTTTTAAACTGTAGTAAAACTGAATGCATCTATTTCAATTCAAGGAACAAAGATACGAGACTTGCTGTCAACTGTTTGGATACAGCAATTTTATCTAGTAATTGAGTTAAATTCCTTGGTCTATATCTCGACAAAAATCTAAGATGATCACATTGACCATCTCTGCAAAAAATTGAATAAATCATTCTATGCTATATCACGAATAAAAGATTCGTCACCTATTAATGTTGTGATCAGTGTCTATTATAGTTTGGTGTATTGTCACCTATCATAATGTATTCCCATGTGGGGTAATTCAGTAGACTCAAATAGGGGCATTTATTACGCAAAAAAGAATAGTTCGAATGATGTTCCATCTTGGCCCACTTATGTCTTGCAGACCCATATTTCTGAGCTATAAATTGATGACACTTCCATGTATATATTACATATATAAATGCCTTATATATGTAAAAGAAAATTATTATGACTTTGTCAAGGTTACTGGTTTTCACGATTACGACACCAGGAATTCTGAAACTCTGAATATTCCGATTCATAAGACCTCTAAATTTGAAAACTCACCCTTTTACCAGAGCATTGAATTATTCAATCATCTGCCTATGGCAGTGATATCATTAGAAATTCGGCGTTTCAGATGTGCGGTGAAAGAGTTAATTTTAGCTAAGGCTTATTATAATGTTAATGAGTATTCGTGTGATAATGATTTCCGACTTTGATTGGAAACATTTTTTTCTTTGTTTTCTTGACTTTCCCTATACATACTGTATGTCTAAGAGCATCAATAAATTTATTATTATTATTATTATTATTATTATTATTATTATTATTATTATTATTATATTCTAACAAAAATAATGAGATGGGTTTGTTCAGTTGGATCCTCGGTTGGATCTTACTCTATGTAGTAATTCGATTCGAATCTTTTGATATTCAGTTAATAATTATCATTAAATAATACTCTCATAGTTCTTCAGGAGACACTGTTCACCCAAGATCATATGAGATATCGACCTAACTTCATTCTGTTAGGATTTTGAATTACTTGTTTTTACTTACTATCTCTGAAACGATATCCTTTAGGAAATTTTAATAATTGGAATGCTCCTATATACATCCTTGAGTTAATTTGTCAGGAGCAAAACAGTTTTGGAAAAAATTTTGTCTTGAACGAACATCAAAACGTCAATACACAAAACAATAAACGTTTCAAAGTTAATGTCAGACTTTTCTTCGGCAGATCAAATCTTGAATTCTTCGGTATCATTGATTTATCGATCTGTCCATTGACGAATTCCTAAGAAAAAGAATAAAATGGAAAACAAAAAGTTCTTTGCCTTTAGGGAGGTCACACCGAAAACATTTTTGAAACATGAATTCAAAATGGCCCTCATCAAAATGAATACAATTTTCAATTCCCAGGCTCAGAGATCTTTTATCATGAGGTTGGAGAAATGATATTAGATTTTGTCACTGAGATGAGAGATATACCGGTTTAAGCTTTATTTGGCATCATCTGTATCTCATACACCTCAGAGACAAAATTTTCATAAGAAACTTCGACATTTGAAGCAATTAGGTGTCTCTCGGAAAAACTTGCATGAAGGCCCTTATTCAGGGTCACAGCTGAACTTTCATGGAGTGAAAGAGGATGTACAGAGTTATTTTCAGCATGTGATTGGAGATGTGGAACTTCATATTGATGCAATTAGATGTCACAGCTCTGTAATTTCTACTCGGTACATTACACCTAATTGCTTCAAATATTGAAGTATTTCATGAAGATTTTGTCCCTGAGGTCTTCTCTGAATTAGGCGTGCCCGACCATCGACATACTCAATTTTGCATTTCAGTAAAAATTTTACATCTCACGACTTTTCTGCTGAGATCCTAAAGTGAAGCCCCAAGTTCATATGACTATTTATAATAACTGATAGAAGGGTTTGGGGAATATTTTATTTCACATAGTAGGAAAGGAAATTATTTGCTCATCTTCAGATGTCTAAGTCATTGAGGATCGGATATAAGTTCTCTGATAATCCCGATCGCAAAATTGCATTTACGTTTATTTTCAAGTATGTGTGTTGAAGAATCAATAGTTCCCATGGTTTACCCCAGATAATTACTATTTACCTATACAGTATAATCCGCTTATAATGACATCGTGGGGAAATGAAAAAATACGTCATAATAACCGGAAGTCACATAAAGCAGAATTTCAGGAAAATTGATATTTTTCTTGGATTCAGTTTAAGAAAAAAACGAAAAATTCAGATTTTGCTTTATTGAAAAAAATAGCTTCTCCTACAAAAAAAAAACTAAATATAAAGAACTTTTTAATTTTTCAGAACAATAATCTGAAATTTTAGTTTGCGTTTGTTTTTTTTTTCGACTTGAAATAATAGCTTCTTACACCATTGTACAACTTAGAAATGGCTTCAACGGATGTCATTTTGTCCACAAAACACCAATAATCTCTTCTAGGATCTGGAATATACTAAAAATCATGTCGGCACGCGTATCTCTGGTGTCGTATCAAACCTCATCGCATTAAAAAGGATAGGGTGGCTTCAGAAAACGATCGAGCGGTCACTGTAACCGGAAAAATTTTCGAAAAATCATGTTGTTGTATCTGAAATAATGTCATTGTAAGCGACATGTCATTATAACCGAAGTCATTAAATCCGGACCCTATTGTAAGGAGTTTTGAATGAAACCAAACTTAACACTGCATTTGCGTCATTATAAGCGATTGGGCCAGTATAGCCGACGTAATAATCTGAATTGTTATTTAAATTTCGAGAATATTTGAGAAAAATAGACTAAAATAGAGCAAATATTGTCTAATAGTCGTTGCAGAAGGCAATTCTATCACGCATGCTTTCGAAAACTCGCTCCTTCGTCGATCGTTTTCGAATTTCGCATTCGAGTTGGAATAGGAGCTCATTCTGCAACTCATTTAAGAATATACTATTATACATCCCAGTGACTTTCGCGTATTGTATCTTGGCAGATGGTGACTCACGTAATTTAATTTGAATTAATTTGAAAATTGAAAGGATCCAAGGTAAGTATTGACATCGACAAAACAAAAAACATAACTGGAAATAATGATGTAATGAGTTCATTTCAGCACTCTCTTTATGCCGAGGCCACACAGAGCGCTATGCTATAGACGCTATGGACGCTATGGACGCGATGTTCGCTAAGTTACTGGCCACACGGAAAGCTACGTACTTTAGTATATCTTTCACGTTTCGCAATCACCAGGCTCAGTTGTATTTGACGATGTTACCAAGCACGGTGCCATGGGATAGTGATAGCGATGACGATGAGTTGCTTTTATTGTTTTCGTTGTGCAAAAATGAACGTAAAAGAAAATGGGTCCACGAAGTGAACAAAACGAGAAAGGATTTCGGTGAATTTCATCATCTCGTAGTTCAGTTGCTAGAAGAATATTTTCGAATGAGCCCGCAGCAGTTTGACCAATTGTTAAGCATTATTGAAAAGGATATTGAAAAGCGACATTATCCTTCGACACTACACTGAAGCGAAAATCACCGCGGCAGCCCTCGCGATGTGTTGAATATAGCCGAGAATCAAACATCGAGCCACGTGGCTTGGATCGCGAACATAGCGAATATAGCGTACCAGTATCGGTGTGGCCGCCTACGTTCAAAATAAAGTTGGCTAATTTTTGGATGCATCGCGAACGAAGCGAACATAGCGTACGTAGCGCTCGGTGTGGCCTCGGCATTAGTACTGTAATGAATTCGTTACGATACTGAGACAGAGATATATAGTTCGTTTCAAAATGATTGTCATCAGAGCAAGCTATGGAATTCCCGCCGGGGCTTTATTTCTAGTTACAAAAAGTAACTAAAAATTTCTGTGTTCATCATAGATTGAAATATATCAATATAACCTATTAAATGATTGAATATATTTTTCAAGGCAAATAAATTTGAAGAATTTTTTGTGAAATTATATTATTTTCATCATTGTTGTATTGAAAAATTTTCAAACTTAGCTTCAATTGCAATAGAGAAACAAGCTGAGATAGATGATGACTAAAATATACACACCCATACAATTTCGCTGTAGATCAAGCATTAGGATTTGGAAATTCAGGATTGATAATAAAAATAGCGTGGAATGCTTCAACATGAAATCTTGCAAGATTTCGAGGAATTCCAATGTAGAGAGAGTTCGTTTTTCATGAAGCCCCTTTGGCAATCTTTGCATTCTTGATGACTATCGAAAATTCAGCCAAGTGCTCGCCCAGTGTTTTTTTCTGAGTATTGTGGAACAAAAAGTACAAAGCTGACCTGACTTTACACTTTCATAGCAAAGTTGTTGAAACAAATAGAAACTATTTGTTGACAAATTGTGAATCATTTGAAGTATGAAATGCTATAAAATGGATCACTTATTATTTGTATTTATTGATATGTACTGTCCATTTCATGATTCATTAAATAATATACCAAATGTTGATTTTGATTAAAATTCAGTTACTTTTCAGGCAGTTCAAAAAAGATGTACAAACCAATTTATCAATTGCTTTTTATTTTAGAAAAAATAACATCGTATGTCTCTTTGAAGGTATAATAATGTGGAATAGGTTTCCATCCACTGCTCACTCCTGATTGTAATGACTCGTCTTGCCTTCTTTTTTCTCCAAAATTCATCAGACAGGTCTAGGTGAAAACTGAAAATTTGAGACTCATTTATTTATCAGAAAACACCCCGAAAAAGTAAATGATTGTTACCTGAATAACTAGCAAAACGCGATTAATACTGGCAGAAATACCTGCTGAATTGTTGAGAAAAACTCCCGACGATAAACTACTGCACGTTCCCTTGTAGTTAGGCGAGGCGAGAGGTATCTTGATGAATTCCAGCCATTTTCAATTCGGTAATACTTGATAAATATTCAAATCCAAAACTAATTTGTCGATTTAATCAAGAACATAAGCATACAGAAATAAATTCGAAATATATTCAGGAGGTTAATTCAAACTCTGAAATGTCAAAACTTAGTGTTTTCAATCAACACCAACCTAAATCCCAGAACTCAAAAGTTACTGATGGGATATTACCAACATATTTTCGAGATTCTACCGCCGCTCGAAATGCCAATCATTTTGAAACGAACTATAACTATTTTCAATTTATCCATATTTCGACGTTTTAACGACACAATGAAAATTAAATTGTGAAGTATTGAGTTGAAGATGGGAATGAACGAATGCTATCTGCCCAAGTATTGCGGTAACACATAACGCAATAATTGTTGTTCGATTTCGGACGACCGATCAACTCGATATTTATTGGCCGTTTGAAAGCTAAAATAACCGCTATCGATACTGCCTGCAGTAAGTGTCATTAATTATGTCCGAAGAGAATTTGTGTGGCTGTATAACTTCCGGTTGAAATTTTCGATCAGGACGGTCCAACGTATATTTCATGATGAACCAAATCTGAATTTGACAGATAGTCGAATGAAACTACCAATCTATTCTATGGCAGTGAAGATTCCGTTTTAAATTTTGAATGTATTTTCCGAACGAATGACGTTTTTGTGAACAGTACCCAATTCGATACAGCGATGGTAAATATAGCTGTCTGCGAATCCATATACCGACGTAATTTAACTTTGAATTATTCAGCTGATATATAACATGATTTAAAAACCCTTCGAAAAATGGAATGATATTTTTGAATTGAAAAATTTTTAATTCACCATCCTGATTGAAAAAAAAAATATTCGAGATTGGTTTCATGACATACTATAGTCTGTTCAAATGTAATAGGGACCGAGGTAAACAAACAGAATTGTAGAGTTTGCGCATAGACAATTCTATCATTAGTCAAACAGTCATTAATCCTATTCTTTTGTCGTCTTAAACAGACTGCCAGGATCGTACTTGTGACGGAATGTTGATAGTATTGAGAAGAAACGATAGAATCCTTTAAATCTGCAAGTTTCTATTTTCACTTTCTAGTTTTATAGGAAATCTCTTCGAATAATTCACGAAAGGTGTTGTGTATTTAATTCGAAGAATTCTAGTTAGTTGAAACTGTAGGAATGTGTTCATATTTGTGACTTTTTTATTGGATCTCAGCATATTTTACAGATTACGAAATTCGAATTGATTTGATTTGAAAATTGAGAGGATCGGAGGTCAGTACTGACAACCACAAAACGAAAAATATAACTGAAAAAATTGCTGTAATGAGTTTCATTTCAACACTACTATTAGTACTGTAATGATCTGATTACGTTACTGAAATGGAGATCATTACATTGGATAGCAATCTCATTTAATTATGGTATCCGCGGCAGACGTGATTTTTTGCTAGAGCATCATAAGCAATTTTTATATTATCAACAACGTCAAGTTGAGAATTCGTGGCGAAAACTTTGAAGAAGTCGAATTGTGGACAAACTCGATGTTCCATATATAGAAAAATCAGTCAATATAGTTTGTTTATCTCCACTACCGGAAAAAAGGATATGGAGCAGTATAAAAATTCATTTCAAATTACTGCGAAGCAAGATTTGATTGGGATTTATTAAAGAACAGAAAATTTTCTATGAGGTTCAATAGATTGCATTGTGCTGCACGTTATTTTGCCCAAAGAAAGCTTCAGGGAAATATTCAATTGAATATTGGAATTCCATAAATCCTCAGAAAAATCGTACACTTCGATCAAATTGAAGTTTTCTCGTCCAACTTATTGCACATTCTTATTTCATAATATTCTGGGGAATCATTTCAATGCATTCTCGAAAGAACAGTATTGATTGAAAAAAATTTATTCGGATTCAACGAAGATGAACACTCAGCGTAATTTACAGAATGTTTTCGAAAGTAATCCGTTTTTCTGAATACTCATACTTTTACAATTCAAAATATGTCTGAAGTTCGAGGACTTCAAAATGTATACTGGATACTCTTTCAGAAAAACGTCGGTTATGTTATTAGCAAATATTTGAGTTGATGTATTAGATGTCAAGAGACATAGCGGATGGAAATCCGCTAATATCGCGGATGCTAATATTGCGTCGCTGGGGCCTCAAATATAAGAAAAAAAAATTTCATGCAATAAGACCCAGCCTGAAGTCTCTCGCACTGCTTCAACAGTGACAGAAAGATCTGTTTGATATGAAAGATCTGTAGAGTCAGAAAATGTAATAAACTTCGAGAAGAAACGATAAAACGTGTTTTAAAATATCGTTAATATTGTGAGTAATGGTAAGATTTTTTTTTCGTAAGAATTGTAAGAATTTTTAAGAATTGTACTCTTAATATTCATTTCAATTAATATCACCGGATTATTGTAATATGTTGAGGAGGTCAAAAGTCAAGATTTCTTAATAATTTTCAATCTTTATTTCCTCAGGGATGTAGACTGACATCATTTCCATAGTGCATAGAGTAAGAAAGATAGGAAACGCCCTTATATCTGTGCTACTAAAATCCGACTACGACTTTTGGCTAGTTTCTTACTTTTGACACCTAGATGACGCTGAAAAGAAAATTCAGTACAGAAAACCATTTTAATAGGCGCGAAATTCGTATAATACTTCTCATAAATTTCCATTGAATGGAGTATTCTTTGTCGAGCTTTTGAAGAAACATCCTGATCGATAAAACAAAAGCAGGTCTCCGCTTTCTGATTAGGATGGTATTTTTCATCTACACATTGTTTTGAATCAAATGAAATCCGATTCTGTATTTTTTCTATGTTATTTCAAATGATTATGTAAAATCAACTGCATTACAATAATAACGAAATTGAGAACATTTCAAAAATTTGTTCACATATTAGAGAATTATTATAACAATTTCAAGGACTTATTCATACAGAGAACTCTCGATAAATCGAACATCGATAAGTCGAACAGTTGTTCTGGACCCGATTCATACATATCTTACCCAGTGTATTTTAACCTCAATGAGTCTAGAGGGTCTAGTAGATAAGTCGAACTGCTGGAAGGTTCGTCAAGAGAAGCTCCACCTCTATAAGTCGTTCTTCCGACCACCATTGCCTCTATAAGTGGAACTTTTTGATATAATGAATGAGACCGAAGAAGATTCGGTTAGCAAACAAATCACCACACGTGATGAATATCAAACGATTTTTCGACCTCTAAGGACATGTTTCCGGTGCTCAGACGTTCGTTTCTCATTGATGATGATTTCGTGTTTACCTGAATTTCTCTCTCAATGGAGTGAAGTCTCACTTGAATACCTCGAATGTTTGGTGAGCCGAACAATAGATAAGTCGAACAGTTTTTTTGGTCCCTAGGGGTACGAATTAACGAAAGTTCACTGTGTATCAATTACAGAATGTTTGAACAACAATAAATAAAATATCACAGGTGTACAGCGAGACCTGTAGGTCAGCCCAGCACGGGTTTCTTATGCGTTATCCAGAACAATATATTCTTGCCCCGAAACCTCTATCTATTTGACAACACTTAAAAATAAAAAGCAATGAACAAGACAGTTACATGATACCAGTTTCAGAACTTACATTTCCATTCTCTTGGGTAACGAAAAGAATGCACATTCAAGTTTATTCTTTCTATTATTTCTTCAATTAATCACCATGCATTTCGAATATAGGCCAGTTTTAACACAAAATTTATAACAGAAAAACACACAAACCAAGATTATGGAGTGAGCTAGGTGCTACTCTTGTAGATTTCGAGTTATTTCAGTGAAAAATACGCGAGAAAATACAATCATCATTCAGCAAGAATATTTATTCAAGTATTTCTTTCAAAATTGACAACAGCCTACTAAAAATCTCTCCATAATCTATGCACAATAGACCCTAATTGAACCAAAGATTATAGAGTTAGAGAAATAGGAAACGCCCTTACATCTGTGGTACTAAAATCCGACTACGATTTTTGGCTAGTTTCTTACTTGTGACACCTAGATGGAGCTGAAAACATAATTCAGTACAGAAAACTATTTTAATTAATTCGAATTATACTTCTCATAAATTCCCATTAAATTGAGTATTCTTTATCGAGCTTTTAAAGAAACATCCTGATCGACAAAACAGAAGCAGAGCTCCGTTTTTTGATCAGGATGATATTTTCCATCTACATATTGTTTTGAATCAAATGGAATACGCTTCTGGATTCTGTATATTTTTATTTCAAATGATTGTGTAAAATCATCTACAATACAATAATTGTGAAATTGAGAACATTTCAAAAATTTGTTCACATATTAGAGAATTATTATAACAGTTTCAAGAGTTTATTCATACAGTGAACTCTCGATTAAGTCGAACTGCTGGAAGGGTCGTCAAGAGAACCACCACCTCTATGAGTCGTTCTTCTGACCATCACAGCCTCTATGAGTGTAACTTTTTGATCTTATGAATGAGACCGAAGAAAATTCGGTTCGCAAACAAATTATCCAGAACAATATATTTTTGCCCCGAAACCATTATCCATTTGACAACACTGAAAATAAAAAGCAATGAACAAGGTAGTTACATGATACGAGTTTCAAAACTTACATTTCCATTCTTTTTGGTAATGAAAAGAACGCACAAACCAAGATTATGGAGTGAGCTAGGTGCTACTCTTGTAGATTTCGAGTTATTCATTCAGCAAAAATATTTATTCAAGTATTTCTTTCAAAATTGATATCAGCCTACTAATAATCTCTATATAATCTATGCCAAATGGACCCTAATTAAATATTTTAACCATAGACCGATTACTTTTGAAAAACAGATGTCGCTGACATCACTGTAGTCGCTTCGTTTCCCCTCTTTATACTCTATAATCTTTGAATTCAACCATAACCCGATTACTTTCGAAACAACAGATGTCGCTCACATCACTGTAGTCGCTTCGTTTCCCATCTTTATACTCTATAATCTTTGATCCTGTCGTTAAGGAGAATAGTACCTCGTTTGTAACTTCCACTCACGCTTGTCAAAACAGCTTCAGAATGGGTTACTTTCAACCCACCCGAGGATGAAAAAGTTATAGACTCAACTAGATGAAATCCGAGGAATATTCGGGATCTCTGGTGATATCTCGTTCGTAACCTAATCAAAAATTATCTGCTTTTCTCAGCCTACCGAATTTATAGCGGAATTGTCATCATTCTCGGCCCTATTGTTTTGATTTAAGGCCTCGCGAATGCCCCCCTGATTAGAAAGCCGGGAATTTGATGGAATTTTATTTCTGCGGAACAGCAGGGGAACATTACTCCTTATCACGGACTCCCGAGAAAGCAACTGAGGATATTACTGGCGCGAGCTGAGAGGTATGACCGAGTGGTTAAGACGTTCATTCCGCCGCATTTGCCGAAATATTTCCAGCCCCGGGTCCCATAAAAAATTCATCTCTTTCATTCGCCTTTATGAGTAACTTCGTTTTGTTGAACAAGATCGAATGGAGGCGTTTCTGCCTGAGCCTTAAATGTGTTGACCCGTCAACGTGTGTCAAGATGGATAAATTGTTCCCTTGATCCCTAAGATCTTCCAAGGGAATGTTACCGTCTGGAATTATTGCACACTGTTTGATGAATATAAAATAAAAAAAGACTATAAAGACATTTCGAAGCATATGGAACAGGTTTTCCCTGAAAACTTAATATGGATTTTCTCTCCTAGTCTCTGAAACAAGAAACAATTTGAACATTTTTTTTAATAATATAAGAAAGGCCCCTGCGCAAAAATTTGAGCACTAATTTGAAGAAATTGTTGCCTAACAATGAACAGAAAGAAAATGAAAACACCTTGAAATCTTGAGCGTGACGTTTTGGAGTCTAAATCAGACAATAATTGATTTTCATTCAACTTTGTAGAATCGTGACAATTTTCTTGATTTTCGGATTGACATTTGTCAATATATGATGAACATAGATCAATGTTGATTACTAGATGTTGATATCGTTATTTTACTTCGAAATTTCCCGAAACCAGTTCTTTTTCAATGAATCCATGCAAATTCGATCTATTCCTACTGAACAATTAGCCTCATCCAACAAAATACAACCTGTTTTTGAAACATAGATGAATTCAAAATAGTAATAATCGAAATGAATACCAATTTTCTTAAAAACATCAGGCTTCACAGTCACAAAAAGAATTGGGCGTTTCCATCACTTTGAGAAACTAGCAAGCGAGCCCTAAATAGAGCCACTGCTAAAATCTCATTCAGTGAAAGAGGAAGTAAAGATTTCTTTTTTTGCATTTGATTGGAGATGTGAAACTTCATTTTGACGCAATTGGATGTCACCACCTTAGTACTTTGTAATATTTTACTCATTGCTTCACAACCAATTGCTTCAAATTCTGAAGTTTTTTATGAAGATTTTGTCCTGAGATGTGCGGGACACTGATGAGGCCCAACAAGGCCGAAACTGGTATGTCTCTCATCTCAGTGACAAAATCTAATATCATTTCTCCAACCTCATGATAAAAGATCTCTGAGCCAGGGAATTGAAAATGGTATTCATTTCGATGATTACTATTTTGAATTAATCTATGTTTCAAAAATGTTCTCGATGTGCCTTCGTAAAGGCAAAGAATTTTCTTTTTCTTAAAAACATCAGGCTTCACAGTCACAAAAAGAATTGGGCGTTTCCATCACTTTGAGAAACTAGCAAGCGGGCCCTGAATAGAGCCACTGCTAAAATCTCATTCAGTGAAAGAGGAAGTACAGATTTCTTTTTTTGCATTTGATTGGAGATGTGAAACTTCATTTTGACGCAATTGGATGTCACCACCTTAGTACTTTGTAATATTTTACTCATTACTTCACAACCAATTGCTATAAATTCTGAAGTTTTTTATGAAGATTTTGTCCTGAGATGTGCGGGACACTGATGAGGCCCAACAAGGCCGAAACCGGTATGTTTCTCATCTCAGTGACAAAATCTAATATCATTTCTCCAACCTCATGATAAAAGATCTCTGAGCCAGGGAATTGAAAATGGTATTCATTTCGATGATTACTATTTTGAATTAATCTATGTTTCAAAAATGTTCACGATGTGCCTTCGTAAAGGCAAAGAATTTTCTTTTTCTTAAAAACATCAGGCTTCACAGTCACAAAAAGAATTGGGCGTTTCCATCACTTTGAGAAACTAGCAAGCGGGCCCTGAATAGAGCCACTGCTAAAATCTCATTCAGTGAAAGAGGAAGTACAGATTTCTTTTTTTGCATTTGATTGTAGATGTGAAACTTCATTTTGACGCAATTGGATGTCACCACCTTAGTACTTTGTAATATTTTACTCATTACTTCACAACCAATTGCTATAAATTCTG
Organism: Hippodamia convergens; assembly: GCA_038502775.1. NCBI lineage: Eukaryota > Metazoa > Arthropoda > Insecta > Coleoptera > Coccinellidae > Hippodamia > Hippodamia convergens. The sequence goes on along the minus strand of CM076614.1, from coordinate 8,040,205 downwards.
AAGTTTTTTATGAAGATTTTGTCCTGAGATGTGCGGGACACTGATGAGGCCCAACAAGGCCGAAACCGGTATCTCTCTTATCTCAGTGACAAAATCTAATATCATTTCTCCAACCTCATGATAAAAGATCTCTGAGCCTGGGAATTGAAAATGGTATTCATTTCGATGATTACTATTTTGAATTCATCTATGTTTCAAAAATGTTCTCGATGTGCCTTCGTAAAGGCCAAGAATTTTTCTTTTTCTTAAAAATACAACCTGATTGTTTGATTCTGATTTCTGAAGGTCTCGATGTGTCTCTTGTATAAGATTTTCCACAAATACAGGAAATATTGTAACTAAAATTTCTTGCTTTTTGGTTTTCATTCGAAGGTTTAGTTTTTGTTGATGAAGATCGTAAAGCATTTCTTGTTTTGAAAACAGTTCTTATGTTGAATTTAAAACCAATTCTTCTAATTTTTTTCATGTCCATGAACATCAAATTTCTTAAAATTGGTTGTTCTTGATGGTTTGTTGTTGGTACTTGATTGTTATTATCCTTTTGACGCAGAATTGTTCTCTGTTAATTTGAAAAAGTTTTTTCTATATACTGATAAGAATATAAGAAACATTCTTGGAGAGCATGTAGTGCCATTTGCCTTATACATTCGTGAAAATCTCAATTTTATGGACGATAATGCCAGACCCCATCGTTCAGGAGTACCTTGAAGAGGTTGAAGTCTCTCGAATGGAATGGCCAGCAAGAAGTCCAGATCTCAATCCGATTGAGCAGGTTTGAGACAACCTCAATAGAAGGCTGAGAAGTTCAAAAAATTATCCAGCTCCTGTCAATGACTTAGGAATCCAACTCGTAGAAATCTGGGATGGATTAGATCAGAATTCAAGATCACTCATTTTGAGTATGAACCGTCGCTTCTGAGCTGTAATTAACGCAAGAGGTGGAAATACCAAGTATCAAATAACTTATCACCATTTCAGTATTTTGAAAATTGTTCATTTTTCTTCTTTCACATAAGATTCGGTTAAATTCTGAATTTTTGTTCAATTTGATGTGTCTTGTTTCGTTCAAAACCTTCCAGAGAAAACAAAAAATATAAGTTATGAAGTCAATGTAAAGTTAACTTTGATTAAAATTGAGATTTTCAGAATGTGCGTTAATTTTTTTGCGCAGTGTATTATTGTCTGCATCTAATTTCTCATCGACTGTTTCTCATTCAGATAATCCTTTCATACCGTTGATTACTAATCCCATTGTTGCCTGTATATATATATATATATATATATTCTTTTGAATAAGAGAGCTAAAATAATTCAATAAATGTTGAAACAAAAAGAACCTAAGCTGAGGTAAAAAAAGGAACGGGTACCACAACATTCTTCGTATGATACTATAGTATCATACGATACTATCATCACCAGTATCATACGATACTATAGAGCCAGGAAAAAAAACCTCAGCCGAAAAAACCTGTCTCCCGTTAAAAAAATAAAATAAAATTGTTGTATCTGAATATTCTATATAGAAGGACATCACGATCAGCGGGACAGCTCTTCGGAGGAAGGATTTCCAAACACAAACTCCAACCTGAAAATAAAAAAAGCCAGAACAGCAAGAGAATTCAATTTATACTTCAACAAATTGATCTGAAATTTTCAACCCATTGCAAAAATGAGTATGATATAATGTGTATGGCTCTAATGCCATCTAATACATACTGAAGTCAGAAATGTTCCGAATATTATAACAAGTACGATAATGGATCTTCGGTCAGAACCCCTGCACTTGCTTATTGAGTGTTGAAACTTGAAGGCAAGAATTCACTTCCATAAAATCATGTATTATGCATGTTCTCCACCTCGGATATTATTGATTGTACAAATACCGGGGCACATAGAAATATTTCTTTTTCCAGCAGTTTATAGGATTAGGAAGAAACTTATTTGAATTTCAGATTAAGTCAGAACACCGAAATATTCTGTCGACTGATTAAAATTCAGTGCGTTTCCAGGTTGGTCGAAAACCTTATTATGATGTTAAGTAAAAATTCCTGAATTTCATCATGGGAGAGAGAAACATAACTCAAAGAATTCATCATGTACCTAACTACCCGAGCAAAGATGAATATTCCGGTAAAAAGTTGATTTATGATATGAATATGCAGAATTCAACATTCCAGATGTGAAGTAAGGATCATTTTCATTTCAAAAATCTTCACATTCATGAGCTCTGGAGTATATGTAGTCAGAACGAAATATTCGTGAAAAGCTGATATAACAATGAAGTATTGTCGTAAAACGAGTCTCTATCACAGTATATTCATGAGGACTTCATGTATTTCTGCTTTGGAAGCCATACACCTTTCATTTTATATAGACCGTTTGAGAAGTGTGACAAAAACTTGAATGATTGAAATTTTTTCCAATGCTTTTGCCTTCTGATTTGATGAGAAAAAAATTTGAGAGTTGCCTTTGAGGTACTCACTTTTACATCAGCGGTCAATATTGATTTTTCTGAGTGACACTCAAAATACACTGCCTAAAAAAATTACGTTTGGATTTTGCGAGAGAGCATATCCATTGGGAAGAGGCCGATTGGGAAAGAGTTCTCTTCACAGATGAGTCTAGATTCTGCCTCTTCCATTGTGATCATCGTTCCCTTGTATACAGACGTCCACATGAAAGATATACTCAGTGCAATTTCCTGAATACTACTGGTTTCGGGGAGGATCGATTTTGGTATGGGGTGGAATATCTTTGAATACTCGCACAGACCCAGTGGTCGTTGATAATGGAGCTTTGAATGCTGATAAGTATATAAGGAACATTCTTGAAGAGCATGTAGTGCCATTTGCCCTATACATTGGTGAGTCTCCCGAATGGAATTGCCAGCAAGAAGTCCAGATCTCAATCCGAGTGAGCAGGTTTGGGACAACCTCAATAGAAGGCTGTGAAGTTCAGAAAATCATCCAGCTACTCTTAATGACTTAGGAATCCAACTCAGAGAAATCTAGGAGGGATTAGATGAGAACATTTTAAGATCACTCATTTTGAGTATGAACCGTCGTTGACGTGCTGTAATTAACGCAAGGGATACAAATACCAAGAATAAGATCACTTATCAGCATTTCAGTATTTTCAGAATTGTTAATTTTTTTTTTCACATAAGATTTGGTGAAATCCTGATTTTTTTTTCATTTAATGTGTCTTGTTTCGTTCAAAACCTTCCCGAGAGAACATAAAAAATAAGTTATTAAGTAAATGAAGAGTTGACTCAATATTCTAAAAAACATCCCATTCTTAGATACACTACCAGAAATAGAGTCGAATGAAATTTCGGTCAGAATGAATAAATCATCCTGTATATTGGCAAGGAAAGATAGGAGACATTTGCAAGTGATGCTGACGGTTAGCCTGTATATGGTAGGAGTATATAAAGTTCCTCGTGTGGCACCATGTATGTACAAGTTAAAGACATTTTTTCATAAAAGACTAGTTCTCACCATAACCAACACAAAAAATAAGATTTAACGAAATTAATTGAGACGCTCACGCGTGATTCCAAAAAAGGTTCAATTTTTTTTCTCATTATCTCCCGATATGATTGTCACGAAACTCCTCTCAATCATAAGGGTGCTGACAAAATCGTGATATCGCCTATTTGGAACATCTGCTGCATTGAAAATTACTTGTATCTCATTTGATTGTATCACAAATCTGATAAGGCAAGTCATTCTCATATTGATTTACCGAATTCTGCACGAAGGAGAAACTTTTCCTAATATAATTCTGCACGAGCATTTATTTTTCATCTAGATTTAGATACCTCATATTTTTATTTGTTTGTATTCATGGAATTTTCCATTTGAACGTTTTCGGACTATTAATAATCGAAGTTCTTTCCTAAATTGTGAATCCTGTGGATTATATTTTAAGTTCAAGTGAAGGTAATATTTTGCTTTTTGTTATATTTTATGTGAAATATTGAGATGAGCACTATTCAATTTTGAGTGCTTTTCAGATCATCTGGCAAGATGTTTACTGAAGGTTCCAATTCTATTGATTGTCAAGGTAAAATTCATTGAATTGATTGAGGCTTTCGCGGCCATCGTTCAATGTAACCTGTTCTCTCGAGCATTTAGGCCGTCGTCGTAGATTAGTTTTCGACGTTTCGCCAGTTCGAGTGTCTGGCATCTTCAGGTGTCATATTTCAGGAGATGTTCTCACTGGACTGAACTGCCTGAATATGAGTTCAAGTGAAATAATTCAAAACATATGAAGCATTGTTTTCAATTGAAATCAGTTCTCACTCTTGCCTGTTCTCATGCTATAATCTTCTGGTCGGAAATGGTGTGAGCATACTCTAATATGTTTAGATATAGGTTTTTTCCATTATCAAAACATGCTCCCAGGATTTACGTCTATTGAATTCTTCTACGATTTTGGTTTGTTGGGAAAATGAACGTTTTGCTTTTTACAACGAAAATTGGCTATAGGATTCCTTGATTTTTTAGAATTACATCCATATATACAACAATCATATCTTTCTGGGCATATCTTTCTATTGCAATTAAAACGTGAAAATACACGAATAAATCCAGCTTTCACGTACTAACTGTCAAAACGATACTCGTTTCGGGCTCAGTTCAAGCTAACGCCGGCGGTGTTGTATAGAATTATGTTCTGCTCGATAATATTTTCATATTATAATGAAAGAATATCATTCCTCGAAAAAAAAAATTAAAAATATTTTTTTTGACCAGGATTTTTTAAACAACCAATCTTAAATATACGAAATTTGTTATTGAATATGTTTTATTTATTCTATTATCATCTCGGAAAGGTCGATGTAGGTTAGGATTTCCTTTTTTGTCACCATTTGTGAGGTATAAGAAACGCGACCTTGAAGTTGCCGTCATGTGGAACAATCCTCGATTCGATTATGTAGAGGATGGTCCTAGATTCTTCTTAGTTGCCTTATTTATCTCTTTAGGCTTAAGTAGAGAACATTGCATCCATCCTGTGAGGCTTATTGCATTCGGTAACCGTGGCCAGTTTACTCCCGAATAGGTGAACACAGTATGGGAGAGGGTTAATTTACAGGTTCAAATGTCCGAAGACCACGACAGGGTAAATTCAAGGCCTCCTGTTGTGGCAAGAGGCCCAGCTCTTACCCCAGCCCATCGAAGGGCGCGTTTGGATTTTGCGAGAGAGTATATCCATTGGGAAGAGGCCGATTGGGAAAGAGTTCTCTTCACAGATGAGTCCAGATTCTGCCTCTTCCATTGTGATCGACGTTCCCTTGCATACAGACGTTCACATGAAAGATATGCTCAGTGCAATTTTCTGAATACTACTGGTTTCGGGGGAGAATTATATAATATAAGGAACATTCTTGAAGAGCATGTAGTGCCATTTGTCATATACATTGGTAAAAATTTATTTTTATGAACGATAATGCCAGACCCCATCGTGTGCGCATCGTTCAGGAGTACCTTGAAATGGTTGAAGTCTCTCAATCCGATTGAGCAGGTTTGGGATAACCTCAAAACAAGGCTGAGAAGTCCAGATAATCATCCAGCTACTCTTAATGACTTAGGAATCCAACTCGGAGAAATCTGGGAAGGATTAAATCAGAACATTTTAAGATCACTCATTTTGCTGTAATTAACGCAAGGGGTGGAAATACCAAGTATTAAATTAGTTATCAGCATTTCAGTATTTTGAAAATTGTTCATTTCTCTTCTTTTACATGAGATTAATTGACATCCTGAATTTTTCCTACATTTAATGTGTCTTGTTTTCTGAGAGAACATAATGTGCGTTAATTTTTTTGCGCAGTGTATTATCAGCTCGGAAAGGTCGATGTTGGTTCGGATCTCCTATTTTGGCACCATCTGCGAGGTATGATAAACGTGACCTTGAAGTTGCCGTCATGTGGAACACTCCTAAATTCAATTTCATAGGGATGGTCCCAGATTCTTCCTAGTCGCCTTACTTATCTCGTCAGGCTTTAGTAGAGAACATTGCGTCCATTCTGTGAGGCCTATCGCATTCGGTAACCGTGGCCAGTTCACTCCCGAATGGGTTAACACAGTATGGGAGAGGGTTAATTCACAGGTTTGAATGTCCGAAGACCACGACAGAGTGAATTTAAGGCCTTCTGTTGCGGCAAGAGGCCCAGCTCTTACCCCAACCCATCGAAGAGCGCGTTTGGATTTTGCGAGAGAGCATATCCATTGGGAAGAGGCCGATTGGGAAAGATTTCTTTTCACAGATGAGTCCAGATCCCTTGCATACAGACGTCCACATGAAAGATATGATCAGTGCAATTTTCTGAATACTACTGGTTTCGGGGGAGAATTATATAATATAAGGAACATTCTTGAAGAGCATGAAGTGCCATTTGTCCCATACATTGGTAAATTTTTTTTTATGGACTATAATGCCAGACCCCATCGTGCGCGCATCGTTCAGGAGTACCTTGAAGTGGTTGAAGTCTCTCAATCCGATTGAGCAGGCTGAGAAGTCCAGAAAATCATCCAGCTACTCTTAATGACTAAGGAATCCAACTCGGAGAAATCTGGGAAGGATTAAATTAGAACATTTTAAGATCACTCATTTTGCTGTAATCAACGCAAGGTGTGGAAATACCAAGTATTAAATTACTTAGCATTTCAGTATTTTGAAAATTGTTCATTTATCTTCTTTCACATGAGATTAATTGAAATACTGAATTTTTCTTACATTTAATGGGTCCTGTTTTCTGAGAGAACATAATGTGCGTTAATTTTTTTGCGCAGTGTATTATCAGCTCGGAAAGGTCTATATAGGTTTGGATCTCATATTTTGTCACCATTTGCGAGGTATGATAAACGTGACCTTGAAGTTGCCGTCATGTGGAACACTCCTAAATTAAATTTTATAGGGATGGCCCCGGATTCTTCCTAGTCGCCTTATTTATCTCGTCAGGCTTTAGTAGAGAACATTGCCTCCATTCTGTGAGGCCTGTCGCATTCGGTAACCGTGGCCGGTTTACTCCCGAATGGGTGAACACAGTATGGGAGAGGGTAAATTCTCAGGTTTGAATGTCCGAAGACCACGAAAGGGTGAATTTAAGGCCTCCTGTTGCGGCAAGAGGCCCAGCTCTTACCCCAACCCATCGAAGAGCGCGTTTGGATTTTGCGAGAGAGCATATCCATTGGAAAGAGGCCGATTGGGAAAGAGTTCTCTTCACAGATGAGTCCATATTCTGACTCTTCCATAGTGATCGGCGTTCCCTTGTATACAGACGTCCACATGAAAGATAGGCTCAGAGCTATTTTCTGAATACTACTGGTTTCGGGGGAGAATTATATAATATAAGGAACATTCTTGATGAGCATGTAGTGCCATTTGTCCCATACATTGGTAAAAATTTCTTTTTTATGGACGATAATGCCAGACCCATCGTGTGCGCATCGTTCAGGAGTACCTTGAAGTGGTTGAAGTCTCTCAATCCGATTGAGCAGTTTGGGATAACCTCAATAGAAGGCTGAGAAGTCCAGAAAATCATCTAGCTACTCTCAATGACTTAGGAATCCAACTTGGAGAAATCTGGGAATATTAAATCAGAACATTTTAAGATCACTCATTTCGCTGTAATTAACGCAAGGGGTGGAAATACCAAGTATTAAATTACTTAGCATTTCAGTATTTTGAAAATTGTTCATTTCTCTTCTTTCGCATGAGATTCATTGAAATCCTGAATTTTTCTTACATTTAATGTGTCTTGTTTTCTGAGAGAATATAATGTGCGTTAATTTTTTTGCTCAGTGTATTATCAGCTCGGAAAGGTCGATGTTGGTTCGGATCTCCTATTTTGTCACCATTTGCGAGGTATGATAAACGTGACCTTGAAGTTGCCGTCATGTGGAACACTCCTAAATTCAATTTTATAGGGATGGTCCCAGATTCTTCCTAGTCGCCTTATTTATGTCGTCAGGCTTTAGTAGAGAACATTGCGTCCATTCTGTGAGGCCTATCGCATTCGGTAACCGTGGCCAGTTTACTCCCGAATGGGTGAACGCAGTATGGGGGAGGGTTAATCTGTTCATTTCATGGTAATATCCTTACATAGTAGAATTTATACGGGCAATCAATTAAACACGCCGAAATGGCCGGACGAACCGCAATTTATGAAAACGGTGACCCCTTTTTTTTTTAAACACCCTGTATTTCCCTCGCCCCTCTCTGTCTTCCATTTTCTCACGCGTCGAAATTTCAATCTTCGAAACTCGCAAACTTCTTTTAGGACCAAATTTTTTGTAGACAACTCAATAAGAAAACAGCGCTTTCCCTTATATAAATTTTTTTCTATTATCACACAGTTGAAAGTAACTGGTTTTTACATACCTGTTTATACCTGGCAACGTAGCAGTTCGTACAGGTAAATAATAGACGACCCCATGTCTGAACATTCTACATATTTCATACTTTAAGCACAGTATAATATTTTCATATTATAATGAAATAATATCATTTCTAAATAAAAATTAGAAATGTTTTTCCCAGGATTTTTTTGAACAACCAATTTTTAATAAACGAAATTTGGTATTGAATAAGATTTATTCTATTACTAGCTGGCCCGCGCAACTTCGTCTGTCCAAATCGACTATATAAATTATCGTTATTATCATTAATTATTATTCAAATATCATCCTCAAACACGAAAAATCTTGAAGTAGCCTTTTCCAATTGTTTTTCTCTAACTTTTCGTTCATATACGTCCAACCTACACCTAAATAACTGAAACTACAATCCCATAATCAAATTTATCTTCGTGGGTACGTTACGCAAGATATAATTCGTCCACATCAGTTCTACAACAGCTGATTGCATGGTATTGCATGGTTGACGTTCTTCGATATTTCACAGTTTCACCTAGTTGCCTAGAATCGATCGATACTAAGGGTCATTTTTGCATATCACCGTAAGAATAACATGGGTGATTCGAATTGACCTTATAGCTCTGAGAAGGAGGTATTTGTTCGACTCGCTTGATATTTTCCCATTGTTTTATGCTGAAATACCACAATTCAATTTTGTAGGGATGGTCCCAGATTCTTCCTAGTCGCCTTATTTATCTCGTCAGGCGTTAGTAGAGAACATTGCGTCCATTCTGGAAAGCCTATCGCATTCGGTAGCCGTGGCCAGTTTACTCCCGAATGAGTGAACACAGTATGGGAGAGGGTTAATTAATTAATTAATGTCTCATTGTAGTACCTTTTTTTCCCGGGTGCAAAAATAATGAGCGCAGAAGATTTGTTGACTCGTGAACACGCAACATACAACTGGCCATGAGAAAAACAACTATTTTCTAGATTTATGTCACACTAATGATTGGTCTTGAGATTTGTAAATTGTCATAGCAAACGCTAAATGAATTGGAAATTGAATTCTCTCAAATTCAAATGGCATATCTGTTGGGATCATCGGAATTCTGGAAATAAGAACTTCCTCACCTTTATATTTTCCTTTGAGTATTGTGCCATGTGCAACTATCTGTTTTGGTCGAATTCCTTCTACTAACCAGATGAGAATGTGTGCATGTGGCAGGCCTCGTTATTGCCATTCAATTGATAACATCCAGTATAGAGTATCTCCGAAGACATGATGTTTTGTAATTAAATTCATTAGTGACTTCACGTTTTGATTGAATACTCGTGTGATGTCGATCAACTGATGTTTGTCCGGGAAGAAGCAGTTGAATGATTTCTTCCCATTTTGAATTGCAGGTGAATGTAATGAATAAATCAGGACGACCATAATTTCGTACGTATGTCATTGCATCTTGTGCATATTCATACATATGACGCGGGCTGCCAATATACGTTGCTGGTAAAATTGTCAATCTACCTACATTGGCTGCATTTCAATTTTGTAGGGGTGGTCCCGGATTCTTCCCAGTCGCCTTATTTATCTCGTCAGGCTTTAGTAGAGAACATTGCGTCCATTCTGTGAGGCCTATCGCATTCGGTAACCGTGGCCAGTTTACTCCCGAATGGGTGAACACAGTATGGGAGAGGGTTAATCTGTTCATTTCATGGTAATATCCTTACATAGTGGAATTTATACGGGCAATCAATCGAACACGCCGAAACGGCCGGACGAACCGCACTTTATGAAAATCCCTTCTCCGAGCTCCATTTCCCAAAATCGCCCGGACTGACCGTCCGTTTAAGGCCGAATTTACTGGACAGCGATCAATTCCTCATAACTGGCACCTGCGGAAATGAGATGTCGCTTGTCTGCATGCACATTCGCGCGTCCGCAAACGCGGGGCCGCATTGTGGGCTCGGGCTCCTCGATAAGGGACCCGGGCCCTAATTCAATGATACGAGCCCCCCCCGCACCATAAATCAGAGGAGATATAGTGCCAGTGAGTGCATGACAGATCCTATACACGTTAGCAGGTAATTGTCGTTGTATTTCCAGCGCCGATGCTGGACCGATCTGATTACGGTCGGATAGGAAAGATCCAAAGATGGGACACTCCCACATCTCCTGCATAATGTACAGGTGATTTAATGTGACGGCGTTTTTCTCTGTGTTGCGACTTACACCTACCAATACTTTTCCAAGCTTACTCGGGCGCCAATTGCGATGGGTTTTATAAGATTGCAATTCCTTACGTCGCTCACATTTGTCCACCTAGGTAGCTTTTCTACAGTTAGAGACAAGGTTCGATCCAATCTGGGGTGGTAGCGATTGATATGATATAATTTCTTCCACTGAAGTGGAGCGACTTTGAGCTAAATAAATGAATCGCACTTCGACGAGACACAATTTATTGTTAAATATAAACTCTTTGATGTTACGTGCAATGCTGCAATTTATTGACGGTGCTACAAGAAAACGAATGAGGTAAAAAGCAGCAAAGTTAACAATATACACAAAATAGCTACAAAGAAAATTCAACAGAAATGACGGACGGAATAACAAGAAGCGAGGTGAGCGGGCGGCGTATGTAAAGCCGTTAGAATGCGTGATTTGAAAGCAGTTTAGTATGAGAGCGACAGCCAGAAACTTGATTATCTTGATAACCAGTGAAAAGTATACAAAGCAACGGAAGAAATGCGGTACACACCGTCTACCTGTCAACAAGCTGTCCTGTACTGCGTGCGCACGCGATCTACTGTCCCCTCCCCTTTGACTCGAAGAGCTCTGTCCAATATCCCCCAGACAGGCGCAAAGAAAAACCAGGACTGCGCACGTCGGCGCGCCTGCCAAAATGGAATTCGAACAAACGTTGCGGAACTCGTTGGCCAGATGACAGCTGCAGTGGAAAAAGATAGGGCAATTTACTCCTGTCCTCAGGATTGAAGAGTCCGTCTGGTGATCCTCCGAAAGGGGGAAACAACCAAGCGAAAACCTCCAGACTGACTCTAACTGAAGGGTGAAAGAGTATCAACTCAATGATACCTCTCCCACCGGAGCACAATCGTAGACTACGAGATGAAATATTAAAAAAAATAATGAGGAAGTATAAATTCCGGATATCACCCCCCCTGTCAAACAGCACAAGAAAACTTGCCGGCCACGTAGACAGGTGAATAAGATGGGTCTTACCAATCCTGTGGATTTCTGGTCTCGTTGGAACACCGAAATCGCAGTCTGGAGAATTTCACGCTCAAAATGTGAGGAATTAAAAATGGCACAAAACTCTTCGGAATTAACCACTCGGAAAACTTTCGAAACTCAACTATCGGAATATTCAACAACTCTCAGAGCTGAAAACTCGAAAAACTGCAAACTGGCTATCGGAAAATTCAAAATTCGAAAAACTATCGGAGAACTGAGAACTATCCGAAAACTGAAAACTCTAAAAGCTGAAAACTCGAAAACTAGAAGAACTGACTGTCCGCCTGAAAACTGCCGAATTAAGAAGGTCGGTTGGAGGGTTAATATTTTAAGTCTCGGATATCGTGAAAACAATTGCCGCTCCGCACAAAAAACACATATGGTACAGATAACGTCGCCGACTACGTCGAACGTAAGTTTTTCTACATAGGTAGGAATCTGAAATTGGCTTCTTAGATTTTCACGATATGAAACTCGAATTAATTTTATGTTTGAATTCAACGTTGTTGGAAAATATATAGGATGGTTACAGTAACGTTCACCTCGTCACAATACGAAATTACGAATACTTTCGTTCTTGAATTAAGAAATGGTTGGAATATATACAGGCTGTTCTTAGTGATGAAGTTCGCTTCGTTACATTACTTATCTCGGCGACCTCATTTTTCTCGAAAACGTCAAATATCTGGGAGCACGTAGTGCCTCTGCCAATACGTGCCAAGAGAAGCGCTTCGCTGGGCACCACTCACCCTTCCTTGAAGTTTTCCATCGTTTTAGTGAACCCTCATACTCCATTGCTGGAAAATCAACGCACATCATGAAAATCTCAAATAATTATTTTTATCAGAATTATGCATGCATATGTTATCCACTTTCAAAGTTTTTCGTCAATACAGATGTTTTTTCCCAGCAGGAATAAAAAAAAGATGATATTATCAGATTTTGAACGTATTTGATCCATTCTAAAATCAATTGTGCTCGATCAATTGTTCTGATCAATAGTTTTTTCTTCGTTCGATTTTCTACCCTCGATCGCTATGCTACGCGAAACACGCAATTTGATCCAAGAGGAATGTGCCCAAGCGGTAGTTTTGCGAGAAGAATGTGGAAATACACAAGAATTGCAGAAAGGTTTGGAGTTTCCCATACAAGTGTGTCCAGAATGTTGCAGCGATTCAGGGAGACATGTATGAATGTCCGAAGACCAGGACAGGGTAGACCACGGGTAACAACTGCCATTCATGAACGTAACTAGAGAGTTTCCCCGATGAGACAACGGTTTGCAACCGTTCGCCTCCTTCAAAATCAGCCTAAGCAAACTCATGGGGTGCATATTAGCACTCAGACAATGAGAAATTGCCTCAGAGAATATTATTTAAGACCTCGTGTCGCGGCAAGAGGCCCAGCTCCTACCCCAGCCCATCGAAGGGCGCGTTTGGATTTTACGAGAGAGCCTATCCATTGGGAAGAGACCGATTGGGAAAAAGTTCTCTTCATAAATGAGTCTTGATTCTGCCTCTACCAGTGTGATCGACGTTCCCTTGTATACAGACGTCCACATGGAAGATATACTCAGTGCAATTTCCTGAATACTACTGGTTTCGGGGGAGGATCGATTATGGTTCGGGTTGTAATATCTTTGACTGCTCGCACAGACCTAGTGGGCGTTGATAATGGAGCTATGAATGCTGATAATTATGTAAGGAACATTCTTGAAGAGCATGTAATGCCATTTGCCCCATACATTAATGAAAATTTCATTTTCATGGACGATAATGCCAGACGCCATCGTGTGGGCATCATTCAGGAGTACTTTGAAGAGATTAAAGTCTCTCGAATGGAATGGACAGCAAGAAGTCCAGATCTCAATCCGATTGAGAAGGTTTGAGACAACCTCAATAGAAGGCTGAGAAGTTCAGAAAATCATTCCGCTACTCTTAATGAGTACTCGGAGAAATCTGGGAAGGATTTGATCAGAACATTTTGATATCACTCATTTCGAGTGTGAACCGTCGTTGCCGAGCTGTAATTAACGCAAAGGGTGGAAATACCAAGTATTAAATCACTTATCAGCATTTCAGTATTTTGAATATTGTTCATTTCTCTTCTTCCACATAAGATTCGGTGAAGTCCTGAATTTTTTTTTCCATTCTTTGAGTCTGGTTTCGTTCAAAACTTCCCCGAGAGAACATAAAAAATAAGTTATAAAGTCAATGTAAAATTCATTTTCATTTAATTGAGATTTTCAGAATGCGCGCAGTGTATTTCAGTGGATAAAAATCTTTTTTCAAGCTCAAGATAATCACGAATGATTTTAAACACGTTTATCAGACTAACTTGAGAATAACATTTCCAGTTGCATAACACTTTGATTTCTTCTAGTTATTTTCATCTCGGAATCTACATTATCATATTCAGATATTTTTCGTTACTTCATATAAGTATTTTTCTTCTGGAAAACATTAGAAAAAACTTATCATGAATACCATATGCCTAAGGAGGATGGCCCTCGACTGAAATCTTGTGGGGGGGTCCGAATCATGCTCTACGCCACTGCATGTACATTTACGTGGACGCTTCAAAAAGCGTCGAGAAATATAATATCAACTGCATCGTAATACTTCAAGCAGATCGCATCATGAATCAATGCTTCTGGAAAATTCTCCGCATTTCCACCCGAGTTCGTTGAATATTTAGTTACCGGTAAAAATCCCACATTTAAAAGATTAACTTCGCAGCTTCCTGCATGTTTCGAACGTACCGAATATTCAGATCACCCACTCACTCGTCTCGGATTACAGACCGTTAGAGTAAGATCGGAATAAACAGCACACGCAGAACGTTTACTTTATGAAATTTATCATCGTGCAGTGAATACCGTCCATACCACGATGAAAAACTGAGGGTATTATCCTCTTACCTCCGATACAGGTCCGTTTCAACGAAAATGCAAAAAACCATCGGTAGCCGGGAGCACTTCGCCAAATAGAATATAATCCCTGGCTTTGGACGTGAATTACGGGTTTAAACATATCGTGTCCTCTTCATACGAGCGCCAATTTTTTCGTTTTACCGTTTTGTGTAACTCCATCTGTACGGCGAACGAGGCCGGATATCGTAATCCGGTATGGAATTGAAAGGGCTGGCGAATTAATGACGTGATGGTATACAAATTTTGACAAACGCCTCTTCCAAAATTTTACGGGGGAAGCAATCGGGTATATATTGTTCCCTGATAATCGATTGTGAACACGTTCGAATAGTGAATGAAGAAGTCATTTTTTCGAGGCAACAACTGAGGGTGCAATAAGAATAATCTTACGTTTTCCCATCCTTGAAATGGAAGAAGAATTCTTTCTCTAATTATATGTCAAATACAAATACAGGGTGGCCATTCGAAAACGAAACAGACGAGATTACAGACGAAATAAATTTTTTCGATGGAAATGCTCGGACAGGTCGATTTCTGTTTTGAAGGGGACAACTTAAGATGTAGGTTACGGACGCATAGCGCTTCAACCCTTGCTACTGCAACCTTCACCCCCAATTTTTGAATAGGGAAGATGGGGTGGGTGATATCTCATTTGAAAGGTTCTTCACAAAAAAAACTCTACAAGTGCCATGAAAACACCACTTCATTTTCAAATGCTTAGTCAAGAATATTTCGAGAACTAATGCATAAAATGAAAAAACAATAACTGTGCTGAAATTAGTATAAAAATACCTTTCAAATGAGGTATCACTCACGCCATCTTCCCCATTCAAAAATTAGGGGTAGTAGCAAGGGTTGAAGCGCTATGCGTCCGTAACCTACATCTAAAGTTGTCCCCCTCGAAACAGAAATCGACCTGTCCGAGCATTTCTATCGAAAAAATTTATTTCGTCTGTAATCTCGTCTGTTTCGTTTTCAAATGGCCACCCTGTATACACGCTTGAAAATCTCAAATTTACTCTACAACTGAAGGTGTTCTCAATGATCATTATTTGTATTAGAATTATTAATGCATATGTTACCCACTTTCGACGTTTTTCTTCAATACAGATGTTTTTTTTCCAGCAGAAATAAATAAAGATGATTTTATCAGATTTTGAATCAGTTGTTCTCGATCAATAGTTTTTTTTCGTTTGATTTTCTACACTCGATCGCTATGTAACGCTAAACACGAGACTTGACCCAAAAGGAATGTGCCCAAGCGGTAGTTTTGCGAGAAGAAGGGTGGACATACACAAGAATTGCAGAAAGGTTAGGAGTTTCCCATACAAGTGTGTCCAGAATGTTGCAGCGATTCAAGGAGACAGGTATGAATGTCCGAAGACCAGGACAGGGTAGACAACGGGTAACAACTGCCACTCAAGAACGTTACTTGAGAGTTTCTTCGTTGAGACAATGGCTTGCAACCGCTCGACTCCTTCAAAATCAGCTTGAGCAAACTCATGGGGCGCAAATTAGCACTCAGACAATAAGAAATCGCCTCAGAGAATATGATTTAAGGCCTCGTGACGCGGCAAGAGGCCCAGCTCTTACCCCAGCTCATCAAAGGGCGCGTTTGGAATTTGCGAGAGAGCATATCCATTGGAAAGGGGCCGATTAGAAAAGTTCTTCAGATTCTGCCTCTACCATTGTGATCGACGTCTACATGAAAGATGTGCTAACTGCAATTTCCTGAATACTATTGGTTTCGGGGGAGGATCGATTATGGTATGGGGTGGAATATCTTTAACTGCTCGCACAGACCTAGTGGTCGTTGCTAATGGAGCTATGAATGCTGATAAGTATTTAAGGAACATTCTTGAAAAGCATGTTGTGGCATTTGTCCCACACATTGGTGAAAATTTCATTTTTATGGACGATAATGCCAGACCCTATCGTGCGCTCATCGTTCAGGAGTACCTTGAAGAAGTTGAAGTCTCTCGAATGGAATGGCAAGCAAAAAGTCCAGATCTCAATCCGATTGAGTAGGTTTGAAACAACTTCAATAGAAGGCTGAGAAGTTCATGAGATCATCCAGCTATTCCAAATGATTTAGGAATCCAACTCCGAGAAATCTTGGAAGGATTAGATCAGAACATTTCAAGATCACTCATTTCGAGTATGAACCGTCATTGCTGAGCTGTCATTAACGCAAGGGGTCCAAATACCAAGTATTAAATTACTTATCAGCATTTCAGTATCCTGAAAATTGTTCATGTTTCTTCTTTCACATAAGATTTGGTGAAATCCTGAATTTTTTTCCATTCGAGGTGTCTTGTTTCGTTCGAAATTTTCCCGAGAGAACATGAAAAATAAGTTATGAAGTCAATGGAGAGTAACCTTTCAAAAAAATTGTGATTTTCAGAATGTGCGTCAAGTTTTCTGCAACTCGAAACACTACAATGTTAAAATGGTTCATTCTAGCATTATTTTCAGTGATATTTATTGATGAAATGTTGGCCTGCTGTCACGAATTTATTTAACATCTGTCAAATTTTTGAATCGAAAACAGTTCTGCCAATCAATATTTTTCAATCACTATATGAATTTTCCGCAATATTTCATCAATTTCGATAAAAATCAGTATTGTCAACAAAATCTTGAAATCAGATCAGGATATTTTTAAGAATAATCCAACCGGTCTTCCCTAATTCAGGTAAGACTGCAGTTTGAAAATTCATCCATAAATGGCAACATATCATCCCGCAAATTGAAATCAGAAACTAGAATCCCTGATGCATTGGAACCGGAACAAGTTTAAACCCTACTCCAAGTATCGTAAACTTGATACGCTATTCTAATTACTCACTGTTCCAAAGCTGAAACCTACTGCACATCAATTATTTGTACCGATGTGGCATATATCTGCAGTAATGGAATGATGAACCATTACAATCAGCATTATTAGTCTGACGAAAACCCTCACCGGATTATGAATAACTGCATTCAGCAAGGACGATCTGGTTTGAGCGTAAGAGTAGATTCGAACATAGATGGTATTTTATATATCGTCTTATCCATTGGCGTCGATACGGGGGGGGTAATGGGGGTAAAACTTTTTCGAGTTCAAAAAAAAATGAAAAAAATTTTTTTTCCGAAACCCCTGTAGTTATTGTCAAAAACTCAAAAACGTCTCGAGGTTTGGTTGCTAATTATAAAATTACCGCATGAAATAAAAGCAACGTGGTCTTGAGACAAAATGGCGAGGTGAAGAATTTTTGTTAAACATGCACAAGATTTTGTTTCACCTTGTATCTTTGATCCTGATCAATCTTGAAGGAGCTATGAGAAATGATTCGATATTCGATGAGAAGAGCTTTCAAAATCTGGGCTACACTGCAATTTAAAATGCGTTCGGTATTTCAGAAATTATGAGAAGTGAAAGTTGACGCCAAATTTCACTTTTAACGTTTCGAGTGACGAGCAGTTTAGTTATAAATATATGGTTATAGCTCGGCAAAGAAACCTCTTGGGAAAAAACGGAGTAAGCTACTGGATTGCTATGCAGAAAGTGCCTGTACACTGTGTCCCAAATTGAGCGAGACTGCAGTGTATCCAGGCTATTATTGAAGTTACAGATATGCCGTTTTCGTGCGCTTGTGTCATTTTTTTGTAGAACTTTCAAATCCAAACAGACTACTTTTGTTTTTGAAATAAAGGGTGAAAACGAAATTGTTCCATTTTTGGAGATTGAACATGAACTTGGAATTTTTCAGAATAAACACCCTGTATATTCACAAACACTAATGTTCTAATAACTTTATTTCTGAAATACAGGGCGAAAACGAAAATGTGCATTTTTTTTGAAATGTTATCATTTCTTAGGCCTTGTATGAGGTAGAGAAAAAATGAAAACTGCTTTCAATGAATTATTTAGAAAGGAAACCAGTGTCGTAGTCCATTCTATCTTCAGAGCACTGAAAAAAGAGAGCTAGAGCACAAACTTGAAAGTTTTCAGAAAACCCTTTATATTTTAACGTCAAATTTATGCAATTATTTCTTTGAATTTATCTTTGTATCACAAACCAATCTTTATAGAATTTCAGCTTTAAAAATGAGAAGAATAAATATCATGTTTGTTTTTCTGATAATAGGCGATGAAATCTTTAACACATTGATTTAATTATACTTTTTCAAAACGTCATGTGACTTGAACCCACTTATTTCATTATATGTAAACATAAACTCAAAATATCATTCTTCTGAATGAACATGAAAATGTTGAAAAAGGAACAAATTTCAAGAGTATTATTGAATTTTTCATGTAATCTGTGGAAAAATTCTTGTTTTACTATTGCAAACAAACCCACATGAATAAGTATTTTATGATGTTTGAAATTCCTGAAAGGCTAGGTTATGGCACATCAATGTATCCAGAAAAATAATTGCAGAAATTTGACAGGGTGTTCTAAAGTAGTTTGTGCCCAATCTTTCTTTTCTATAATTGTTGATGTGACAACTTTGAGCGACATCACAAATTGGAGCATAATTCTGCTCCTTTGTAAAAAGCGAATCAATTATTTATACTTTAAAATACAAAGTGTTTGTTTCACCCTGATCACTTTAAATGAAGATTAATGAGTCCGGCCCTGGAATAATGAGATAATTGATATCTTTTTGACTCGACCCTAGCATATAACCTCCTAAATTTCAATATTATCTATCATTTTTTTTTTGATTTTATGATGGTCAAAGTATTTCCATGAAGTTGGAAAATCACCCTGTAACTAGGTATCTAGGGAAATCCAGAAATTAATTTTTTTTAGACAATCAGTAATCACCTAGTCCAACTCTATCTCTGGTAAGAGTATGTACAGTTATTCCCCGGACACACAGTATATCTTTCCCCGTATGTCACTTCAGAACTTAATTCATTTTAAACTTTTGATCCGAATGAAATTTTATTTTTCATTCTAATCGTAAGCAATCTGCAGCGTATCTCATGTTATTTCTATTCCATTTATTTAATTCTTTCAATTGTGATAGCATGCCTTTATTCGAACACTTTTATGATTTTGTTTCTTGAAATGTTGAAAGGCTATATTTAAGAGGTTTTGAGAAAAAAAATCATATTTTCTCAATCGTGTTTCTTATAACTCGGATTTTCTGGGTCATAAAGTCTGCAAGTAACCCCAATAATATCCTCAAAAAATTTTACGACTAATCATATTCAGCGAGATGGATAGACCTGAATGAAAACCGTGTACAATCCACATCTCTCTCGCTCAATTCTAATGGAATAAAGTTCCACATGTGTTAGTTCCCCGAAAGGAACGATGTTAACCGACTCATTATCAATGTTTCCGGCAACTCTCCAACTTCCATCAAACAATGCACGAACCGTTCTTTCTCCCATATAGGACTACGTGTGTGTACTGCTCCCAGGTAGTGAGGGTTATTTTCATCTCTACGACTGCAGAACCGAAATGGCTTATTTTATGATTACACCGTCATGAGCCATTTGCAAGCCACCGGAGAGCTGTGCGAAGGTTCGCAAAGAAATTGGACCGAGCTTCCCGAGGATGTTCGTAATGAAATATTTCGATGAGAATGCCGATGGAAGTTTTTGCTCCTCGGTGGAAATGATTAGTTATTAAGGAGAATGGGTTTGCTCGGATGCAACCTTGCTGTTGATTAAACCATATTCTGAATGGTTGCCAACATGGATGAGTAAAACAACAAGATCTCTACGAAAGAGTTAGATGTGGATCCTGCACATGAAACTAGCATTTTTATTTATTATTTATTAGTCCTCATTGGGTCACTCCATTTAGCCAACGACTGGAAGTAATCATTTATAGAGTTATTGTATCAAAGCAATGATTAGAAATTCAACTTTTTCACGTAACTATTAAAGGATACTCACCTCAAGTAATCATTCGATTCTACATCGTCAATTTCATTACGTATCGGTCTTCACAGTATATTTGTTCGGCATCAAATAACATCTAGTGATTCACTTATCTTGGTATCCCCAATTTTCTCGAAAACGTCCGAATATTTTTTCATTCTGTGAATTTCGTTATGAACAAGTCAATGTCGACTTGACATACCTTTTTTATCATGTCATTCGAAAGATAATTTCATTATGATTTTTTTTTCGAATACAATTTTTATCCACTTCTAACCGTTAGCGATCTGCAGCGTGTTTTATGTCGATTCTATTCCATTTATTTTTTTCTGTATTGTGGAAGTATGCCTTCATTTGGAGACATAGATGTGATTTTGTGATTTTAATTCAAGAAGGCTTGTTTTCTTGTCAATGTGCGCCTTCGAATAAGATGAAATATGTTCCTACAGCAAGATGGGGCTTCATACCACAACGCTTCCATTGTCAGATCAAGAATTCGAAAATTAAAGGATTGAATCCAATGGACCCATCAGATATCGCTAGACCTAACGCTAATGGATTACTTTCTGAGGAGTCCCCTTAAATTTATGGTACACCAAACTGATTTTATTTGAAAATGAAGATAAGGAACCCATGTGCCCAAGTAGACCCTTATATTTTGACCAAAGTAACTTGTAATAAAATAGGGGAATGACATGACTTATGTATGGATCATAATGGCCGGTATAAATATGATCATATGATTCGGAATTTTTCGTTCGTTATTAAATAAAATGTTTATTGATATGAGATATAATATGTAATGAATAAAAGAATATAAAAATAGTTTGTAACAGAGCCTCCCTCATTTAACGAAACAAAATCAAATCTAGGTCATCTAGCCATTATGATCCATACACAAGTTATATAATCTCTCTATTTCATACAAAGTCACATTGGTCAAAATATAAGGGTCCATTCATTTTCGAATTCTTGTTCTCAATATCTCTTCACAATGGCAGCGTTGTGACATGGAGTCACATCTTGCTGTATCCACATATTTAATCTTATTTAAAGAGGCAGATAGATTAGAAAACTAGCCTTCTTGAATTCAAGGCACAAAATCATTACTATTTCTCCAAATCAAGCATACTACCACAATACAGAAAAAAATAAATGGAATAGAATCAACATAAAACATGCTGCAGATCGCTGACGGTTAGAAATGGACAAAAATTGTATTGGAGAAAAAAGGTCGGAATGAAATTTTCTCTCGAATGACATGATAAAAATGGCGTCTTTATTTATTCCTCAGATTTTTATGCTCATCTCAAGTTGAAATTGACTTGTTCAAAACGCCATTCACAGAATGAAAAAATATTCGGACGTTTTCGAGAAAATTGGGGTTACCAAGATAAAAGAATCACCCTCTACTGTTAGTTAATTTGGATGATGACCTGAAGAAATGAGTAATATCTTTGAAATGACTAGAGCCTAGATCCTGATTGCCACCCAGCCTACCAGATGCAATTGTACTCCCCTAACTTTTCGTTCATATAGTTCTATGCCTAAGTAACTAAAATTATGTTACTTTAATCGAATAATCAGTCAACCCCCTCAATACATGGGCCCTCCCGTGATGCGGTTTCTTATGTCAGGTCTTCGTATTCTCTGCATCGCAAATTGAAATTAACCAAGTTGACAAAGACACATTGAGGTCAATGATAATAATAATAATTATAATACTTATTAATATATTATTAATAATAATAATAATACTTATTATTATTATTATTGAGGTGAGTTGTATCTATAACAAAAGATCAACTGCAAAATAGGATGTAACTTGAAATGAAACGTCTAAATGCAAAACCAGACATTCGACATTTAACGAACAAATGAATCAAGGAAGGATTACAATAGAAAAAGTTGCTGGCATTCTGATTTTTACACCCCCAGGTTCATAGGTAGACTTTACAAAGCCTCTATTCGTAATTCAAATGGTCAAAACTGGGTGTTTCTCTATTCAAAACTATGATTTTGGGTTTTTCTCGTTTTTGCTCGGAAAGGCTCATACATCAAATGTCTGGTTTTGCATTTAAAAGCTCCAAATGTCACTTTAACAGACAATAACCGAAGCCGATATCGACATAGATAACCGAACATGATACTCGATGTTTATCGAAATATTAATTAATTATTTATGTATTGTTAATTGATGACATTGGTGGTTTGTGCGAACTTCGGTGCGAACTTTGCTCCATTCATTGAAATCTAGAAATAAATGTAACGATTTTTGAAACATAGATGAATTCAAAATAGTAATCATCGAAATGAGTACCATTTTCAATTCGCAGGCTCAGAGATCTTTTATCATGAGGTTGGAGAGATGATATTAGATTTTGTCACTCAGATGAGAGATACCGGTTTCGGCCTTGTTGGGCCTCATCAGTATCGCGCACATCTCAGGGCAAAATCTTCATAAAAAACTTCGGAATTTGAAGCAATTGGTTGTGAAGTAATGAGTGAAATATTACAAAGTACTAAGATGGTGACATCCAATTGCGTCAAAGTGAAGTTTCACATCTCTGTGAAGCCAGTCACAAAAAGAATTGGGCGTTTTCCATCACTTTGAGAAACTAGCAAGCGGGCTCTGAATAAAGCCACTGCTGAAATCTCATTCAGTGAAAGATGAAGTACAGATTTCTTTTTTTGAATTTGATTGGAGATGTGAAACTTCATTTTGACTCAATTGGATGTCACCACCTTAGTACTTTGTAATATTTTACTCATTACTTCACAACCAATTGCTTCAAATTTCGAAGTTTTTTATGAGGATTTGGTCCTGAGATGTGCGGGATACTGATGACGCCCACCAAGGCCGAAACCGGTATAACTCTCATCTCAGTGACAAAATTTAATATCATCTCTCCAACCTCATGATGAAAGATCTCTGAGCCTGGGAATTGAGAATGGTATTCATTTCAATGATTACTATTTTGAATTCATCTATGTTTCAAGAATGTCCTCGATGTGGCCCTCGTAAAGGCAAAGAATTTTCTTTTTCTTAAATGTAACGATGTTGTAAATAATTCAAAATCATTTTCAAAACTTCGATGTTTAATTTTCAAACAACAAATATCATCGAAATTCAGTGATAATCGATCACCTCCATTTCTAAGGGAAAACCATATCCAATACCTTTCATTTTCATATTTTCTCACAGCATCTTGAATACCCCCATTTCCTTTTTTAACATCATAAATATCATGAAAGTACAGGGCTTCGATGGTGTGATCAGGGTAACAACGTTATAATTGCAAAAAATTGTGAAATTCGATAAAAATGATGAACTTTGAAAGACTGTATATGAAGAAATATTTGGTCGACATAGACAGTTCGGGTGTCATATTATTTAAAAATTAGTCTTCCTTGGTTGCGTTCATAAGCTTACTCAGAGTAAGCTCCCCTTACTCTGAAGCGGTCACAAACTTGCTTTGTCTTCCTCGGAGTATATTCTGTGAGCGTTCATAAACTTCCTCTGAGTAAGCTCTGCATACTCTGCTCTTTGGGAGAGTAAACACATATCCTGACAGTTGTGACGTACGATTTTCATTCTGTCCTGCTCCCACAGACTTCTCGAAACTTAGATATTTTCGAATAAGTATTTATTTCAAGTTTTGTTTAGTTTCAATAACGAAATACGAAACAATTAATTTTTCACGAGAAACAACTATTCTGTGAAATGAAGAAATATATGAAAGAATTACTTTAATGATTAATAAATTTAATGAAATCGCTAGCAGTGAATTAACGAAGCTCGAAATGAACTTCACCAAGAGATAATAGTTGAGAAAATAAGAGTTTCTCCCTGTATTGCAGAACCTAGAGTTCAAGTTCAAATAAATCGAGACATGAAAAGTCCCACAATAACTGTTTTTTGTACCTGATTTGAAATCTACGTTGATATTTTGTTATATTCGAGAGTTTAGATTTGTCAAGATTCATTCATATTTTGCTTTATCTCTCATACAATATTTTTTCAACTTCTTTTTGTTAGCTTCCTCAAATGATACTATTTCTTGTTAAGAAGTATTTAATTTTTTTCTGGCGTAGAGTCAATGAAACAACAAAACATGTAATAACATTTTTAATTTTCTGCTTGCAAGAGAAGATTATAGAGATAATATCCTTTCTCATTGTTTCTGTTTCATTAAAAAAAATTCGAAGTCCTGTGAACATTTATCAGTTTCCTCACAATCATCAAAAAAACACGGTTGTGCTATGCTTTTCAAATAAAAGAAAAATGGACTATACTGCGAAGACACAACTGAAAATGTACGACTAGAGAGAATTTTTTTCTTAAACTTCTATTATTCATTCATGATAGTAACAATTCAATATAAAAATTATATATAAATATGTATATGATGCAAAAGTATTATTCATAACCTATACACATGTTTGAATTTTGAATGACATTTGTCAGAGTAAGTTTGTGAACGACGAGTGTGGAGTAAAGACCGAAGTATATTTCTGATCATATGGACTCTTTCTCTACTGTCTGAGTAGGTTTGTGAACGCTGCCCTTGAAATCGACGTGAAGAAGTTCCTTCAAAAACCAGTTCTTCAAGGTGATATTTGCCAAAACTTTTTGGCAAAGCTGCGTTCAACGCTCGAGGTTACAAACTTGGATTATTTATGAACAAGTCTACAGACTGCAGAACCCATACATTCAGGCGACAAATTTACTGGACTATTGCTTTGTATCAAAAAAATGAACCGGTATTACTGATGACATAATTTCGAAGTCTAATGAAATAAATCGAAATTGGTCGATTTGCCCCTGAATAGGACTCGGTGAATTCCTCCATATATCCGAATTTTTACTCAGAGCGGCTGCGAAGTCATCTGGAAACCCATTATTTCCCGAACGAGGGGAAAAGTATACCGAAACTGCAGAATACATCCAATCCGACCGAAAAGCTCATTTGGCAATCTGCATCCTCCTAAACTGATTCGAGGAAAAAGCCAACGTAATAAAAAGTAAATAAACTGCAATCATTCTGTTGAGAGAAATAGAGCGTGAAGGTGCTGCTTTGGGACTGAATTAGTCGGTATCGGTTCCGCATTTTTTGTTTGGAATAATTCAATTCAGATTCGCGACTTTGGAATGAAGGAATTATTTTTGATTCTCCTTCTTTTCTTGTTATTAGAAAAATTTCCAATATTGTTCTTTCAACAGGCATTTTTCGCTATGAAGTATCTTGGCTTGGTACACTCAATTTAAATAATTAATTTGTTTTTCCACTCAACGTGTCTTTTTTTAATCACTTCGAGTTTGGTGCGGTATATTGCTCGATCCGGTACTTATATATCTGTGGTACTCAAATCCGACTACGAATTTTGTTTAGTTTCTTACTTTTGACACCTAGATGGCGCTAATATTATTAAGTACAGAAAATGATCATAAAAGGCGCTAAATTCGAAATATATTTCTCATGAATTTTCATTATATTGAGTATTCATTGTCGAGCTTTTAAAGAAACATCCTGATCGACAAAAGCAGGGCTCCGCTTTTTGATCAGAATGATATTTTTCATCTACACATTGTTTTGAATCAAATGAAATACGCTTCTGGATTATTTTTATTTGAAATGTGTAAAATCAACTACAATTCAATAATCATGGAATTGAGAACATTTCGAAAATTTGTTCACATATAAGAAATTATTAGAACAATCTCAAGAATTCATTCATACAATGAACTCTCGATGAATCGAACATCGATGAGTTAAACAGTTGTGCTGGACCCGATTCATACTTATCTTACCAAGTGTATTTTCACCTCAATGTGTCTAGAGGGTCTAGTAGATGAGTCGAACTGCTGGAAGGGTCGTCAAGAGAACTTCCACTTCCATATGTCGTTCTTCTGACCACCATTGCCTCTATGAGTGGAACTTTTTGATCTGATGGATGAGACCAAAGAAAATTCGGTTCGCAAACAAATCACCACACGTGATGAATATCACACAATTTTTGGACCTCTAGGGACATGTTTCTAGTGCTCAATCGCTTGTCATTGATGATGATTTCGTGTTTACCTGAGTTTTTCTCTCAATGGAGTGAAGTCTCACTTGAATAACTCGAATATTTGGTGAGCCGAACAAGAGATAAGTCGAACAGTTTTTTTAGTCCCTAGGAGTACGACTTAACGAGAGTTCACTGTGTATTAATTACAGAATGTTTGAACAACAATAAAAAAAATATCACAGGTGTACAGCAAGACCTGTAGGTCAGCCCAGCACGGGGATTCTTTATGTCTCACCTGAATAACTCGAATATTTGGTGAGACGAACAATAAATAAGTCGCACAGTCTTTTTGGTCCCTAGAAGTTCGACTTAACGAGAGTCCACTGTATATTAATTACAGAATGTTTGAACAACAATAAAAGAGAAATATCAAAGGTTGTACACCTGTAGGTCAGCCAGCAAGAGTTCTTTATGCGTTATCCAGAACAATATATTTTTGCCCCGAAACCTCTATCCATTTGACAGGCACTGAAAATGAAATGAACAAAACAGATTCGAAACTCAATTTCTATTCTCTTTGGTAATGAAAAGAATGCGCATGCAAGATAATTATTTCTATTATTTCTGCAATCAATCACTATGCATTTGAATGTCGGCTAGTTTTCAATCCAAAATTTGTAACAGAAAAACACACAAGCAAAGATTGTAGAGTGAGCTAGGTTCTGATCTTGTAGATTTCGAGTTATTTCAGTGAAAATAATAGAGAAATCACAATCATCATTCATCAAAAATATTCATTCAGGTAGTTGTTTCAAAATTAACAACAGCCTACTAATAATCCCTATATAATTTCTGCCAAATTAAATATTTCAACCATAACTCGTTTACTTTTCAAACTACAGATGTCGCTCACATCACTGTAGTCGCTTCGTTTCCCCTCACGTCCTTGGTTGTACATACTGGGTGTTTTAACAGGAGCTGGGACAGGTGGAGTCGAACAAGATTACGTTAAACTTATGCCAACGTTTCGTCCGTATATTCGAACTTTTTCAAGGCTGCATACAAAAGATGTACAATTGAAATTCTTATCAGTATAGCACATACAAAACAACAATTAGGATGACAACTAACAACAATGATAAAATGTATAAATAAAACAGTGTCAACTCATTTAAACATCATATACATAAAAATATAATATGAAAAATAAAAAATATTATATGCAACAATAATAAATTGGAACGGGTGAAACTGTGGTATACTAACTTACCAAGTTCATTCAGTCTGATGAAATCGATATTATCTCTAATAATATTAGGAAAAATTGCAACCCAGTTGAGACTTCGTTAACTTTCAAATTCAAATTTTCGACCGATGTCAACATTACAACTGATATCGGTCGAAAATTCAAATTTGTTAGTTAACAAAGTTATGTTCCGTAAAATGACGGAGGCTCTGTAACTATTTTTCTATTATTCTATTCATTAAATATTACATCTTATAATAATAAACATTTTTTTAATAACAAACAAAAAATTTCGAATCATATATTCTATATACCGGCCATTATGATCCATACATAAGTTATTTCATTACTTTGGTCAAAATATAAGGGTCCACTTGGGCACATGAGTTTCTGATCTTCATTTTCAAATAGTCCAGGTATTAGAATCAGTTTGGTATACCATATATTCAAGGGGGCTCCTCAGAAAGTAATCCATGAGCGTTAGGTCTGTCGATATCTGATGAGTCCATTGGTTTCAATCCATTTTTTTCCGAATTCTTGAACTAAATATCTCTTGAGGATGGCAGCGTGGTGGCATGAAGCCCATCTTGCTGTAGCCACATATTTCATCTTATTTGAAAGAGCACATTCACCAGAAAACTAGCCTTCCCGAATTCAAATCACAAAATCACATCAATGTTTCCAAATAAAGGCAAACTACCACAATACAGAAAAAATTAAATGGAATAGAATCAATATAAAACCCGCTGCAGATCGCTAACGGTTAGAAATCGATAAAAATTGTATTCGAAAAAAAAATTAGGAATGAAATTATTTTTCGAATGACATGATAAAAAAGGTATATCCCTGGAAAAAAAAATTTTGATAGCGCCGCGACGCCTGGCGTCTTTATTTATTCCGCAAATTTTTATGCGCATCTCCAGTCGCCATTGACTTGTTCAAAAACGCCATTCACAGAATGAAAAAATATGGGGACGTTTTCGAGAAAATTGGGGTTACCAAGATAAGTGAATCACCCTGTACACCGCCGGAAATTATGCAAGAGGCAAAAGAATCAGAGTCGCCCCTCGGACCCTCAAAATCAGCCGAAAAATATTCTGTTGCCTAGTGGCATTTTACTGAATGGTGCGATATAACTGCTCCACATATAGTTCGAATGAGATCTTGTGATGAAAATTCATATTACTATAATTTTAAGTTTAAAAAAATACAATTAGTGTTATTCCCAGAGGATTCAAGCATCTTGAGACTATCAATATATAACAGCTTAACATCTTCTTTGAATACTACACACGAGGTTGTTGAACATTTCTCGAGAAATTTGTTTCCATAAACAGGAAACAAGCTCTTCCAGATCATTTAAGGATTTTGTGGTAGGTTGATGATTATCTAATCTTCTTTGGAGCAAATCCCATGCATGTTCTCTGCAATTCGAATGTGGTGTGTGCGGAGGTATTAGTAGATATGATATACTAAGATCCTTGCTCGCATTCTCAACTATGACTACACGGTGCTGTGCAGCATTATCGTCTAGAATTATAGAAATTGAAAATTTTCACCAACAGCAGCGTGAAAATTTGGGAAAAAATTTCAGTCACATGCTCTCTTAGGCGGTCATATTCTCAGGACAAATGCGTAGATCTGTGCGCCTGTTCTAACATATCCCGGCCCATACTATAACACTACCCCCTCTGAATGAATGAACTGCTTGTACAGGGTGGGCAAAATTGGTGATACATGTACTACAACTTTTAAACCCAACGAGATAAAGAAAAATGAATGGCACGTTACGGTGGTCTTTTTTAGAGAAACTGATAATGCCATCAACTGCATTATTCTATCTTCTTTTGTTTTCGAGTTATATGCCAAAATTGAAATTTGGTCGATTTCAACTTTGGTCATTATCTCCGTAGCTATTTGTGCTAGGATGTTGAAATAAAAACATTATACAGGCACTTTTTTCATAGCAATCCAGTAGCGTACTTTGTTTTTTCCTAAGAGGTTTTCTTGCTGAGCTATGACATAAAGTTTTGTTTTTTCTGATGGAAACAATAGTTTCAAATGGCTTAGGAAGAATCGCCATTTTTTGCCGTTCCAGAAATATATCATACATCGCCCTCAGATTCATCCAGATATCATGAAATATATAGTTTGTATGTGAAATTTGAATTATTGAGTATTAAGTAGGCTTAATCACAGAATAATATGTCCCTAAGCATGGTGTCATCATTATGCCATTAATACTTGATTAAATTCTCTGTGGTTTGATCAGTGTTCAATACGAAGTCATTATTGCCGCTAAAATGAAAAATTTCAACATATCATATTTCTCCTAGTTTGCGAACATTTCCGTAGTGCCGGATTCAAGTAATTTACAATTATTCTGAAGAGAGATCGAAACGGAGAATTTAATCAAGTATTCAATGGCAAAATAATAATGACACCATGCGTAGAGACATATTATTCTGTGATTAAGCCTACTTGATACTCAATAATTCAAATTTCACTTACGAACTATATTTTTCATGTTATCCGAATGAATCTGAGGGCGATGTATGATATATGATATATTTCTGAAACGGGAAAAAATTGCTATTCTTCTTAAGCCATTGGAAACTATTGTTTACATAAGAAAAAACACAACTTTATGTCATAGCTCAGCAAGGAAACCTCTTAGAAAAAAACAAAGTACGCTGCTGGATTGCTATGAAAAAAGTGCCTGTATAATGTTTTTATTTCAATATCCTAGCTCAAACAGGAACGGAGATAATGACCAAAGTTTAAATCGCCCAAATTTCAATTTTAGCATATAACTCGAAAACAAAAGAAGATAGAATAATGCAGTTGATGGCATTATTAGTTTCTCTAAAAAAGACCACCGTAACGTGCCATTCATTTTTCTCTATCTCGTTGGGTTTAAAAGTTGTAGTTCATGTATCACCAATTTTGCCCACCCTGTACATAGCGATGTTTACGGGGTATGAGTGGAATTGTCCATACCCTTATTCTTCGAAAATCTGAGAATTGTCCATATTCGGATTCATGAGTGAAAAGGGAATTACGCCATTGATCGTTCCAATTGATATGTTGCCTCGCCCAGTTCAGTCTTTGACGCTCATGTCACGTGTTAATGGAACTCCTCCTAATGGACGTCCAGAACCTAGATTCACCTATCTCAAACGTCGTCTGATGGTTTCGATGGAAACTTGTAGCCCATCTGCACTGTATTCCGTCGCATTCTACACGTTCAAATAGCCTGATCCTGAGCAGGTGTTGTTTTCCGTCGCTCACCAAGCCATGGTCCTTCCAACACGGAACTTGTCTCCATGAACCCATTCTAAAGTCGAGATATCACACTTTGGCTGACTTGGAGCCGTTCCGCTACAACAACCTAGTATTCCGATAGCCCTATTATCCTCAGCGTTTGTTAATTTACGTCTTGGAACTTTCAGAAAACTCGTTTCGAATCGAAGGCGTTGATAAATTGACTCCATTTTGAAACAAGAACATTCATGAAGTATATGCAAAGAACCAAACTTCAGGAAAAAGACGACCACATTGACTAAATGTCTCATACCAATTTTTATCGGATCGACTCAAGTTGTTATTATGGAGTTTTGACTGATTTTACAGCGATTTTTTCGAAGATTACATACTTCTCAAAACGATTGAATACGATAGCACTAACTTTTGTGGAGCAAATTATTTTTGATTGTTTGCTGTATTTCTAGAAATTTTTTCGTTGATGAGCGCATTTATACTCTTAACTTTGCCAAAAATTCATCTGGAATGATGTTGTGAGTCTGCATCGTGTTTTCATTGCATTGAACTTAATTATCGATGTTAAGTTGACATGAATGAGTGAAATTATTTCATATGATATGAAATGATAAAATACAGGGTGTAAAAAGTTCGACGGCCTATTAGGCGTTTCTGTAGAACTGGATCTATTTGAAAGCTGAAAATTAGGATTATATTATTGTTAGACATTATCTACCGATCTGAAAGATTCTTGGAGCCTGACCACTTTCAGTTATACAGGGAGTGAAAAAAAAATTTTCAAAATTTTTTTTTTCTGTTTTTTTGTTTTCGAATTTGATATAGTATGCAATTCTGAATACATTCGTACTCAAATCGTTGCATTCGTCAAAATACTTTCCAAAATATCGGGAAAAAACTGAAGAAAAAAGGGAGATAAGTGTATTCGGTTTTATGTTTATTATTCCTATCCTAGATATCGTAAGCACAAACTGTTTTCACATTTTTGAAGGCATAGACTATGGAAATATTGTACGATTTCGTAATTTTGAATAACCCGTCACAGGACGTTCCAAATGTTGGTTCAAAAATCGGAATCAAAATTGCCTCATAACTTTCGTTTTTCAAATTAAAAACCCTATTTTCTTATGGTTTCGTTGGATTCTGCGAAGGAAAATGAAGATAATTTTCCAACCTAATGATGCTCCTGAAATTACTAATTCTTGAGTTATTCAGGATTCTCTGTTTATATTCATGAAATTTGTTTTACATCAACAATGATAAATGAATTCAGAAAAGAGGAAGTCCATAGTGAGTTATTTGAGTAATTTATCTTCTATGACCAAGGTGATTGTTGATATAAAACAGATTCTATGAATTTGACGGTAGGACATACGACATGAAATCAGAAAATCCTGAATAACTCAAGAATTATTATTTTTAGGAGCAGTAATATGTTGGAACATTATCAGCATATTTCTTCGCACAATCCAACGCAATCATAAAAAAATAGGCTTCCAATTTGAAAAACGAAAGTTATGGGTCAACCTTGATCCCAATTTTTGAACCAATATTTGGAACACCCTGTGACGGGTTTTTCAAAATTCTGAAAATGTACAACATTTTCCCATTCTTCACCTTCAGAAATGTGAAAACGGTTTGTGCTTACAATATCTAGGTTAGGAATATCAAACATAATACCGAATACACTTATTTCCCTTTTTTCTTCAGTTTTTTCTCGATATTTTTAAAAGTATTTTGACGAGTGCAACAATATTAACACAAATGTATTCAGAATTACATACTCCATCAAATTCGAAAACGAAAAAAATAGAAAAAAAAAATTCTTGAAACTTTTTTTTTCACTCCCTGTTTAACTGAAAGTGGTCAGGGTCCAAGAATATTTTAGATCGGTAGATAATGTCAAACAATAATATAATCCAAATTTTCAGATTTCAAATAGGTCCAGTTCTCCAGAAACGCCTAATAGGCCGTCGAACTTGGTACACCCTGTGTAATTGTTTGTTAGAACTTTCAAAAATTTCAACATAACACTCCAGTACAATAAATAACTACTACTACCTTATATCAAATGAACAGAAGTCCTTTAGGATAATTTTTTTCAGTATCTACCTTTTGTGCTCTTATATAGGTTTAGTGATGTTTAGCATTATGAGGAAAAGGTTACGCCTAATTCCATTCATCAGTTACATGCCCTTCTATAAGACACCACAGGTGGAAATTGACCCTCATTTGAATTTCAATACATTGTGAGAGTCGAAATAATTGAAAGCAATCAATGTTCATAGTCTCGCGAATCATGTAACGCATGTTCTTTAATGATGATTGAAATTGACGGTGTTGATATAAAGCTCTCAAATTGATTTCCCTTGATGGTAAACGAAAGATGTCCAGTTACACGCACACCATGTTGAGATGATGGCTGGGTATGAGGAATTATTTTATATTCAACGAAATGTACACTGTATTAAATCATAAAGAAAATGGAGGTCTTTTGTAGTAATTATCGAGATTTCGGAGAATGCCTTGGACCTGTCAGTTGTTAGTTTGAAGGAACTTTTCCTCACATATAATACATCATCATATTTTCCACCCCTTTGATAAGGATGATATTTTGTTGAGTACTGTACCATTTTTTTCAAGATCTTATAATTCATTGGCACAATATTCGGCTTCGAATATTAAACTCGGTGATAAATTCCAAAAGCATTCTATCACAACGTCTTCGACCTGTTCTCTTTCGTTTCAGGATGATCTTCATTATTATTTTCCTGGGAAAATTGAATCAAGGAATGATTATTAAACCTTTGTGAGGAATATCGTGTGCATTCCATTCAGCTTGCTAAGTTTCCGTGCTTTTCATTGATTCGTGATGAATATTGAATCGAAATTGTTCACTCTATTCTGATCCAGAAGAAGTCGCATAGTTGAATGATAATGAAACACACAATTGCTGGAATTTTTAGGGATAGGCCAAGCTTATTGCTTAAAAAAATAATTGTTGGAGTTGAGGAAACTGTTTTAATAATGTATGTATTTTGAGTTTTGCTGCAATTTTTGGATTATATTAAGTTTTTCTTGAATAGTTCCTAATTGAAGCACTTCATGAAAAACATTGTTATATTCAAGAGTGTTCAGCATTGAATGCTGCTCCTAAAACGAACTGCGACATAACATGTATTTCGGACAGTAGTTTCATGAAAATCATATGTGAAAATATGAAAAATTTTTACACTTTTTGAAAAAACACAAACAATGGAACCTGAAATATCAATGGAACTCGCAGCTTTAGAGCAAAATGTTATAGAATGATATTGTAGATCATCATGTTTGATCTCGCAGTAGCTGAGGATGCTGATCATTCAATAGCAGCTAGTGCTGTTGCTCAGTAGTCTCTTAAGTGGGTGGTAATTGTTTGTTTGGACACTGAATTTCTTGTTATTTTGACTGCTTCAGCCTCTAAAGTGTATCAACATTTTTTTACTGAAGCCTGGCAAAGGCAAGCAAGATACTGTTGTCTATCCTCTCTCGCACTAAAATTTTACCCCTGTTTCTAAAAACAACATATTATTCTTTAATGCTTCAAATGTCTGCGACACAACGTCATCTCATCCAGTGAAGAAAAAATGATATCTCTAAAGACGTCTGAAATCAACACAAACCTGCTAACAGCAGCAGAATTGTTAAGCCAATCTAATGCTTCTGTCGATAAGGTCGACGAGTCAAGAAAGAAATGGTTAGCAGCCCTTTATGAAAATGATTCCAAGCAATTGAATGTATGGCTGTACGAGATATTCAAAAAATTATCAAACAAAGACTCATTTACAAAATATAACAATATTTTATTTTTTTGTTAATAATGAGTATTTTTAGTTCAAAGTTCATGAGAATCTCGCCTAAATCAGTTGATTTTCAACGTCTTAAGAAATTTCAGTTGTCCTTCACCGAAACTGAGGAGTACATGTGATTCAAGGGAGAGTAGACAATCTTGCTTGCCTTTGCCAGGCCTTGAAAATAAATCATTGGTACACATAGGTTTTCGAGCAGTAAAAATTACAAGAAGGTTCAACTGCAGTAGCTATGATTAAATTATCAGCATCCTCAGCAGGATGAGCTACTGCGAGATTAAACATTGTGGCAAAGATTATAGAGTTAGAAAGATACAAAACGCCCTTGTATCTGTAGTACTAAAATCCGACTACGATTTTTGGCTAGTTTCTTACTTGTGACACATAGATGACGCTGAAAACATTATTCAGTACAGAAAACTATTTCAATAGGCGCGAAATTCGAAACACATTTCTCATAAATTTTCATTTAATTAAATACTTTGTCGAGCTTTTAAAAAGATATCCTGATCGACACAAAAAAATCAGGGCTCCGCTTTTTGATCAGGATGATATTTTCTTCTGCATATTGCTATGAATCAAATGAAATACGCTTCTGGATTCTTTATATTTTAATTTGAAATGATTGTGTAAAATCAACTACAATACAATAATTATGAAATTGAGTACATTTCAAAAATTTGTTCACATATTAGAGAATTATCATAACAATTTCAAGAACTTATTGTGAGTGAACTCTCGATAAATCGAACATCGATAGGTCAAACAGTTGTTCTGGACCCGATTCATACATATCTTACCCAGTGTATTTAAACCTCAATGAGTCTAGAGGGTCTAGTAGATGAGTCGAACTGCTGGAAGGGTCGTCAAGAGAACCACCACCTCTATAAGTCGTTCTTCTGACCACCATTGCCTCTATGAGTGGGACTTTTTGATCTAATGAATGAGACCGAAGAAAATTCGGTTCGCAAACAAATTATCCAGAACAATATATTTTTGCCCCGAAACCTCTATCCATTTGACAACCCTGAAAATAAAAAGCAATGAACAGGACAGTTACATGATACGAGTTTCAAAACATACATTTCCATTCTCTTTGGTAATAAAAAGAATGCACATTCAAGATTATTCTTTCTATTATTTCTGCAATTAATCACCATGCATTTCGAATGTCGGCCAGTTTTTAACACAAAATTTATAACAGAAAAACACACAAACCAAGATTATGGAGTGAGCTAGGTGCTACTCTTGTAGATTTCGAGTTATTTCAGTGGAAAATACGCGAGAAAATACAATCATTCAGCAAAAATATTTATTCAAGTATTTCTTTCAAAATTGACAACAGCCTACTAATAATCTCTATATAATCTATGCCAAATGGACTCTAATTAAATATTTTAACCATAACCCGATTACTTTTGAAAAACAGATGTCGCTGACATCACTGTAGTCGCTTCGTTTCCCATCTTTATACCCTATAATCTTTGATAATATGTGTCATAATTATGTGACATCCAGCAGAATGAGTCGAGGAACAACAAATTAAGTATAAGTAATGCTTGTACATCCGCCCCTTTTCATTCTCATATAAGTCATTTGAGCAATGTTCTATTTCCTTGATTAAAAAATTGTCTTTATTGGTACAAGATAAATTATTGTTTTTTAATGGTATCGTAAATTCATATTACGATAATAGATGGGTTATCGAACATGACCTGACGACCTCGTTTGACAAATTCCCCATCTCATATTGAAATATTGATCTTCGCGCTAGTCATATCGTAAATATCTATTACATAAACATATTCATTTAATTCCCGTAAATTCTTCTAATGGATGATGAAAATTGGTAAAGTGGATATATCTCTAATTAAAATGATCTTGAAACTGAATTTCGAATTTTAAATGCACGTTAGTGAAAAGATGAGCTAGAATAGTGTGAAATTGTTCACCATGAAAAATTATCCCGATCTTTAAGTTTCGATGTACAGATTTTGGGGAATATCGATTGAGAACCAATTGGTTAGAAACAAAAAACTTTTTTCAGGCTTAATTGAGTAAATAATTGTCAGATCTCTAATACGTCTCAGCTAACCTGGGGCGTAATAGGAAAAAAATTACTTAAAATATTTAATATTAGAAAAATCTTGAAAGATATCAGTTGTATATGATAGTGTATTATAAACTTAGGAACTGAGAGAATTCATCTCACTCTTCGAGTTTATGAGAAGTATAGTGAGGAATGTTGAGGTAACCCATCTCTTCAGGACGCGTTTATTATCAGGTTTATGACCTACCATTCCTCATACATCCTGAATAAGACCGTGATCGTTATTATACCTCACTAGCTTTCTCCTGATGCGATATTGTGACATATTTTTTTTACCGGGTTATTTACGACGATATTTTCATGTATCTTTTTCTTTCAATTCCCCGAAGGCCCTCCTTGACATACTTTTCATGAGTTCCTGTATTTCGAAGAAAAGACGTTTTATTGGAAAAAAGTTCGGAGACAGCTTCTACCTTGAATATCAAGACTGATAACTTACTTACCCGAGAATTCAGGAGATGGGAGAATGAAATTCGAATTTTATCCTCGTGTTCTTGGTCCCATATTTACGAGAGTCATGTTGTGTATGATATACGAGATATTGGAAGAAACTATGAGAATTGAACGAAGGACAAGTTCGAATTTAATTTGGGAACACTGTAATTTGAAATCACCAGAATAAAGAACGAGTATCATAAAGCGATTTTGATGAAGAGTGAAGTGGGCCAAACCAGAGCCCAGAGCCC
This sequence comes from Hippodamia convergens, assembly GCA_038502775.1. Classification (NCBI taxonomy): domain Eukaryota; kingdom Metazoa; phylum Arthropoda; class Insecta; order Coleoptera; family Coccinellidae; genus Hippodamia; species Hippodamia convergens. Next base: position 8,002,583 of record CM076614.1, on the reverse strand, counting down.
TTTCAGAGTAGTGCTTAGTGATTGAAGCATTTCATCAAAGAGCTAAGTGCTAAGTAAGCCCAAAGCCTTGATCTTATCTCGTCGAGTGATATACATCTCACGTTTGTGTGTGACGTTAGTGCGCAGTTGCAAAGATCTAAAAAGTTTAGTGAACCTGATTTCGATTTTTCTGACTTCAATTATCAATACAGGGTGGTATACTATAAAGGTCCGTTAATGCAGTGATATTCCTTTCAGTCTCAAGTCTTAACAGAGATGAGAGTTGAGGCTTACCTTTTGAGTAATTGATAAGTACTGTAAAATTTTCGACCGAATTAATGATTTTTAATATGTTGTTAGAAATTGTAAACAAATAGATGACAATTATTTCTAGAATACAAACCATTAAAATAAATTGTCCCAGATATTTTGATTGATATGATCACTTCTACGAGAGAAAAAAAGACTTCGTAGTTCCAATCAACACATGAGAAATCTTTTTCTGGGGTTTTTATGTAATTGGGAGCTGTTATTTTAGAATCCATACATTTATTTTTTTTCAACTCTGTTGCGCGCTCAACTTTTCATATTTAATATGCAATCATTTTCACCTATTCAAATAATACCAGTAGTCCAGTTGAAGTCATCACGAGATATTTCCAACTGATTTCATTCAAACTTTCATAACTGGAAATAATACCGAGATTATCTGTTCATGAGAATGTTTATTATATGGAAAAACGATTTTTAAATTTGTCGTTTCTTTTTTTAGACATATGAAAAAAACAATTTTCATGTTGAAAATTTGCTTCTTGTTATGAAATTATTGAAAGGTAAAACTTATTTCTCGGGAAGATATATAAAATATCATACTCATGCTGGGGTTTTGCTATCAAAACTTATAAGCCACTGAAACACTGCAAATAATAATTTTCAACCATTCTCGTGATACAGGTGTTTTTTGCATTTCTGTGGGCTGCAAATATCCATTGGTAATATTCCAACCAAGATGAAGGTGGGACCCACCCTCAAAATATATGTATTGAAACAAAAAGATACCTAACTGAGGTTGGTGCAACACAGGAAAACCATAGAGGTCTGCAGTATGATTAAATGAGGTTGGGAAAAAAACCTCAGCTGGAAAAAAAACTTATTCCACCCGTGGAAAAAAAATTACTTGAAATATTATATGTCAGGAAAATCTTAAGAGACATCAGTGTGATTTGAGAGAACAGCTTCATGTTAACTGTCGATGGGCTCGAATGAAAAGATTCCTCACAAAAACGACTCGCCATTCCTAATCTAAAATTAAAAAAAAAACAAAATCAGAAGAGAAACCAACTACACTGCCCAAAAAAATTAACGTACATTCTGAAAATCACAATTTTAATGAAAGTCAACTCTACATTGACTTCATAACTTATTTTTTATGTTCTCTGAGGATATCTTTCATGTGAACGTCTGTATGCCAGGAAACGTCGATCACAATGGTAGAGGCAGAATCTAGACTCATCTGTGAAGAGAACTCTTTCCCAATCAGCCTCTTCCTAAAGGATATGCTCTCTCGCATAATTCAAACGCTCCCTTCAATGGGCAGGGTAAGCGATGGGCCTTTTGCCTTAAATCATATTCTCTGAGGTGATTCCTTATTGTCTGAGTGCTAATTTGCACCCCATGAGTTTGCTCAAGCTGATTTTGAAGGAGCCGAGCGGTTGCAAACCGTTGTCTCAACGAAGAAACTCTCAAGTAACGTTCTTGAATGGCAGTTGTTACCCGTGGTCTACCCTATCCTTGTCTTCGGACATTCATACCTGTCTCCCTAAATCGCTGCAACATTCTAGACACACTTAAATGGGAAATTCTCAACCTTTCTGCAATTCTTGTGTATGTCCACCCTTCTTCTCGCAAAACTACCGCTTGGGCACATTCCTCTCGAGTCAAATTGAGTGTTTCGCGTTGCATAGCGATCGAGTGTAGACAATCAAACAAAAGAAAAACTATTGATCACTAGAATTGTTCGAGAATAACTGATTTTAAAATGAAACCAATTCATTCAAAATCTGATACCCTCTTTTTGTTTTCCCGCTGGGAAAAAACATCTGTATTGAAGAGAAACGTTGAAAGTGGATAACATATGCATGCATATTTCTGATATAAAAAATTATCATTGAGAATACCTCCAGTTATAGAATAAATTTGATATTTTCATAATAATCGTTAATTTTTTTGAGCAGTGTATTTAGATTGAATTAAATTATTCCGAAATTAACCATCCATTTCAGAAATGCTTCTGTTACTTTTTGTATAGCCCCGAAACCATCTGGAAATTTATGAATGGGACAACTACTTATAAGATGTTCTATAGTCTCCTCATTTTCCCCACACTCTCAACTATGCTCTAAACTGAATTCTATTGGAAAAGCATATTATTGCATCGTCTATGGCATGTTCTAAAGCGATTTAGAACTGACTATATTATCCTTGGAATTTCAAAACCAAGTTCTCTGATGGAAAGATCAGAAATGAGATCTTTTTCGAAAAAAATAGATACATTCCCTCAAAAAGAAGTATACTTTGTTTGTTGATCTATTTTATACCTACTGTAAAAATTTCCAGGTGATTGATGAATCTTGAAAGAATTAGTGACAAGTATTGTCATTCATTGCTGGTGTTGTTTTGGGTTAGGGAACGTGAGTGAATTAAGAAATCACCTTATGTGAAGGCCAAAGACAAAACAGCAATATATTGGATAATTTTTAGAACGGAAATTCAAATAAATAGTATGCTTATTGACTGGACTTAGTTTGTTCACGATATTCGCATCAGAAATATTGGTGATTATGTGGCTTTTCCATAACATACAAAAGTTCTAAACCCTCAAGTTCCAAAAGGTCGAATTCATGAATAAATCACCGGCGGAATGTGAACCTTCCTCAAACGTAGATTTTCAACCTTTTACACACCAGAAGTGTGAACAAAAACACCATCACCACATAAAGGAAATCCACCCTATGTATTTCAAAGAAAAACGAGATAATGGAGTATTCTTCTGGATAAACCAAGCCTGGATCTCCCTTGTACATAACCTCCGAGGTATAAATAATTAACCGAAGATTCCGATCTGCCCTATTCTGTGCATGCTTGTACCGCACCAAGACTTGTCTTTGAAACTGGAGTCTCCATTGTTCGCGTCGAGTTTCAACTTTCGTTTTCGAGTTGTTCGAAACTTGGGGTGTTAGGAGAGCTCGAAAGTACACAATGGGTCACAGTGGAAGTATCGACCATAAAGGCTCGGGAGTTCGAGATTTACAAAATTAATTAGGGAACATTTAATCCGGGCTGATAGGTAGGTATTGATCACAACGATTTCATGTTTTCCACATGGATTCAATTATTCACGGAAAATAAGGGAGATCATTCGAGTTTTTTCGGAAGCAGAAATTTCATTTTCCTTTTTTATGTTCGGCGTTTATGGTCGCGATCTTAATCTCTCGAATGCTCGCGTTAGGGTACTGATGGCTGATTAGTTTCGATCATTAAATATAGATGAAGCGCTTTTGTATCACTGATACTGGACACTGAGGTTACAGCTTCTTCATTGCAGTTGTCATCGACGAATACTTCGAGCGATGCTGATGAGGAACTCAGAAACCGGTCTGCCTGATACGCTGGTTCGATGACAGCACGTTCCTGGAGTTAACTTCAGGATTTAGGGTTTAGGATTCTACCAGTCACACTTGAGTAACAATAGGACAATATGATCCTGGTAAAGTCAAAACCAGTAACTCTGATGAAAGGATTAGAAATAAGATCTTCATCGAAAAAAATTGGATACGTTTCCTCAAAATGAAGCATACTTTGTTTGTTGATCTATTTTCTACGTACTGTAAAAATTCCAAGTTAATTGACGGATCTTGAAAGAATTCATAACAAGTATACTCATTGACTGGACTTAGTTTGTTTACGATATTCACATAAAAAATATTGTTGATTATATGGCTTCTCCATAACAAACAAAAGTTCTAAACCCTCATACAAAAGTTCTAAACTCTCAAGTTCCAAAAGGTCGAATTCATGAATAAATCACCGGCGGAATGTGAACCTTCCTCAAACGTAGATTTTCAACCTTTTACACACCAGAAGTGTGAACAAAAACACCATCACCACATAAAGGAAATCCCCCCCATGTATTTCAAAGAAAAACGAGATAATGGAGTATTCTTCTGGATAAACCGGGCCTGGATCTCCCTTGTACATAACCTCCGAGGTATAAATAATTAACCGAAGATTCCGATCTACCCTATTCTGTGCATGCTTGTACCGCACCAAGACTTGTCTTTGAAACTGGAGTCTCCATTGTTCGCGTCGAGTTTCAACTTTCGTTTTCGAGTTGTTCGAAACTTGGGGTGTTGGGAGAGCTCGAAAGTACACAATGGGTCACAGTGGAAGTATCGACCATAAAGGCTCGGGAGTTCGAGATTTACAAAATTAATTAGGGAACATTTAATCCGGGCTGATAGGTATTGATCCCGACGATTTCATGTTTTCCGCATGGATTCAATTATTCACGGAAAATAAGGGAGATCATACGGGTTTTTTCGGTAGCAGAAATTCCATTTTCCTTTTTTATGTTTATGGTCGCGATCTTAATCTCTCGAATGCTCGCGTTCGGGTACTGATAGCTGATTAGTTTCGATCATTGAATATAGATGGAGCGCTTTAATATCACTGATACTGAACACTGAGGTCACAGCTTCTTCATTACAGTTGTCATCGACGAATACTTCAAGCGATGCTGATGACGAACTCAGAAACCGGACTGCCTGATACGCTGGTTCGATGACAGCACGTTCCTGCAGTTAACTTCAGGATTTAGGATTCTTCCACACATATTTTAGTAATGATTTCCTTGGACAAACTGCAATAAACGAGAGTTAATGTTTGATATTATGAATTTCCTGCGTTTTATTTTCGATGAAATAATGTCATTTTCTCTTTTTCAGTATCGTTATAAGTTCATTACAGTACCAGAAGTAGGTCTGTAATGAAACTCATAACAGCATTGTTTCAGTTATACAGGGTTGGGATAAAGTATGGAACCAAGTAAATATCTTTTAAACGAAAAGAACGATATTTATGAAAATTTGCAGGTAAGTGCAATGGAACAAAACGCATCTGATTTACATTTTTTTGATAATAATATACTTCCGGTTTAACCGGAAATGCCATCAACTTCTTTAATTTAAATGAGATACCCTATATATTTTTACACATTTTGAAAGAGCTTGTTATTTTGAATTCATACATACTGAGTTTAGTGTAAAAAAAAATTGTTAAAACGAGGAATATAGCACTTTAACCAACCTCCTTTGAGTTTTTTGCATTAGAGCAAAAAACCATTTAGATAAATTAATTGATGTTGTTTGTATGCGTAGTGATAAATAAAGAAGTACTGTTTAGTACGTCTTTTGTTCTTCAAGTGTCAAATTCTAATTGGAAATAAATAAATTGAACAATAAAGAATGGTTCAATTAAGTGAAAAAGATCGTATTGAAATTTTAATGATGATCGGTTATGGTGATCGTGTTAGAACTCATGAAGAAGTGTGTCATATTTTTAATGATTTGCATCCGGAGAGAAATCCTATATCACGCTCAACAGTAACTAAAACATTACAACGTTTTAATACTACTGGGATGGTAAAAAATTTGCTAAAACCTGGAAGACCGCGGACTGCAACGAACGAAACTGTTAAACAAAATATTGCAATCGATTTAGAAGAATCACCTCAAACTTCCACCACAAATTTGGCACTGAACCATGGTATCAGTCGACGTTCTGTAGGAAAGATAGTTAAATAATGTTATTTTTATTCCTCGTTTTTACAAATTTTTTTTACGCTTAACTCCAGTATGTATGAATTCAAAATAACAAGCTCTTTCAAAATCTGTAAAAACATGTAGGGTGTCCCATTTAAATTAAAGAAGTTGATATCATTTCCGGGTGAACCGGAAGTATATTATTATCAAAAATGTTTACATCAGATGCGTTTTGTTCCATTGCACTTACCTGCAAATTTTCATAAATATCGTTCTTTTCGTTTAAAAGATATTTACTTGGTTCCATACTTTATCCCAACCCTGTATTTTTCGTTTTGTGGTTGTCAGTACTCACCTCCGATCCATTCAATTTTCGAATCAAATCAATTCAAATTCTGCCATCTGTCAAATTAGTGACACCAACTGCCAAGATACAATACAAAAGTCACTAATCTGAATTTTTATTCGAATTTCGAGAGTTTTTCACAAAACTTGACTGAAATAGAGAAAATATCGTCTAATATTCGTTGCAGAAGGCAATTCCAACACTCATGCTTTCGAAAACTCGCTCCTTTGTCGCTCGTTTTCGGATTTCGCATTCGTGTTGGAATAGCAACTCATTCTGCAACTTGTTTTAGAATATACTATTCTCTATTTCAGTATTGTAATGAGTTACAGTACCAAGAGTAGTGCTATAATGGAACTCATTGTTTCAGTTATATTTTTCGTTTTGTAGTTGTCAGTACTGATCTCCGATCGAATCAAGTTTCGAATCAAATCAAGTCAAGTTCCGTAATGTCAAATTTCATAAGTCACACCGACTGCCAAGATGAAATACGAAAGTCACTAAACTGAATTTTCATTTGAATTTCCAGAGTATTTCACAAAACTTCACTGAAATGGAAGAAATATCGTCTAATACTCGTTGCAGAAGGCAATCCAACTCTCATGCTATCGAAAACTCGCTCCTTGGTCGCTTGTTTTCGACCTTCGCATTCGTGTTGGAATAGAGGCTCATTCTGCAACTTGTTTCAGGATATACTATTCTTTTTGTTTCTAGAAGAACAAATATCCTTATTTTTCTAATACTGAGGGTAAGCTGATGGTTGTGATAAGTACTTCATTTCAGTGTACAGGGTATTCCAAATTGTTTGATTTTGGCTGTTTTTGGTACTTCTATACTCTCCATGTGTTTTGATATTTTCATTTTCGAAAATATCTGAAAAAATAGCACTTTTTCACTGAGAATGAAACATTATTTTAAATTCGATTCATCTTTTAATTTTTTTATGATGAGATGGAAAAAAATTGGGTTGTATTTGAAATGAAAAAGTGTTTTTTTCTATGAGAAAATGTAATCAATATAGTTCCTATGAAAAAGCGTCTCCAGTAAGTTTCAACCGCTTTCAGATATTTTCGTAAATGAAAAAGTTATGGCACATAGGATTCTTCATATAAGGGTTGTGATTGATTGTGAACTATCTAGACTTGAAAAAAATCTTGCAATAATTATATTTATTTAATTATTATCGAGGAAAAAAAACAAGAGAAAGAAGAACTGCAATTCAACCAAACACATTTTCATGTAAAATATTGGCAAGACGAGGCCATGTTTCTCATATTGTCAAAAAGTTGTCAGAACTTATTTAGAACCAAGCTGCTAACCCTACACTCTTCAACTTCACTAGTCCTTATTTCACAATCTCTATCCTCATTGGTCAAAATAAGTGACTTGGCCCTAATTATTCGAGAATCCGAAAATCGTCCGTATCTGGATACATCAGTGAAAAGGACACTAAGCCATTGATCGTTCCAATTGATATGTTGTCTTGCCATTCCAGTCTTTGACGCTTATGGTAACGTGTTAATGGAACTCTTCTTAATGGACTTCTAGAACCTAGATTCACCTCTCTCAAACGTCGTATGATGGTTTCGATGGAAACTTGGACCTCATCTGCACTTTGAAGAGTATTCCGTCGCATTCTACACGTAGATGTAGGCTTTCTTCTCACCGAAACGGTGATGAAACGATTCTGAGCAGGTGTTGTCTTTCTTCGCCCACCAAGCCTTGGTTTTTCCAACACGGAACCCTGAACCTATTCCAAAGTCGAGATATCACACTTTGGCACACTTGGAGCCTTTCCGCTACAACAACCTGAGTTAGGCCACCCTGTAGCATTCCGATAGCCCATCAGCCTCAGCATTTGTTAATTTGAAGCATATGGAATGAACCATAATTCAGAAAAAAGGTGACCAGATTGACGAAATGTCTCATACTGATTTTCATTGGATCGATTCAAGTTGTTATTGAGTTTTAAATGATTTTGCAGCGGATTTCTGAAAGATTACATAATTTCGACAACCATTAAATACGATATTCCAACTTTTGTGGTTGGTAGGAGATACATCAATCTACGTCCAGTAAGGACAGTTTGTTCAGACTCTGTGTTCTCTCTTTGAATTACGTATATGGAATGAACAAAATCGTCAATATGCCGAAACAAATTGTGTAGTTTTTGAACATACAGAAATTCCTATATCCACCTCTCGTGTTGTTGATAAATGAACATCAAAAATAAATAATAATAATACAATCAAAATGTGCAATGAATGATACGAACTCAATAAAGTTATATGTATGATTCTGTTTGTTGTTATTCAATTTATTGATTGAAAATATATTGACCTACCTAACGAAATTAAAACATTCGCAGAAAAGGTATTGGTACCTAAATCAAAATTTCAGATCATGTGTATTCCAATATTGGAGATTACATGATGGATTGGAGTAACATGAAAATCCTGATTATTGAACCTGAGAATTATAAAAAAATTGGGAGTGAGCTTCTATTTGATTGGATGAAATCTAGCCAATTGTTCGATTGGAGTGGATGGTATTTGTATTGATTTGTTGAGGAAAAAACTCATATTTAGAAATTTCGAGATGAAAACAGGTCAATGGCACCATCATATTTTTCAGTATTAATCTATGCTCACAATGGCGTTTGTGTCCAAATCCGAATAAAACTGAGGTTTCGTTATCTCATTTGAATAACCATAAAAATTCAGAAAATTAAATGTCTTTTTCGGGAATTTTCCTTTGAAACATAAGTTTACTCCCAAATACTTAGGTGTTAACTTTGATTCCTCTCTGAATTACAAAGCACATTTGGATGACTTACGGATGAAGCTGAAAACGAGAAATAACATTATACAGAAAATTTCTGGTACGTCATGGGGTGCTGACCCGACTACTCTTCGCACTGCAGCCCTTGCCCTGGTTTTTTCCACCACTGAATATTGTTGCCCTGTTTGGCTCAATAGTCTTCATGTTCAGAAAATCGGCGCACAGCTCAATTTAACAATTACTGAAACCATCCGATCTACACCTATCCAATGGCTACCAGTGCTATCAAATATAGTTCCCCCCATATTCGAAGACAGTCTGCAACTTGAAATTCTTGGAATAAATTCAATTTATTTCTGGATTCTTTTCCGATTCTATCCTAGAAAAAAAGTATTTCAAAACTGAAATCCCGTGAACCTATTTGGTCGAATAACTTTCTGAATTCGAACTTCAGCTACGAAGAAATCTGAAAATCCGAATGGGATGCATGTTCTTTATCTAATAAAGATCTTATATTTGATCTATCGAATAAAGTTCCTGGTTTAAACCATCCCAGGAGAATATCTTCCCTTTTTAATGGAATAGGAACAGGTCATAGTCGTACCAATAGAATGCTTTTCAAGTGGAATTCAGTTGATAGTCCCAATTGTGAATGAGGTGAATCAGAGGAAACAGTTGAACATCTAATCAATAATTGTTCGATTTATGAATTTCAAGATGCCATTAGAGCCATACACAATGTATCAAATTCATTCTTACAATGGGTTGAGAATTTTAGATCAATTTGATGAAGTAAAAATCGTATTATCTTGCTGTTCTGTCTATTTTTATTTTCAGGTAGGAGTTTGCGTTTGGAATCCTTCCTCCGAAGAGCCGTTCCAATAATCGTGATGTCCTTCAATATAAAACAATCAGATACAACAATTTTATTTTATTTTTTGACGGATATAGGTTTTTTCGGCTGAAGTTTTTTCCCCTGGCTCTATAGTATCGCTTGGGTACTTTTTGTTTCAACTTTTATTGTATTATTTTAGCTCTCTAATTCAAGAGAATATACATAATGTGTTGATCAACCAAAGATATTTCACGATCCTGAGGTTTCCATAAATTCAAAAATTCGTTTCAGAGCTGAAACGCCGAAAAGATTGCACTCCTTGAAACACCCGTAAAAATGTCTTCAAAAGAATGTCTTCACTTCTTATCGGAAGCAAATTTCCATAACACCCATAATACATATAAGAATAACCACTCATTTGAAATAATGAAAGGATCAGAACAATAAAACCCAATACTTTAGAAAATAGGTTCGTTCCTATTATTCGTAATTTCCCCAGCTAATATTTAATTCAACACAAATAACCGAAACTGTACATACACTGAAATGAAGTAGTTATTCCCCCCAAGCATAATGTTGCTTTATCGGTGTTGCCTACTACTAATCTCGCCATAAACTAATGAAACTTTAAAATCGGCTGATAATAACGATAATGACACTAAATTGCTGGATAAGTGGAGGAAATTGTAAGGAGTTATTTTAGTCCTGGAACGTTTATTTCAAGCAACGATTGCTTGGAAAGCGGTTATTTTGTAGCATATTCAATTAGGGGTGACGTGGATATTTTTTTAATTCGGTTTTCGTCTTCTGAAGAAAAAATTCGAATGTTCGATCTTGATTCAATTACGTAGGGTCTCTAGAGAAGTAAAATAAAATTGGTGAAAAATCTCTTAACGTAGCTCTAAAAGAGGAAATTGATTCCTGCTGGCGTTACAATATTTCCTTCATATATATACCATTAAATACCTGTAGTAAGAGAACTAGTGAACACACTGAGTAACGATTTACCTGTAAGGCTAGACATTTTTACAGCGATAGTAAATAGCATGCTGAGGCAGAAATCCATAGCCTGGTACACCTCACCCCTGCACGTCTTTATCTTTGAAAGTGTGGAAAAAATTAAAAATAAACTTCTTCTTTCAAGCTTGAAATTTTCATACGATTTTGTTCATGAATTGTAAAGTGCTAAAATATTGACAGATCAAGATGTTTTTTCCATCGAATACCCGTACAGGTTGTCAATTTCTGCTCATCGAACGGCTGGGTTTCGCAGGTGCTTTTCATATAATGCTGCGAAAGTGTTCAACTCTTTAGGTGTAGACTTCAGAAATTTCACATCCAACTAGACAAAAAAAAGATTTTTCAGTTCCATTTTCGTTCCAAAGAATGTTTACTGCCATTACTTGGCGACTTGATGTACCTATGGAGTCAAAAATGTGTTCCACTAGCTAGAATTGAATGTCAATCTAATAATGTAGATAGTTTGTGTCAGGAAAAATGTGACCTTACACACTGTATATCTGAGATGCTGAAATGTTTTCGTCTTAGGGAATCAAAAAATAAGTTTTATTATAAATCTTCATCATCATCTGATATATTGTCATTAATTTATTCATCATATAGTAGAATCGTTTCAAGCGTAGTGCACTGACTAAAATTTCAGTGTCATGATTTTTTTTTTCGTTTAGCATTACAATTCGAGCATTCGATATGTATATGATATTTTTCGAAAAATAACTCTCAATTTCAGAATGAGCAGTAGAAAAACTAGTGGTCGCTTACTTTGAATGATTTTCAAGAAATGTCAACGACAAAAGCATGGAAAAATTATTTGAATGAAGATTATCAAGAAAGGCTAACATATATCATATTATATTATTCTCGTAGCTAACAGTTATATCTGAATATCTCGAATATGATACATTTCAGATATAGACTCCACTCAGTTTTTCCTCACGAATTGATATGTGAGTGAATTGATGAATTCTAGTGTCTGTTTTTTTTCTAATCCAGCTTTGACACTCTCATTTTACCTCCAGTATGTCAAAAAGTACGAACGACGGTAATAATACTAATTAACTACATCCTATGATGAATTGAATATCTTTCATGTCGACCCGAAACTAAAAGCACAATTTAACGTACCTACACAAAGTTGATCAATAATATTTCATGTTGATGTATGATTCCTATGATGTATGAGTCATATATGATTGTCATGGGCGACCGAACATCAAGTATTTATAAGCACAACTGAAACTTCATTTTTTATGAATATAGAATGTGATATTATGTCAAATGTATTTATCATGCAGAAAAAACTTATCTCAATCGAGATTTTTTAAGGACTTAATTAATGATAATGAGAGCGACAGTAAAAATCTTATGATCAACTCGTTCATTAATCTATCGATTAATTGTCAACTATTAACTCCCTCCTCTCGCACATTTAATTATCGCAATCATTAATCGCTGTAATTAATAAATTGGTGGATTGAGAACCTTTGTCTGAATATCCGTTTTTACTAATCGAATAATTCTTATTTTCAGTGCGAATCCACAGGATATCAGTTTGAAGAATTTTGGGAGACCACAACGTTCATTGGTGAGTTATATCATTTTATCACCATTGAGTTACTATCGAAAATCAAATCCTTCGGATATTTGATTTTTATTTCTAATGTAGATATTTTATTAAATCGGTTTCATGTACCACACAAGTATTGTTTTGAGGAACCGTATATTAAATACTAGCAACGTTTCGGTAATTATTCATGATTCGATGATAATTTTACGAAAAAATCCGAAGAATATGAGAACTAGAAATACCAAAAGCTAATAAAATATAATCCATAAAATTTCATATCTGTAGTAAATGTGAATTTTATTACAAGAAGACGCAAGCAATTCATTTCATTTAATGAATGACACGAATAATTTCCTCTGGAAATTAGTATTCAGGTTCTTGTTCGCCAAAACTGGTTTGAAAATTAAATAAATTTTAGAAGGAGGAAAAATTTCATACCAAAATACATTCTACGAGAAAAAATAAAAGGGAAACAAAAACACATTCTTATAATGCGAAATTGAAGCATCTTCTACTAGACTCGGAGCTCATTCGAATTCAACATTCAATTTCCTATGTTTCCATGAGGACTTTTTATCTGTATAATTAGATGGCGATCTGAGAATGTAATAATTCAATGTATGTGTCTTGTGTGAGAAATATCTAACTATAAAAAAACATGAATATGGATTTTAAAATTTTTTGAAACTTAAATTCATCAGAGGATGAATTTTGAAGATGGGATGAGTGATACCTCATTTGAAAGGTATTTTTATACTGATTTCAGCACAGTAATTGTTTTTTTATTTTATGCATAAGTTCTCGAAATATTCTCGACTGAGCATTTGAAAATGAAGTGGTGTTTTCATGGCACTTGTAGTGTTTTTTTGTGAAAAACCTTTCAAATGAGGTATCACTCACCCCATCTTCCCTATTCAAAAATTGGGGGTGAGGGTTGTAGTAGCAAGGGTTGAAGCGCTATGCGTCCGTAACCTACATCTTAAGTTTTCCCCCTCGAAACAGAAATCGACCTGTCCGAGCATTTCTATCGAAAAATTTTTTTCGGCTGTAATCTCGTCTGTTTCATTTTCAAATGGCCACCCTGTATGTATAGCCATCAAGTGTTAGAAGAGATGCGGCCTCAGGAAGTGGATACCGAGTTGTAATTTTTTCACTTACGTCTCATGGACTATGCCACAAAAAAAACCATATGGTATCTGTTACTTTCAAATGAGCAGAAGTAAAAATTTGATTTTTCAAAATGAATATCTTCTCTGATGAAAATGCCTCTGCTCTCAGATTCCATGAAATTAAGAAAAGCTACAAAACTGAATGAAGAAATCATCAATGTATAATCTACTCAATTGAATAGTCGGCTGGAAAAAAAGTTAATTACTCTGTTGAAATTTTTGTACCGAAACAAATATAATACCATACTATATCTGACGGTTTCTTCTTAATTCAATGTCCAACGGAAAATTTTCGATAAATTCCCTCCAAAAAATTTGTCTTCGGCCCGTCCCTGGACGTCTGAGGCCAGTACTGACAACAACGAAATGATAAATATAACTGAAAACAATGCTGTTATTAGTTTCATTAAACAATTATACTCCAGGTCAATAAATTCCGGACAGGCTAAATTTTTGTCAAATTCAACACCCTGTATCTTTTTTCGTGGTTCTCCAATTTTTTTGAAATTATCACCAGGTATAGTATTGGGTCTTGTTATATTAACCTGAGAATAACTTTGCGAAAATATCTGTAGTTCATCCGTTAAACAGGGTGAAACCAAACCTTGTTTTATACCTTTAATTTCTAAACACCCTGTGGTGAATTCGAGTCGGAAAATTTGATATCATTCAATTTTAATTTGAAGTGTCACCCTTCCTTGACAAAATGTTTTTTGATTAACGTCAGTATCTGCTAAAAAAAGATACACATTCTCAAAGGAATTGTTGCATTTCAAAACATGACAATATCTCGACAAGCAACCATGAACAAATATCTGAAATGAATAGCGTGTATTTCCACCTCGCTTTCTCATCATTTCTAGCATACGACGTGGCATACTTTCAATGTTTTTTCGAATTGCTTCTGGGGGAAGCAACAATTTTTGTTAATGCAGAACAATGCTAGGCCTCACGTTGCAAGGGTTGTAACGGAATACTTCGAAGAGGCGAAAATTCAACGATTCATGTGGCCAGCCAGAAGTCCAGATTCAAATCTAATTTAACATGTATGGGATATTCTAGGTAGACATGACCGAAATCGGCAGCCCAACACCTTGCCTGATTTACGAACAGCCCTTCTTGAAAAACGGAAAAATATTCCTCCGGAAATGCATTGAAAGTATGCCACGTCGAATGGTAGAAGTGATGAGGAAGCGAGGTGGAAATACACGCTATTAATTTTTGAAGGTTTGTTTATGTTCACTAGTAGATAAGGTATTGTAATGTTTTAAATTGTTAAAAATATTGAAAAGATGCAACACTTTCTTTGAAAATGTGTATCTTTTTTTCTGAGCAAATACGAAGTAAATCAAAAAACATTTTGTTAAGAAAGGATCACATTTCAAATTAAAACTGGATGATATCAAATTTTCCGCCTCAAACTCACCACAGGGTGTTTAGAAATGAAGGGCATGAAACAAGGTTTGGTTTCCTCTGTGTAAAGGATGAACTACAGGTATTTCAGCAAAGTAAATTTCAGGTCAATATAACAAGACCAAATACTATACCTGGTGAAAATTTCAACAGAATCGGGGACCCACGAAAAAAGATACAGGGCGTCGAATTTGACAATTCTGCCTGTCCGGAATTTATTGACGGGGAGTGTACTTTTAGAACTGTTATGAACTAATTACGATACTGAAATGGAGTAAACATTGTTAAAACCTAGTTTATTTACGGAAATCATGAAAAACATTCAAATTAAATACCCTTCCTGAGCGCTAATATCAGTGTCAGAATCTCCCCCTGGAATCAATAAAAAATTCACACGTTCAGAACGCAGAGGGGGTTAAAACCGTCAGAACCAGCACACAATTAGCCTAACGCCCGACGCATGACCTGCCTTCCTGACAAAGACTAGATCAGCCGCATCTCCCCATTTACCCAAATAACCCATATCTGATGTAATTTATATGCCGTCTGTTGGCTGATCTTCCTTTGAATTCGTTTAAAGGGTGTTTTGTCTGTCGACTCTAGGCGCCCTCCGCTTGATTGCCCCCCGAGAAAGGAGTCACTGGTGCGCGAACGTGGGGACACCGGGTATACATCGATTAGGTACTCGGAGGGGGATTACGGCGATTTTACAAGTTGTTCTGATTGGAATATATTGTGTTAAATTGATGTTGGATAAGAGACGAAAACATTGTTATCCAAGAGCATCCTACTGATCTTACATTTATTATAAACTAGCTGGCCAGCGAACTTTGTGTCGCCTCAGAGATACATAAAATTATATCAACAAAACATTGGTATTTTGTCAAGTAGGTGATATATTAGGCAGAGTTAAAGTACAAAATATAAAAAAAAATTAATTACACCGAAATAGGTAGGTATGTACATTGTTATTTACATGAATAGACTTCACTTTATTGAGCGGTACCTTATTATTATTTAAAAAATGTCTCATTGTAGTACATTTTTAGGGGTGCAAGAATAATAAGAGCAGAAGGTTTGCCGACTCGTGAACATGCAACATACAACTGGACATGAGAAAGACAACTATTTTCTAGATTTATGCCACCCAAACTCAACTTTTGGCCTTGAGATTTGTTAATTGGCATAGCAAACGCTAGACGAATTGGAAATTGAATTCTCCTTAACCCATTAGCGCCGGAATAAATTTTTTTTTTCGATTTTTGAAATATTTTTTGATAAAAGCTGTTTCGAAACGCCCTGTAGAGACGGAAAAATAATATAAAAATTTTATACGCCCTCTAGTTTTTTCAAAATTGACGGTTGCCATATGGCAACCCTAGGCGCTTGTGATCACTCATAGGGAATATTTTCATTTTTAGAGGAAATACTATTTTACTGATATATGAAATTTTTCGAGATTTTGATAGTTTCAAAACATTTTATTCATTTATAAAATATTTACAATGTCATGATACAAATATGATGCGGTATGAAACGGAAAAAAAAACAATCTATGCAAAGTCCAACATCGCATTTTGAACACATTGTTCTCATGATCGACTTACATCCACGTCCAGCGCACTCTTTTTGTCTTCTGTGTATTTCACAAGATCATTGAATCTTACGGAATTGGAAATTCGACTATCCCTGGAAAAAGAACAAGAGGATGAGCGGTTTCCTGGTCTTTTCGCTGTTACCCCACACTTTTTCAAATAGCTGTTGACCACTTCTCGTTTGAATTCGAGTTACGAATTTTTTGGTCTTCCTGTTTTATTGTACAGAATCCAGATATTTTGCATAGCTACGTCTAGCAACCATGAAAAAATCGGCCAATACCATTTCTTACTATTCCTATCCGGTCAGCATTATCACTGAGTATAAGCGCCTAGGGTTGCCATATGGCAACCCACGAAATCAACTGAAAATTTTCCTACTAAAATTTTTTTGTGATTATATTTAGCCTGTTAGTATAATGAATTGAAGTTTCAAGATTCATATAAAAAAAAATTATGACAAAAGGTTCCATGTTTTTACCGATTCACGAAGAACCCAAAATTTCATAAATTCTGGAGGCGGAACGAGTGAGTTTACAGACAAAATTCTTGTTACTGGTAAAATGAGGTACATTTGTGTATCAAGTAAACCAACCGCCAACTTTCTAGCTACAAATCTGCGCTTCTGAGAACCATTTGAAAAACACCCCGACAGCGTTGCCATATGGCAACTGTAGGCGCTAATGGGTTAACTTCAAATAGCATATCTGTTGGGATCATCGGAATTCTGGGAATAAGAACTTCCTCACCTTTATATTTTCTTTCGAGTATTGTGCAATGTGTTACTATTTGTTCGAATTCTTTCTACTAACCAGATGAGAATGTGTGCATGTGCCATTCAATTGAATACATCCAGTATCGAGTATCCCTGAAGACATGATGGTTTGTGATAAAATTCATAAGTGACTTCATTTTTTCATTGAATACTCGTGCAGTGATGTCATGTCGATCAATTGATGTTTGTCCGGGAAGAAGCAGTTGAATGATTTCTTCCCATTTTGGATTGCAGGCAAATGTAATGAATAAATTAGGACAACCATAATTTCAAACGTATGTCATTGCATCTTGTGCATATTCATGCATATGATGCGGGCTGCCAATATACGTTGCTGGTAAAATTGTCACCTACATTGGCTGCATTTCCTTCGGTGTCGATTGCGTCTCGTAAATGAATATATTCTTCTCAATGTAGTTTCAAATTCACAATGCAAATCCATACGATACTGCTGCAACAATTCACGAAATAATGATGATATTAATAATAATTTATTGATCCTGTGAGACATTCAAACAATGTGTAGGACAAGTCAGAGAGAAAGAGAAAGTGAACAATTACATACAACAACATAATATACTAATTAATAATATATTAAAGATAGAGATCATGAGAAAACATCGGAGAGATACTCCCTCGACACTGTAGTAGGAGCCCGTAATTAGTAAAGATTTTACTTGATTTTTGAATTGTCTGAAATTCATAGATTTGAGTTTGCTGTTCAAATGATTATATAGCTTGACTCCAATGAAGGTTGGTGTTTACTCCTACTTAGCAGTATGGTATCTGAAGATACAAAGATTATTTCCATTTCTCTTTGAGTAATTATGAAAATCAGAAATTTTTTCAACATATGCATATGCAACAGTTTAGAACGAATATACATCTGAACGTTAAAATATTAGATTTTAGGAAAATTGTAGGGCAAGAGTCGAGTGGTTTCAATCCTAATATGAGCCTCAAAATCTTTTTTTGACACACAAAAACTCGACCAGCATCAACCGATGACCCCCACAGAACCACATATAACATAGGTGGCAGTACACCATACTGTCATAGATCCCGATTAGGGCATCTGTTGGAAGCGCTTTCCTAAGTTAAAGCGTAAAAGGCGCTATTTAACTTTTTACAGACATAATCAATACGTTGGTCCCACCTTAGACTTCGATCCACATGCAGCCCAAGTTTCCCTTAGAAGTGCTGAACGACGAATGAATCAGTAACTTGTCTTTTACGGCTTTGGAATTTGAGAATTTGAGTTTTGTTAAGAAACTAATTATCAGCATTTTGACGAATCATTGAACGAAATGAATAATATTTCATCGAGCTAACTTTCTTGGTGGTTTCTTGGCCTTAAATCATATAATTCAAATTTTCATCATGTAGACATATCAAATTTTAATATGGGTACTCACCGTTCGATGGATTTATCATCTTGATATTGAAGTGATATCCATCATCACTTAATTATGTGGAATTTATATTGTGTATCTTCAAGTGGTTGTAATGATTCAATTCTATGGTGAATTTGGCCTTGGATCTGAATAGCAGGAAGGGAAGACAAAATAAGTTTTGAAACCATTAATGTTAATATTATATTCTTACTTTGATTGTTGGATTGAATCCACGTTCTTGAATTGAATCTGTTCCAAATGAAGCCATTTGGTAATTGATGACAAATGAGGATTAGCTCGAAACATTTCGTCATAAAATTTTCCGCAGTGTTCGGAAAGAAGAAAGGTGACATAACACATGGACTCAGATGCGTTAATATTATATAAGAAAATGTAGTGCACCGAATTAATATCAAAAATACTACTTTCACGAAAACGCTCATAACCGGAGCGACATCTATTGGCGTTATTCGCAAAAAAAGAAAATATTTCCAATTTTTCTTCCATTTCATCAAATTTTTCAGGGTTTCATGGTATTTTATAATAACCCCTCTGAGAAGAATCCAACAAAACAACTTGCAAATAATATAAAAAGTTTGTGAACTTTTTTTCACTCATTCTCAAGATCAAGAAATGATTCAAGGTTCACAGGTACTAACAAAATTTAAACAAAAGTCAAAACACTGGGGCGTTATTTCTGGTTTCATTGTTTGGCAACGATTTTTTTAAGGTTTTGTTCATGGAAAAATTGCTGCACAAGTTTACGCAGGAGCTCTTCAGTTCCATTATTTGATAAATGTGTACAGTGAAAGCTCTCACAAGCGGACCAGAGTTTTTGTCCGGTCATGTGAGATGTTCGGTTGAGGCATAATACCGTGAAATATTGCTGTTTCTTCGAAAAGTTTGGGTACTTCTAATTCGGTTAGTGTAAAATGCTCTTGATTAGTGAAGAACGAAATACATATATAACAGCTATTATTGATCAATTAATAGTACGTATACATATATGTATATGAATTTTTATGAGAGACTGAATGCAAATTTAATAACTCTTGTAGATTTCGAGTTATTTCAGTGGAAAATGAGCATATACGAAAGAAATACAATCGTCATTGAGCAAAACTATTGATTCAAGTATTTCTCTCATAATTGAAAAGTGCCGACTAATGAATTCTACAGTGATTCTGATTGTGGTTTACCAGGTTCTATGGAATACTATTTTTGGAGATTTATTATTTTTTTCAACAACAACTACCAACTTAATTTTTATCAGACCAATTACAAAATAAAAATATCATAGTTTGCTCGTAGAATGAATATATCTACCTTCATAGGATAATCATTGAAGTGGGGCATTACAATGTTGCCAGTAGTTTCGGCAGAACCGTGAAATATGTGATGAATTGGCTTGAAGAAATATTTAACTGAACAAACCTGAATTATTTTTCATCTATCCCAAAGACGTGATCACCATTTCTCGAAACATCTTCTTCATATAACAATTCTCCATCTTCCAGTAATAGATTCATTCACCGAGATATTAATTCAGATTTCATCCCCAATAAAATCACTTTGATTCTGAATTCTCTATCTCAGTTGAGGCTCAGTTTCCTTTCCTGTCAGTTCCACTTCTTGTCGGTTATGGATCTGTCGATATTCCCACATCTTGAAGCAGTTGTCGTGTACCTCTGATCGGATGTTCCTTCCAGAATATTCGTAGAAATATTTCGGTATTTCGCCGTGAAATCGATAAGGATTAAAAGGGAGTGACCTAGAAGGGGATGCTATCTCTTAAGTCAATTCAGGAAAGTTTGATCGACAAGTTCAATATATCTGAACTTGAAGTGTTACAGAGAGGAGTTCTGTTTTGTTCCGCTTTGAATGTTTCTCATCTTGTATGATCTCGTTTTTTGAAGCATGTAACTGAAGCAATGGGTTGAAAATTTAAGATCAATTTGATGAAGTATACCTAAATTGAATTATTATGCTGTTTTGTCTTTTTTAATTTTCAGGTCGGAGTTTCTGTTTGGAAATCCTTCCTCCGAAGAGCCTTTTCGACAGTCGTGACGTCCTCCAATATAAAATATTCAGTTCCAACAATTTCATTTAATTTTTTTCCACGGGGAGACAGTTTTTTTCGGCTCTATAGTATCGTATGATACTAATGATGATAGGTAGCCCGTTATTTTTTTACCTCAGCTCAGGTACTTTTCGTTTCAACCTTTTTTTGTATTATTTTAGCTCTCTCTTTCATTAAAAATAATATACATCTTAATATATAAAACTAAGTCGGCCATATTTTTGGTTGCACCATTTATAACTCGAGATTAAATAAACTGTTTGTTATGAATGATAGTTTGTTGAATTCTTCTACTGCTCTGAAAAATCTGATGAAATAGAAAAAAAAAAGAAATAGTTTTTTTTCTTGGTAATAACGCCACTAGGTCTCGCTACGGTTAATAGAGATATTAATTCAGTGAACTACATTTTCTAATAATATTAACGCATCTAAGTCCATGTGTTATTACACCTATCTTTCTTCCCAACACAACGAAAAATTTTATGATGAAATGTTTCGAACAAATCCACATCTTACAATTATCAGCAATGTGAACAATTACTGTGTATTTTGATTTGTCTATACATGCCGATTCCCAATGGACAATCAGCAATCTGGCCTATATATTCTCGCGTTCTCCCGAAAGAAAAAACTAAAAATGTTGTTCTCTTGAAAGAAAAAACTAAAAATGTTGTTCTCTTGAAAGAAAAAAACTAAAAATGTTGTTTTCACAAATTATTATAATGAAGGAATTGTTAGATATAAAAAAAGTTACCTTTTCACCTCTTAAATAAAGAGAATTATTTTGATGTTAATAACAATGTACAGGGCGATTGTTTATATTTTACTCAATCTCAGGTAATACTCGTCGTTCAAAAACGTTTGAATAGGCAAATTTGAAGTATTTTTCATAGGAATTCAGAATTCAGTACTGAAAAAATTCCTAAAGGCATCGATAACCTGAAAATTTGTTGTCAACTATTGTTTTTTAAATAGTACACCTTTTTTTTTATTTTTCTAATCGGTAGAGCTTTTTCTTTTGATTTCGAATATTGTTTATTGAGGTTAATTTCAGCAGTGTTTGGAAAATATATGTTTTTTCGTCCAGCTGTGTAAGTCCATTCGAGAATATGTGATTTCTTTATATCGAAGTTCTATTGTATGGCCTCCTGATAGTCCCCACTCAACCTCCTTGGACACTTCTTCATGGGGATATTATAAATATAAAAGTGTATATGACTGCTTCCCAAAATATTAAAGGGATTAATTTCAGAATAGAGGAAGGAACAATTGAAAATTTCAATGTATTTCATAAATGGTAAGAAAAACCCTTAAAAAATAAATTAAAAGATATCGACAGTATGTAGACATATATGAGGGTCATTTGAACTCTAGATTCAACTTTTAGTGAATATTTAAATAAAATAAATATCAGTTGTTATTTTATCCACGTTTCCTTTGATAAAAAAACGCATGGTTATCGTGTGGCATTCTACTCCTTCCTCAGATTCAGAAGAAACTATCTTGATTTTTCAAAAACTGCTGAAATTAACCCCAATAAAGTATTTATATTGAAGATCAGGCCATATAATAGAACTTCGATATAAAGAAATCACATATTCTCGATTTGCCTTACACAGCTACTGTAGATTAAGACGAAAGAATGTTCGAAATCAGAAGAAAGAGCTTTACTGATAAAATACAGGGTGTACTATTTAAAAACTAATAGTTCACAACAAATTTTCAGATTTTCGCTGCCTTAATAAATTTCTTAGTACTGAAGTCTGAATGCCTTTAAAAAATTCTCCTTCTTCTCATTTAAATCAGCCCATCGTAACGTTTTTGTTCGACAAATATTAACTGAAACAGCAATTGAGTAAAATATAAACAATCATCCTGTACATACCTATTGCAATGCATTTTTGGAACACAGATGAATTCAAAATAGTGATCATCGAAATGATTACCATTTTCAATTCCCAGGCTCAGGGATCTTTTATCATGAGGTTGGAGAAATGATATTAGATTTTGTCACTGAGATAAGAGATATACCAGTTTCGGCCTTGTTGGTCCTCATCAGTATCCCGTACATCTCAGGACAAAATCTTCATGAGAAACCTCGAAATTTGAAGCAATTTGTTGTGAAGTAATGGGTAAAATACCAAGTACTGTGGTGGTGACATCCAATTGCATCAAAATGAAGTTTGTTCATTAGTTGTTCATTATAATATTGAAGTTGCTTTTTCATTTATCGACTGAGCCAGTACGAAGTCTGCCGGGTCCGCTAGTAACAGAATAAAAGTCGATGAAGAATTCACTGTTTGCAAATTAAAATGACTGACAATTGAAAGGTGGATACTGTTGAACTCTACAAATTACTATAAAACCAAAATTTCATCGATATTGAAAATATCTCCACATATCATAACTTTCTATATGTTAATTATCTCTCCTAAGGCACTCGAGCCTGAGGCTCTGTTTTAATTTTTTCATATTCACATAGATCCACTCATTCGACATTTCTGATGATTTTTCTTCAATAAGACAACTAAGTGCCTAAGTTTTACGTAAGGAACTTTATTCTATTATTAAAAACATTTTCGCTATCGATTCTTGTTCCCTGAACAAATTTCGGAAAAATACATCCTGAGAGATCTTATAATATATTTCAATCGATTTCTAGTATTCACTTTGCCCGGATGCCCAGGTAAAGCGGATAGAGTACTCGCTCCAACTGAATAAATGAGAACATGGGAAAGCAAACTTGTCTTTGTAAAGTTGCATTTCCTAGACTGGCATAAATTAATTGCTTTTTTTACGCTATACAGTCATTTCCCAGGTCTCCGTTAATTTATTTATATTTATTGGCTATCCGAAACGAGAAATGAAAATCCTCAAATTGTTAATTAATGAATGCAAATAACGGCAAAGCGAATTCTGTATTCACTTTGCTCAATTCGGTTAATTTTTGGATTAGGGTAAACAGGGAGATGACGCACTTTTTTTGAAATGCTGTGGAAATCTACTGTTTTTAACTGAACGTGGTCATGAGATCACAAATAATCCTTAAGGCATTAAACTTTTATTACAAAGTATCAATATTAAAAATGTTGGTAAATTTTTCTAAAACAAAATAAAATACAAAATTCTGATTTTGGAAATCTGAACCGAATCCCATGAATAAGAGAGAATTTTTTCTCAGGGGAGGCCAAATAATGATTTGATGAGGTGCAGGCGAAATCAGTATTAGGTCATGCTCAAAAACAGGAAAGGAATAAAAATCTCAGGGGGGCCACGGCCCCCCCCCTGCGGGCGCCCATGGGCTCTACCCCAAAACGAGAAAACCTGCCAGTGGCTATGCTCCGAAGCTCTGAGTAGGTTACAACATATTAGCTGTTCGATTTATTGCTGAAAAAAAAAATACAATCCAATTTGGTAAAATTTACAAGAAAAAAAAACAACATTCATGTTGATAATCTCCTACCGATAATTAACGCAGAACTAAACGAGCCTGTTCCTAGGCACTCAAATTTTGTTATTGAAAATGTCTCTTAAGGACAAATATTGTACTAAAAAAGTCTACTGGACAATTATTAGCTAAACGTTGCGATCTAATTAAAGGATTGTTCAAACCATAATTAGTTTATGTGGAATCTATGTGCAAAACCTCTTTGGTCCTCAGATATTCAGGCCTGAAGTTTAGTCTAATTTTGCTCAAGTTCCTACTCGCAATCTATGAAATTATTAATCACCTTGAAACTAAGCATAATGTCAAGGTTTGATTGATTGTTTATGCCAAGAATACGATGGAGACTATATAATGGATTCATATTCTTCACATTTGCACAGTACACTGTTTTCATTACTTCCACTCTGTTAAAATGTTTAATCGATTTGTTAATGAATTTTTTCTGGCAGTCGGAAAAATAGTTCAGAATGCACAAAATTCACATTTGAGTATTAAAAAATGTAGGATCCTATGTGAAATAGATAAGAAAAATCATAAATTCATAAAAATATATGACGAACAAACTTTTGAGAGAAATTTTTCTGGATACTAATGATAGGATTTAAAAGATATGCAGTTTTTCTGGAAAAACTGTAACTGAAAATATGTTGATATTCCGAGAAAAAACCCAGTGTGTTTGAAACATAGTTAACAAAATTTTCACTAGATGAGAGAGATTTATTTTATGTGAAGGATAAAAATTTGAAATCGAAAACTAGGTTATTTCATGAATTTTTCTCATGAATTTTGAAGTAATCTGAGAAAATTCACCATATGACTATTCCTACCTTTCTCATAGAACTAGTAGACAACCCTATTTCAACGAGTTCAAATAACACAGGAACTAGGCTAATATAAATTAATTTCAATTAATTTTCATTCGTTTTGAAACTACATTTTCTACATTAAAATGGTTTTATTCATAGCATTTTTTTAATAAATGCTCAAAGATCCCGCCATTTACCTCCAAACACATTAGACTTCGTCTGCGAAGGACTCTCGTTGCATACGTACTGAGTTTAGTGTAAAAAAATTTGTAAAAACGAGGAATATAGCACTTTAACCAATCTCCTTTGAGTTTTTTGCATTAGAGCAAAAAACTATTTAGATGTTGTTTGTATGCATAGTAATAAATAAACAAGTACTGTTTAGTACGTCTTTTGTTCTTCAAGTGTCAAATTCTTATTGGCGAAAATAATTTGAACAATTTAGAATGGTTCAATTAAGTGAAAAAGAGCATATTTAAATTTTCATGATGATCGGTTATGGTGATCGTGTTAGAACTCATGAAGAAGTGTATCATATTTTTAATAATTTGCGTCCGCAGAGAAATCCTATATCACGCTCAATAGTTACTAAAACATTACAACGTTTTTATACTACTAGGATGGTAAAAAATTTGCTAAAAACTGGAAGACCGCGGACTGCAACGAACGAAACTGTTAAACAAAATATTGCAATCGATTTAGAAGAATCACCTCAAACTTCCACCACAAATTTGGCATTAAACCATGGCATCAGTCGACGTTCTGTAGGATAGACTTTTTGTTTGAATGGTGACAAGTATTTGTATCTACTAAATAACGAAATTATTCCTGCACTTCAACAGAATGGGCAATTACCACAAAATATTTGGTTTCAACAAGATGGAGCACCTCCCCACTATGATAGACGGGTTAGGGATTTTCTGGAAGCAAATTTTCCAAATCGATGGATTGGACGTTGGGGATTCATAGAGTGGCCTGCTCGTTCTCCGGATCTTAGCCCGTTAGATTTTTTTCTTTGGGGTTATCTAAAATCACGTGTTCAGGTTAGACGACCAACAAACTTACAGACATTGATGAATGTGAACTAATACGTGGAGAAGTCTTGGAAAGAGTGACTCAAGAATTTGTTAATAGGATGGCATATTGTCAGCAAGTAAACGGCGAGCATTTTGAACATTTGAAGTAATTTTGTTTCTCATTATTCTAAAATAATGAAATGAACATCTATTGTTTTATTTATTTATTTATTTATACATGTAAACACAGGCAAGTAGAAAATAATGTATCATAAATGTAAGGGTGCCACATGATAAATTGTTGTCGTCAAATAACTACACGACTTGTCAAAAGTAAAACATTAACAGATAAGGTAAAATATTAATCAAATCCATCACATAAATACATTCTAGACAAAACAAGACACGTTAAAACTCTTCGAGGGTGTATATTGTTTTCTTCAATAAAAGTTCTTTTACACTTTTGCGGAATTTTTCTTCGTTCAGTCTCTTCACTGTTTCTGGCAATTTGTTATAAAGCCTCAGCGAGATATGATTCACACCTTGCTGTGCTTTCGCAATTCTGGCAAAAGGAATACTCAAAAGTTGTCTGTTTCTCGTGTTGTAATCGTGGAAATCCGAGTTACATGGGAATTTCTCGAGATGCCGGCGAACATAAACCACAGCCGTGAGGATAAAGACTGAAACACAGGTGAGTATGCCCTCCCTCTTGAATACACCTCTGCAACTTTCCGACTGATGCATTCCAAATATTGCTCTTATAGCCTTTTTCTGTTTCAGCAGAACCTTCTGAGCCGCACCACTGTGTCCCCATATTAAAATACCATATATCATCTTGGCATGGAATGCTGAGTAATATGTGAGCCTTGCCGTGTCACTGTTGGAGATCATTCTTATCCTCTTTATTAGATAGATCGACGTAGAGAGTTTGCTGCATAAGTCATCCACGTATGGAGTCCAGCTCAATGAAGAATGAAAAGTCAAACCCAGGTAGGTGAGCGAATCAGTTAGATGTTCTTTATTAGTGAATAAGAGCTGCTGAGTTTTATCTTCATTTAATAAAAGTCCATTTGATCTGAACCAAATCTGAGCACTCGACAGTGATACTGAGGTCTTTGATTTTAGGGTGTCTCTGCTTCCTGATCTATTTATTAACGCAGTGTCATCTGCATAGCTGCAGACTTGATCAGTCTCTAAATTTGCATGTAGATCATTCGTGAAGACAATGAACAGTATCGGGCCTAGAATCGAACCCTGTGGTACACCCACAGTGATCTTCTCCATACCGGACACAAAGTCATTCAACCTCACCACCTGAAACCTGTTCGTCAGGTAGGATGCAAACATATTGAGAGCCTTCCCTCTCACACCGTAATATTCGAGCTTGTTCAAAAGAATTCTGTGGCAAACGCTGTCGAATGCTTTGCTCAGGTCGATACAGGACAGTTCCACCTCCTCACCCTCATTGTACGCCTCGACAATGGCATCAATTAGGTCAATCATTGCTGTAACTGTGGATCTCAATCTTCGAAAACCGTGTTGGGATTCATGGATTAACAGGTTACTCTCAAGGAAACTCACCAGTCGCTTCTTCAGGAGCAGCTCGAACACTTTTGAAATTGCTGGTAGAACAGAAATTGGGCGATAGTTTGAAAGTTTCTCACTAGTTCCTTTTTTCAGTAGTGGGGTTACGATAGCGATTTTTAGCTCACGTGGGAATATCTCTTGTTCAAAGCAGTCATTGATAATTTTGCATAATGGTTGTTTTATATGTGGAACTATCTGCTTGAGGAGCGTAACTGAAATACCGTAGAAATCTTTAGTTTGTTTATTTTTCATATTTTTTGTTAAATTTACAATTTCTTCCTCTGTAGTCGGATTCAAATACATCGAGTTGATATTGTCCAATTTGAGCTTTCTGATTAGTTCGCCCGCGTGGTCCACAGCTGGCGGCACTCTCCCCTGTATATGTTCACCAACGGATACAAAATGCTTATTAAAAGTTTCCGCTGTTATATCGCGAGGGCACACCTGACATTTCTCTTTTTTCCCTGTTTCTTTGCGTATCAAATTCCACATTTCCTGACACTTATTGAATGCTTTATTTATCTTGTTTGAGTTCTTGGTTTTTACTGTTTTTCTAATCTCATCTTTCAGAGTTGCCTTCAGATTATTATAAAGTGAACGACTAGATGCGTCTTTCCGTACCTCAGCGATGGTCCTTGCCGCCTCCACCTGGTTTTTCAAGGTTTTCAGATCTTTATGATAGTGATATTTCTTTCTGTGTCTAACTTTGTATCTCTTTTCAGGGAAGGAATAATTGAAGAGATCGACGAGTGTGCCGTGAAAATTTCTATACTGCACCTCGGCGTCATCATTCCATATTAGATCCCAATTTATGGACTTGATTGCATCCACAAACTGATGAGTAGTTTTATTATTTATTAGTCTTCTGATTTTATATTTTGCTTTTTCAGGTTTCAATTTGACAGCTGGTATCCTGAGAATTTGTGCTTTATGATCCGATAAGAAGGGTTCATAAGTATTCTGTTCGTAATCTGCCATATTCGTGAACATATTATCTATGCAACTGCTTGTTAGCTCCGTTACACGTGATGGCTCTATGAATATATGCTTCAAATTATACATATTGAACATCTCGATCAGTTGTGCCTTATGAGAAGAACTTTTGTTGAAATCTATATTGTAGTCGCCAACTATCAACACTCTATCATCGCTGTAATCATTGAGACATTCTTCCGATACCTGCTCGAGAACCGACAGGAATGTGGGAAAGTCCCCAGATGGGGGCCTATACAACGCCACAACGACAAGTTTTAAAACCGGAAGCCTAGCCGCCGCCAACTCGATTTCCCCTTCCGCAGAGTACCTTGTAATATTCTGCAACTCTCTGTACTGTAATCCCCTATCTACAAGAATTGCAGCTCCTCCATGTCTCGAAGTTTTTCGACAATAGGAGCTTGCCACCATCATGTTTCCTATTCTCACTCTATTCAACAAATCCTGTGAAAACCAATGTTCTGTAACACAGGCTATGTCCACTTTCTGATCGTTTACGAAAAAAACGAAATCGTCAATTTTATTTGTCAGCGACCGTATGTTAATATTTGCTATAGCACAGTATGAGGTAGTCTCGTCAAGTCCTTCTATTTCAGCGTCTTCGGAAAAAACGAAAAACGGCGTACGGTTATCCCATTTGGCCAATTGTCACCATTATAAAGGTCCTCTATCAGATCCATATCACCACCAACTTTGAAAGATACACTATTGGCTTCAGTTTTCATTTGTAGCGCTTCAACCAAAAAAGTTCTTCCTGGAAACTGCTGTTTAAGGTGGTCCAATACCATATCCGAAGTCGTACCCTGTTCAACCCTACCAACATGTATCCACGCCCGCTGTTTACTACTATGGAACGTATTCTGCTTTTTTGTTATTTGTCCTGTACCTTTGACGATCCTTCTCCGTCCCTGATGCATATATCCCTCATTTTTATAACTATCATCCGTTGAATTAGGAGATTCCAATATGTTACTGTTTGGGTTAACAGCTGGTCTGTTGACTGAAGAGGTCGTCGAACTGGCGTTCAGTTTCTTAGGTGGTAACGTAGCATCGGGTGACTTGCTCCTTGTGTTTTTTGCCGATATCGGTTTTGGTTCGGGTTTTTGTGGAGCGCGTTTTATCTTATTTTCTGTTGAACATACCCCCTGTGTTCTGTCCTTTTCTAGCACACTGATTTTGAAGAGTAGGAGATCGTTCTTTTCTTCCATTTCGGCGACGAGTTTTCTCAGAAGAGAATTTTCTCTAGCAATAGTTTTATTTTCGTTCATTAAATCAGATATTAGCTTATCATTTGATTTCAGCACTTCATTCACATCGATAACTGTTTCAGAAGATATATTTAAGTTTTCTGCGCTATCAATTTTAGGGTTAGGTTCGATCTCTCTCGTATCACAACATTTTATTCGAAATTCATCTATTTTCTCTATATCACTGAAATATTTTAAACATCCTGGATGCATCACTGTTCCGCAATTTACGCACTGTAATCCCGTATTTGGGATATTGTGGCACTTTTTGCACTTTTTCACAGGAAGATCGTATATACATGTTTTATTCGAGGTCATGTTTACTGTGTTTATTGTAGTAATAACAGTGAGTTATTTCTCGTTTTTACAAATTTTTTTACACTAAACTCAGTATTTATGAATTCAAAATAACAAGTTCTTTCAAAATCTGTAAAAATATATAGGGTGTCCCATTTAAATTAAAGAAGTTGATGGCATTTCCGGTTGAACCGGAAGTATATTATTATCAAAAAAATGTACATGAGATGCGTTTTGTTCCTTTGCACTTACCTGCAAATTTTCATAAATATCGTTCTTTTCATTCAAAAGATATTTACTTGGTTCCATACTTTATCCCAACCCTGTATACGAAAAGTAAGGGAAATGAAATTGGATCTGGTAGGCGGTGTGGCAATCAGTATCTAGGCTTTTTTAAGATTTTTCGTGTTTGAAAATAATAACAATAACTTCAATAGCCGATTTTGGCAGACGAAGTTGAGCTGGCCAGCTAGTTTATTAAAAAGTTGTTGAATTTCTATTATCGACTTGGCAAAGCTCGATTCAGGTTCGTATCTCCTAATATTTCTAGTACAAAGGTACAAAAAGTCTGATCGAGCACTATTTACTCATCCTGTGTTCCTATTCGAATAATCAATCGAGATGACGAATCGAAATAAGCATGACATAACACAAAAGGGTTAAACTCGACATGCAACATCAATATAACGAATGCAGCGCAATTTTAATTTTATGAAATCCTCTGGGCAGATGACCCAAGGCTTTTATCAAGTTCTCTTTATTCGCATGTAGAAAAATGATATTTTCGCGTGTTGACTAGACGACATGTTGCGAATGAAATCGTTGCAATTCCGCCTAACAAATTTTTCGCAAATGTATGGAAGCGAAGGTAGAATGCGATTACACGTGTTCTTTGTCCCTTTTCTGTTCGGAATTGAAACTTTTTTCATACAACAGGTGTATCGTGTATAACTTTTGTCTATCTCACGTGTACGAGTTTGGATCCTATGAGAGCCTGAGGATGCATTAGCGAAATGGTAGTGAATATCTCATCGAATATCCTGTTCAACCCGGAACAAAGTCAGAGGATCAATTATTTAAATTATCTGATTGAAAAAATCATAAATTATACAAGGTGCACGATTAAACTTGAGACAGTATAAATTAAACACATGAGTTGGGGATAGGATAGAAAGATAGATAATTTTTCTTTATTTCAAATTTTACACTAGTATACAATATAAAAAATGAAATGACGCCAAAACAAAAATTAGCAAACTAAACTAGATTATCATAACTGAAATAATCCCCCATTGTGCACAGTTCCAATTTCACGAACATTTCTTCAACCAATTTCTTAAATTGATTCAAATCATCACATTCTTTAATATGATTAGGTAACTTATTGAAAATTTTTATGCACATATAATAAGGACCTTTTTTCAACAAAGTCAACCTATTGTGAGCATAAATAAGATTCATAGTTCGCGTATTGTAACTATGTTGAACATCTATAACAAATTTATCTCTATTTTTATATAAAAACAATAAGCATTCTAAAATATATACACCATATACAGTTAATATAAACAAGTCCCTAAATTGACCCCTACAAGATTCCCTAAACTTCAACTTGCAGATCATGCTGATTGTTCTTTCTTGTGATACGAAAACTGATTGTATTTTTGAGCTACTACCCCAAAAAATGATTCCAGATCTTAAAATTCAGTCAAAATTAGGGTGGTACAAAATTCTGAGAGTAACATTCATGTCATAAGTCACAGTTCAAATTTCATAGCCAACACTTCCTAGTTTCAAACATATTTTGTTTATATGTGTTTCCCAGTCGTCAATATGAACTCCCAGGAACTTTATGCCAGACCCCAGATCCACTTCTTGGCTTTTGAGAAGAATATTTTGTGGTCGAGGAGTTAACGATTGTTTCGTTTGAAGTATAATTAAATTAGTTTTCGATTCATTCTTGATATTGACTTGAATTGAAGAAAATATAGTTTAAATGAGATTTTGTGATGAGAATTCATATTATTATGATTTCAAATTGCAGGAAATGAATTTTATTTCAGTCTGCAGGTCTGAAACGTATACAGCGTGGTTGAGAAAAATTGAGTAGAATAACAAAATTTTATTCCCAGAAAATTCATCATTTTAAGACTTACAAAAAAATGGCCTCCACGGGCATCAATAATAGCTTGACCTCTTCTTTGCATACTACACACGAGATGTTGAATATTTCTTGGGGAATTTGGTTTCATGAACAGGGTATAAGCTCCCTCAGATCATTTGAGGATTCTGGGGTAGGTTGATGATTATCCAAGCTTCTTCGGAGCATATTCCATGCTTGTCCTATGCAATTCAAATTTGTTCAGGGCGGAGGTATTGGTAAATGTTGAATACCAAGCTCCTCGCGCGCATTCTCAACTATGCCTGCACGGTGCGGTCTAGCGTTATCGTCTGAAAATTGAGAACTTTCACCTATAGCAGTATGAAACTCCGGCAAAACATTGTCAATACCATGCTCCCTATAGCTCAAGGCGGTCATATTTCTAGGATAAATGTACAGATCTGTGAGCCCTCTGAAACACTACCTCCTCGGAATGGATGGACTTCTTGGACATGGCGACGATTAGGGGTAATGCGTGGGATTTTCCATACCCTTTTTCTTCGAGAATCTGCAAAATTTTCCACATCTAGATTCATCAGTGAAAAGGACACTACGCCATTGATGGTTCCAATTGATAGGTTGAATTGCCCATTCTACTTTTTGCCGTTTATGGTCACGTGTTGATGGAGCTCCTCTTAATGGACGTCTAGAATCTAGATTCAGCTCTCTTAGACGATGTCTCATTGGTTTTGATGGAAACTTGCACCCCCTCAGCATTTTCGAAAGAATTCTAGAGCATTCTTCACGTAGATGTAGTATTTTTTCTCTCCGAAAGGGTGATGAAACGATCCTGAGCAGGAAGCTGTCTCCCTGAACCTATTCCAAAGTTGAGATATCACACTTTAGCTGAATTTGAGCCCTTTTTTTTTCAACAACCTAAATTAAGCCTCCTTGTAGCATTTTGATAACTCTAATTGCCTCAAAGTTTCTTGATTAATGTCATTTTCAGAAAACTCGTCTCAAATCGAAGCCGTTGATAGAGTGACTCCTATTCAAAATAAAAACATTCATGAAGCATATGCAAAGAATCAATTATATGCGGACTGAAAATATAGACATTTTTTTTTTGGACCCTGCTAGATGTTGCCATCAAGATAATAATTATTATTATACTGAACAGGGGTTGTCAGTGCTTCGTTCAGCCTTCCGAGAACTTCGACCGCAAGGATCTTTTCTTCTTTACCCAACTCGTTCATTTGAATTCCAAGGAGACCGTCAATGACATTGATAAAACCAACGACATCCTTAGGAGCTTTAGCTGTTGCCTCATTAGAATCCAGTACCGACTTCCCCATGTGAATAGTTCCGCCAGCTCTGGACACTTGCATACCATGTGTTCAGCCGTTTCTTTCTCTGATTCACATAGCCTGCAAGTTTCATCTGCTGATTGTCCCATGCAATACAATAGTCATCTGAAACAAGATGGAGAATGAGCTCCTATTCCAACACCAATGCAAAATTCGAAAACGAGTAAGAAAGAAGCTAGTTTTCGCAAGCATGAGTGTTGGAGTTGCCTTCTGCAACGAGTAGTCGACGATATTTTCTCTAATTCAGTCAAGTTTTGTGAAATACGCTCGAAATTCAAATGAAAATTCTGGTTTGTGACTTTTGTTTTTCATCTTGGCAGTTGGTGTGACTTATGAAATTTGACAGATTACGGAATTTGAATTGATTTGAGTCGGAACTTTATTCAATCGGAGGTCAGTAAATGAAACAATACTGTTATGAGTTTTATTACAATACTACTTTTGGTACTGTTATGACTACTAAAATAGAGAATAGTATATTCTAAAACAATTTGCAGAATGAGCTCCTATTCCAACACGAATGCGAAATTCGAAAACGAGCGACGAAGGAGCGAGTTTTCGAAAGCATAAGTGTTGGAATTGCCTTCTGCAACGAGTATCAGACGATATTTTCTCTATTTCAGTCAAGTTTCGTGGAATACTCTCGAAATTCAAATGAAAATTCAGATTAGTGACTTTTGTATTGTAGCTTGGCAGTTGGTGTGACTTACGAAATTTGACAGATCACGGAATTAGAATGTTCGAAAATTGATTGGATCGGAAATCAGTACTGACAACCACAAAACGAAAAAATTTACAGAAAACAATGCTGTAATGAGTTTCATTACAGCACTACTTTCAGTACTGTAATGAACTCATTACGACACTGAAATAGAGAAAAGATATTTGTAATGATACTGTCCCGTCAGCAGTCCTACCATTACTCGAAGCTCAGTTCGTCATTGCCATTGAGATACTAAAGACAACATTACTGGTAGGTTAAGAGAATTTTTTTACGAAAATTTCGTCTTTAGGAAATATATCATACTGTAAAGGCCGAATGATTCGAAACCGTTCTATCCCTTCAGTTTCAAATTACTCATGTTTCACGAATGCTCGCGCTCACCGGAATATAAGTTTGAATTCCCCAACTTTTGTTCCTTTTTCGAAATAGACTTAGGGCGCCCTCCTTCGATAATATGAGGAAATTAATCAAAAGTATATGAAAAGATCGGAGATTGGAATTGTGAAGTCGAGTTTGAAGTCGTTAAAATCTTAGCGGATTATCGAAGTCAGAAACTGCTTCCTTCGTGAACTTCAGAAAGCTCGATAAGCTGCACTTTCCGAATCTCATTATGAAAAGATTTGCTGCAGTATTTTTTCTCGGACATCGATGTTGAATAAAGTGAACGACTTTTTTTAGTACGTCATTATGAAACTATCAACGGCAGCATCTTAGAAAGTACTTATTTATGATGGTAATCCGATATTCTTGGAAGTCTTCCTCGACAAAAGAAATATGCGGATATGCCTCGGGGAAAAACTCCGATTCTTACCAAGTTTCAGTTTGTACATTGATTGAGCAGGCTCGTAGCCAGGAATTTTTTTCGATTGGGACTCATTTGGGAATAAACCTGTGGGGATCAGATAATGCACGAATGGATACGTACAACTCAATTCAAGTTTATTGATATAGCGCCTTATCCCAACACTTAAAAACTTGCCTGAGATTAGATATTAATAGTCGCATTCATCGGAATAAGATTCAGCTACCGCTACCTAGCATAAAAAAACGCCCACAGCTCCAGAATGTCTTGGTTGAATTCGCAGCGTATGTGCCAATGGAAGATTCAGCAACAGTTACACAACTGTTACGTTCGGTGAATACGACCATTGTTTCATCTGTGATTTATCAGTTTATTTTGACACATTTTATCTACAAAATCATGCGTTAATATTTCAAAAGAAAATCCTCATCATACCAGTAATGAAGTGTAGATGGAAGTGTTTGCTCAAGAATAAAACAGTGTTGAATTAAATTACTTTAATGACACAAATATGTATAAATTCATAACCTACACTCGGGATTTTCATTTGAATCAACTGTTTACATTTTTATTAACATGTCGGAATGATTGGAGATTATTATTTATATTTCATGAGTTTGCATATACCAAATGATATTGAAAGAGACTTCCGAGGTTATTAGTCCATGAGGAAAAATTTTGAACCAAGGATTCTTCGTCTGAGATTCTTTCAAATTTTGTGACATTTCTGTCATAAATATTTATAAACCTCCGAACATTATTTGGCCAAGATCTGAATGTTGATGTTTTTCAAAGTAGCAAATGCATTTGTAAAATGCATTTGATTTATTCTGGATAATCGGTTTCTTTTCTGCTTTTGTCTTTTTTCATTTCAGATTAAGAATTGCTAGTCGTTTTGGGAAGAATCTGTTTATCCGAGCCCATCGACGGATAACATGAAGATGATCACACTGATGTCTTTCAAGATTTTCCTGATTTTCAATATTTTATGTTATTTTTTTCACAGGGAGACAGGTTTTCCAGCTGGGGTTTTTTCCCCTGATTGTATAGTATCGTATGATACTAGTGATGATAGTATCGTATGATTCTATAGTATCATAAGAAAAATGATATGATACCCCATTTTTTTTTCACCTCAGCTAAGGTACTTTTTGTTTCAACATTTTTTTGTATTATTTTAGCTCTCTTTTTCATAAAACTATATATATTTCAGTAGGTTATATGGGGATAATCATCTATTGTATTGAAGAAGAGGATTAATTCATCTTAAACTGCCATTGCTACTTTTTCTTATCTATTCATGAGTTGTATCTCAAATGTATTATTGAAAAATTGAAATTGAATTACAGGTACACCTGTAATTATGATTCTACATTTTTCCCCATTATTTCACTTCTAGCTTCGGCTAGGACATAAATTCCCGTGAAGAGAATTCATCAATACCCGGGAAATGTAAAGCGAGCATAAATTTGGATTCACCTGTCGCCATAACTTCTTGCTCATATTTTCAGATGACGTCAGGAGCGCTTCCAGTATCGGCAGAAAATCGATTCAGATTAAAAGGACGGAGATTTAGGAGGAAAGGTCATCAGTCCCTGTCCCAGATACTGGGAATATTCAATCTTCAGCGCCCTCAACTCACAGATAGACACGAGTTCTCCTGTGGAGAAATAGGCTCGAATTTTTTTTTGCGCTGTTTCGTGACGTTGCAATTTCTTACTAATTCTAGGCGGTTCTCGGGATATTTCAAAATTCGAAAAGATGTGCCGTCCCAGCACTTCTAAAAATTGAATTACGACTACTGAAAAAATTCGTGCACATGTGCTCGTTGTCTCGTTCAAATTTTTCCAAAAGTCGTTCTGGTTTTCTGGAAAATCAAATTCGAAAAAAAGCTCAGCCTGTTTCTCTCCTAACAAATGAATTGAAAAGTTTGGGTTGTCTTGGGCCATATATAGACTGCTCCTCATGAGTTAGGGATATGGTTTATGGACTTTTGTGATGAAAATTCATCTTAATAAAATTTCAAGTTCCTGGAAATGAAATTAATTTCAGCCTGTAGATTTGCAGCTGAGACAAATTGAAATAACGAAATTTCATTCTCAGACAATGCACGCATTTCAAGACTATCAATACAATGTATGGCCTCCACGGGCATCAATAACAGCTTGACATCTTCCTTGCATACCACACACAAGGTTGTTGAACATTTCTTGAGGAATTTGGTTCCATAAACTGGGCAGAAGCTCTCTCAGATCATTGAAGGATTCTGGGATAGGTTGATGATTATCTAATCTTTTTTGGAGCATATCCCATGCATGTTCTATGCAATTGAAATCTGGAGGTATTGGTAAATGTGGAATACTAAGCACCTCGCGAGCATTCTCAACTAGGTATGATTGCACTGTGTGATCTAGCGTTATCGTCTAGAAATTGAAAAGTTCCAACAAAAGCAGCATGAAAATTTGGCAAAACGTTGTCGATGACATGCTCCTCATAGTTTGAGACGGTCATTTTTCCAGGTCAAATGTGTAGATCTGTGCGCCCGTTGAAACATATCCCGGCCATACATCTTATTCTTCGAGAATCTGAAAATTGTCTATATCTAGGTTCATCAGTGAGAAGGACACTACGTCATTGCCTTGCCCATTCCAGTCTTTGACGCTCATGGTTACGTGTTGATGGAGCTCATATCAATGGACGTCTAAAACCTAGATTTACTTCTCTCAAACTTCGTCTAATGGTTCCGATGGAAACTTGGACCCCATCTGCATTTTGAAGAGTATTCCGTAGCATTCTACAGGTAAATGTAGGCTTCCTTCTCGCCGAAAAGGTGATGAAACGATACGGGGAGGTATTGTTTTTTGTCGCCCACCAAGTCTTGGTATTTCTAACACGCAATCTGTCTCCTTGAACCTATTCCAAAGTCGAGATATCACACTTTGACTGACTTGGAGCCTTTTCGCTACAACAACTTGAGTTAGGCCACCCTGTAGCATTCCCATAGCCCTATTAGCCTCAGCGTTTGTTAGTTTACGTCTTGATATTTTTAGAGAACTTGTTCCAACTCGGAGCCGTTGATAAACTGACTCCTTTTCAGAATATGCAGAAAATCAAACTCTAAAAAAAAGAATACTCAATTGACGAAATGTATTATACTGTTTGTTATTGGAACGATTCAAGATATTATTGAGTCCCGAATGATTTTTTTCAAAGATTAGATATCTTTCAAAACGATTGAATATGATATCTTCAACTCTCGTGTAGCAGTTTATTTCTTCGAACATTGTTCAGAATTCCTGGCAAATTACGAAAATGAGAAAACGGTTAGCCCTGCATTTTTTTCTGGAGAGAATTTTTTCATATGATTGTACTGCATGTGTAGCAAATTGTGCTGGTTGTATTTTCTGAAGAAAAAATGCAGGTTTTTCTCATCTGAGGAGAACAAGAAAAATGGACAAAATCATTAGTAGTGTGAAAGAGGTCACTGGAGAATACAGAATGGGACGAAGATCAATTAAGATATTATGCTATGCTGATGATGCAATATTGATGGCCGATAACGATTACGACTTACAGCGACTGTTATATCGGTTCCAGACAACAGCCGAAAGCCTCAATATTCAGATATCTGTAGAAAAAACTAACGCAATGGTCATAGCAAAAGAACCTACAAATTAGCTGTAAACGACATCCCTTTTCAAGAATGTATGCAATCTACATACTTAGGAGTCGATTTCACAAGCTCCAAAAATTTACAACAAGAAGTAACCCAAGTGAATGAAGCCTCGAGAATCTATGGCTGCCTCAGGGACCTCGTATGGAAAAACAAATACATTAACTCCGATAGTAAAGTCCGTAAAGACAAAACAGTAGTAAGACCTTCACTCACATATGCAGTGGAAACTCGAAAGAATATGATGAGGACAGCAGAGATGAAAACATTGAAAACTATTAGAGGAGTAAGCTTAAGAGACCGAATAAGAAGCGACCTCATGAGAGAAGATCTGAAAATTCAAGACAAAGTGCGATTGACTAGATCTAGACGACGATATCGGAGAGACCACGTCGACAGAATGATGGAAGACGTGTTGTTTTTGATTGCGTGAATTTAATAATTATTACGGATAGAAGGATGATTTCGGCATATTATATATCATTGACTATGGTTTTCCTAGAACTCTAGAATTCAATAGGGCCGATCACTATCATGATATGGACGAATTCGCATTTTTTATGCGTTTTCGTTTGACAAAAAAACTACTCTGCAACTGCTGAGATTAATTGAGGATGATTCAGAATTGCCAAGTGATATGTAAGTACATATTGTATTATA
The DNA here is from genome assembly GCA_038502775.1 of Hippodamia convergens. NCBI lineage: Eukaryota > Metazoa > Arthropoda > Insecta > Coleoptera > Coccinellidae > Hippodamia > Hippodamia convergens. The sequence goes on along the minus strand of CM076614.1, from coordinate 7,963,089 downwards.
TTTCATATATGATGATGTCAAACCTCAAAGAAGGGAGTTCAAGCCTTGATGATTGTAGAAATCAGAGTGTATCACCGATGAGCATCAGCAGAACATTTATTGGCTGTTGCCGATTTGATGAAAATGCACGATTCTGCAGTATCAAGAATAGTTGTTCTAATTTCAATATTCATAAAAATGCCTCAGACTGAAGCAGAATTACGTTCCACCCTAACCCAATTTTACCGAATTGCTGGATTTCCTCGTGTTATTGAAGCGATTGATTGTGTAATTATCAATTCTCCAGGTACTATTTACTCTTGTGAGTATGAAAAATATTGCTTCAATGATATTCCACAGGTGCAGAATTATGTCATTCAAATTACGAATAAAGAATTGTTGGAATCAAATCATTTGCTTCGAATAAAAAAAATTTGTTGTACTGTGCCTGTTCGCCAAAGTATGTCGTTCTGTGAATCAGAATACTGATAAGGAAAATGCATAGACAAATTATCTTGTTCGTCTATTGATTCGCTTGTTTTTCTTACTTCGCTCTGCTCAGTGCAGACACAAAACCATATGGTCATGTCGCATTTTCCTGTCAAAACAAACAACTTCACTGATTTATACAGTGTTGCCAGATTTGGCATTGCTTAGCGCGTGCTTAATAAAGTCGTTTCTATTAGATATGCGGTGCAAGATCTGATCCGTTAAGGCGGGGAAAAGTCTGACTCGAAATTTAAGGCCTCCTTAGATAAGTTGTCTTAACTCTTAAGAAAAGAGAAAGAAGAAGAAGGATTTATGTGGGGAAAAAATGTGGTCGGATTTCTCTTTTTTTTCAATCTTGATTTTTCCAGAAACCAGGGAAAAAATTTGAACGGCACAACTCAGAACTCGTTCAGCACTTTTTTTAGTCGTTAGATTCCAATTTCTTGAAAATTTCCTAGAAACACATTGAATATATTGTTTATAAAGTAAAGAATAATTTATTAAAGACACAAGCTAGTTTGTGCATAGTGAGTGAGGAGCATACCTACAATGTAGGTAGTAAAAATGAATTAAGAAAAACTGAAACATGTATCGCACAAAGGTCTCCCATGTTTCAGGGTGTAACTAACAATGTTTAATTCTCTACCTGTAGAAATTATATGCAATAGGAATGTGAGAAAAATGTGTTATAACCTCAAGGGGTTACTTAGACTTCAATAATTTTTTGTGTGTATATTGGGAATAAGTAGTTTTTTTTTACAGGAATTATTGTTGTTTATGTAAAATGATTAATATGAATGTAGGCTCTGATACCAGCATATTGCTGTTTAAGAGTCAGGAATAAATAAATAAATAAATGAATAAAAATAAATATAACGAAAAAATTTCAACGGCACGAAACAGCCCGAAAAAAATTAAAATCCAAAAATGCTAGGGACATAATAATCGGACAACTAAAGAGGTTGGAGCAAATGATCGACTGCCCTACACACGTGCGGTGCTTCTCACAATTGACAATAATCGAGAAAGTTTTTCAATATGACTCTCTTCAGTTTTATCATTCGTCGAAATCTCCGCAGAGAAACGTGGTTTTTATTTCCTAGAAGATGCTTTCATATTAACTTTCCTCCGAGGGCTCTTTCCGGTAAGATTTGTCATTCATAACTTGATGATAACTTCGGATTCGCGTGTGAGCAAGCCTGGAAGTTTAGCGAGAATTTCGGGAAAATTATCACGTTTTTGCCACTCCTCAACTATCTTCAACTTGAAATCTGAACTTTGAATGGAGCGAACACGAGAGAAAGAGAGAGAAGTTGAGAAATATGGGGAAAATATATGTGTTAGGAAATATAGTGAAATCAACATGAAAAAACAGCTATGATTCGATATTGAGAATGAGATATTATTTTATGAAATAATAAAAAAAGAAACATGACTTCATGATTCACTGAGAAAAAAATTATAACCTACTTTTCCTTATAAAAAAAAATATGAGTGTTGAAAGTGACGTTTTATTTTGTGAGTGTACAATTTCACGAACAAACAAAAATCACTTCTAACACAAATACCATACAATGTCTTTTGTACAACTATCCTATTTTGATAAGGAAATGGGCGAAATAGCAATGACAATAAACTTCAAAATGCATTTTCATATTCAAATATTCAAAAGGTTGTTGTGAACGGAAAACGTTGCCAACGTTATGATTACTAACGAATGAGAATAGACTCATCTGAGTCCATGTGTTGATACACTTATTTCTTTTTCGAACACTACGGAAAATTTCATGACGAAATGTTTCGAACAAATCTTCATTCGTCATCAATTACTAGTTGCCTAAATGTCTTGATTGTGCTGTAAAAATAGCAAGGTGAAATTGCCATGATTGTCCCTTCCACCTGAATCATTGCATTCTCTGTTCCATGGAAAAACATCCGAATCAAGACAAGCCTCACTTTTACCAGACTGAATCAATATAAACTACATTCAGAGGAATATATTCGATTATGCGATGCAATCGCTACCGAAGGAAATGCAGCCAATGTAGGTAGATTGACAATTTTACCAGCAACGAATATTGGCAACGTCATATGCATGAAGATGCACAAGATGTAATAAAATTCTTGTCGTCCTGAATTATTTAAAACATTTACCTGCAATCCAAAATGGGAAGAAATCACTTCTTCCCGGACAAACATAAGTTGATCGATATGACATCACTGCACGAGTATTCAATCAAAAGGTGAAGTCACTAATGAATTTTATCACGAAACATCATGTCTTCGGAAATACTCGATACTGGATGTATTGAAATGAATGACAAATACGAGGCCTGCCACATGCACACATTCTCATCTGATTACTAGAAAGAATTCGACTAGAACAGATAATTGCACATCACAATACTCAGAGAAAAACATGAAGGTGAGGAAGTTCTCAATCCCAGAATTCCGATGAGCCTAACAGATATGCCATTTGAATTAAGGAGAATTCAATTTCCCATTCTTCTAGCGTTTGCTATGACAATCAACAAATTTCAAAGCCAGTTCTTGAGTGTGTGTACTACTATGAGACATTTTTTAAATAAAAATGAGGTACCGTACATGTAAATAACAATGAACATACCTACCTATTTCACTGTAATAACATTTTTTGTATATTTTGTACTTTAACTTTGCCTAATATACCTCCTACTTGACAAAATACCAATGTTTTGTTGATACAACTTTATATATCTCTGAGGCAACAGAGTTCGCCGGGTCAGCTGGTTGCTAATAAAAACGGAACAACGCAATCGATACGATTGGAACTTCGTCAGCTAGTTGGTGGGTGGTGATGCTTGCCCACAGTAAGAGAGCTTCATTTTCTAAGGACTTATCGAACGATACTCGTAGCTTTCCAGTTGATTCGACTTTCTCCGAAACGTTCAACCATGAAGATCATTTCACCGATACATAACTGATTTCGAAAGGGCAGTGCAAAAATGGCGCTTTGACCTTCTGTTTCATGCAAATTCATCGCTGTCCTATGCGAGAAACTCACGAACAACCCGCGATGCGAAATGAAAGCCTTCTATAATTCCTCGCAGGTTATGGGCCTCGACCAGCAATGCATTTCGGCAAGCTAACTTGCCCGAAACTCACTTTTTCCATATTTTCGAGTTAATGAAAGTTTGTTGCTTCAATTGATAGTAAAAACGAAGCCATGCATGCACGAAATTACATGCGCCATTTTCTGTGGACTTATTGAATGATCCTCGTAGATTCAACTTTCTCCGGGAAGGATCATTTCACTGATATATACAGGATGTACCACGTTCGATGGCCTATTAGGCGTTTCTGAAAAACTGGACTTGTTTGGAATCTGAAAATTGGGATTATGATATTGTTTGACATTATCTACCGAGCTAAAATGTTCGTGGAGGATGACCTCTTTCAGTTATACAGGAAGCAAAAAAAAAATTTTCAAAAATTTTTTTTTCTTTTTGTTTTTGAATTTGACAGAGTATGCAATTCTGAATACATTCGTACTCAAATCGTTGCATTCGTCGAAATACTTTCCAAAATATCGAGAAAAACCTGGAGAAAAACAGAGAAAAGAGTATTCGGTATTATGATTGTTATTCCTAATCTAGATACCTTAAGCACAAACCGTTTTCACATTTTCGAAGTCGAAGACTGTGTCAATATTGTACATTTTTAAAATTTTGAAAAACTCATCACAGGGTGTTCCAAATGTTGGGTCAAAAATTGGGATCGAGATTGGCCCACAACTTTCGTTTTTCAAATTTGAACCCTATTTTGTCATCATTGCGTTGGATTATACGAAGAAAAATGATGATAATGTTCCAACATGTTAATGCTCCTAAAATTTATAATTCTTGAGGTATTCAGGATTTTCTGATTTCATGTCGTACGTAGCGTCAAATTCATTAAATCTGTTCCATATCAAATTGGTCATAGATAAATTGTTCCAATAACTCACTAGTGACACACTTTTTTTTAATTCATTTATCATTGTTGTTATGAAACTCAAGAATTATCAATTTTAAGAGCATTACCATTTCAAAACATTATTATCATTTTTCTTCGTAAAGTCCAATGCAATCATAAAAAAATAGGGTTCTAATTTGAAAAACGAAAGTTATGGGCCAATCTCGATCCCAATTTTTGACCCAACATGTGGAACATCCTGTGATGAGTTTTTCGAAATTCTAAAAACGTACAATATTGACACAGTCTTCGACTTCAAAAATGTGAAGACGATTTGTGCTTAAGGTATCTAGATTAGAAATGACAAACATAATACCGAATACTCTTTTCTCTCTTTTTCTTCAGGTTTTTCTCGATATTTTAGAAAGTTTTCCGGCGAATGCAACGATTTGAGTACGAATGTATTCAGAATTGCATATTCTATCAAATTCGAAAACAAAATAACTCCCTTTATAACTAAAAGTCGTCAAGCTCCAAGAATATTTTAGCTCGGTAGATGTCAAACAATATCATAATCCCAATTTTCAGATTTCAAATAAGTCTAGTTCTTCAGCAACGCCTAATAGGCCGTCGAACTTGGTTCTTTTGAATAAGAGAGCTAAAATAATACAATAAATGTTGAAACAAAAAGAACCTAAGCTGAGGTAAAAAAAGGAACGGGGTACCACAACATTCTTCGTATGATACTATAGAGCCAGGGGAAAAACCTCTGCCGAAAAAACCTGTCTCCCCGTTAAAAAAAATCAAATAAAGTTGTTGTATCTGAATATTCTATAAAGAAGGACATCACGATCAGCGGGACGGCTCTTCGGAGGAAGGATTTCCAAACACAAACTCCAACCTTAAAATAAAAAAAGACAGAACAGCAAGAGGATTCAATTTATACTTGATCAAATTGATCTGAAATTTTCAACCCATTGCAAAAATGATTTCGATATATTGGGTATGGCTCTAATGCCATCTTGCAATTTATAAATCGAACAATTATTACTTAGGTGTTCAACTGTTTCCTCTGATTCACCACATTCACAATGAGGAATGTTCACAGGTATGCAAAATCGATCGAAACTTCGTCACAGTATAACCTATATGTATATGAAATCACTAGTTTTTGTTTCAGTCGAGAAGACCTTGTAGTTCTGATTTTACAACCCCGTGAATATTCCTCGCGGCGATGTGACGTCATACTACATTCGCAAATCGCACTCCGTGAGACGAAAGGCCTTATATTGGACCCGGCTACGTCCTGAACCTCGCAAGTCGTTGGATATAGAGTGACGTCACACGGATCCATCGAACTCATGTTTATAACTCGATATCTCGGGCGCTATTTGACGTATTCAAATAATTTTTGGACACAATATTTTCATTTTCTACGGAGAATAGGAATATGTAGAAATTGAAAAATGTGAACATTTCTCATTAGGACTATCAAACGAATTCCACTGATACATAACTGATTTCCAAAGGGCAGTGCAAAAATGGCGCTTTGACCTTCTGTTTCATGCAAATTCATCGCTGCCCTACGAGAAACTCACGAACAACCCGCGATGCGAAATGAAAGCCTTCTGAAAGTCCTCGCAGGTTATGGGCCTGATGAAACCTCCTACGACACAGACACAAAACTACTCGAATGAAAACATCCATTCGTCCGACTGTTCAAAGCAGTTATTCAAGAAACTCGAGGTGCATTAGTTCGACGGTAGAGACGCTTCATACGAATTCGTTAGTAGGCGTCAAAGGAGGCTGGGAACTTCGAAATTGCAGTGGACAGTTGAATGCGAGCCGAAATGTAATTAAACTTGGAGCAGAAATTTTGAAAATATTCAGAACGGAAAAACACGTCGGCGGAATTTTAATCGACGCCTCGTGGAGATGAGTGGAAGTTTTAATTGGGGCGATTTTATGTGGAGGATTTCCAACGGAAAGTATCCGAATTAGGCCGATGAATTCTCGGTTGATTGCTAGCGATCGCTGACGTGTAAAGTTTCGGGGGATCCCTTCGTCCAATCGAGATTGTACAGGGTGGGCATATTTCGATGTTTTAGCACTACAAATTTTGAACCAGAGGAGATAGACAAAATCTGATATCCCATTCTCGATCTCTTTCTGGGAGAAACTAACAAGAGTTTTATTCATTTGTGGCTTCCTTCTTTCGTTTTCGAGTAATTAGCGGAAATTGGAAAAATGGCGATATCGAAAAAAATTGATATCTCCGCTACTATTGATGACAGAGCTCTGAAATTGAAACATTCTAGAATCCAGTGGCATGCTCGTCTTTTGTGCACCATATTCAATTATGAAGCTATGATCCAAAGTTATGTTTTTTAAATGGAAACACTATATTTCTGTGACATTTTCTGAAAGCTTGATTTTTCTGATTTCAAAAATATATAACATCGTGAAGTTGTGATCAATATGAGTATAGCATTTGGTCAAAAACCTATTTTTATATGAGTTTCAATACTCTATGGATCCAACTGTTGATGAGCTCAGAAAAATGTAGCTTCCTATAACAAGACCATAAAAATAAGACCACTAGAAAGAAATTGTGGTAATTATACGAAACTAAATTTTTCCTGCTCATTGACAATTGAAACCAAAGGAAGTATTGAGACTCAGATGAATATGAACGCTTCACCAATTTCTATACTCATATTGATTTATTGATACGAACCATACTATGTTCTATATTTTTGAAATCAGAAAAAATCAAGCTTTCAGAAAATGGCAAAGGAATCTAGTGTTTCTCTTCAAAAAAACATAGCTTTGGGTCATAGCTTCGTAATTAAAAATGCTGCAAAAAAGGCGAGCATGCCACTGGATTCTACGTGAAAAAATTCTTGTATAATGTTTTATTTTCAGAGTTCTATCATCAGTATTGGAGGAGATATAAATTTTTTCCGATATCACCATTTTTCCAATTTTCGCTTATAACTCGAAAACAAAAGAAGGTAGCCAGAAATGAATACTACTCTTGTCAGTTTCTCCGGAAAAGAGATCGAGAATGGGGTATCAGATTTTGTCGATCTCCTCTGGTTCAAAAGTTATAGTGCTAAAACATCGAAATATGCCCAGCCTGTACACGGTGATTCACTTATCTTGGTAACCCCAATTTTTTTCGAGAACGTCCGAATATTTTCTCATTCTGAGAATGTAGTTTTGAACAAGTAAATGTCAACTTGGGATGCGCATAAAAATCTGCGGAATAAATTGAGACGCCAGGCGTCGCGACGCTATCAAAAATTTTTTCTCCAGGGACTCCCCTTTTTCATTATGTTATTCGAAAGATAATTTCATTCTGAATTTTTTTCGAATACAATTTTCAATAATTTCTAGCCGTCAGCATTCTGCAGCGTGTTTTATGTTAATTCTATTCCATTCATTTTTTTCTGTATTGTGGTGGTATATCTTTATTTGGAGACATAGATATGATTTTGTGCCTTGAAATCAAGAAGATTAGTTTTCTAATCGATGTCCCTCTTCAAATACTTATAATGAAATAAAGGAATGATAAAACTTATGTGTATGGATCAATTATGATCCGGCCATTAGGTCGGTATATAGAACATATGATTCGAAATGTTTCGTTTATTATTAAAAAAAATGTTTATTGATATTAGATATCATATTTAATGAATATAGTAAAAGAGAAATATTTTGTTACAGAACCTCTTTCATTTTACGAAACAAAATCATATCTAGATCATCTAGTCATTATGATCAATACATACCTAAGTCATATCATTTCACTATATCATTATAAGTTACTGTAGTCGAAATATAAGGGTCCATTCATTTTAGAATTTTTGATCTCAATATCTCGTCACAATGACAGCATTGTGACATGGAGTCCCATCTTGCTGTATCCACATATTTAATCTCATTTGAAGAGGAAGATTGTTTAGAAAACTAGCCTTCTTGAATTCAAGGCACAAAATCATATCTATGTCTCCAAATGAGGGCATAGTACCACAATACAGAAAAAAATAAATGGAATAGAATTAACATAAAATACGCTGCAGATCGCTGATGGTTAGAAATGGATGAAAATTGTATTCGAAAAAGAAGTTCAGAATGAAATTATCTTTCGAATGACATGATAAAAAATGTATGTCCCTGAAGAAAACATTTTTGATATCGCCGCGACTCCTGACGTCTTTATTCATTCTGCAGATTTTTATTCGACATAAACTTGTTCGAAACGCCATTCACGCAATGAAAAAATATTCGGACGTTTTCGAGAAAATTGGGGTTACCAAGATAAGTGAATCACACTGTACGCAGCGCTTGAGCAAATGCATGAAGGCATTGGTAAAACCGAGAAACATCGAGAAAAATTCGTCAAACGAATAGTGGATGAAGGTCAGAATGTGTCCTTCCATGATTTATGAAAATATCAAATTTTTTCACTCTCAATACTTTTTCCCATGCTGTGGGTAGACTTAGATAGTTTTCGGGACAGTTTTTCCCAAAGATATTAATGAATGATTCCTTTAATTTATGCTCTGAAAAATACCATGAAAAGTTCATCGGATTCTCAAATAATATACAGGGTGTACTAAGTTCGACGGCTTATTAGGCGTTTTTGGAGAACTGGATCTATTTGAAATCTGAAAATTGGGATTATATTATTGTTTGACATCATCTGACGATATAAAATAATCTTGGAGCCTGATCGCTTTCCGTTATACAAGGAGAGAAAAAAAAATTCAAAATCTTTGCATGAGTGTTGGAATTGCCTTCTGCAACGAGTTTCAGACGATATTTCCTCTATTTCAGTCAAGTTTCGTGAAATACTCTCGAAATTTAACTTGGTGACTTTTGTGTTGTATCTTGGCAGTTGGTATGCCTTGCAAAATTTGACATAGCAGGGAAGTTGAATTGATTAGAAAATTGAGAGGATCTTAGATCAGTACTGAAAACCACAAAACGAGAAATATAACTGAAACAATTCTGTAATGAGTTTCATTACAGCACTACTTTCAGTTCCGGAATGAACTCATAACGATACTGAAATAGAGAATAGTATATTTATTCTAAAACAAATTGTAGAATGAGCTTCTATTCCAACGCGAATGCGAAGTTCGATAGCATGAGTGTTCGAATTGCTTTCTGCAACGAGTATTAGACGATATTTTCTCTATTTTAGTCAAGTTTCGTGAAATACTCCCGAAATTCAAATAAAAATTCAGATTCGTGACTTTCGTATTATATTTTGACAGTTGGTGTGACTTATGAAATTTGACAGATTACGGAATCAATTTGATTTGAAAATTGAGAGGATCACAGGTTAGTAGGAACTGGCAACCACAAAACGGAAAATATAACTGAAAACAATTCTGCAATGATTTCCTTTACAGCACTACTTTTAGTTCTGAAATGAACTCATTACGATACTGAAATAGAGAAAAAAATATGTAAAATTCACTTTTTGGGAAAGCGTCTTTTTTGTTGGAATTCAATCTGAAATGGTGTGAAAAAGACTTTCGACACTTTTTGCAAATTACGTTGTGAAGTAGCCCATTCTTTGAGGACTTCGGAAAGATGAAATATAGGTGATAACTTCATTCAGAAAAATAATTATTTTTCCGTTGATCAGAAATGAAACATTTCTGTGAAAATGTAATTTCGTCACTTTTTCCGAACAACTTTTCATTGCTTTTCATTGCATATTCTGCTGTAATTTGTTCAATGATTCAATGGACAAATTGATCATAAAGTGCTAATAGAAACTTTAATTGATATAAACGAAGGACTGCTTGTTATGAATGATAAAAAAAATTCAGTAAATCTCGTTTGAAAATCATCCCCACGTTTTGAATAAGGCGATAGAATAAAGCGCTCGTAAATGTGTATTTAGAGGGAATACAATTTCCCTGTAATAACTTCAACCACAGTTTCCATTGTGCAATTTTCTATTATGCGATCATTGTATGAAGATAGGATTTTTCATACAATGGTTGTGAGGGCAGTATATTTCTCCACTTCATATATTGCTGATTTCGAACACGGATTGTGAATGAATTGGTCCCGAACTAATTGTTAACTAATTCAATTGTAGATTTCATATAGACCCAAGCTACTAGCCTTACAGTCTCTACTTGAAAAGTCTTTATTTCGTCAGAATTGGTGACTCGGCCATTTCGTAACAATAAGAACTACACTGCGCAAAAAAATTATCCCACATTATGGAATGGAAATTTCAAATTTATTCAACAACTGGAGGTGTTCTCGATGATAATTATTTTTATCAGAAATATGCAAGCATATGTTATCTACTTTCAACGTTTTTTTTTCAAAACTGATGTTTTTTCCCAGCAGGAATAAAAAAAGATGATATTATCAGATTTCGAATGTATTGGCTCCATTCTAAATATCAGTTGTTCTCGATAAATTTTAGTAATCAATAGTTTTTCTCTCGTTTGATTTTCTACACTCGATCGCTATGCAACGCGAAACACGCAATTTGACCCAAGAGGAATGTGCCCAAGCGGTAGTTTTGCAAGAAGATGCAAGAAGAATTGCAGAAAGGTTTGGAATTTTCCAAACAAGTTTGTCTAGAATGTTGCAGCAATTCAGAGAGACAGGTATGAATGCCCAGGGTAGACCACGGGTAACAACTGCCATTCAAAAACGTTACTTGAGAGTTTCTTCGTTGAGACAACGGTTTGCAACCGTTCGCTCCCTTCAAAATCAGCTTGAGCAAACCCACGGTGTGGAAATTAGCACTGAGACAATAGGAAATCGCCTCAAAAAATATGAACTGAAGGCCTTGTGTCGCGGCAAGAGGCCAAGCTCTTACTCCAGCCCATCGAAGGGCGCTTTTGGATTTTGAGAGAGAGAGCATATCCATTGGGAAGGGGCCGATTGGAAAAGCGTTCTCTTCACAGATGAGTCTAGATTCTGCCTTTACCATTGTGATCGACGTTCCCTTGTATACAGACGTCCACATGAAAGATATGTTCAGTGTAATTTCCTGAATACTACTGGTATCGGGGGAGTATCAATTATTGTATGGGGTGGAATATCTTCGACTGCTCACACAGACCTAGTGGTCGTTGATAATGGAGCTAGGAATGCTGATAATTATGTCAGGAACATTCTTGAAGAGCATGTAGTGATATTTGCTCTATACATTGTCGAAAATTTCATTTCCATGGACCATAATGCCAAACCCCATCGTGCGCGCATCGTTCAGGAGTACCTTGAAGAGGTTTAAGTCTCTCGAATGGAAAGGCCAGCAAAAAGACCAGATCTCAATCCGATTAAGCAGGTTTGGGACAACCTCAATAGAAGGCTGAGAAGTTCAGAAAATCATCCAGATACTCTCAATGACTTTGGAATCCAACTCGAAGATCTGAGAAGGATTAGATCAGAACATTTCTAGTATGAACCGTCGTTGCCGAGCTGTAATTAACGCAAGGGGTGGAAATAAGAAGTATTGAATCACTTATCAGGACTTCAGTATTTCGAAAATTGTTCATTTCTCTCACATAAGATTTGCTGAAATCCTGAATTTTTTTCCTACTGTGTCTTGTTTCGTTCGAAACTTTCTGGAGAGAACATACAATAGTATATTCTAAAACAAGTTGCAGAATGAGCTCCTATTCCAACACGAATGCGAAGTTCGAAAACGAGCGACGAAGGAGCGAGTTTTCGATAGCATGAGTGTTGGAATTGCCTTCTGCAACGAGTATTAGACGATATTTTCTCTATTTCAGTCAAGTTTTGTGAAATACTCTCGAAATTCAAATAAAAATTCAGGTTAGTGACTTTTATATTTCATCTTGGCAGTTGGTGTGACGTACGAAATTTGACAGATTACGGAATTTGAATTGATTTGATTCGAAACTTGATTCGATCGGGGGTCAGGTCTGACAACTACAAAACGAAAAATATAACTGAAAACAATGCTGTAATGAGTTTCATTACAGCACTACCTTTAGTACTGTAATGAACTCATTACGATACTGAAATAGAGAAAATAAGTTATAAAGTCAATGTAGAGTTAGCTTCCGTTGAAAATGAGATTTTCAGAATGTGCGTTAATTTTTTCACGCAGTGTGTTCGAAGGAAATAAACTTACATTTTCATAAAACATCAAATATCCCGAATCTGAATTTGTAAACCTTTTGACTGATCTAAATTCAGTTTGCTTTTGTCTTGTTCTTTTCCCAACATAATGTATAAATAAGAAATTTCATTTCAAAAATTTCGACACTTTCTTCAGAAGTTTTTAACCGGTTAAATTCGTGGTATACTCTGTATATCGTTTGCCTGATTTAACACAAAACCTAATGTACCACCTGAACCCCTGTAGCTCGAAAACATTTGCTTTGTCGAATGTAAACTTGCATCCCCCATTTTTCGGTTTATTACGTACATTCGACCAAGTGGAGTCCGGTGTACGAACAACTAATTGAAAATAATGGATATTAGCGAAGTTGTGCGGGTTGCCGTTCATTCTCATCCCTATAAAATCGATTCAACTACATAGATTTCGAAAACGCTCCTACAGAGATTAAATTTTAGTAGATATGCGATGCAGATATACCTCGGAACATTGATTTTATTATTGTTATCAGTTGAGTTTGGGAATCTTCCATTGTGTATCGATTGAAAAGTTTGAAAAGAATAATTCTCCACAGGATTCAATGCACAACTCACATCGGTCAGTGAGTGCTAAGAAAATATATCCAAATATGGCCATGGCAATATCTAGATTTTTTTTTTTACATATTTATGTGAAAAAACTCATGCTTATAATAGTATATTCTGAAACAAGTAGCAGAATGAGCTCCTATTCTAAAACGAATGCGAAGTTCGAGAACAAGCGACGAAGGAGCGAGTTTTCGATAGCATGAGTGGTATTTTCTCTTTTTCAGTCAATTCTTCTGAAAAACACTCGAAATTCAAATGAAAATTCAGATGAGTGACTTTTGTATTTAATCTTGGCAATAAGTGTAACAAACGAAATTTGACAGATCACGGAATTTGAATTGATTTGATTCGAAACTTGATTCGATCGGAGGTCAGTACTGACAACCATAGAACGAAAAATGTTACTGAAAACAATGGTGTAATGAGTTACATTGCAGCACTAATTTTAGAACTAAAATGAACTCATTACGATAGTTGATAGTTTAGAAGGGGTTACAGTCCACTGCGACCTTGTGGTCTATTTTGCCCCCTGACAAAGCTTTACAGCTCGCTTTTCAATCCCAGAGATCTTATGAAATCCAATATCTCGGAAGGTTTCAGTGAGGCTTATTCCTCACTCTTACAGGTCTCTTGGCCAAAGCTTGTTTCCTTTGGCTTACAATGCCAAAGCATTCTGTGATTAGGTGAATAGGAGTTTCTTCCTCCTCCCCACAGAATCTGCACTCATCAGTGTCCGATACACCCATACTTAGTAGGTGCTTTCTGAGGCGATAATTCCCTGTAAGAAAGCCAGTAAGGAGGTGTAGTTGGTTCTTACTGAGCTCTAAATATCTTGGGGATATTGCAGTTTCAAAATTCCTAAGTAACTTTTTGGAGTGATCAAACCCTGGGAGATTCTGCCAGAGTGTTTCTCTTTCAGTTTTCTCCTTCTCCAGAAACTTCTTCTTATAGGTACATTTTCCCATACCAAAGGAAAGTTCTGGGCCAGTGAGTGGTTTCCGAGCACCCTCTCTGACAAGTTTGTTGGCCTCTTCGTTATCTGTGATTCCCGAATGACCAGGAACCAAGATCAAAGAGACCTTATTTTTCTTGCCTATCTCATTGAGTTTGGTTCGGTATTCCCATGTCGACTTTGAGTCGATGACATAGGAGTTCAGTGCTTTATTAGCAGCTTGACTATCTGAGTGAATAGCTATATCGCAATTCTCATGGTGTTTCTCTAAATTGATGTCTAGACATCTTTCGATTGCAAATATTTCTGCTTGCACGATAGTGCACACTTGGCTTTGGCCTCGTGAACCCTAGCGCCAGCTCCCGTGTTGGTTTTAGAACCATCTGTATTCCATTCAACAGTATTTTCTTCGAAATTTTGGTCGGTGTATTCCCGCTCCCATTCCTCTTTATTACATAGCATCGTACCGAAGTTTTTCTCAGTACTTACTTTCTTGATCATTATGATCATTTTATCACTAGGAAGGTTCGCAGATGAGATATAGTTACTCAAAATAAATATATGGTCAGTAAACTCGAATTGATAATATCTTATTCACATAAGACGAATTTGGATAAGGAATCTGAAACTAGCAAATCGTCGCTTGTGACTGAATATGGTTGTGCTTCTTATGTAGCACGAACAGATTATTGATTTGAAATTGAAGTTTCATAATGAAATATTAGCTTTGTTATTTAATATATGTATTACCACAGAAGTTATAACCATGGTTACCTCATTGGCAGTACAATATGTAGGACGTATGTTCTCAATAATACGATTTCACGATGTTCTTTAAAACCCATTATACAGAAAATTATACTGAAATTGGAAATATTCGACAAACTTGTCTGTGAAGAAAACATGTAGCAGAATCCTTTCCTTTAGTTACAGGTTCATCTAGCTGAAACTGTTGAAAAAAAAATCGAAATTCCTTAGGGTGGCAATGTTTGGCTTACTCACCTTATATAATTTCCTTCATTGTATTTGAGGCACAAAAGAAGTGGAAATATTTCTATCACTTCGAAAGTTTGACAGCTTAGATACCATGCAACCAAGATGAGACAAGGTATAAATAAAGGCATATTACCACAATACAGAAAAAATAAATAGGATAGAATCAACATAAAACACGCTGCAGATCGTTGACGGTAATAAATGAATAAAAATTGTAAAAAAAAAAATTACGAATGAAATTATCTTCCGCATGACATGATGAAAAGGGTTTGTACCTGGAGAACAAATTTTTGATAGGGCGTCTTCATTCCATCCGCAGATTTTTATGCGTATCTCGAGTCGATATTGACTTGTTCAGAACGCCATTCAGAGATGAATCACCTTGTTTAGGGTATCCCAAATTGCTATTACTTCCAGACAAGATAGGTTGAAACGTTGAAGGAGTCCTGTGCTCGATTTCCGTGAGAACACCTGTAGTGAAAATCATTTTCAATTTCGATATATTATCGATTTCAAAAATGTGCTATAACTTTTTCATTAACAAAAATATCTGAAAACGATTAAAATTTCATAAAAGCTCTTAACTTCATTAATTTTCGTTCTCGTGCTAAGATAATCACTTTTTATTTCGAGCATTTTTTTTCATTTTATGTAAAAAAAATTCAGTTGAAACAAAATTAGAATAATAATATTCCCAGTGAAAAAATGCTTGGTGAGAGTTCTCATCTTTTTCAGATATTAACGGAAATGGAAAAGTTTTGGCACATCTTCGAAATATTTTTGAAACAAATCAAGATATCGTGAAATGGTTTTCACTATACTGGAGTTTTCACGACAATCGAGCCCAGGATTCCTTTCAATGTTTTTACCTATCTAGTCTTAGTACAAGAAATAGCTAAAATCAAGCAATTTGGGATACTCTGTACATTCATTACGAAAATTTCTTGTTCGCGTAACAAAATGAAACTCTATTATACTTGAATGAAATGCAAATTAAAGGCGGATATCCAATCGCGAAGTTCTATGGAACTTGGATTGTTTCTATGAGCAAAAATCCCAGCTTCGCAGAAAGATATAATACTGTGTATTAAGAGCGACTTGATAGGTATAATTGGATCTTGGGAACAGCTGATCATCATTAATTTAGCAGAAATTAGAGAGAATGCCGCTTTCAACTCGGAGCAGTCAACGATGTTTTTGATATCTCTTGATATCGATTTATGTTATGAAGGAAGCATCACGATGATGTGGCAGACATTGAGTATAACGGAGCAGGAAAGGTATTTGGTTGGCAAAGCCAGACTTCGTCTTGAGTGGTTGAAGAGGTGAAAATATACGGAGTTTATTTTCTTACTTATTTCAGGACATATATCAGGTTTTTAGTTTTTCCTGCCCAATTCCAGAAACATAAAATATTCATATCACGTCAAGAACGAACTCAGGGATAAACCGGTCGAACGTGGTGAAGAAGTTGAGGTTGAGAAGACACACTCCGGAACTATTTCAGAGGTGAAATGAAAAATTCACAGAATTTTTATTATTCATAAAGATGCAGCAGACTTCTGCTTCATTTTTCCGAAGATCAGTATTTTAGCTGATACCTATAAAGGCAACCCATCTTTTCCTTGCAAAGCATGCACAGGGCGTTTCAAAAAAGGCGATCCCGTCTCCAGGATGGAAAGACAACTGGAAAAGAATTGGGATCGGCTCAGAAGAAAATTTTCGTTATGACAAAAAAAAATTCACATTATTACGATTTTTCGAAACAAGTGAAAACATTGTGAGCGCCGAGGCTTTACCAACATTTTCGTCGTATTTATAACTTGAGTTTGGAAAGAAGTAGATGCACAAAATTCTTCTGAATAAGATTCTTGTACTGAATTGAATTAAAAAAACCTGTGAAATTTGGATTTGGAATTTTCGGTAGACCTACGACTTTGAGAGGGCTCTACACATATTCAGCCTCTTCTAAAATTGTGGTTTGTGAAATAGAAAAATCATAAACCTAATATTGTAATCTAGGACATGTTGAATAAACACAGGATATACTTACAGCCTTCATGAATCCATTCAATTTGGAACTGTATGTTTTTGTTTTATCAATAAAAACTATTGCTATCTCTTTTGAATAATTGTAGTAGATTCTGAAACAAATCTATCTGGATTGATGAAATACACTGCGCAAAAATATTAACGCACATTCTGAAAATTTCAATTTTAATGAGGTTAACTTTATAACAAACTTTTATGATTAAAATTAAATTTTGAACGAAACAAGATACATTAAATGGAAGAAAAATTCAGGATTTCACCGGAACTTATGTGAAAAAAGAGAAATGAACAATTTTCGAAATACTGAAATGCTGATAGGTGATTTACTACTTAGAATTTCCACCCCTTGCGTTAATTACAGCTCGACAACGACGGTTCATACTCAAAATGAGTGATCTTAAAATGTTCTGATCTAATCCTTTCCAGATTTCTCCGAGTTGGATTCCTAAGTCATCAAGAGTAGCTGGATGATTTTCTGAACTTCTCAGCCTTCTATTGAGATTGTCCCAAACCTGCCCAATCGGATTGAGATCTGGACTTCTTGTTGGCCTTTACATTCGAGAGACTTCAACCTTTTCAAGTTACTCCTGAACGATGCACGCACGATGGGGTCTGGCATTATCGTCCATAAAAATGAAATTTTCACCAATGTATGGGAAAAATGGCACTACATACTTTTCAAGAATGTTCCTCATATTATACTTATCAGCATTAAACGGTCCATTATCAACGACCACTAGGTCAGTCAATGATATTTCACCCCATACCATAATCGATCCTCCCCCGAAACCAGTAGTATTCAAGAAATGACACTGAGCATATCTCTCATGTGGACGTCTGTATACAAGGGAACGTCGATCACAATGGTAGAGGTAGAATCTAGACTCAACTGTGAAGAGAACTCTTTCCCAATCGGCCTCTTCCCAATGGATATGCTCTCTCGCAAAATCCAAACGCGCCCTTCGATGGGTTGGGGTAAGAGCTGGGCCTCTTGCCGCGACACGAGGCCTCAAATCATATTCTCTGAGGCGGTATCTTATTGTCTGAGTGCTAATTCGCAACCCATGAGTTTGCTCAAGCTGATTTTGAAGGAGGCGAGCGGTTGCAAACCGTTTTCTCAACGAAGAAACTCCGAAGTAACGTTCTTGAATAGCAGTTGTTACCCGTGGTCTACCCTGTCCTTGTTTTCTGCATTCATACCTGTCTCCCTGCATCACTGCAACATTCTGGACTCACTTGTATGGGAAACTCCAAACTTTTCTGCAATTTTTTTGTATGCCCACCTTTCTTCTCGTGAAACTACCGCATATGCACATTCCTCTTGGGTCAAATTGCGTGTTTCGCGTTGCATAGCGATCAAGGGTAGAAAATCAAACGTGAGAAAAATATTGATCACTAGAATTGATCGAGAACAACTGATTTTAGAATGGAGCCAATACATTCAAAATCTGATATCATCATTTCTTATTCCTGCTGATAAAAAACATTTTTATTGTAGAAAAAACGTTCAATGTGGATAACATATGCATGCATAATTCTGATGAGAATAGTTATCATTGAGAACACCTTCAGTTGAAGAATACATTTGAGATTTCTTTAATGTGCGTTGATTTTTTTGCGTAGTGTATCTTGAAAAAAGTCCGTTTACTATAAATGATTTGAAAAATTTCAAAACTCGAAACTTTCAAAGTAAAAACAAATAATGACAATTGAAAACTACAATGAGTATCGTTATGATTAATCACACATTGTCGCCTACCCAAAAACACTAAGAGAAGCTGCAACTGATAACTGATGAATATGGTCAATACTTGTACAGGCAGAAAATGGGCTTCTTGATAAGAGGATGAACACGATTTTTTAAGAGTTTTATTTATTCACATTCACCAGTTACATAAAAACATCAAGCATGATCATCTCAGACTATCTTCACCATTCTTTCTAATCCTAGCCTCTCTTCTGGAGCATCGAGTTGGCTCTCCGCTCATGGAACCATAGAATCTCTTTTCTTTTCTGACATTATTTAAACTACTACACTTGTGAATCTCTATCCCCCTTCCTCTAGGGACGCCCATGGCCTGTACAAAGCTCAACGCTAATATGTCTACATAATCACTGATATATTTTCAGCACTTCTCGAATTGATTTCGGATAATGTACTCCCTTCTGAACGCCATCAAGTGTCAAAAGGGTGAAACTCTGCAGCACTTAACTATAATCCATATCCAACCTTCGTTATTTATCCTTCCTCATAGCTTTACGTCCAACCAGGATATTATCGAATGCGGTCTGAGGTCTGATATCCCGGTATAAAACTTGATAGCGGTGTGGCTCGGGTTATAAAGTTGCCTCGGGGCATGGATTTGTGCCCAGAACTTTGTTGAATTAGTGATGGACTGGAGACTCCCAAATTGAATTGTCAATAGCTATGTTTGTTTGAACAAACAGCATGACTGTCGTTAGTGCTGGAATAACGTTTTCGGGTCGCGGTAGGTTTCGAGCATTAAAAAAAAGGGAGACCAGTGCTGGGGAAATCGACGATACCACAGGGTTATGATTCATTTCCTGAAGAAATGACATACTCAGGGAAGGTCCGAAGGGGGTGAATTGGGGTGTGGGATGATCCCCCGAATGTTGAACGAAGTTGGCAAATTTTCAAAGCAGTTGGAAGATTTTCAAGGGAGTTGGAAAAATTTCAAAGCGGTTGAAAAAAATTTCAAAAGGGTTAGAAAAATTCCAAAGTAGTAGCAAAATTTTAAGGCATTGGGAAAAAATTCCAGAACAGTTGGAAAAAGTCTGAAGCAGTTGACAAACATAATTCCAAGAGAGTAATGAAAAAGAGAATTAGAAAAAACAATATATGTGTAGCCGGCCAAAAATGGTATTTAACCCAATATTTTGTTGGAAGAGATGCGGCCTCAAGAAGTAGGTAACCAGTTGTAGATTTTTCAGTTACGTCGCATGGACTGTGTCATAAAAAAACAATCTGGTATCACAAATTCAGGCTGTTACTTTCAGATAAGCAGAATCATCATTAGGTTCGCTCTTCGTACATTGTGTTATATTTTTGCGAATAAACAGTATGTTTAAATAAATTTAAGTATTGAACCGGAAAAGATTCAAAGTGAGGTTCGAGTTATGTTGCGGCTCAGAAAAAATTAAAAAAATTTTAATGAACAGAAAATGCACGAAGGAAAACAAGTTTGAAAGAAAATATGGGAAGTGACAAGAGAATATCAGTAGTCACAACAACAATCTTTCAAAACACCAAATATATCCTCAATTCCAAACACTAATTACCTCGAACGCTGCAAAAGAGTTCGAAATCGCCAACTCAAATTAGGGAATTTTGTTCAAAATTGTTTCTTCAATATAAGTGATTTAGGTTAAAACCGTTTCCCTACCAAATCGGGGATCTGTTTTTTTTTAAGAAGCATCTTGATTTATGACACACAATTTGCTACATATTTTCTGTGTAAACTAGGGAGTTATTTTAGATAGATAGATAGATAACGGTACTTTATTGACATTATCAAATGGCCATCGACCTAAAGAGTTATTTTATTTTTTCTCATTTCACATAATCTGTAAGCAAAAGTGAGACTCATTCTTTATCAAACGAGATATATTTTCTGAAAATTTTGTTTCTACTATTGTGTGAAATGGACCCATGTTAGGGATGAGCAGTTTCAATATTTTGAATCTCATCAAAGTGGTAAGTAATTCACTTTGATTTTTCATCTACCCAACAATCAGGTATATTTCTTTATTTTATGGAATCTTTTTTTTTGTGAAAAATATTTTGTTTCATGCTGCTTGAAAATTTGATATACAGAATTAACTGGCATGGTGCTCCAAATTTAGTTTTTTCTTTATCTAGGAATTCCCTTTGATTATCAAACAACAAAGTGAGAACGAATTTATTGTATTTCAAGCATTCTCAATGAATGAATAATAAATTTTTCAGACTGTGGCGAAGTACAAATTTATATCATTGAAAAACAACAACTAAGAAAATAATGAATTTTAACTTGAATAACGCTTTGGTATGAGTTCCTTTGACAGTATATAACAGCAAAATATGAGAAAACGAAGCCAAGAAAATTATAACAAACATGTAAGATATATGGTGCCCATTAGAAGTTTATGACAAAATGATTATTCGATCAATTCCATATTTTGTGTTGATATCAAAGGCAAGTACACCTTCATTTATGATTTATTTTCGGAAATCGTATCAACTTTTTCATTTCGAATGGAACACCCTATATATTATGAGTTTTTTGGATAGATCTCCGAATGCAACATTCATATTATGTCCCCATAGTTATCTGAAGCCCTTTTCGAGTTATTCACTGTTTTGTGGAGAAAAATACAAATTGAGGCTTGTGGAACACTGAAAATTCAATGGAGGCGCCACGCACAATCTCAGATCCGTTTTTCGAAATGGGTTACCGAAAAGATATTCGATGTTACTCTGTAGAGAAAATACCGTTTGGATATACTGGGAGGTAAAATGAGAGTGTCGAAGTTGGCATTCAAAAAAGCCAAAAAGTCGATTTTTTCATATGAATTTGTGGGGTAAAAATAAGTGGAGTGTATCTAGGGTTCCCTATATTCAGAAATACCTGCTACGAGCCTAATATCATTATAATATGATCCCTGTTCGCCGTTTCATAAAAATCTTCGACTTTATTCAGAATAGCCGACCGACATTTAAAATGCATGGTGATGAATTGTAGGAATAATAGAAAAAATAATCCTGAATGTGCATTCTTTTCATTATCAGAAAGAATAGAAATGTAAGTTTTGAAACTCATATTATGTAACTGTCTTGTATTGATATCTATTTACAGTGCTGTCAAATGGGTAGAGTTTTGAATAACGTATGAAGAATTCTTGCTGGGCTGACCTTCAGGTCGTATTGTACACATCTGATATTTTTCTTTTACTGTTGATCAAACATTCTGTAATTAATATACAGTGCTCAGATGCTCGTTTCTCATTGATGATGATTTTGTGTTTACCTGAGTTTATATCTCAAATGAAGTAAAGTCTCACTCAAATAACTCGAATGTTTGGTGATCCGAACAATAGATAAGTCGAACAGTTTTTTTTGTTACTAGTAGTTCGAATTTACTAGAGTCCATTGTATATTAATCACAGAATGTTTGAACAACAATAAGAAAAAATAACAGGTGTACAACAAGATCTGTAGGTCAGCCTAACAAGAGTTCTTTGTGAGTATTCCAGAACAATATATTTTTGCCCCGAAACCCCTATCCATTTGACAGCACTGAGAATAAAAAGCAATGAACAAGACACGATACGATATTCAGAACTTACATTTACTTTCTCTTTGGTAATGAAAAGAATGGACATTCAAGGTTATTTCTTTATTTCTGCAATCAATCACCATGCATTTTGAATGGCGGCCAGGTCTTGACACAAAATTCATAACAGAAAAACACACGAAAAAGATTAAAGAGAGAACTAGGTGCTAGTCCAGTAGATCACGAGTTATTTCAGTGGAAAATACAATCATCATTCAGCAAAAATATTAATCCAAGTTTTTTTTGCAAAATTGACAATAGCCTACTTAAAATTTCTATATAACGTTAACCAGATGGACCCAAATTTGAGAATTCAACCATAACTCGTTTACTTTTGAAACTGCAGATATCGCTCACATCACTGTAGTCGATTCGTATCCCATCTTTATACTCTATTCTTTGTTTATGACAATATAAGAAATATGGGGAAACGTCTTGGCAATATTTCACATAAAAATGTTTTTAGTTGGATTTATTCTTTTTTTTAAGTTGTTCATAACAAAATCCCTTCATTTTGTTCATTTTTCGCCTAACAACAGTTGAATAAAATATATTCATTGCGGAATTTGATTCGAGTCATAAGTCAAATCAATCCATGTTCGAAATCAACAATATATAAAATGGAGAAATATACCTTCACAGACCTAGATTCAAGCTGTGATCGCGATGTATTTGAGAGCTGTCATCACAACCATTGTATAAAGGATCCAATCTTCATACAATGATCACAACGAAAAATTGCACAATTGTATTTGGTGTAAATACACATTCAATAAAAATTTTCGAATATTTTTTTTCAACATTCATAATGAGCAATCCTGTTTATTCATTCTTCAGACCACGACCATCAATATTGGCGAAAGTCTAATTCAAACTTATACATCCCCTGCTTCTAAGGCTTGGGGGAGTCAATTTCAAGTTTGAGAATTTTTGCGTTGTGTGCTGAAACTAGCTCATATACCAATTTTCAACTTGATAGGACAACCAGTTTTTATGATCATCAGTGAGTGACGAAATGAGGGGGCTTTGCACTTGAAACTTTGCACGTTTGATAAGTTTAATGCCCACTTGCACCGTCAAATATATGTCTGACTTACGTCCAACTCAAATTAAGTTAGGTTTGAGACGCCGATTCTCTTGCACCGCAGTTTAAGTGCCACATAAATGATGACTATTTTGCACCGTGAATATTCATGGCTTACACGAGACTTTAGCCCGTCTCAAATATTCAAACGTCAAAAAAGAACTTCAGTTTTGACGTGTTGTTTTTGATTGCGTGAATTTAATAATTATTATGGATAGATTTTTATTAAAGGAAATTGATGATCTATATGAGGATGATTTCGACATATGAGATATCATTAACTATGGCTATTCTAGAAGTCTAGAATTCAATAGGGCCGATCACTACCATGATATGAACGAATTCGCATTTCTTCGGCGATTTCGTTTGACCAAAAAAAACTACTCTGCAACTGCTGAGATTAATTGAGGAAGATTCAGAATTGCCAAGTGATATTTAAGTGCATATTCTATGTATGATGATGTCAAACCTCAAAGAAGGGAGTTTAAGCCTTGATGATTGTAGGAATCAGAGTGTATCACTGATGAGTCAACTCCTTGCGTGCCTCCGACTCTACGCATCAGCAGGACATCTATTGGCTGCAGCCGATTTGATGAAAATTCACGAATCTACAGTATCAAGAATAGTTGTTCGAGTTTCAGTATACATAAAAATGCCTCAGAGAGAAGCAGAATTACGTTCCACTCTAACCCAATTTTACCAAACTGCTGGATTTCCTCGTGTTATTGGAGCAATTAATTGTACCCATGTAATTATTAATTCTGCGGGTACTATTTAATCTTGTGAATATGAAAAGTATTACTTCGATGATATTCCACAGGTGCAGAATTATGTCATTCAAGTAACGAATAGAGAATTGTTGAAATCAAATGAAATCATTTGCTTCAAATAAAAAAAAATTGGTTGTACTATGCCAGTTCGTCAGCGGCTCAAAGTATATGTCGTTCTGTGAATCAGAATGCTCAAAAGGAAAATGCATAATTATCTTGTTCGTCTATGAATTCGCGTGCTTACTTCGCAGTGCTCAATGCCGACACAAAACCATATGATCATGTCGCATTTCTATGTCAAAACAAACAAATTCACTGATTTATACAGTGTTGCCAGATTTGGCATTGCTTAGCGCTTGCTTAACAAAGTCGTTTCTATTAGATATGCGGTGCAAGATCCGTTAAGGCGGGGAAAAGCATGACTTGAAATTTAAGGGCGCCTTAGATAAGGGTGCCTTAACTAGAAAACGGTGCAAGTGGGCATAATGGCATTATATCCTCAGAATTTTCTTCATCTCTATATTCCGAACTGAGGTTTCAAAAATACGTCGAAACACTTCGAAAAAAGGTAGGTATGTCTCCAGCTTGGCTCGTCTATATTGAGTATTTTTGGCCTTTCTGTTTTTCGAACTTGCATGTCTGTATGCACTTGTATTGTATTGTCTTCAAAACAAGTTTAAGCCCGCTCTGTTTTTTGCTAGAGCACAACCTTCTGTTCTTTCAATGATACATTCGAAAAACAATCTACACAAGCCCCTGATTTGATTGCCGATATCTCGGAGGAAAAATATTTCCCCTCTGTAGAGGTTGCTCGAGAATTGTCGGAGTCGTAAAAACTTTCATTGTAACGGATGTTGACACGGAAATCGTAAAACTCTCTTCCACAACTTTTTGCTAGCGAGGAATAAAAACATTCGGAAAAAATCATAATTGAAGAATGAGATGCCGTGGAGAAAGCTGATACGATCGAGTTAGCTGAAAGTGCCATTCGTTGAGAACGCGCTTGGATATTATTCTAACGAGTAAATCTTTCGGAAGAATATCCAACATCGTGGTTCTAGGAGAACTAACAACTACTCTGAACTTTTCGAGGTGAGAAACTCTTGTGACAGCAAAATCAATGCATGAAAATGAACTGCTCCACATGAGTTGGGGATATTGACTCAAATTGCAAGAAAAATAGTTTAAATGGGATTTTGTGATGAAAATTCATACAGGGTGTCCGGGGAATAACTGTACATACTCTTAAAAGAGATAGAGTTGAACTAGGTGATTACTGATAGACTATTAAAAATTAATTTCCCTAGAAAGCTACAGGGTGATTTTTCAACGTTATGGAAATACTTAGACCATCATAAAATCCAAACTAATTGACGGATGTTATTGAAACTTGATAGGTTATTAGCACATGCTAAGGTCAAGTCAGAGTGATATCAATTATTTCATTATTCCAGGGCCGGACTCATTAATCTTCATTTCAAGTATTCAGGGTAAAACAAACACTTTGTATTTCGAATTACGAATAATTGATTCGCTTGTTAGAAAGAAGCTAAATTATGCTTCAATTTGTGATATCGCTCAAAGTTGTCACATCAACAATTATTTTTTTATGAATTTTTGAATTTAGATTAACTTCGAAAAATTGAATTTTTCACCATGAATATAAAATGCGAAAATATTAGTGGAAAAATTTCGAAAAAGGTCAGAGCTTCAATAAGCACATTCCATAACGAAAGAATAACAGTTGCCAAAATGTTTTAAGTTATAAGAATTCATATTTATTCTTGAAAGAAATTTTATTTCAATACATTCTCGAGCTTGAATCCAGTCAGATATTTTGTTACATTCTCTCAAACTTAAAATCATATCTCCTCTTTCTCATAAGACTTTATAATATTTAATATTGAATATGTAAACTTAAAAGAAACAGACTAACGAATTGAAAAATCACTACTCATACTCCTCGACTTACTAATTCAATTAGAGGTTTTCACATTAGAAAAAAGGTCATTTTGGTCTATA
Organism: Hippodamia convergens; assembly: GCA_038502775.1. Taxonomy (NCBI): domain Eukaryota; kingdom Metazoa; phylum Arthropoda; class Insecta; order Coleoptera; family Coccinellidae; genus Hippodamia; species Hippodamia convergens. The sequence continues at coordinate 7,936,755 of CM076614.1, read as the reverse complement.
TCTTTGTTGTCGAACACCCGGTATATACAGGGTGTACCAAGTTTGACGGCCTATTAGGCGTTTCTGGAGAACTGGACTTATTTGAAATCTGAAAATTGGGATTATATTATTGTTTGACATTGTCTACCGATCTAAAATATTTTTGGAGCCTGACCAATTTCAGTTATACAGGGAGTGAAAAAAATTTTCAAAAATTCTCTTTTCTGTTTTTTCGTTTTCGAATTTGATAGAGTATGCAATTCTGAATACATTCGTACTCAAATCGTTGCAAAAAGGGAGATAAGTGTATTGGTATTATGTTTGTTATTCCTAACCTAGATATCGTAAGCACAACCTGTTTTCACATTTTTGGAAGCGAAGACTGTGGAAATATTGTACAATTTCAGAATTTTTAATAACCCGTCACAGGGTGTTCCAAATGTTGGTTCAAATATTGAGATCAAATTTGGCTCATAACTTTCGATTTTCAAATTAGAACCCTATTTTTTTAGGATTGCGTTGGATTCAGCGAAGAAAAATGATGATAATCTTCCAACATGTTGATGCTCCTCAAATTACTAATTCGTGAGTTATTTAGGATTTTCTGTTTCTATTCATGAAATCTGTTTCACATCAACAATGATGAATGATTTCAGAAAAGAGGAAGTCACTAGTGAGTTATTTGAGTAATTTATCTTTTATGACCAAGGTCATTGTTGATTTGAAACAGATTCTTTGAATTTGATGGTACGTACGACATGAAATCAGGAAATCCTGAATAACTCAAGAATTATTTATGTTTCGCGTTGCGATCGAGTGTAGAAAATCAAATGAAAGAAAAACTATTGATCACAAGAATTTATCGAGTACAACTGATTTTAGAATGAATCCAATACATTCAAAATCTGATAAAATCATCTTTTTCATTCCTGCTACAAAAACATCTGTATCGAAGAAAAACGATGAATGTGGAGAACATATGCATGCATAATTCTGATAAAAATCATTATCATGGAGAATACCTTCAGTTGTAGAATAAATTTGGGAGATTTCGACAATGTGCGTTAATATTTTTGCGCAGTGTATCACCTTATGTTTTTAGCTATCAATCCTTGAAGTGAGGTGGAAGGGTATGATGTTATGATTCTAATGTCTGTTTATGAAGGGTATGCAACTTTTCAGTATTGTCTTCTTGCGAACAACAAGCCTTAAGGGTTGCGAGAAGCACCTGACGTTGAGTATGTTAATTCCCACAAACTCGACAGTTTCGTGAAACTATTAGTGAGGATATGTTGTCTTAATTGAGATCTTATAATTAGAACTACGGAACTTCCATGAAATAAGTGTCGAATTAAACTTCAAATTTACTCAGAACTTTAATTGAACAAAGCAATTTTTAACAAAAAAAAAAGAAATTGAAAAAAAATCGGAACAAACAATAATGTATTCGAAAGAATTATCACCTTACAGAAAGGTTCTTGTGCTTCTTTCTACACAACCTCAATCGAATCCGGTACAAAAAAACTTTATCCAAAACGTGAATTTCAAAAACTTCTTTTCGGAATTCCTGCATGAGATTATGTGGTCTTTTGCTGTGCATAAATTGAAGCATTCATACAATTAAATTCGCGCTCTAGCGTGATTCGAAAAGTATCAAATTTCACCTATGGCATGAGAGAAAGCAGGGAATATTCAATTTAACAGGCCGGAAGGTTAGACGTTGCCGTTGTTACCAGAAACGTGTTTAGAGGCACACGTAGATATTGAAAGAATACGGTTTTCTTGTGCAATTCGAATTCATTTCCATTCACAATGAAATGAAGAACTGTAAGGGGAAAGCAATTTCGTATATCTGAGGATAATTACTTGATATTTTATCGAAAATAATCCAGAACTCACCACAAGTTGGTAGCTATTGTATTGAATTCCACAAGATTGCAAACAGAATGAGAATTATTTTACTTCCTGAAGCGAATAAAGTGGGTGATTGAACATCAAAAGAAGAGAAAAAAGTCATAAATATACCTGTCTCCTAATAACCACTTGAAATTAGAAGTAGGTCGTCTCTAAATACGACTTTTCAAATTACTCAATTTAAATCCCGATGATATTCTCGCAAATGCCCCCTCGAAGTTCATATTGTAGAACCGAACCAAGTCATTTTCTTCAACGTTGAAAAAAGGTTGAAAATCACCTTTTCTTTGAAATGACAACAAACGTCGGAAAATCGATCTGATCTTGTTTGTCCAAATCGGTGTAAATATTATCATAATGGACAACTAATTTTTGTCTCTGTTCCCCAGGATCTGTTCTTTTCGGAGTAACAAAAGACTCCATGTGACTCGGTCGATTTGGGAAAATTGAAGGAAATGCATCATCAATTCATTTAGGAATTCGGTGGTTGGATTAGAGTTCTTTCTCAAAATATGGGATCTACAAAATGTTTCATACAAACAACACTGTCATCGTTGACTTTAAAACTACTTTCTCTATGAATTACATTGAGCCATTTTCTTCTCCTCGAGGGATCTTTCGGAAATCTAAATACCTAAGTTTCTGATTACAAGAATAATGTAGTTGCTTTTGCAACCGGGCACGAGGCATAATACTCAAATCGAAGATTTTCTAAACGAAATTTTAACAAATATTCAAGTGAGAAACCTTCCTGTTGTACCCTATTTTTTTATGGTTGCGTTGGATTCTGCGAAGAAAAATGATGATAATGTTATAATATTTTGATGCTCCTAAAATGAGTAATTCTTGAGTTATTTAGGATTTTCTGTTTCAATTCATGAAATCTTTTTCACATCAACAATGATCAATGAATTCAGGAAAAAGGAAGTCACTAGTGAGTTATTTGAGTAATTCATCTTCTATGACCAAGTTCATTGTTGATATGAAACAGGATTTATGAATTTGACGGTACGTACGACATGAAATCAGGAAATCCTGAATAACTCAAGAATTATTAATTTTAGGAGCATTACCATGTTGGAATATTATAATCATTTTTCTTCGCACAATCCAACGCAATCATATAAAAATAGTATTCTAATTTGAAAAACGAAAGTTATGGGTCTATCTTGATCCCAATTTTTGATCCAACATTTGGAAAACCCTGTGACGGGTTTTTCAAAATTCTAAAAATGTAAAAAATTTCCACATTCTTCGCCTTCAGAAATGTGAAAACGGTTTGTGCTTACGATATCTAGGTTAGGAATAACAAACATAATACCGAATACACTTATCTCCCTTTTTTCTTCAGTTTTTCAGAAAGTATTTTGACGAATGAAACGATTTGAGAACGAATGTATTCAGAATTGCATATTCTATTAAATTCGAAAACAAACCACCGAGAAAAAATTTTTCTCATTTTTTTCTCACTCTCTGTAGAACTGAAAGTGGTCATGCTTCTAGAATAATTTAGATCGGTAGATAATGTCAAACAATAATATAATCCCAATTTTCAGATTTCAAATAGGCCCAGTTCTCCAGAAACGCCTAATAGACCGACGAACTTGGTACACCCTGTATATTGATTGAAAAACCGATCACACTAACACGAAAACCTTCTTACACGTTTTCCGGTTTAATTTCTGATGTAAAATATCACATGTTATGCATCAAAATAAAACTGCAAGTGCAAAGTCGTAACACTCTGAGCCTGGTACAACCCCATGTAGGGGTTCCGGCAACGTCGCATTTTACAGCAACATTCTGGCCTGTCAAATATCGTAGGCTGCGGAGAACGTTATTGAAGGAAAAAATTCAACATTTTCATAAGACCTAAAAAATCTCGTTTGTTTGTCGTGGTTTTTTCGGGACACATGTATATACAAATTAATAGAGATTGTGGTCAATCAGAAAAATTCCAGTTTCAAATATTTACCTTCTTTCAGGCCATACATATTTCAGTTTGATTTTGATATTGTGTCCTTTTCTTGAATTGTTAATTGTTTTAATTATGTGGAGCAGTTTCATACTATTCTCTCATATGCCATTGATGGATGTTTTTCTTTTATAACAAAAAACTCATGTTGGATTTCGTTTATTTTTGGTCGATAAGTGAACATCACATCTTTCCGGAGACGTTATTTGGATGAAGGTATGATAAACTCAGGTAACTTGATATTTTCTCTAGACAGGAGTTACGGTAGCTGAACAGATATTAATGAAGAGAACGCCTCAATAACTGTAACTATTCACTCAGTTAAACATGAGATAAAACGCGGAGTATAAAATCCTCTTCAAACAGAAACTACCAGGAGCATAACGTTGGCAAACAGTAAACTCCATGATGTCTACAAGAACTTCGAGATGGCGAAACTCAACTTTATTATTCTTGAACAATTGTTTCACCAGATTACACGTTCATATACCTCTGAGACCATTTTAAGTTCTGATTTTTCAGCTCGAATAGGTTTTCCACCTTTTCTCTGCAACGAATTAACTCATGAAGAACTCAATGAGAATGCAGTATTTAGAATTGAGAAAATTATATCGAGTTCGCAGATAAGAAAAACAGAATAATTCGATATTATCTTCAAACGAATCAGTCACTCAGTTATTCGATGAAAATTCATTTTCTCATGAATCATCAACCGGAGTGTTTGATAAAATCAAGATATGAATAAGGTATGAGAGCAAAATTTAAAATATGAGTTGGGGATTCCAACTGAAAAAAATTGAGATCACCTCGGGCTTGTTAAGATAAGAAAGGAATGAAAGAGATTACTATATGCACAGGGTGATTGTTTATATTTTACTCGATAGCTGTCTCAGTTATAATTGGTCGTACACAAAAGTTCAAATGGGCAAAATTGCAGTATTTTCATGGGCGTTCAGAATTCAGTACTAAGAATTGCATGAAGGCATCAATAACCTGAAAATTCCATGTGAACTGTTGGTTTTCCAATTCAATAACCTGTATTTTATTTCCCTAATCGGTAGAGCTCTTTCTTCTGATTTCAAAAAAAAAAATATCTCTGGCCGTTTTCTAAAAAAATAAAAATTTTCTTCTAAATTTGAGGCAGGTATAGAATGCCTCACGAGAACGATGTGATTTTTCATATCAAAATAACCGTGGATAATGAAATACCTGACATTCATATTATTCATTCATTATTCAAAAGTTGAATTGGGTATTCGAATGCACCTCATTTACCTCTTGACAAAGTTGCTATCTATTTTTTCAATTTATTGAAATAATTATAAAATATAGTTTTTATCTTCAGCTTTCGGTTGTGAAAGAAAAATTCAGGAATAAAAAAACAATTCACCAGAAACTTTTATATAGGTTTTCTCTCATAGTCTCTGTTACGCAGAAATCTTCGAGTGATTGAATCTATTATATAATAATGTTGAAGTAGAAAACGTATGGAATTTTGAAATCGTTAGTTCTACAGTCACAAAATGAATTACACTGCGCAAAAAAAATTAACGCATATTATGGAAATCCCAAATTTATTCTACAACTGAAGGTGTTCTCAATGATAACTATTTTCTCAGAATTATGCATGCATATGTAATCCACTTTCAACGTTTTTCTTCAATACAGATATTTTTTTCAGCACGAATAAACAAAGATGATATTATCAGATTTCGAATGTATTGGCTCTATTCTAAAATCAGTTGTTCTAGATCAATTCTGAGATCAATAGTGTTTCTTTTGTTTGATTCTCTACATTCTATCTCTATGCAACGCGAAACACGCAATTTGAACGAAGAGGAATGTACCCAAGCGGTAGTTTTGCGAGAAGAAGGTGGACATACACAAGAATTGCAGAAAGGTTTGGAGTTTCCCATACAAGTGTGTCCAGAATGTTGCAGTGATTCAGGGAGGCAGGTATGAATGTCTGACGACCAGGACAGGGTAGACCCACGGGTAACAACTTCTATTCAAGAACCTTACTTGAGAGTTTCTTCGTGGAGACAACGGTTTGCAACCGCTCGCCTCCTTCAAAATCAGCTTGAGCAAAATCATGGGCTGAAAATTAGCGCTCAGACAATAAGAAATCGCCTCAGAGAATATGATTTAAGGCCTCGTGTCGCGGCAAGAGGCCCAGCTCTCACCCCAGCCCATCGAAGAGCGCGTTTGGATTTTGCGAGAGAGCATATCCATTGAGAAAAGGCCTATTGAGAAAGACTTCTCTTCACAGATGAGTCAAGATTCTTCCTCTACCATTGTGATCGACGTTCCCTTGTATACAGACGTCAACATGAAAGATATGCTCAGTGAAATTTTCTGAATACTACTGGTTTCGGGGAAGGATCGATTATGGTATGGAGTCGTTGATAATGGAGCTATGAATGCTGATAAGTATATAAGGAACATTCTTGAAAAGTATGTAGTGCCATTTGCCCCATACATTGGTGAAAATTTCACGTTTTTAGACGATAATACCAGACCTCATCTTGCTCGCATCGTTCAGTAGTACCTTCTTGAAGAAGTTGAAGTCTCTCGAATGAAATGGCCAACACGAAGTCCAGATCTCAATCCGATTGAGCAGATTTGAAACAACCTCAAAAAAATTCTGAGAAGTCCAGAAAATCATGCAGTTACTCTTGATGACTTAGGAATTCAACTCAGAGAAATCTAGGAAGGATTCGATCAGAACCTTTTACGATCACTCATTTTGAGTATGAACCGTCGTTGCCGAGCTGTAATTAACGCAAGCAGTGGAAATACCAAGTATTAAAGCATTTCCAGTATTTTGAAAATTGTTCATTTCTCTTCTTACACATAAGATTCGGTGAAATCCTGGATATTTCTTCCTTTTAAGGTCTAACGCACACTACCGACAATCGGTGAGCTACAATTTTGTCGGTCGAAATGCAGAACACGTATGTGAATGCACCAACGCACACGAACAACTTTTAGTCGTACCTACAAAACTGTCGGAGCGCGCTACATTTGGTTTTATTCGTAGACTGTCGTCCGTGTGCGCTTACCTCCTACAAAATAGTCGTTCACCGACAATCGTTCGTGTGCGTTAGACCTAATGTGTCTTGTTCCGTTCGAAACCTTCCCGAGAGAACATGAAAAATAGGTTATTAAGTCAATGTAGAGTTATCTTTCATTAAAATTGGGATTTTCAGAATTTGCGTTAATTGTTTTGCGCAGTGTGTTTTATTCACAGTGAATATTCATCAGATTTTATGTATTGGATTTCTGTTTTTCAATAAACTGAAACCTCGAAGTCAAATCAAATACTTTCGGTTTTCTTCACAATAAATAGCTATTCAAAAATGTTTTGATGAAATTCAGTTCTCTCCAATTATTCCGAATTTTTTTCGACCACAGTTCCAAACAGTGTGAACACCCTTTTTGTTTGCCACAAATAGAGCGGGTTTTCCGGATGTTGAACGCATGTTAAAATGGCGTTGAATATCATCGAGCTCTGACCCTACCCATCATACATTATGTCATAAAATACGTTATGAATCCAAACCCACAATATCACGTAGGTGAACATCTACATATTTTTCAAATTACGCCGCCATTCGTGCCGTGGGCTACGTAGGTTTTTCGACGGTTTTTGTCGCTAAAATATACGGCGAGTCTGCCTGAAATAGTCGGATTTCGGATACGTGTCGGGAACACAAAAGTTTTTTACTCTGCTCCCACTCCCGTAGGAAACTACAATTAATAACGAGAGCGTAGGCTGAAAAAATTTACTGCTCAAAAAACATGACATCGATTTTAAGAAAAACAATAAAAGGGGAGAACAAAAAAATTCTTGGCCTCTACGGAGGCCACACTGAATATTGTTGGGAAAAGAATTGACCGTTTTCATCACTGGGAGAAACTTGCATGAGGGTCCTGATTTGGAGCCACTGTTAAAAATTCATTCAGTGAAAGTGTTTGGAGTTCTTTTTAGCATGTAATTGAGATGAGGAACATGATGATGCAATTGAATGTCACTGCTAGAAATTTCGACTCATTACATCTCACCTTATTGCTTCAAATATCTAAGTTTTTCATGGTAATTTTGTCCCTGAGGTGTATGGGATGATGATGATGCCGAATGAGGCTGAAATCTGTATATCTTTCATCTCAGTGACAAAATCTAATGTCATTCCTCCAACTTCATGATGAAAGATCTCTTGGCTTGAGAATTGAATATGATATTCATTTCGATGGTCGGCAAAAAGAGCACTTTCAATTCATGCACTAGCATAAATTGAAAGTGCTCCCAAAATGCTACCGCTAACTATAGCGGTAGCGGAGCGGTGGCAAAATCTTCGTTCGGTGGACGCGACCATTAATTTATGCTTATACACCACAAAATTTCTATCGATTATGTTATTCGGATAGATAAACTACACTGCGCAAAAAATTAACGCACATTCTGAGAATTTTAACTTTGATCAAAGTTAACTCTACATTGACTTTATAACTTATTTTTATGTTCTCCTGGGAAGGTCTTGAACAAAACAAGACACATTAAATGAAAGAAAAATTCAGGATTTGCCGAATCTTATGTGAAAGAAGAGAAATGAACTATTTTCAAAATACTGGAATGCTGATAATTGATTTAATACTTAGTATTTCTTTTGATTACAGCTTGGCAACGACGGTTCTTACTCAAAATGAGTGATCTCAAAATGTTCTCATCTAATCCTTCCCAGATTTCTCCGAGTTGGATTCCTAAGTCATTAAGAGTAGCTGGATGATTTTCTGAACTTCTCAGCCTTCTATTGAGGTTGTCCCAAACCTGCTCAATCGGATTGAGATTTGGACTTCTTGCTGGCCATTCCATTCGAGAGACTCCAACCTCCTCAAGGTACTCCTGAACGATGCGCGCACGATGGGGTCTGGCATTATCGTCCATAGTAATGAAATTTTTACCAATGTATGGGACAAATGGCACTACATGCTCTTCAAAAATGTTCCATGTATATTTATCAGCATTCATAGCTCCGTTATCAACGACCACTAGGTCTGTGTGAGCAGTCAAAGATAGTCCACCTCATACAATAATCGGTCCTCCCCCGAAACCAGTAGTATTCAGGAAATTGCACTGAACATATTTATCTTTCATGTGGACGTCTGTATAAAAGAAAACGTCGATCACTATGGTAGATACAGAATCTAGACTCATCTGTGAAGAGAACTCTTTCCCAATCGGCCTCTTCCCAATGGATATGCTCTCTCGCAAAATCCAAACGCGCCCTTCGATGGGCTGGGGTAAGAGCTGGGCCTTTTGCCGAGACACCATACTTAAATCATATCCTCTGAGGCGATTTCTTATCGTCTGCGTGCTAATTTGCATGCCATGAGTTTGCTCAAGCTGATATTGAATCAGGCGATCGGTTGAAAACAGTTGTCTAAACGAAGAAACTCTCAAGTAACGTTCTTGAATGGCAGCTGTAACCCGTGGTCTACCCTGTCCTGGTCTTCGGACATTCATACCTGTCTCCCTGAATCGCTGCAACGTTCTGGATACATTCGTATGGGAAACTCCAAACTTTTCTGCAATTCTTGTGTTTGTCCACCATTCTTCTCGCAAAACTACCGCTTGGACACATTCCTCTTGTTTGAAATTGCGTGTTTCGCATTGCATAACGATCGAGTGGAGAAAATCAAACGAAAAAAACTTATTGATCACTAGAATTTATCGAGAACAACTGATTTAAGAATGAAGCCAATACATTGAAAATCTGTTAATCATCATCTTTTTTTTTTGCTGCTGGGAAAAAACATCTGTATTGAAAGAAAACGTTGAAATTGGATAACATATGCATGCATAATTCTGATTAAAATAATTATCATTGAGAACACCTTCAGTTGTAGAATAAATTTGGGATTTCCATAATGTGCGTTAATTTTTTTGCGCAGTGTATATATGTACTATGTTCCACCAAAAATATTTTTAATTTAGGAGCTTCTTACAAGAAGTATTGTATACAAACAATATTATCAAATTGAAATTTATCTCACAGTTTCTTATATTAGGCAAAAATTTCCGAAAACGGATATGGTTCTTATGTCAACAAATTCATGAAGGATTATCGATAAAATTTTCAGAGGACTGGATCTGTAAACACGTCTTTTCTGCACGCCAATGTTCCAAGTCAGGAAGGCTTAGGGTAACGTGTCGAAACAATTTCCTGCAGACATAAGAAGTTCCTTTGAACGTTAACTGACATTCAGCAATTTACGAAGGAAAGGACGAAATGTACGAATAGAAGGATGGATGCGTTATGGAAAATCCTTTCAACACGTTAATTGGAAGTTACAACATGCAATATGGCATCCAAACAACAATAATGGAACCATCATTGTGGCTGTAATATGTTGATGTCACACAGTCGTGTACACTGTGTCTCAAATTGGTTGAGACCGCACTGTATCTCGGCTATTAATGAAGAGAGACATGCGGTTTTAGCAACCCTTTGTCAATTTTTTGTAAAACTGTTAAATCCACGAATAGAAATATTCCAATGTTCACTATCTTGAGATGTTATTATTTCTCAGGCTTAGAAATTAACCCACTACTACAATGTATATTTCAACGTCAAATTTTCCTATTTGTTTTCTGATTACACTGATGTATCACAACCTAAACTTCATAAATTTTATTCCTACGTTTGTTCTCTTAATAGTAAGCCATGAATTTTTAACACATGCATTCAAGTTTTACTTCCACTCATCATAAACTTGAGGATAATGAAGACGAAAAAACTATTCGAATTCTTTAAAGCATGTTTTGCAGTTATGCATGGATTGAGGATTTCATTACCTTTCAGTGTAAACAGATATAAATATGTATTTTTGAAACTAAAATTTATCGGGTAATGATATACAATATTTAAAAAAAAATGCAAGAATTTGACATTGAAATAAACAAGAAGTCTGACAAATACCAAGTTTGTATTCAATCTTGAGAAAAGTGATCCAGGAGAATATCTCATAAAAAAATTTATTTCGTTTTATATACAGAACTTGAGAAATAATTATTTTTAGAAGCGGTGATCATTCTCGTTTTCAGCCTGTATTTCAACAAAATTGTGACTCTATCATCTTCAATATTAGAGTGAAAGCTTAGATTATAAAAAAATTTGGAAGCCTGAGGTTCCTCAAGTCCCGCCTAAATCGGTAAATCGATCGGTTCAGCAGTTTTCTTGGACTGATTAATTGAACAATTGAAAGAAATTAAGAAAACAAGGTTTTTTCCTTAATCTTTTTTTTCCGATTTAGTCGAAAGGTTTTCAATAAAACTGTTATTTGAAACTGTCAGAAAACGAAATAATTTGTGTAGAAAAATAAATCGCTTTTTGGCTCGCTATGCAATCAGTAACTCCGTAGATATCGGCAGTTGAGTGAAAGAGGATCATTTAGCATTAAAAACAGGATATCTCGAACAAAAATGGTTATAATTGAAAGTCGTCTAAAGCAAATTGAAGCTGAATAAATAGATTATCTGACATTTGCTAGAGAAAATTTTTCATTCTCGTAGAGGAGCAAAAATTTGAAAAATAAAAAAAAATTTTTTTTCGTTTATAATTGCATGACTACTGGTATGCCGGTGATTTTGAACCAATGAATTCACAAACGAAAATCTTCAAGTTCCAAGAATTAGTTTTTCCATTTTCTATAGGACCATTTTTCACTGAGATACAGCCTGTTGAAAATCACCAGAAGTTTATTTTTCTGTTCCTTTAATTGATGCTCGAAGAACATATCTACTATATTTGAGAGATTACAAATTTAAAATTATTGAAAATTATTGTATGAAATTTTTCATGTGCATCACCTTTTTATCAAGGTTTTCGATACTTAACCCCCCCCCCCCGTAAATCCGCCCTTGCTGACACCAATGATCGGATGACACTAAAACATGACATATATATAGTCCAAAAGCTAGTGAACCTCTTGACTAACGGTTTGTCTGTAAGGCTAGAAATTTTTATAGCGATAGTTCCTAGCATGCTGAGGACGGAAATCATCGCCTGGCACCCCTCACCCCTGCACGTCATCAAGATCTATATCTTCGAAAGTGTTAAAAAAATTAAAAAAATTAACTTGTTCCTGTAAGCTTGAAACTTTCATACGGTTTCGTCCGTTCAGTGTGAAGTTCAAAAAAAAATTGATAGGCGATTTCGACGAGCACAAGTACCTGCCAGGCGACTCGAAAAGGGTGTTAAATACGAACAAAAATGAACTTTTTTCTATAAGGCTGAAATTTACATATGTGTTCGTCTGAGTGAATGAAAAAATAAGTTTTATTATTAATCTCCATCTTCATCTGATATGTTATCATTAATTTTTCATCATATAGTACAGTCGTTTCAAGCGTAGTACACTGTGTCTTGAATTGGTTGAGACTGCACGGTATCTCAGCTATTATTGAAGATTGGGACATGCGGTTTTCGAGACCCTGTGTCACTTTTTTGTAAAACTTTTAAATCCAAAAACAGAAATATTCCATCTTCTTTTGTTTCTGGAATACAGTGCGAAAATGAAAATGTTCACTTTTTTAAGATGTTATTATTTCTCGGGCCCTGTATGAGAAAAAAAAGTATGAAAATGTTTATAATAATGTTTTTACGTAGAAGTCAGTGGCGTAGCTTAAAATTTTCATTTAATAAATATTTTAAAATATAGCTCAAATATGAAATATTTACAATGGAACACCTCGTATGTTTCAACCTCAAATCTTCTCATTTTTTTCCGAATACATCGATGTATCACAACCTTACCTTTAATAAATTTGAGCGTCAACCATCCGAAAAATGTATACAGTCGTGGCTCGATAATCCAGCGCTTGCCAATCCGGTACGCTCGGTAGTCCGGCACTTTGGGACCCAGGTAACCCGCTCTATAATCCGGCATTTTATACAGCTGAACGCCGGATCACCGAGAGTAGTTTTTCCCGCTCGGCAGTCCGGACCTAACCTCGACAGTGATGTCACGTATTTGTTTTCTCTTGTTTCATAGCGTCCCTTGACAATTTTGCGAAAGTTGGATAGTAGTGAGAATCATATGTAGTTAGCTTTTTTTTCCTGTACAAATTCGATAATCCGGCATCAAGCGCCTACTGTATTTCTGTTTGTTTTTTTCAAAGTATGACATGAAATCTTCCACACATGCATCAAAAAAACATCTTTCAGTTGATATTTTGAAATTATGTTCAAAATAGGATAAAATAAATGGGTTTAGATCACATGGCTTTTTGAAAAAAGTAATGATTAAATGCTTGTGAATATTGATTAAATGCGTGGGATATTTTTTTCAACTTGAATTTATTGAAGCATAGATCGTGATACAGTTTGACGTTAAAATAAACATGGTGTTCCATATGGAAAATTTCATTCCGTTCCAATTCAATCTCAAAAATACTGCTTTGAAAAAATGTTTAGCTACGCCACTGACTTCTACGTGAAAATATCATTATAAGAAGTTTAATTTTTTTCTTTCTTATGCAGATCCCGAGAAATAATAACATCTTCAAAAAGTGAACATTATCATTATCGCACTGTATTCCAGAAACAAAAGAAGATGGAATATTTCTGTTTGTGGATTTAAAAGTTTCACGAAAAAGTGACTCTATTTTCAATATTAGCTGAGATATTATGCAGTCTCAACCAATTTAAGACACAGTGTACTACGCTTGAAACGACTGTACTATATGATGAAAAATTAATGATAACATATCAGATGATGATGAAGATTGATAATAAAACTTATTTTTTCATTCCCTCAGACGAACACATATATAAATTTCAGCCTCACATGAAAAAGTTCATTTTTGTTCGTATTTCACACCCTTTCTGAGTCGCCTGGCAGGTACTTGTGCTCGTCGAAATCACCTGTCAATTTTTTTTGAACATCACAATGAACGAACAAAATCGTATGAAAGTTTCAAGCTTACAGGAACAAGTTTATTTTTTTAATTTTTTTAACACTTTCAAAGATATAGATCTTGATGACGTGCAGGGGTGAGGGGTGCCAGTCGATGATTTCCGTTCTCAGCATGCTAGGAACTATCGCTATGAAAATTTCTAGCCTTACAGGCAAACCGTTACTCAAAAGGTTCACTAGCTCTCGTAGTAATACGTCTTAAGGTCGTACCGATATCAGAAAAAAAATAAACCGATACCTGCCTGCACGATAAGTTAAAAAAAATCCTGGAACTTTCTGATCATCAGTAGTATTTCTGAAACAGGAAAAATATGGCGATTCTCTCGAAGCTATTTCGAACTATTGTTTGGATAAGACGAAACATTACTTTATATCATAGGAAACATATTGGGAAAAAACAAAATACGCCACTGGATTCGTGAGGAAAAACTGCCTGCATAATGTTTTCATTTCAACATTTCAGCACAAACAGAAACGAAGATAATGGCCAAAATTGAAATCCCCCTAATTTCAATTTCGGGTATAACTCGAGAACAAAAGAAGATAGAGGAATGTAATTGATGGAATTAACAATTTCTCTTAAAAAGACCACCGTAACGTGTCATTCATTTTCCTCATTCTCTGACGATTGAGAAGCTCAATTTCAAGTGCAACCAATTTTTGATCACTGTATAAATCGGAGACCATTTTTAGAAATACAGAACCCAAGAAAGCAACAGTATCAACCTGTTTTCGACAAACTTCGTTGCCAACTTATGGAAGAAAGCTGAATAGCTTAAGAAGTAGATATAGACTAGATCTTTCCAGGACAATGTGAGAAAATCGCATGGATGTCCCTGTTAGACGAAAAAAACGTCGAAAAAATCCAGCGTTCCCAACGGTCTGGACCGTACTCATTTTTTAAGCCGTCCATCAACCAACCCTGAATTTCGTAACGCTAAGTCATGTTCTTATTACCCCTTTTGTCTCTCCCGCCACCGGCAGCAAACCGCACAATGAATAATGCCACCCCTTTTCGCGGAAAACAGTAATACGGTGGTGCTTCGGAAAAATTATTATCACAATCTTTCATGTCGATTGTTTTTGGGGGAGCCGCAAGTTTTTGCACGGGCCCCGCACGTAAATGTGCCGACTCCGAAGGGTATCTTTGCCCCCCCACGGAAATACGGGGGTTGGGGGTTGAGGATAGGTCATTGTAGTCCGGGATTTCGGGAATTCCATCCAGTTCCGGGCAACAAAAGGATGGGGTTGAGGGAGCGCGGGATTCCTTCATTTTTTTCTCGTTGCCCCGTAGGTAATTTCCTTGCAACCCGTTTCGGTTATTACTGGTAGGAAAGAAGGGTCGTGAAAGAACCGGATGGGCGTTTCCTGAGTACAAACCGCTAATACTATCAGATTCATTCGTTTTATTGTTATGGAGAGAATCGAGGTGATGCGGGGCTTCATTCTGAATTTTCTTTTCTGGACAAAAGACGGAAAGAAGCACCCGGAATATATAATAGAGAGTTGGCAAAAAAGATAGCTACTTCTGCTAATATTATAAAAGCGAAAGTTTGTAACGACGTGAAGATGTTTTTTACCCTTTGACGTGATTTTTAATGTATTTGGCTACACTCTGAAATCAGCAATCTGACCCAAGAGGAATGTGCCAAAGCGGTAGTTTTGCTAGAAAAAGGGTGGACATACACAAGAATTGCAAAAAGATGTAGATTTTCTCATACGACTGTGTCAGAATGTTGCAGCGATTCAGGGGGACAGGTATGAATGTTTTAAGACCAGGACAGGGTAGATCACGGGTAACAACTGCCATTCAAGAACGCAACTTGAGAGTTTCTCCGTTGAGACAACGGTTTGCAACCGCCCGCCTCCTTCAAAATCAGCTTGAGCAAACTTATGGGGTCCAAAATTAGCAATCAGACAATAAGAAATCGCCGCAGAGAATATGATTTGAGGCTTCGTGTCGCGGCAAGAGGCCCAGCTCTTACCCCAGCCCATCGAAGGAAGCGTTTGGATTTTGCGAGAGAACATATCCATTTGGAAGAGGCCGATAAGGAAAGAGTTTCCTTCACAGATGAGTCTAGATTCTGCCTCTACCATTGTGATCGACGTTTCCTTGTATACAGACGCCCACATGAAAGATATGCTCAGTGCTCGCATAAACCTAGTGGTCGTTGATAATGGAGCTATAAATGCTGATAAGTAAATAAGGAACAATCTTCAAGAGCACGTAGTGCCATTTGCTTCATACATTGGTGAAAATTTCATTTTTATGGACGATGATGCCAGACCCCATCGTGCGCACATCGTTCAGGAGAACCTTATTGAATAGGTTGAAGTCTCTCGAATAGAATGACCAGCAAGAAGTCCAGATCTCAATCCGATAGAGCAGGTTTGGACAACCTCAATAGAAGGCTGAGAAGTTCAGAAAATCATCCAGCCACTCTTCATGACTTGGGAATCCAACAAAGAGAAATCTGGGAAGAATTAGATCAGAACATTTCAAGATCACTCATTTTAAGTACGAACCGTCGTTGCCGAGCTGTAATTAACGCAAGGAGTGGAAATACCAAGTATTGAATCACTTATCAGCATCTCAGTATATTGAAAATTGTTCATTTCTCTTCTTTCACATGAGATTCGGTGAAATCCTGAATTTTTCTTCCATTTAATGTGTCTTGTTTCGTCCAAACCTTCCCGAAAGAACATAAAAAATAAGTTATGAAGTCAATGTAGAGTAAACCTCCATTAAAATTGAGATTTTCAGAATGTGCCTCAATTTGTTTGCGTAGTGTAGTTCAAACAGCTCTTCTTGGTTTCAACAACCCCCAAGTTTGAATTCGGCCTATCCCAGGACACTGATCAAAGAAATGCAGGGTCTTCCCTAGAAAATTCTGAGTGATATTACCGAGGATATCACTCACTACCTACGTAAAAGACTTTTAGTTTTTCGTGTTGCAGAAATTTCATTTTTTAAATGATAACCCAGATTCTACTCCGGATTCCCGTACCGGAAATATTTGGATCAGGCACTTTTCAAGAGAGCACCGTTCCCGGAAGATTGAGAATGACACGAGTTCGATAAGAACCCTCTTCTGTTTACACTCTTGTACAATCTCCTCCGTTATCAACTCGAGGCGGGAATCAGGGTTCAAGTGAGCCCTTCAGACGTGAATTTGCTGAGTATTTAAGGTGGTTCATAAGAGGCCATTAACGCCTCACTTGAACATGATAGCCGAATGAGACACATTCTTCAATTCGAAATTCCCAAGCTCAGTCTATCACAATTTTTTTTTCAAATCATTAATATCTTGAAGAATGCGCACGAGATTTCTCGAGCGATACTTCGATTTTCCACGGACCAATAATGTCCTTCAAATACCAATAAACTTACTTTCAGAAGTTGCGTCCTTAAAATTTCTGGTATAATTATGAAATACAAATATTGAATATTTTTTCTTGTGTTGATATTTGCATTTTATTTGACACATACCTACCATTATGTTGTATGTTGTGAAAAATCAAATAAAGTGGTTATTTTTATTATTATAGTCTTGTTTAAGGAATATCAAATGATTCTTGAAAATTCAATACATCAATGACAACCCAAATTCCGGAAATATTTCAATTCAAAGTCCAGTTATTCAGAATCAGCATGTTCAGCTCAATACAGTGAAGTATGAGTAAAACAATAATTTCATAATCAATATGAGTAACGTTGAAATGAAAGCGAATGCAAAATTCATCAATGAATACAATACAATACAGCATTTACAGATACGATTGCATCGGAGAAAGTTCTCCGAAAATATTGAAGACACGATTGTTTAATTATGAGACCCACAAAAAGATACTACTAATCCTTTGGTTCAGAGAAGATCAAAAGGCTTGAGATTTTACGTGTCAGTAGAATGAGATTTCAGGCTCATAAAGGATCATGGAAGGAGGAGATCACCAGAAGAGACCATCCAGGGGTGAAAAAGGAACAAGAGGCTATCAACCAGTTTCATGTGTATTATAATTGACCGTCGAACCATATCGGAGAAGTTCATGTTGTGTTCTGCAGGAGATCGACTTGATTGAGGGCTAACCCTGAGGATTGAGAATTCATCAATCTGAAACTAGAAAACAGTATATAGCAATGAATTATAAAAACATTTGAATCATAACTAATGTTTCTCTATTTCAGTACTTGAGGTAGTGATGTATTGATTTCAGTACAGTGTCATTTCTAGTTATATTTTTCGCTTTGTGGTTGTCAGTTCTGATATTCTATCCTATCATTTTTCAAATCAAATCAAATTCCGTAATCTGTTAAATTTTGTAAATCACATCAACTGCCAAGATACAATACTAAAGTCACTGGGATTAATTTTCATTGGAATTTTGAAAATATTTCACAAAGCTGATTGAAATAGAGGAGATATCATCTTAAAACTATTGGCATAATGCAACTCCAACTCTCATGCGTTTGAAAACTCGCTCCTTCATCAACTTGCTTTCAAATATAATGATGATACAAGTATTGATATTTTCACACAAGTTCAAAATTCAAAGACAAGCCGAAGTGGCAACTTTTTGAATGAACGATTGTTAGAATGAGCCTTCTGTACGAATATCTCATAATTTTTTTTTTCATTATCTGAATTTTTATCATAACTATTTTATAAGTTATCGATGTAGATAACGTTTTGTGGTTTTTGCATTGAAAAATATCGAATGGGAGAATTTTTTCAATCTCATAAATTTAACAGATGTTGAATAACATCTGTCAGGTCATCATGAATATAACTGAAGAAGTGGTAGAATGAAATATTTTTACATTGTTTCTGTTCTGCGAAATATAGCGGAATGAACGGATTCGAACCATAGTAACAAAAAAAGATACATATAATAAAATATATATATCGAAGAGAATGTATATAAACAGAGTGAATCGAGTTGAGATGTAAATTGAGTACCTACCGGAATTTTAGATATATTTGCTTTCAATTAATGAATTCGTGGATTTTCCTGATCAAGAATTAGTGAAAAAAATGTTTCGATTGCACTACGCACCAATCGAAAATATTGAATTATTTTGCAATTATCTTATTAAATACGGCAGAACCAATGGTACTTTCAGCCACATCGCTGAATAGGTAATCAAATAACCTATCATTTTATGTGGGGCGTAGGCAGAGAGAAAAATCCAATTCAAAAAGAGCAGAGGCTGAATTACTCTTGAAATTGAAATGCGCGAATTTGCCCCTATAACTGTTCGCATAAAAATTGTTGACGAAATGATTTACTTCGGCACGTAGTATGCAAAGAATCTATTCTAAGATTATATTTGTCATTTATTTCATCTTGATTATTAGGTCAAGATGATTCACATAACCGATTACGGTAATGTGAATGTAGGTAATTTTTTGTGTATTCACGTAGGCATTTATCATTTTCCCTTCAGTTGATATGACAACAGACATTTATATTATATATAAATACCAAATATTATATATTCGGTATTTAAATTTTTCGAACCATTGTGTACGTTACATATACAGGGTGTACCAAGTTCGACGGCCTATTAGGCGTTTCTGTAGAACTGGATCCATTTGAAGTCTGAAAAAAGGGGTTTTGATGTTGTTTGACATTATGTACGGTACCGAGCTAGAATATTCTTGCAGCACGATCACATTCAGTTATACGGGGAGTTAAATCCAAAAATAATAATTTTGAAGTCGAAGATTGCGGAAATATTGTACATTCCTAGAATTTCTAAAAATTCGTCACAAACGTTGGTCAAAAATTGGGATCAAGATAGGCCCATAACTTTCGTTTTTCAAATTGGAACCCTATTCTTGCATTATTGCGTTGATGATGATAATGTTGATGGTCCTAAAATTAAAAATTCTTGAGTTGTTCAGGATTCCCTGATTTCATATCCTACGTAGCGTCAAATTCATAGAATCTGTTTCATATCAACAATGACCTCGGTCATAGAAGACAATCTATTTGAATAACTCACTTGTGACACACCTCTTTTCTGAATTTATGTATCATTATTGATATGGAACAGATTTCATGAATTTGAAGCCTTTGTTAGACATAAAATCCTCAAGAATTATCAATTTTAGGAGCATGTTCAAACATTATCATCATTGACATCAAGAGAGTCTTCCTTGCTAATTGGCCGTGATCTATCAGGAATTATTTCACTTAACGTTTCGCCCACAATTTCGGTTGGCATCTTCAGAGGATTCTTGGTCTGAGGTTGTAACTCGACCGCTGAATTTCCGAAAGTTATGCTGAATTCGATCCGTTGGCCCAACTTATACCATGATCATTGGCGGGAGAAGGTGGTAGTTTTACGCGCGCGATGTTGATTGGTCCATCGCTCCCACTTCGTATTAGCTTGATTTGGGTCTTTTCGAACACTGGCAACCATGCGCAATGTACCAAAGGAGTTTCTTCCCTTCTGTTCATGTTGATCTTGTGTTTATATATTTCAATGGTTTCCATGTTCATTCTGGGATAGAAACATTTTATGTTCGAAATAGCCTCTGACTCTGAGAAAACAATATTGTGTCCATCATTTTTAATCATCATATTTATCATTTAATCATTTTTATTAGTACAATCAAACGAAATCATAATTAAGTAGTGTTCTTATTTGAAAAAAAAAAGTTTGGGCCAAATTTCCAAAATCCTCAACTTCAAAAATGGGAAAACGGTTTGTTTTCAAGGAATTTAGAATTGGGACAACAAATATGATACCGAATACTCTTATCTCGCTCTTTTCTTCATTTTGTTCTCGATATTTCGAAAAGTATTCTGACGAATGCAATGATTGGAGCACGAATGTATGCAGAATGGTAAACTTTATAAAATTCGAAAACGAAAAAACAAAGTGTTAACGATGTAAGAGTATTCCAGCTTAGAAAATAAAGTCAAACAATAACATAATCCCAATTTTCAGATTTCAAATAGGTCCAGTTCTCCAGAAACGCCTAGTAGGCCGTCGAAATTGGTGCTCCCTGTATATATGGAATTTCCAAAACTTGAAGATAAATGTTTCACATTCGAAAAGGTCTATCAATTAATTCGGTAATGAATGTTTAACTGTGCAGAAGAATACTCCGAGCGAAGGACTCATATAAATTGTATCATCTAAGTTATGTAATGATCGAACTTCTTGGTTTGACTGGAGCTCAGTTCCAAGACAAGGAAATTCAATTCCGAGATATCTAAATTGAACCCTAAGAGGATTCAAGATAATTGTCTTATTCAGTATATGAGGAAACAGAAATTTGTAACGCTGGACTGACTGCTCGGATGAATTCACCCCAAAGTTCGATGTTTGCACCGCATTATTTCGTAACAGATGATATTTTGGCTCGAAGGGGTTGATGGGAAATATTCATTGCTGAAGGACCCGGCCAAATGCTAATGAAAATGACTCTTCGAGAAATTATTTGAACGTTTGCAGGTAGTTCACATTATGCGGTTAAAAACACTCAGTGGGTGTAACCCTTTAGTTCAGGCAATGTGGGTAAAAATAGGGCATAACCTTTCGATTTTGACGAAATTTTGGGAATGGGGTTAATTTGTCTGCTACTCCAAAGTCTACCCTATGCTGATATATGTTTATTATTGTTGAAAGGTTGAAAAAAAACCTATAACCAAAACTAGAAAACACTTGCAAGTGATTTTTATGTTTCAGTAGCGTTTTATGAAGTTTCATGTAGGTCTTCATATACTTCAAGACCGTATTATCCAACCCCCTTCAGCATAAAATGTGTGAAATGGGGCTTCATGTTATTATCCATTTATTTGAATCAATTTTATGATGGTATTTTGCATCAATGTTCGTTTTATTTATTTTTATATTTCAAGCCCTAGAAACAACACTTATTTGTTCAGAATAACAAAATAAAATTCCTATATTTCATTCATTTATCATTTTATTCACGTTAAATTAATAAATCTTGTGTAAAAAATTTGATCTGATTTTGAGTCGCTGTCGCTGCTTTGGCAATTAACTCCTACGCACCTACATGTAGCGTTACAAAAAAGACTCAGTTTTCTGCAAGTGCATGACGCATTGAATCTTTTTTGCTGTTACAAAATAATCATCTGAAAAAATTTTTATGGTGCTAGTGTTTTTCGCGTTTTTCTGGACTGCAAATATCCTTCGGAACTATTCCAACCCCAATAAACTGAATTGAGATCTTTATTACTTATCTAAATTTGAATTCGTTAATAAGCTCTCTTGATGTGCTTGTCCAGAGCATTTGCAGAGCACTCAGGAAATCATGCCTTGTGTTGCACCTAGAAAAATTTTAAGAAACTATTATCGGTATTCTGCTTTTTCCCTGTGAGCTACAAATCTGTAGCGTACGATTGATCTGTATCTAT
The DNA here is from genome assembly GCA_038502775.1 of Hippodamia convergens. Lineage (NCBI taxonomy): Eukaryota > Metazoa > Arthropoda > Insecta > Coleoptera > Coccinellidae > Hippodamia > Hippodamia convergens. The sequence continues at coordinate 7,914,512 of CM076614.1, read as the reverse complement.
GTGGCCAACTTAGAGATTCGAGAATAATGAAATTCTGGAAGTTTTTCTATAACTGTCTATTAGAAGTGTCAATTTTTAACTACTTCCTAATAAGATCATAGAATAGAATTTATTTCTCTGTAAAATTGGACCTTAAATATTGATTATTGGATATATTTATGTTCAATTCATGTTCGATTTAACAAGAAAGAGAAATTTTCAACCGAAGTGAGAAAATGAAACACAAAAGTAGTTGGGTAGAGAACGTATTTTATATTCTGTGATAAAAAAAAACCATTCAACATAATATCATAATATACCTTTCGATATATTTCCTGTAAGCAACAGATTCATAGAAAGCGACGAGAATCGTAATTTTCCTGTAATCTTATGAAAAGTTACAGATTTGGTTACAGATGAAAGCAGAATACCGCCATAAATCTCTTTGTTTTTCTATAATTAACAAATATATTTTCTACGTTTGACTTCGTTCAATGCATAGTTTTCGTCTCGAGTTTTGCGGTATTCGTAAATAACCGCCCCAAAAATGTGATTTTTCAATGAAAATATCATGTTTTCAATCACTTATAACCCAGAAACTATTGTGTTTCAAAAATAATTTATGGGACATATTTTTGATAAAATTTAAGTCTTTCATAGACTCATGCTGTTATTTTGACAAAAAAATGTAAACTCTAGACAGGGGTGGCAACCACCCTTGAGAGAAAAGCATATTCTGGCATAAGGTAGACTTTGTTTCTGGAGCTTTTTCCTAATTTAAAGTAAATTGATACATCTTGAAAGAATTCGTAAGAAATATCCTCATGAACTGGACTATAATTTTTAGCAACACACACATACACAGCCACATACTTCTGCACCTGCATGAATTTTAATGAAGAAAGATTACAGTACTACAAAAAATACAAGAAAACATACAGAAAAGTGATAAATAAAGCAAAAAAAAGAATAATACTTAAATTTTCCTTAAAACTGAACTATAATTTTTAGCCCCACATACATACACAGCCGCATACTCACTTCTGCAACTTTACGAATGCAGATTACTGTCTATTTTGTTTTTTCGATTGTTTTCACAGGAAAAATTTGATGCCCGGATTTTATTTGACAAGACTATTGAGTAACACATTACTCCGCATAAATTATGAAAGGGGAAATAACTTGAATTTTTATTATCCATATTTGATGAAAACAAAGAGAAGGATGAAATTAGTTTGAGACCTTACAGAACATGAAAATATGCATGATTGTAATGCAATTGAACATCAACATGAACAATATATTCATTTATTAGAAGCTATTAATTCGTTTTCTGTTTAAGAAGGAAAAAAGTCTATGAATTGAGAATGGGTGATAAATTTTGAATAACAATGGACTTTCTTCAGAGAACTGTATGTATGTCGAACATAACTGTATGTATGTCGAATTCATTAAGCTAGATTTTAATGTATTATTAATTCATTGCAAATCACTTTTCTCAGGCTGCAGTTATAATAAAATAAAATTATTCAACTTATCTATCGATTGATTGCACTTTTTCCGTTGCTGAATGAGTCTCATTACTATCAAGCTATTTTTTATATTATATTGATACATATATGTATGAAATATTGTTCAATATTGCCAATTCTCGTAATTTATTTGAAATTCCATGTAGATTTGATCATTGCTGAACAAAGTTCAATTTTGCAAAAATCGAGAGAATCGCACAAACTCTAGTTTTATTACACATTTTCATATGACTAGCATTCAGCACTTTCAACAAGGCTCTTTGAATTCTTGGAACTTCTATATATTCAAAAATATCAAGTTGACTCAAAGTTATTAATAATAATAATAATAATAATAACAAGTTTATTAATCTTCCATATATACAATATCAAAACAGGTCAACAACAGAAATACAACAGTTATTGGTAATTTACAGTATCTTTACATGAACAATAAAACTCTTCGATAGTGTAAGGTTCAAGCTGTAAGAGAAAACGATGAAGAGACTTTCTGAAAGACACATGACCATATAATCTTTGAAGGCCCGCTGGTAAACTGTTGAACAGTTTAATGCCCATATACACAGGTCCCCTTTCAGTTAACGATAATGAATGAATTGGAAACATGAATGGATGCATTCTTCTAGTATTATTAACATTTAAATGACTACAGAAATAATGCTGGTGTTTATGCATGAACATCAAGATCTTATAAATGTACAAACCATAGATAGTCAAAATGTTGTTTTTCTTAAACGTACCACGACAGGACTCTCTGAAACCTAAGCGGAAAATTACTCTCAAGGCTAACTTTTGTGTTCTCATAATCTGCTGAGACCCAGAACTACTTCCCCAAAAAATGATACCATAACTTAATAGTGATTGGAACATAGCATAGTAGACCGTTTTCAAAACCTCAATATCAACTTGATCTCTAAGAACCCTTAATGCATAAATGACTGATTTCAATTTCATATTAATTACTTCAACATGGGTACGATATGTCATGAAACTATCTATATGAACTCCCAGAAACTTGACACATTCGCTGATTGTTACTTCAGAATTAGAGTAGTTAATGGTCTTAGGATAGATACGATTGGCTCTATCTGTCTTAAAAATAATACATTGAGTCTTATCATTATTAATTACTAGCTGATTTTCAATACACCATTCATTTACTTTATCCATAGCATCCTTGAATTCCCTTACACCGCTCAAAATGTTCAATGCAGAGATGATGATATCTGCATCATCCGCAAACAACAACGACCTGATGAAACTGGAAAAAAAGATGTTAGGAAGGTCATTGATGAAAATAACAAATAACAGTGGTCCCAAGATACTGCCCTGTGGCACTCCCAATTCGATAAGTCTTTCAGAAGATAGGTAGTCAAAATTTCCATCAGTAAAGAAGACTCTTTGTTTTCTATTTTGAAGGTAGCTCTCAATTAGTTTGAGTTGCTTGTCCCTTATGCCGTAGACACTTAGCTTGTAGAGTAAGAGTTTATGGTTTACACTGTCAAATGCTTTGGCTAAATCAAGCACGATGGCTATGGGTACCTCACCCTTCTCGAGTGATTCCAATATCCTGCAAGTAAGTTCAAAGACAGCAGTCTCAGTACTTTTATCCTTCATAAAACCATGCTGACAGCTCGCAAAGACATCGAATTTCCGGAAAAATTTCAGCAGTCTATTGGCCAGAACCTTCTCGAACACCTTCGCGAAAGAAGACAGGAGACTTATGGGCCTATAATTACCCAGATCTTCCTTTGAACCTTTTTTATAAAGAGGCTTCACTACGGCCACTTTAAGATCATCTGGAAAGATACCTGACTGAAAGGAAAGATTCATAATATGGCATAGTGGATCAATTATAAACTCCAAACAGTGCTTGATAACACTCATTGGAATATGATCATGTCCACATGATCTCTTATTCTTCAGCTGTTTCACAGCATGAAAAATCTCTGTCCGTTGAACTTCAAACATAAAGAATGATTTTTCCCTGCGTTCAAGTTCTCTGTTACAAGACCTTGGTAACCTTGAAACTAGATTAGGTGCTGCTGTCACAAAATGTTCATTAAACCTCTCTACAACCTCTGACGCATCCCCGCAAAACTGAAAACTGTTTTTACGAGAATGACCTGAGATATGATGGATAACATTCCAAGTTGCTTTTGATTTGTTGTTGGATTTTGAAATTTTGTTACTATAAAATTCTTTTCTTACTTCACAAATTGTTTTATCATATTCAATTTTCAATTGTTTATTTCGATGGGAATGAAAATTATTGTACAAGAACATTCTTAACAAAAATTTGAAATGTCTTTACTTGAACTGCTTTTTCTGGTAGGTTTTGTGAAGGTACAGCTTCCTTTTCCAGTAGCAGAAATGTTTTCATAGTGAGAGTTCCTGAAATAATTCAAAATATATGAAGCATTGTTTTCAATTGACACCAGTTTCCGCACTTGCCTGTTTTCATTCTATAATCTTCTGGTCGGAAATGGTGTGAACATACTCTAATATGTTAAGATACAGGTTTTTTCCATTATCAAAACAGGCTCCCAGGATTTACGTCTATTAATTTCCCCTGCGATTTCTTAGCTGTTGGTAAAGTGAACATTTTGATTTTTACCACGAAAATGGGCTACAGCTTCTGTTACTAAATGAACTTCATTACTATCAAGCTATTTTTAATATTAACCTTCGGTCAGGCGCAACCCGAATCCTAACGGTTTCGAGCGCAACTCATCTGTGAGATTAAGTCGGAAATTCATGTTGTAATGAAAAAAATTTGCTAGAAAATGGGGAGGTCGTTCAAAAATAGTTTAATCATAATCACATAAACAAATATTGACGGTAGAAATTAAAGAAAGATAAATTCTGGGGATTTCAATATAACAAGGATATTTGTACAAAAACCAAAATGTAATTGTGATTAAACATGAAACAAAAATGAGAGTCTATTACTCCTTTCAACCGCTGACAGGTAAACTAGAACAATGGAACTTATATTGTACGAGCAGTAGGTTTAGCATTCCTCTCTTTAGTGAAGTTTTGTTTCCCTTTATCTTTATATTTATATTCGTATATTTTACTATAATTTCTAGAAAACTTCCCGAAAATATGCATTTAAAACATACGGTGATTTTAATTTACTTGCATTTTCTTGAGTTTGAAGCCATTATACCTCGAGCGCAATCGATCCATAAGATTATTGCACTCTTTTCAACTTACATCAAGGCTCTGAGGAGGTTGATATTGCACATACATGATCGCGATATAAAATCAAGAAGCTACAGAAAGTCTCACCCCTGAGCGACAAACACCGCCGTGGGAAACTAGAAAAAAAACCATGCACTTAATCTGACAGATTAGGTGCGCCTGTCCGAGGGTTAAATTGATACATATATGTAAAATATATTGTTTAAAATTGCCAATTCTCGGAATTTATTTAAAACTCCACATACAGATTTGATCTCTGCTGAACAAAGTTCAATTTTGCAACAATCGAGAGAAGCACTCAAATTCACAAGATCCCTAGTTTTATTGCATATTTTCATATGACTTCCATTCAGCACTTTCAAAAATATCAAGAAGTCATTTATTTCAATGAAAATAAAAATTATTGTACAAGAACGATCTGAACAAAAATTTGAAATATCTTTACTTGAACTGCTTTTTTGGTTGGTTTTGTGCAGGTATGGCTTTTTTCTCCAGTAGCAGAAATGTTTTCATAGTGAGAGTTCCTGAAATAATTCAAAACATATGAAGCATTGTTTTCAATTGTCATCAGTTTCTACTGTTGCCTGTTTTCAATCTATTATCTTCTGGTCAGATGTTTAGATACAGGACTTACGTCTATTAATTTCCTCTACGATTCATAGGCTGTTAGAAAAGTAAACATTTTGATTATACCAGGAAAATGGGCTCCAGGATTCCTGGATTTTTAAAAATTGCATCTATAAACAAAACAATTAGTTTTTTTCATAGTTTTTTCTTTAGGCATATCTTTTTTAGCAATAAAAACGTAAAAATAAACAAATGAACCCAGCTTTCACGTACTAACTGTCAAAACGATACCCGTTAGTTCCAGCTAACGTCGGCGGTGTCGCATAGAGTCGTGTGTTGCTCTATATGACTGTGAATGAATACTTGAATGATTGTATCTGAACTTTATTTTTGTTATTTTGACTCATCCTGTACATGTATTCACATACAAAAGAATTAATAAATTATTATTATCATATCCAAGTTTTCCTGAAAATGAGGATTGTTGAAAATCATTTATTTCAAATATATTGTACCAAAAATTCGAACACATCGCATGAAATTGAATAATTTCGATATCGAACCAGCCACTGGATAAAATGCAGATTTGCGCCGAGCAAATACCGACTAATACCTTCGTGCTTTTTCCAAATCCACCCTCACACCGACGCTCTGCTCAGTAGCGCCGTCCAATCCATTTTTTCGTCCCGTTCCACAGGATATCGCTAATTCGACTTGAGTCCCGACCAGAAAAAAACACCTGCTTACTTGCTGAGTCATGGAGAGGTCGATGGGATTCATCGTTTTCTCTGGGCGCAGTCTTCATTAGTTGGATCTGGCTGACCCTAGAAGGCTGCCACATATTTCACGAGTGGAAATCCCTTTTTTCGGAATTAGAATCAATGCCGTACTAATGAAGACGGTTTCCAGTGCATGGAGGACGACAACATACTCGTAGGTCATTAATCATTGCTAGTCTGTATTCAATATTTTATCCCTTCGTTCAACGTACGCCCCTGGCACTGTTTTTGTGGAAGCTAAAACGACAGTTTCGGGATATGATTGAAAACCTACGATGAACATACCAATTTTCTCTCTGTGATTTTAGAAGTGTTATATTCAGAATAAACATCTTCGTGAAAATGTAAATCAGTAAACCTATCCCATTTTAGTTTCATATTGAAACTCCAAAGTACACTTCAGTTAAAAAAGCTCACTTAGAAAAAACTCAATTGCCTGATCAGACCAAAACAGACTTCACGTAAAGTATTATTTATCATATACTCCCCGTCAATTAATTCCGGACAGGCAAAATTTTTGTCAATTTCACCACCTTGTACCTTTTTTCGTGGTTCTCCGATTCTGTTGAAATTTTCACCAGGTATAGTATTGGGTCTTGTCATATCAACCTCAAATTACCTGTAGTTCATCCGTTGTACAAGGTGGAACATAACCTTGTTTTATACCCTTTATTTCCAAACACCCTGTGGTGAATTCGAGGCGGAAAATTTGATATCATTCAATTTTAATTCGAACTATAACCCTTTCTCAAAAAAATGTTTTTCGATTCGAGTCAAAAAAAAGATACACGTTTTCAAAGGAAGTGTTGCATTTTTTTTCAATTTTTATAACAATTCAAAACATAACAATACCTTATCGACTAGTAAACATAAACAAACATCTGAACATTAATATAGTATATTTCCACCTCGCTTTCTCATAACTTGTACAATATGACGTGGCATACTTTCAATGCATTTACGAATTGCTTATGGGGAAAGCAACAATTTCTGTTGCAGAACAATGCTAGGGTTGTAACAGAATACTTTGAAGATGCTAATATTCAACGATTCATTTGGCCAACCAGAAGACCGGATTTAAATCCAATTGAACACGTAGGTACGTGGTATAGGTAGACATGTCCAAAATCGGCCCGATTTACGAACAGCCCTTCTTGAAGAACGGGAAAATATTCCCCCAGAAGCAATTCGGAAATGCATTGAAAGTATGCCACGTCGTATGGTAGAAGTGATGAGAAGGCGAGATGGAAATACACTCTATGAATTTTCAGAGGTTTGTTCATGTTGACTAGTCGATAAGGTATTGTAATGTTTTAAATTGTTATAATGATTTCCATGTTCATCCTGGGATAGAAATTCTTGATGTTGAAAATAGCCTCTACCTTCTTTGAGAAAACAATATTGTGTCCATCTGTCAGAGCATGTTCCGCTGGTTCAGATATCTCTGTCTGATCGAGTCGACAGCATCGTTCATGCTCCTTAATTCTCTTATTGATACTCCGTTTCGTTGTACGAAGGTAGACTTTGCCGCATTCTTGTGGTGAGTCGACTTTGGCTTCGGTGGTTGTGATCATTTGACCAAGTTTTTGAGCTGGCCCATAGACGGTCTCTAAATTGTGCCCCTTTAGTATTTTACCAATTCTATCGGTGACCTTGGGGATATATGGTAAGATAGCTCTCCCACTGGTGTTGAGTTGTGATGCGTTATCATCAAGTGTGGACAGTTTTGGTCTTATTGCCCTCTGAATTTCTTTAGCATTATATCCGTTAGAGACCAGAAATTCCGGCTCGCACAATTGTCGGGCTCTGTCTACGATTGTTTTTATAACTCCTCGTTTCTGTTGAGGATGATGATTGGATTGCTTGTGTAGATATCTATCAGTGTGGGTTGGTTTTCCATAAATCCTGTGTCCTAGGTTCCCATTATTCGTTCTAGTATCCAAAAAAAAAATAAAGGAAAGAATGAGCTCTTTGAACTGATCAAACCCATAAAATTTGATAGAAATCTGACTTTGCTTTCCACAGTTAGAGCTTTCGCAAATTGAGGGGAATGTTTATGAAGCACCATTCATTTCCGAAACTATTCATTAGGATAACAACAAATTATTCTGATAAACCTATATGTCCAGCATTCTCCATTAGGTTATAGCAAAAGTCACCTTGTAAAATATCTTATAAATAGTTGTCACATTTGTATATTTCAAGATGGTTTCGAGGCTATACATAAAGTTACAAATGCATTTCTGAAATGAATCCTTATTTTCAAAATAATATAATTAATTCCGAATAATTGGTTTCTTTTCTGCTTTTGTCTTTTCTCATTTCAGATTGAAAACAAAATTTTTTCGACAAGTTGTCAGTGATTTATGCAAACTTAGAGTTCATTTTGAGGTTTTAATTTCAAGTTATTATTTTCAGTCGGTAAATTAATATATAGAGTCGCCCTGAACTTCCTCCATGAAACCACGTATAATAATGAGACTACGAAAACTTTCTGCTGACATCAAATTGTCCGGTGGAGGCTCACAGGCGACTTGATATGGAAGTTAATATCGAGAACCTTGCTTGCAATAATTAGCCCCCACCATTCAGGTTCCTGACTGAATAGACCTCATAAATTGATGTTCGTCTGCAATTAATCGTCCCAGGAAATATTTTGCTTGCATGTTGGCATTTTCAATAAAGGAACTGTATTCTGGCATACTTCATTAATTTCGGTATTAGATCAAGCTCACCTGCAAGCTTAACTTTGAATGGATTGAATGCCTATACTTTTGATGTCATATATGATGGAGTTCCTGATCGAAAAGAGAAATTATGTGCTATAGTTCCGTCGGGAATTTCTCTTCTGATAGTGTTCACACGGTTGCCTGCTCGAACTTTGAGTTAATGAATGTTTTTCGATGCTGACAAAAGGTGAAGGTTCGAAAGCAATGCAAAAACCATATATCACGTCATGGCAATCTGCCTGTACTAGCAAGAAAGCTTTTCGAGTCGATTTTGTAGCTACATCAACATTTTGAAGTATAGGTAGTTCAGAAATTGTCACTTTTATTTCAGGAAGCTTCGATTTCATTTCAGATTAATCAATTGAATATCAGAAAACATCAAATGTATTCAGATAAGTCAATTGAATTCCATTTGATATTTTCTGTAATTCGATTTGCAAATCTGAGTATCATTTGTTGTTTTCTCAAATAAAATTGACTAATCTGAAATACAAATGATGAAGATCAATTGACGATTTCTGAATTACAATTGGAAATGGTGTGGACAAAATAGGTTTTTCGGGAACTGGGTTCCTCTGAGTCTTTATGAATAAAAAAAGTTATTTGGTTATTGATGAAACGGCATCACGTTGAAGCGACTGCATCAAATAGGATGTAATAGAAATGTTTTAGGGTCCCAAACACCGAAAGGTAAAATGGATCATGTATATACAGGGTGTACCACAGTTAGACTAACAATCTTCTAGTGAATTTTCTAGATATTTTTCTGAAGGCTTTTGACAAAAATGGTAGAAAAAAGCTTCTTTGAGTTACCAGGGCTCTCTGAAGATAACTTCCAGGCAACACTTTTCTACACACATGTCCAAAGCAGCTTCACCTTAAATGTTAAAATTTCACACATTGGCTACTATTGAGAACACGCAACGAATGGTTCGAATTAATTTCTTTAATTTCAAATATGGGTGTATCATTTTGGGAAGGCCAGGGGTTTTAATCTGAAAATTGTGGTAATGATATTGTTTGAGATTATCTACGAACCTAAAATATTCTAGGAGCCAACATTGATTTCAATTTTTGACACAACATTTAGAACACTCTGAGACGAATGTTAGAAAATTCTTGAAATTCGCAATATTTCCAGAATTTTCGCCTTCAAGAGGTTGAGAACGTTCGCTGCTTAAGATTTTTAGAATAGGAATAACAAACATTACACTGAATACTCTCTTTTTCCTTGATTCTTCAGTTTTTTCTGGATATTTCGTTTTTCGATGAACTCATATATTTGACTCAGGATGTATTCAGTATTAGATATTTCATTAAAATTCAAAACGAGAAAATGGAAAAACAATGTCATAATACCTTTTTTCAGATTTGAAACAGGCCCAATTCTATAGAAACCTGTATATCAGAAATTTGGAAGAAACATTCTTCGATTTAGAAAAAAGACTTTGAAAAATGATGTCAAGATAATTACTTCAATAATCATCAATTCGACAATACAAATTTATGGTTTGAAAAATATATTGATAAGTCGACGAACACGAAAAGTTTGTCAATTTAGCCAAATGTCATCTTCATTATCTATCGGACCGAATCGTGAATCTAACAAAAATTTGTTTAGAAGAATTATCACTAGATAATTGAAATAAATAAAATACACACTGGTGAATTTTTTTGATAATTTCTGGAATAGCTGTTTGTGAGAAGAACTAGGGCGAAAAACACTTTCAACAAATTCAACTCTATAAGATGAAAAAAACCGATTTCCAATAATCTATGCTCATTTTTCCCCCTTTGTGATTCAACAAGAGCCTTCGAGGTAGATAATTCTGTACGCCATTATTGTATTTTGTGCCTATGTGTTAACATGGAGGATGTACCAGTGCTACAAGACAGGCAATTTAGTTTATGCATTATGGTGTACCACCAAATTTTAGTGTAGTTGCCTGTCTTCCATTCTGTATCCTTCTATTTATCGATGCCTCCCTTTATGATGGGAATACAACGCTTCATTCAGTATAAATTGTCCAGATTACATCAGTGGCGGTTCTGCCATGGAAGCACATGAGCGTAAAATCAAAGTTCCCTTTTTTAATATCCGCTAAATTGCCATGCTGAAGTGATTTTGTACCTATGAGAACTGGTTTCAGAGAATTTTGAAATGAAACAACGACAGTTAGAAAGATAGAAAACGCTATTATATGTGTAATATAATTTGACTACGATTTTTCGCTAGTTTCTTACTTTTGACATATAGAGGGCGCTGAAAACATCATTCAGTACAAAAACTATTTTGATAGGCGTGAAATTCGAATTATACTTCACATAAATTTCCATTCAATTGAGTATTCTTTGTCGAGCTTTTAAAGAAACATCCTGATCGACAAAACAAAAGCAGGGCTCCGCTTTTTGATCAGGATGATATTTTCCATCTACACATTGTTCTGAATCAAATTAAATACGCTTCTGGCTTATTCATATTTTCATTTGAAATGATTGTGTAAAATCAGCTACAATACAATAATTATGAAATTGAGAACATTTCAAAAATTTATTCACATATTAGAGCATTATTGTAATAACTTCAAGAACTAACTCTCGATGTTTAGAACATCGGAAATCGAACAGTTGTTCAGGACCTCATTCGTACGTATCTTACCCAGTGCATTACACTTGAATCTAGAGGGTCTATAAGTCGTTCTTCCAACCTCCATTCTCTCTATGAGAGGAACTTTTTGATCTAATGAATGAAACCGAAAAAGATTGGGTTCGCAAAAAAATCATCACACGTGATGAATATCCTAAGATTTTTCGACCTCTAAGGACATGTTTCTCTCAATGAAGTTTAGTCTCACTTGTATAACTCGCATGTTTGGTGGGCAGAACAATAGATGAGTCGAACAGTTCTTTTGGTCCCTAAGAGTTCGACTTAAGGAGGGTTCACTGTATATTAATTACAGAATGTTTGAACAACAATAGAAGAAAAATATCAGAGGTGTACAACAAGAATTGTAGGTCAGCCCAGCAAAAGTTCTTTATACGTTAATCTGAATGATATATTTTTGCCCCAAAACTTCTATTAATTTGACAGCACTGAAAATAAAAATCAATGGACAAGACATTTACATGATACGAGTTTCAGAACTTTCATTTCTATCCTTTTTGATAATGAAAAGAATGTATATTTAGGATTATTCTTTCTATTAGTTCTTCAACTAATCATCATGCACTTTGAATGTCGGCTAGTTTTCAACACGAAATTTATAACTGAAAACACATAAGTAAAGATTATAGAGTGAGCTAGGTGCTACTCTTTTAGATTTCAAGTTATTTCAGTATAAAATACGCGTATCCGAGTAAATACAACCATTCAGCAAAAATATTTATACAAGTATTTCTTTCAGAATTGAACACAGCCTACTAATAATCTCTATATAATTGCCAAATGGGCCTTAATTATATAGTTCAACCATAACCCTTTCACTTTTGAAACTACACATGTCGCTCACATCACTGTATTCGCTTCGTTTGACATCTTTGTACTCTATAATCTTTGAAAATAACAATATCAACATCTAGTAATCAATATTAATCTGCTTTTCATATGTTGACAAATGTCACTTAAAAAATTAAAAATATTTTCACGATTCCGCGAAGTTATATGAAAAATAGTAATTGTCTGACGAAAGAGTCTGATTTGGACTCTGAAACGTTACGCTTCAACGTGTTTTTTTTTTATTCAAAAAAGCCAAAATTTCAAGTAAAGAGAATGCTGAACAATTTCTTTTACGTGCTCGTGATGACCAGTGGTTGCTGGCGAAAATTGTAACAATACTTGGGATTTGTAGAAGTTATCGATGTGACAAAATTCTCTCCCTGAAAATGAATGATGTAGAAGATATGGAAAAATACGTTATTGTGACATTGCGACAAAAAAAAATTAAAAACAAGAAGATTCACCATAACCGATGATGGCTGCAGCTTCAAGCCCTGCATGATATACAGAAAATATGTAAATCTTCGGCCTCCTGGATCAGAAAGCCTAAGATTTTTTTAGACATACCGACATTTAAAGTGCATTTCCCTCAATGCTGGCCAGCTCACTATTGGTGGTGTCCCAAAGCAAATAGCGAAATATGTAGGTTTAAAAGACCCAGAGTTATACACTTTACGCAGAACTGGAGCCACTATGGTTGCGGATTCGGGTGGAGATATTTTAGCATTAAAACGTGCAAGAGGGTAGAAGAGCACCGAAACTGCGATGAGTTATGTCGATGATTCTATCAACAAAAAATCGAAATGTCTAGCAAATTATTTGGTAGTAAGGAGGGCACAAATGTTCTGTAGTCCTCGAGTTCAACAGTTTCTGAGTCAACAAATGGTTCATCATCATCAGTATCAACTCTTTCATCATTCAAAATCTGTTTTACTGGAAATAACAATTGTACCATGATTTTCAACATACATGATGATAAAACAAATAATAATACTACTAACTTGCAAGTTATCTCTCAGTTTCACAAGTTAGTGACTCGATAAAATAAATTTTCTTGAATAATATTTTGTTTTTGGAAACTGTCGCCTACAAATGAGAAACAAATGAAAATTTTATTAATTTTGGGTGTATAAAGAAAACGGCAGAACACAGGCTCTTTTTTATTCACATATTCAATATGCAAAGACCTATAAAAATACATATAATAAATAAATAAATGAATAAATAAATCTTTATTGGGCTTTAAAGACAAAGTATGTATAGGACGGGTCATAAATGTGATAAAAGGTCAACATCCCAATAGTACAAAAGACATAATAACAAATATTCACATGAGACAATCATAAAATAATTCGTGAAAATGTCTTTGAATATACAGGGTGTCCAGGGAATAACTGAACATACGCTCACCAGAGATAGAGTTGGACCAGGTGATTACTGATTGACCAAAAAAAATTAATTTCTGGATTTCCCTGGAAAGATACAGGGTAATTTTCGAACTTCATGGAAATACTAAGACCATCATAAAATCCAAACTTATTGAGGGATATTATTGAAACTTGGGAGGTTATTGAAACATGCTGAGGTCAAGTCAGAAAGATATCAATTATTCCATTATTCCAGGGCCGGACTCATTATTATTCATTTAAATTGTTCAGGGTGAAACGAACACTTTGTGATTCGAATTACAAATAATTGATTCGCTTTTCAGAAAGAAACAAAATTATTCTTCACTGCGTGATATCACTCAAAGTTGTCACATCAACAATTATTTTTTTATGAATTTTTGAATTTGGATAAAGTTCAAAAAATTGAATTTTTACCATGAAGAAAACTGAAAATATCATGTTGGAATATGAAATGCAAAATTATCAGTAGAAAATTCCCAAAAAAGTTCAGGGCATAAATTAGCACAGAATATGTTATAGGATTTCGTATTTTATATTGAAAGTATATTTATTTCTGTGCATTTTTGAGATTGAATCTTCTAATCTAGTAAGATATTTTGTAACATTTCCCCAAACTGAAAATCTTATCTCCTCTTCTACAGAGAACTTCATAATATTTAATATTGAATAAGTAAATTTTGAAGAAACAGACCAACAAATCACTACTCATACTCATTTTTTACATTGGAAGGAGTGACACTTCGGCCTATACTTTTCTTGTTGAACACCTGGTATACATACGAATAATTTTATAATATGCCTATGCATACCCTATACACTTCACAAATTTTTTTTTTCGAAATATACCTTCATTTACTCCATCGCAATGAGATCCGCGTCTGGGGTGGCCACCCAGTATATCAACAAATTATTATTGTCTTCCTCACCTTCAGTAACTTTTTCAAGAAAATTTATTATTTATTTTCGACTTTCACAAGATGACTTAGTCCTGTTAGAGTATATAAATTCAATTTTTCGAACTTTATCCAAATTCAAAAAATCATAAAAAAATAATTGTTGATGTGACAACTTTGAGCGCTATCACAAATTAGAGCATAATTCAGTTTCTTTCTAAAAAGCGAATCAATTATTTGTTATTTGAAATACAAAATGTTTGTTTTGCTCTGAACACTTTGAATGAAAATTATCGAGTCCGGCCCTGAAATAATGAAATAATTGATATCTTTCTGACTCCACCTCAGCATGTGCCAATAACCTCCCAAGTTTCAATAATATCCGTCAATAAGTTTGGATTTTATGATGGTCTTAGTATTTCCATGAAGTTGAAAAATCACCCTGTAACTTTCTAGGGAAATCCAGAAATTAATTTTTTATATTCAATCAGTAATCACCTAGTCATACTCTTTTAAGAGTATGTACAGTTATTCCCCGGACACCCTGTATATTTACATATATAAATAGAAAAGAGATCTATTCACAGATTTCCGTCGCTCAAATACTCCTCAACATTGTAGTATGTCTTGCTCAGGAGCAAGGCTTTCATCCTGTTGTTAAAAACCCTAAGGGTCAAAACCTCATATTGCGGGACTATATGGAAATCCTGCACCACCGATAACGATAACAGAACATCCCATAAAACTTTTTTTACGTGATAGTTTATACCTCCGAACTGTCGCACCACCTTATTCGCATTCCAGACATGCAGAAATGCCCAAATGCACATTTACATCAATATCTCTTGCCGACGGCGTGCCGAAAACCGAATTCCAAACACCATACGTGATTTCTAGGTTTGACGTGGCGCAAGATGAGCGTGTATATCTTGTGGTTGACGTTCGCAGTTCGTGGATTGAATTGCCCTCGGGCCTCTGATGTCGTAAAAGTCACGTCTATTCTGTTCGCAGCCCTCTCCGAGCGGCTTGCATACACGCGGGACGCATCTTCGCATGAGGACAGAAAAAAGAGAAGATGGGACGATATCGATGGGACATTATTTCGCGAATGGAACCGGAAATATAGCTTTCAACGCATGGGATAAGGTGAATACGTGAAACGAGGTGAAGCCACTCACTGTTCTTACGAGGGTGGTTCGAATATGATCGAGACAAATGCTGTGGCTTGAGTATACAGGGTGGCCATTTGAAAACGAAACAAACGAGATTACAGACGAAATAAATTTTTTCGATAGGAATGCTCGGACAGGTCGATTTCTGTTTCGAGGGGGACAACTTAAGATGTAGGTTACGGACGCATAGCGCTTCAACCCTTGCTACTACAACCCTCACTCCCAATTTTTGAATAGGGAAGATGGGGTGAGAGATACCTCATTTGAAAGGTTTTTCACAAAAAAACACTACAAGTGCCATGAAAACACCACTTCATTTTCAAATGCTTAGTCAAGAATATTTCGAGAACTAATGCATGAAATGAAAAAACAATTACTGTGCTGAAATCAGTATAAAAATACCTTTCAAATGAGTTATCACTCACCCCTATTCAAAAATTGGGGGTGAAGGTTGTAGTAGCAAGGGTTGAAGCGCTATGCGTCCGCAACCTACATCTTAAGTTGTACCCCTCGAAACAGAAATCGACCTGTCCGAGCATTTCTATCGAAAAAATTTATTTCGTCTGTAATCTCGACTGTTTCGTTTTCAAATGGCCACCCTGTATATGATAGCTTGATCCTTTACGTACACTCACAGCCGTCTATAGAGATAGCGTGGAACTAAATCTGGCAACGCCGTATGCGAACGCGAAGAGTAGGTATACTCGTACGATGCGTTAACGCGGGATATCATGTTATTTCGAATTCAAATCATTTGCAAATTCATCTAATGAATTTTTTGCTTTAAGAAAAAAGAATATGAGACCCTACTTAGTCAAAAAATTGAATATCTTGATTACTCCATTTCAAAAATCTCACGATTGTGTTTCGATCTTGGTTGGAATTGAAAGGTAATTATCTGAATTATAAGTTAGGAAAAGAATTATATATTCATTTCATTGTTCAGCAAGAACCACGGGAAGGTGTAGGGCCAATTCCTGCCAAAAAATTGAATGAAATTCAACAACAAAACAAGTATCCTCAACATAATTATGAACTCAATATATGTAGAAATCGAAGTGAATGTGGAAATGAATAGATATAAGATGTTAACACAACAAATATTGAAATTTTCAACAAAAAATTGATATGCAATCTCAACGGAAATGCATATTTTCATGAAAAGTTGGACGATTTCATTCTGAGGAAGGTGAGTTTCTATCTTTGGGTAATGCAAACTTTTTCCTATCTCCCAAGTGTTTTCTCCGTTTGCTCGACATTAATCATATTATTCTTATTATTTACGAGATTGTTTAGGAGTAAATTTGCAAAAACCGAACAAAGTGAATTAAAAATTGATTTCGCATTCGTACCTCAACTGCTGCTCGAAGGAGCAGCATATTCTGAAACATAAATTTTGGCGGAGTTATCCATGTCGCTATTTCGCAAATAATATAAATCTAAAATGGACAAAGTTTCGAAATTAATTTCCTATGATTATCGGAACCATATTCATCGCAATTGAAATTCTAACCTAACCTTCAACCTATCCAGTACATGATCTCAAGTTAGTGAAGAAAATCAGACGAAACCTTCATTGCACTTCACTAAAGAACAGTTTTTCAGTTCCCATAAAGTTCACTTATTTCCATCCATTCATTCACTGAAACACTACGATTTATCAACAAAGTTCAAACACACGTACCTACGCTATCAACAAAACTCGCCCTACTGAAAATCTATTCTTCACCACGCATCTCGAGTTTCGTGGGTCTCTGGTAGGCCTACGCGCGATGTTGTCGAAATTCCTTGTTCCGGGCTTGTACTTTAGGAGGCTGTGCTTGAGTATATGATTGCTTGGTCACTTACGTACACTATTATATAGTTTTCGTCGGGCCATGTTAACGCTCGTGCTAACGATCATAAGTGAACGTTGAGTGCCTACAGCCGTTGAGCAACCTATTGTCATTCTTCCATAAGGTTCAGTTCAAGCACTTCTTGTATTCATTTTATATATGTGTGACATTCCAACTACTTCTTCGGAAAAAAAATTATTTAGGCTGAAGATATGGCTCTGGCTTTTCATCATTCCAATTTTCAGACAAAAGGAATTGGATTTGGATATAATGGATATTTGGATATAATGAAAAATTATTTTTTCGGCCGTTTGTGATCGAATGAAAATGAAACCGAGGTTTCGTATTTTCATTTGAATAATCATCAGAAATATAGAAAATTGAGAGTAACTTTCGGTTCTTATTCCTTAAGACATACTTTCGATCCTAAATACCTGGTAATCTAACTTGATTCCTCTCTAAATGTGAACGCCCATTTAGATGATCCGCATTTGAAGCTTGAAACTCGATACAATATTCTTCAGAAACTAGCTGGTTCTTCATGGGGCGCTGATGCATCAATACTCCGTACGATAGCGCTTGCTTTGGTTTTTTCTGCTGAATATTGTTGCCCTGTTTGGTCGAAAAGTGGTCATGTAAAGAAAAATTAATGCCCAACTGAGTTTTTCTATATGTATATATATATATATATATATATATATATATATACATCCTAGTGCTGATAGACGTCCCGTATAAATCCAGGCTTTTGGGGTCCATCAGAAATAACGGGGTTCTCGCAAATCTAATGATGTATATGATGAAACGAGTTGTTGTAGGTTCTAGTGTCGTACTCAGTTTTTCTTATTCACCAATTTTTTTTCCAGTCACTTCAGTGCTATCTCACGTCCGTTCATGTTCATAGGAGTTGACGACCGAACGTATATATTATGTATACCCCACGTTTTTTAGACGACCAACAGCGTTGCCATTTAACGTCTGCACCTATTCTCTCAAATGCATTCAGTGAGTTTATTCAATCATGAACACATGTTAATTCCTTTCATATTACGCGAACTTAACCTTCCGGAGCTGGCGCTCATAGCTGGTACATGAGGGCTGTCGCGCGGAGTGAGAGTCCCCATGTTTTTTTTTTATATCTCTTCAATATTAGATATCATTCAAATTAGTTTTTTTCAAAAGAGAAACAAGTAAATTATCGCTCAAATTAAAATATTGATATTGATATTAATCAAATGAAATATTTTCGAATTTGTATTATCATACATGAAATCGAAAATTTCAAATATAAAATAAACTATCACTCAAAAAGGTCTATTTTTTCATATTATATCGAAAAATTATTGATCGTTAGCAGTATGTGAGAGTAGCTATAGATGGCCGAACATCTTTCTCAACTTGGCTCATGAAAAAATTTAGTGTACCACAGGAAAGCATCCTCGGAGTATTATTATTTTTGATAATGATTAATGATATATGTGAGGTTGCAGATTCGATTGAAGATGCAGAGTCGACTAATTTTGTGAATGATTCAAATTTCTTAATAGCGAAATGTGATATTAATGATCTACAGCTGAAATGAGATTAATCCAAGAATGGCTATCGCGGAAGAAATTCATTCTGAATGAAAATAACACTGATGTAGTTGTTTTTCGATCCTACGGATCAAAAGATGACCAGCCAATGATGATGAATTCTGGTGAGGATGAAGTAAGAACTTCGAAGTTTACCAGTTTACTGGGGGTCGTTTAAGATGAGTTTCTGCAATGGTCAAATCATATAGAGGACCTTCTGAATAAATTGAACAAAGTATGTTATGCCATGAGAATAATGAATAAATACATTCAAGATGATACGAAGAGGATAATATATCTCTTATCAGATATGGATTAATTTTTTGGGGAGTGAGTCCAGCACTAAAGTCGATATTTGTCAGTCTAATAATACTAGATTAATGCTAGGCATAAAATTTAGAGATTCGTGCAGGGGTTTCTGACGGTTTATGGATTTTACATTCATGAGTGTCTAATGTACTTATATAATAACAATACTACTTATAGAACTTGAACAGCTGATATAAACATTCCATATCATTGATTGTCTCTATCTGAAAAAAAATCCATCTCTTATGTGTGTAAAGCTTTTCAATTAATTATCTCATAATCTCAAAATAATAAATAGTTACAGAAAGTTCAAAATTAGAACCAAGAAACTTCTAGTAGATCTAGAGCCATATTGTTTGGAAGATTATTTAAGTCTTGTTGAATTTATTATTTGTGCTGTTTCATTTTTGTGTTTTCCTGTAAGAAAATATCATCTGAAATAAAGACATATATCTATTTATCGATCGATAAATATGTTTTTCAAAACTGAGGAGATGGGCATCATTTCTTGAGAAAAAGTGTTCACTAAAAATTCAGATAATCCGAGATATAAAGGGTTATAAATGGCTGCAACTGCTTCCCTCATAAAATCTTGATGAAAGAATTGAAACCTACTCAAAAAGAGTATTATGAAATCAGTGTACAAATGAAAAGAAAAATCTTCGTTTTTTTGTTAACCATCTCCTTTGTCAGCAAAAAGGTTTATACGCCCATAATTCCTTCATGAAATGAAGAAATATGGCCAGAAAATCGAGCAGGTACAGACTTTTTCAAGTTAGTCAGATATCCTCTATTTCACAGATGATTCCTAAGCGGGCATTGTTTCAATCTTTTTTGACAGTTCTTGAAACAGTTGATATGATTTGATAGATCACATATAAAATTGCCATATACCAATTGTTAGTTGTTTGCTGAATAAGTAAATTTTTTTTTCAATAGCAATCAGAAGATGTACCACAGACTCTAAAAAACGCTGGTAACAATTGCAGAAGTAAGCCGTGACTGCATGCATGTACTAGAAATTGAGGGAGATAATTTGAGCAGGATCTTAAATTTTGTTAATTTTTTTATTCATTTTCATGTTTATTATACGGATATGTTCATGCTAAGCGTCATTAGGTTAAAAATAATTCGTAATCGTACTGTCAGCGGTACATCTTCAAGAAAAATTTAGTTATTTGCATTAGCAAGCAAGTAAAGTTTGGTAATTCAATCTGTTATTCGTCAAGTGATGTCAACTATTCCGAGGATTGATGGAACCAAGGCTAGATTATGAATCACGAGTGATTAGATCAAAAAGTTCGACCCATAAAGGTGATGGTGGTCGGGAGTACAATTTATGGAGGTGGTGGTTCTCTAGACAACTAGTCCAGTAAACGAAGGTCTGAAATCACTTTTTTTGCGGAAAGAGCTGCATTTTTGATATAATGATTGTCACTAGGGTAGGAACTCATGGTCAAAAATGCAGGTTCCCAAATTTTCAGGAACCTTGGAAAATTCGTGAAAATGTCGAAAAAGTTACGTTTTCTCGGAAACTAGAAGGTTTATCGAAAAAAGTTTCAAACAAAAGTTGTAGAGAGGAAAGTTCTAGTAAACACGATTGCTTTTTGTATTCTCGTGGTGTTAATATTGACTAATTAGAGGTGCATTTAAGTAATGGCGTCCTCAGTTGCTAACTTCATTACGTTCGGATAGCCGAAGACCAAGCCGAAGACGCTCCAAGAGAGCTTGTGGTTTCACCGAGGGTTTTATTATTCTCTTTTTATGATGTATATGTTTATGAACTGCAGGGCGAAATGCGCCAGCACCCTTTCCCAATGCTATGCGAGTTCAAGAATGAATATGAAGACAGCTTTCTTTCAAATTTGCGAGAAAACTGCACTTATATTTGTTTCTCTTGTGATTTTACACCAGTTTTTTTTTAATCGGATGTTACCGGGTAATTAGATGTTACCATGTCATGCAAGAATATAAAGTTTCATCGAAATATCTGTCATTTGGAATTTCGGAAAATGAAGAAAATGAAAGAAAAATTGTTGATGGCACAACCTCAAGAATTTTTCAGGAATATGATGCACAATGTACAAAATTCATACAAGTTCTGCAATCACGGAAGTTCAATCTGATTTTTTTTTTGAAATATAAATAAAAGTGAGTCCAAGAAGCTCATTGTACAAGATGAATTTTTTTTCGAATTTTTACCAAGCTTTACACTGTAAAAAAAATAGTAATTTTTGGAAAAATTCAATAGAAATGTTCTGCCCTAAACTGAGTAGTTTAAACTTGAAAGTTCTGCATTCAAGGGACGACATGCGAAGCGAAAGTTGGCAGTAACAAAAATGCATAAAAACCTTATGCAAATGGTGATAAATATTTCAACGGATAATGATTTCGATGTGAGAAAATCGCTAATCTTGTAGAAGTTTGAGTTGTTTAACTCCTTGATAATGTAATGTATTTTTATATTTTAAGGAATTCAATCTCCTCCTAACTTTACTGAAAGGGCATTATTCCTGTAGCACCGGATAAATATTAACATTCTACATTACTACAGAAAATATGCTACTCAACGTTACTTAAATTGAATATGATATACCTTTTGTGATATATACTTTATCATTTTCTTCGACAGGATTTTTATTTTTGTTTGGGTCCTAGTCCTTCATATTAGATTTGAATATTATATAATGCTACTTGCAGTAGTATAAGAACAATGTGAAAGTGAGATAATTTCGATATGCATTTTCGTCAATAATCTCACTCTAATTTTATAAATTGACATTTTGATAACAGGGAAACCGTCAAATCTAAGCATGATCGAAGATACGCATTATTGACACTTCTATTTCGAAATAGAAAGAGTCAGTGCATAAATTTTTGCTTAAATAAGAGATCGAACTGAGTTCCATTCTGCTGACCTACACAACCAAAAGAAGAATGGGGAATAATCCGAAAAAAATAATCTTCGATTAGCTATTATAATGTTTAAAGTTGGAAATATTAATAATATTAATTTAAGAAACATTTCAGAAAAGCGCGTAATGTGTTTTGACAAAATATTTTCAAGTATGACAAAAAACAATCCTTCTCGTTCATTTACTCTTGTGAATATCAAACTTCGAAGAAATTTTTGAAAGCCAAAAAAGTTGTGAGTATTAATTGCTCAGTAAGTTCTTCGAAGTTTTTTGATCGATTTCGATCAAAAAACTAGTCGTTCGTAAAATATTAGATGTTGTTTTTAATGGTCAAACCAATTATTATTCGAGTTGGGAACAATCCTAATGGAAGTTATGAATTTCTCTCGACGAAATATTACAATGAATGCAAGAGCGAATCTATAATCGCTATGCTAAGTTTCATACTACAGTTCGAATGGGGGGTCGTTCTTCTAATTGAGGAAAAATCAAACATGTCTCACTAATTTCACATTACCTATTAAATTAATTTTACTTTTAAAAGTAGTTCTGGGTAGCATTCGATAAGCAAGCTTTACAAAATTTTCAATCAACGCTGATCGAAGAGAAAGAGTTTGAAAGAAAATTCAATCCCTATTTTATTGAAAAAAAAACACATAAATCAGATATAGCCAAATTCAATGCACACAACATAAAACGCAAAATGCATCTACAAAATAATTATTTCTTCCAACATATTCTCTTGCACTCAAAATAATTTGAGAGAAGTCCGGGATATGAATTTCTCATCCACGGCAGTATTAAAGAGCCTTGTTATTTTCGTTTACAAACATGAACGTAATAAAATGGGAATGGTAAAACTACCTGCTCCCTTGCTCCTTACTTGCCGCGTCTTCGGCAATTTGTACTTAATGAAGTTAGCAACTGAGAATGCCAATACAGAAATCCATCTCTAATTAGTCAATATAATCACCACGAAAATGCGAAAAGCCATCTTGTATACTAAAATTTTCCGCTCTACAACTTTTGTTTGAAACTTTTTTCGACAAACCTTCTAGTTTTCGAGAAAACGTAATTTTGTCGACATTTTCTCGAATTTTCCAAGGTTCCAGAAAATTTGGGCACCTGCATTTTTGACCATGAGTTCCTTCTCTAGTGACAATCATTATATCCAAAATGCAGCTCTTTCCGCAAAAAAGTGTTTTCAGACCTTCGTTTACTGGACTAAACCCTTCCAGCAGTTAGACTCATCTTCTTGGCCTTCAAGAATCAAGAACAATGTTTGACTCATTGAGGTGAATAATTTGCGAAATAGTGGAAGATTATTCATGGCCAGTATTAAAAACGTGTCAACCGAGAATTGAAATTCATCCTCAGTTTGAAGGCTGAAAAGTTTGAGTATACAGAAACCGGTTCTCAAGCTGAGGTGAAATTTCAATTTTCGGTGGATGAGTTTATTATACTGGCCCTGAGTATTTTCCTACGCTGTTTCATAGAATGATATTCCATATTGAGGAAAAGTATCTCCGCATTATCTTTCCTTCATTGTTTATTTTTTTATTTACCATAGGTAACTCAGGGGGTTCCGGATTGATTTGACGAATTTTGTCTTAAAATCAGGTTACTTACTTATTTTACATTTCCAGCAAATATTTTTATCATCAAAATGTTACCGAAAATGCTTCTATGAAAATATTCAATTGGTCTAAAATTATAATAACGAATCCATTCTGAATTTATCAGATATAGAATTTTGAAATTATGGGTTTCACGAGATTTTGGTGGATGGATCAAAAACTTTCAAGTTGATTAAAGCCCACAGATTCGTTGAGGTCACTGAGTGAACTCAATGGAGTTGATTAGTTTTTGAAAACAATAAATACAAAATAGGAGATTCCTTGAAAAAACATTATAGATGTATGCTTTCAATAAATGAGACATCCGATAAGAGGAAAACCTATAACTGATAAATTTCTTTCAACTTTCTTCAAACTGAAAATTGTATTCTTTCACAGAAATATACTTCGGTAAAATAAGTCTTTTTCATAGTACCTACGATTTTGTTTGTTCATGTTTCTTATACATTTTCCAATTTATTTATCGGTCATTCTAGAGATTTGGTGTTGAATGATTTTAATTTTGTGAACATCATTTTTTCGTATCTTTCAAACAGTAGTAGATGAAAATTCCTTATATTGACAAGCAACTTGCCTCTGCAATAACTTCAATATTATATTTCTCAATTCTTCATAACTGCTTTTGCTCTAGACTCATTATTAAAAATTACCCATTACTCCAACGGAACATTGGAATCTTCGAGTTAATCGCCCTTTGATCAGATGATGAATTTATTCAATAGGTACGTGATACATTTTCAATTATTTCCATACATTATACATCAACCAATCTGACAAATTAGTATCAATACATATGTATTTGTATTCGACATTAGCTTCAGCTTGAAAAGGGATCACATGACGACATTTCTGGAAATATCTGCACTCAAGCATAGGATTGAATAACAACAAATTCACTATTAAAAAAAAATGTTCAAACTGAAAATTTCATTATCCTCAATTAATCAACTCTTATAATCTGATCGATTATATTTTGATGAATATGCCGTTCTCCATTATATATAAGTTCATGGGAGAAAAACAAGTGCATCTAAAGCAAATCATATCGAAACCTGAACAAATTAGATATCTTCACCTATTCGGTGACCTTCTCAATTCACGCTAAAATCCGCTTCCATGCAGTTGATTCCGTTTCCAAGGAATTGTTGGGAATATTTGACAAAGAGAAAACGCAAGAATTTTATGTTTATATTTTTAGCATGAGCTCATTTAAAAAATGTATATTTTTCGTGAATATTCATTAAAGAATCATCAGAAACACGAAACATCCTTCTGATATCGTCTCGGAATAAATTCATTCGTAATCGCTTCCGACTAGGTTTGACGTCTGATAATGGACAGATAAAAGTTCATCCAAGAAAAATGGCTCTCGCAAAATCTGACTTCTGGGGTCATTTCACTTGAAAAAAAGTGACGATCTGAAATTTGTTCATTTTCGGTCCACTTGATATTCATTTGTCAAATTATTGGCATATAAAGATTTGTCGATATTGAAATTCGTGATTTTTTGAGATTTTTATCGAATTCAAAAATTTATTCCGAAGTATTGAACATAGTACCTATTAACCTTTCCCTTTTGAGATTCTACTCCAAGTAGCCATTATTCAGCTGTTTTTTGGCACTTTTCTGGGAGTCCTATTGCTTGAACACAATGATTGCTTGATTCGAACTCTCTAGATAATTTTTTGTTAGGACAACTAAAAACGAAATTTCATAAGGTTGAAATTGAAATGAGAGAAAATCTAATCGGAAGTATTTTCGAGAAAATCAAACTCTCAGTAGAATGTCAATTGAAAGTTTAATCAAAATGACTCTCTCAAATTTCATCTAAAGTCTGACGATCTCCTCCGGAATCACACTGTGTATTTATTGGATTGTTATTGGCTTCTTTATGGTATCTGAATTTCTTTTCTAAGAAATAATTGATTAATTCTTCTTGAAAATGTAGGTATATGAGAATAATGGATTCTTTTATAATTCATGACAGATGATATATTAATCAGGGCTGAGATTTTAATTGTGAGACAAATACCAGTGTTTTCAAACATTGGTTCCATCCCACACAGTCCTACGCCCCTTTCTCTCGCTTATGTATAATTGAAGTTTGAAGTTGAAAACATCGAAGTGAAAAATTTGAGATTAATAATCCTCGTGTTACAGTGGTAGTGTACAAAAGCGATCCGAAACGTTTCGACCGTATTACATGAAATATTTGGTAGATAGAAAAGTTAGTGAGCCATATTCCCTAACAAAAATCATGAGTTATCAAAATCTTCTTGAAATTTTTCCCAGTTTTGATACTGCACGATAAAAAAGTATTTTTTATGGGAAATCAAGAATGAATATGTTGATTATGTCAAAAAATACGTGGAATTGAGATGATCAATAGCAGTGTTCTTTGTTTTTATCGACGTCTGAAGCGCTTCATCCGTATTTCAGCGATGAATGTCTCCCCACATAGGATTCCCCATTTTCGATCATTATCCAAAATATTCCCTAAAAAAAATTTGTATGGCAAACCGGAAAGTTCAATGAAAAAAAGATTTATAATATTCCATAACTCGAGGCTTTATGAAGATCGCCGCCAAGCAAGCCAGTAAATACATCCTAATATGCTTTCCTTCTTGACGTTCATCAGACGAAGATATCTGTATTCACAAATGGGGGAAGCGAAAACCGAGGTCATGCAAATGAACCAGAGTTTTTTCATATAAACAAGTATGAGAGACGTCTAGTAATCGCACCGTATAAAAATGATTATGAGACTATGTTGCCAAACCTCATGTCGTCTTATGCTCTTAATGTGAAATAGAGAGAACGTATATATCATATACGCAACTAGTGGTAGTCAGCGCCTCTATCGTGCCTTGGTCGAACTGAAATATACGGTTTTGTACAAGATGAGAGTATCTGACGTCATCGGCGAAATTTGGCCTAACGACTCAGGACGTTCCATGACGTCGAAAAATACTGAAAATTTCTCAAGACAATCCGACGTCCGTATATCGGACGTCAGATTGCAAGCGGACGTCGAAATGATGGTAAATTGGCAATGTATGGCTCTCCAAAGGCGGTTTGCTGTATATATATATATATATATATATATATATATTCTTATGAAAAAGAGAGCTAAAATGATACATTAAATGTTGAAACAAAAAGTACCTAAGCTGAGGTAAAAAAAGAACGGGGTATCATAACATTCTTTGTATGATACTATAGAATCCTACGATACTATCAACACTAGTATCATACGATACTATACAGCCAGGGGAAAAAAACCTCAGCCGAAAAAACCTGCCTCCCCGTAAACAAAATAACATAAAATATCAGGAAAATCTTGAAAGACATCAGTGTGATCATCTTCATGTTATCCGTCGATGGGCTCGGATACACAGATTCTTCCCAAAACGACTCGTAATTCTTAATCTGAAATGAAAAAAGACAAAAGCAGAAAAGGAACCGATTATTCAGAATAAATCGAATGCATATGGGAAATGCATTTGCTACTTTAAAAAACATCAACATTAAGATTTCTTGGCCAAATAATGTTCGGAGGTTTAAAAATTCATGACAGAAATGTCACAAAATTTGAAAGAAATGAAAAAAACTCAATCAATTTCCCCTTTCCGAATCTGTTGGATGTTACGAATTTGATAATTTTTCAACATAACATGCTAAACTTGTAAAAAATCAATTAATACATAACCTATGAGGATTATAAATGGTACTATTAAGTTTACACCTACTTCTCGGTTACCACTCCTCCCAAATATTGTCCTTTCCGATATTCGCAGAGAGAAAATAGCTTTGAATTTTTTTAACAAATTCAATTCCTTTCCAAATTTGGTTTTCATACTCACCTATATTCCAAACAATGAGGTCCCCCAATTTGAATCGTGTGAACCTTTTAAGTCAAATTTTTTGGTTGATATGAATAGAAGCGACGAAGAAATTTGGCAATCTGAATGGAATGTATCAGATTTTTTCAATAAAGATACTGTTTCTGATCCTTCCATCAGAGTTCCTGGTTTTGACCTTCCCAGGAGAATATGGTCTGTTCTTGAACGCATTAGAAAAGCCAAGGACGGTGCAACATGCTCTTCCGATGGAATTCGATTGAAAGAACTAGTTGTGATTGTGTGGAAAATGGGGAGACTATAGAACATCTTATAAATAGTTGTCCCATTTATAAATTTCAAGATGGTTTCGAGACTACACACAAAGTGATAAATGCATTTCTGAAATGGGTAGTTGATTTCAAAATAATAAAATGTATTCTAAATAAGTAGTTTCTTTTCTCCTTTCCCATTTTTTTATTTCAGACTAAGAATTGCAAGTCGTTTTTGTGAAAAATCTGTTCATTTGAGCCAACCGACGTATAACGTGAAGCTTTTTTTTCCTGGTATTCAATATTCTGAGTCATTTTTCTTCACGGCTGGGCTGAGGATTTTTTTTTCAGCTGAGGTTTTTCCCCTTTTCTCATTTAATTATACTGCAGACCTGTATGGTTTCCTTGTGTTGCACAAACGTCAGCTAGGTTCCCGTTTTTTTTCAATGTGTATTGTATCATTCTAGGACCGATCTCAGGCAATAATTGGAGTCGTCCAAACCATAGTCTTCGATCAGTAAAATGCCCTCACCGTTCTCTGTAATCATGAAAATATAAATTTTCATCACAAAATCTCATTTAAACTATATTTTCTTGCAAATAAAGTAAATATCCCTATCTCATGTGGAGCAGTTTATTTTTCGTTACGCATTCTTCACTTTTCATGTCAATACCTATACATAATGCATGTGGAATTGAAAGATCTGTCAGTGATGAAATATTCTGGTCGAATACCATTTAGATTTTTCTAACAGGAAAAATTAGTCCTGTGAAAAAATTTGTGTTTTCTCGAATTTTCCGGAAAAATTAGATCTCATCATGAAATTACCACTAAAAACGTTTCTATAACGGAGATATTTGTAGTATATCGCTCGGCTCCCTAATTCTTCCTTCAGACGTCCAATATTCAATGCAAACATGAAATGGATGTCGCATACATCCTCTTATTCAAGTCGACTGGAAACTCCTCCAGATTCCTCTTTCGCATTTTTCGAGTCGAAGCTTTCAACTGCTCGACGTGCTGCATACAAGAAAGAATAACCTTTCCACCCCGTACACCCGGCCTATACAAATTCATCACGTTTAATTGAGTCGGGAAAATTCGTGGATTGAATGAACCCTGTTTTTGGGAATTTATTCATTTCTTCTCTTGTAAAAACAGCAGCTTTCTTGGATTTGCAACCAATTTTGAGAAATTCTATTAAGCGTTGCAAACTTGAATATGTTATTACCGTCGTTCAAAAATATTGAGCTCTTCAGCATTGAATATTTCGCTCAAAGAGTTCCAGGCGATCTCAGCTTTTCTATTCTTCAAACAAAATAGGCCAGTACCACGTTCACATTGACTAGGCTGATTTTAGTCTGAATTCATTTCTTGAAAGTATGTACTCTCGGAGCGGATTTTAGATTTCTCAGGAATAACTAAAGAACAGCCGATTTCCCAGGCTGTTTGAATTTCATTTTCTTCCGATGATTCTATATCGTTCATTTTTCAACGCTAGTAATAGTATATTATTTAACGAGCAGTAATGCAAGTCATTACTCCCGCAGATGAAGTTTGCAGCGTGAGCCGGAGGCGAGTGCTGTAATTCATCAAGGGAGTTATGACCATTACTGCAAGTTGAATACTATACTTTATCCACAAATATAATAATATACATTCTTACTATCACACATCATCCTTGAAAATTTTTGATACACCTTTATATTTATTTGTTTTGGGATTTCCCGCGAGCAATAAATTCTGTACCTACTGTAGTACTAGCTGCTTGTCTTATTTCTGGAAGTGTACCCACATAACATTTCATCCTCACTATCGGAGGTCTTATTCAGAAAAACATTCATAACAACTAAATTTGAAAACGTCAGAATTTACATTACTCCCATCGATAACAATAATGTGATGTTCCCTCTCTGTCAATCGGCTCGTACAGAAGCACAAAAGTAGCTTGAGATTCGGTTGTCAAATAATTCTATGAGTCTATTCTGATTAATCACAGGGATTTATAGGCGGGAGTTATTATAACTCCCGCTGTTTGTTCATAGATACTATTAATTGCTCAAATTCAGTTGAATAATGAATACATTATTCAATAGGAGTGAATAAATTCAATTGATTATTGTCACTTTGACAATCTACTAAGTTTTCATCACCAAGACAACGCCTTATATTATTTTCATACAGAACATTGATGAAGATACGAATAAATGAATTTGTCAGATGATTATTTTGTACATTGAGTGAAAATTGTGTCTATCGTGCAAAAAACGCTATACTATACCTCTAACCTTAAGGACTGCAGATCTCAGACAATAATTGGAGTCTTTGCTGCTTTATTCCTCCAAACTATTGACTTTGATCGGTAAAACGCCCTTACCGTGCTCTATAATTAATATACTATTCCTCCAACATGAAATCATATAAATATAAATTTTCATCACAACATCTCATTTAAACAATATTTTTCTGCAAATAAAGTAAATATTCCTATCTCATGTGGAGCAGTTTATTTCACTTTTCAAATTAATACCTCTATAATGCATGTGGAATTGAGAGATCTGTCAGTCAAGAAATATTCTGGTCGAATTCCATTTGGCATTCAGATTTTTCAAACAGGAAAAATTTGTCCTGTGAAAAAAATTTGTGTTTTCTCGATTTTTTCGGAAAAATTAGATCTCATAATGAAATAACCACTAGAAACGTTTCTATAACAGGGATATTTGTAGTATTTCGCTCTGCTCCCTAATTCTTCCTTCAGACGTCCAATATTCAATGCAAACAATAAATGGATGTCGCATACATCCTCCTATTCAACTCGACTGGAAACTCCTCCAGATTCCTCTTTCGCATTTATGAGTCGGAGCTTTCAACAGACAGAATAACCTTTCCACCCCGTACACCCGGCCTATACAAATTCATCACGTTTAATTGAGTCGGGAAAATTCGTGGATTGAATGAACCCTGTTTTTGAGAATTTATTCATTTCTTCTTTTGTAAAAACAGCAGCTTTCTTGGATTTGCAACCAATTTTGAGAAATTCTATTAAGCGTTGCAAACTTGAATATCGTCGTTCAAAAATATTGTGCTCTTCAGCATTGAATATTTCGCTCAAAGAGTTCCAGGCGATCTCAGCTTTTCTATTCTTCAAACAAAATAGGCCAGTACCACGTTCACATTGACTAGGCTGATTTTAGTCTGAATTCATTTCTTAAAAGTATGTACTCTCGTAGCAGATTTTAGATTTCTCAGGAATAGCCACTTACATCTGATTTCCCAGGCTGTTTGAATTTCATTTTCTCCCGATGATTCTATATTGTTCATTTTTTAACGCTAGTAAATTCAATTGATTATTGTCACTTTGACAATCTACTAAATTTTCATCACCAAGACAACGCCTTATATTATTTTCATGCAGAACATTAATGAAGCCACGAATAAATGAATTTGTCAGATGATTATTTTGTGCATTGAGTGAAAATTGTGTCTATCGTGCAAAAAACGCTATACAATATCTCTAACGTAAAGGACTGCAGATCTCAGACAATAATTAAAGTCTATGCTGCTTTATTCCTCCAAACTATTGTCTTTGATCGGTAAAACGCCCTCACCGTGCTCTATAATTAATTCCTCCAACATGAAATCATATAAATATGAATTTTCATCACAACATCTCATTTAAACTATATTTTTCAGAAATAAAGTAAATATCCCTATCTCATGTGTGGAGCAGTTTATTTCACTTTTCAAATTAATACCTCTATAATGCATGTGGAATTGAAAGATCTGTCAGTGATGAAATATTCTGGTCGAATACCATTTAAAATTCAGATTATACTAACAGGAAAAATTTGTCCTGTGAAAAAAATTTGTGTTTTCTCGATTTTTCCGGAAAAATCAGATCTCATAATGAAATTACCACTAGAAACGTTTCTATAACAGGGATATTTGTAGTATTTCGCTCGGCTCCCTAATTTTTCCTTCAGACGTCCAATATTCAATGCAAACATGAAATGGATGTCGCATACATCCTCTTATTCAACTCGACTGGAAACTCCTCCAGATTCCTCTTTCTCATCTTTGAGTCGAAGCTTTCAACAGATAGAATAACCTTTCCACCCCGTACACCCGGCCTATACAAATTCATCACGTTTAATTGAGTCGGGAAAATTCGTGGATTGAATGAACCCTGTTTTTGAGAATTCATTCATGTCTTCTCTTGTAAAAACAGCAGCTTTCTTGGATTTGCAACCAATTTTGAGAAATTCTATCAAGCGTAGCAAACTTAAATATGTTAATACCGTCGTTCAAAAATATTGAGCTCTTCAGCATTGAATATTTCGCTCAAAGAGTTCCAGGCGATCTCAGCTATTCTATTCCTCAAACAAAATAGGCCAGTTCCACGTTCACATGGACTCAGCTCATTTTAGTCTGAATTCATTTCTTAAAAGTATGTACTCTCGTAGCAGATTTTAGATTTCTCAGGAATAACTAAAGAACAGCTGATTTCCCAGGCTGTTTGAATTTCATTTTCTTCCGATGATTCTATATTGTTCATTTTTCAACGCTAGTAAATTCAATTGATTATTGTCACTTCGACAATCTACTTAGTTTTCATCGCCAAGACAACGCCTTATATTATTTTCATACAGAACATTGATGAACCCACGAACAAATGAATTTGTCAGATGATTATTTTGTACATTGAGTGAAAATTGTGCCTATCGTGCAAAAAACGCTATACTATATCATTAACGTTAAGGACTCCAGATCTCAGACAATAATTGGAGTCTTTGCTGCTTTATTCCTCCAAACTATTGTCCTTGATCGGTAAAACGCCCTTTCCCTGCTCTATAATTAATATACTATTCCTCCAACATGAAATCATATAAATATGAATTTTCATCACAAAACTCATTTAAACTATATTTTTTTGCAGATTAGGTCAATATTCCTATCTCATGTGGAGCAGTTTATTTTTCGTTACGCGTTCTCCACTTTTCAAGTTAATAATACCTCTACATAATACATGTGGAATTGAAAGATCTGTCAGTCATGAAATATTCTGGAAAAATTAGTCCTGTGAAAAAAAATTGTGTTTTCTCGATTTTTTCGGAAAAATTAGATCTCATCATGAAATTACCACTAAAAACGTTTCTATAACGGAAATATTTGTAGTATTTCGCTCGACTCCCTAATTCTTCCTTCAGACGGCCAATATTCAATGCAGACAGGAAATGGATGTCGCATACATCCTCTTATTCAACTCGACTGGAAACTCCTCCAGATTCCTCTTTCGCATTTTTCGAGTCGAAGCTTTCAACTGCTCGACGCGCTTCACACAAGAAAGAATAACCTATCCACCCCGTACACCCGGCCTATACAAATTCATCACGTTTAATTGAGTCGGGAAAATTCGTGGATTGAATGAACCCTGTTTTTGAGAATTTATTCCTTTCTTCTCTTGTGAAAACAGCAGCTTTCTTGGATTTGCAACCAATTTTGAAAAATTGTATTAAGCGTTGCAAACTTGCATATCTGATACCGTCGTTCGAAAATATTGAGCTCTTCAGCATTGAATATTTCGCTCAAAGAGTTCCAGGCGATCTCAGCTTTTCTATTCTTCAAACAAAATAGGCCAGGACCACGTTCACATTGACTCGGCTGATTTTAGTCTGAATTCATTT
Source organism: Hippodamia convergens (assembly GCA_038502775.1). Classification (NCBI taxonomy): domain Eukaryota; kingdom Metazoa; phylum Arthropoda; class Insecta; order Coleoptera; family Coccinellidae; genus Hippodamia; species Hippodamia convergens. Next base: position 7,880,683 of record CM076614.1, on the reverse strand, counting down.
CTTGAAAGTATGTACTCTCGTAGCGGATTTTAGATTTCTCAGGAATAACTAAAGAACAGCCGATTTCCCAGGCTGTTTGAATTTCATTTTCTTCCGATGATTCTATATCGTTCATTTTTCAACGCTAGTAATAGTATATTATTTAACGAGCAGTAATGCAAGTCATTACTCCCGCAGATGAAGTTTGCAGCGTGAGCCGGAGGCGAGTGCTGTAATTCATCAAGGGAGTTATGACCATTACTGCAAGTTGAATACTATACTTTATCCACAAATATAATAATATACATTCTTACTATCACACATCATCCTTGAAAATTTTTGATACACCTTTATATTTATTTGTTTTGGGATTTTCCGCGAGCAATAAATTCTGTACCAACTGTAGTACTAGCTGCTTGTCTTATTTCTGGAAGTGTACCCACATAACATTTCATCCTCACTATCGGAGGTCTTATTCAGAAAAACATTCATAACAACTAAATTTGAAAACGTCAGAATTTACAATACTCCCATCGATAACAATAATGTGATGTTCCCTCTCTGTCAATCGGCTCGTACAGAAGCACAAAAGTAGCTTGACATTCGGTTGTCAAATAATTCTATGAGTCTATTCTGATTAATCACAGGGATTTATAGGCGGGAGTTATTTAACTCCCGCTGTTTGTTCATAGATACTATTAATTGCTCAAATGCAGTTGAATAATGAACACATTATTCAATAGGAGTGGATAAATTCAATTGATTATTGTCACTTTGACAATCTACTAAGTTTTCATCACCAAGACAACGCCTTATATTATTTTCATACAGAACATTGATGAAGCCACGAACAAATGAATTTGTCAGATGATTATTTTGTACATTGAGTGAAAATTGTGCCTATCGTGCAAAAAACGCTATACTATATCATTAACGTTAAGGACTCCAGATCTCAGACAATAATTGGAGTCTATGCTGCATTATTCCTCCAAACTATTGTCTTTGATCGGTAAAACGCCCTTACCGTGCTCTATAATTAATATACTATTCCTCCAACATGAAATCATATAAATAGAATTTTCATCACAACATCTCATTTAAACTATATTTTGCTGCAAATAAAGTAAATATCCTTATCTCGTGTGGAGCAGTTTATTTCACTTTTCAAATTAATACCTCTATAATGCATGTGGAATTGAGAGATCTGTCAGTCAAGAAATATTTTGGTCGAATTCCATTTGGCATTCAGATTTTTCTAACAGGAAAAATTTGTCCTGTGAAAAAAGTTTGTGTTTTCTCGATTTTTTCGGGAAAATTAGATCTCATCATGAAATTACCACTAAAAACGTTTCTATAACGGAAATATTTGTAGTATTTCGCTCGGCTCCCTAATTTTTCCTTTAGACGTCCAATATTCAATATATATATCAGCACCTCAGAGGTAAAGTGTGTTAAGTCACATTTTTTCAGACACGAACTATCTACAATATTGGATTCACATTAGTAAATTCTAGCTAGTGAAACACATTTTGGACTCCGTGGGTATAGCAAGTCACCAAATAATGGCAGTTAACATTCTTTGAAACAATCATGGAACTGAAAATCTCTGTTTTGTCTAATTTTTATATTGTGACTTAACACACTTTACCGCTGGGGTGCTGATATATATTCTTTTGAATGAGAGAGCTAAAATAATACAATAAATGTTGAAACAAAAAAAACCTAAGCTGAGGTAAAAAAAGGAACGGGGTACCACAACATTCTTCGTATGATACTATAGTATCATACGATACTTTCATCACCAGTATCATACGATACTATAGAGCCAGGGGAAAAAACCTCAGCCGAAAAAACCTGTCTCCCCGTTAAAAAAATTTAATAAAATTGTTGTATCTGAATATTCTATATAGAAGGACATCACGATCAGCGGGACGGCTCTTCGGAGGAAGGATTTCCAAACACAAACTCCAACCTGAAAATAAAAAAAGCCAGAACAGCAAGAGAATTCAATTTATACTTCATCAAATTGATCTGAAATTTTCAACCCATTGCAAAAATGAGTTTGATATATTGTGTATGGCTCTAATGCCATCTTGGAATTTATAAATCGAACAATTATTAATTAGGTGTTCAACTGTTTCCTCTGATTCACCACATTCACAATTAGGACTATCAACCGAATTCCACTTGAAGAGCATGCTGTTGGTACGACCATGACCTGTTCTTATTCGATTAAGAAGGGACCATATTCTCCTGGGAAGGTTAAAACCAGGAACTTTATTCGATGGATCAGATATAAGATCTTTATTAGATAAAGAACATACATCCCATTCGGATTTCCAGATTTCGTTGTAGCTGAAGTTCGAATTCAGAACGTTATTCGACCAAATAGGTTTACGAGATTTCAGTCTTGGAATTCTATTTTCTGGAACGTAGGAAAGTATCGGAAAAGAATCCGGAAATGAATTGAATTTATTCCAAGAATTCCAAGTTGCAGACTGTCTTCGAATATGGGGAGGAACTATATTCGATAGCACTGGTAGCCATTGGATAGATGCAAACATGAAATGGATGTCGCATACATCCTCTTATTCAACCCGACTGGAAACTCCTCCAGATTCCTCTTTCGCATTTTTGAGTTGAAGCTTTCAACAGATAGAATAACCTTTCCACCGCGTACACCCGGCCTATACAAATTCATCACGTTTAATTGAGTCGGGAAAATTCGTGGATTGAATGAACCCGTTCCGACTAGTCAGAACGTGCCGCAGGAATTGAATCTGGCCGTTAACCTAATCCATTTGCACGATGATTTGCCACCTAATTTTAATTCATTATTCGTTTCGGTAACCTCCGTTATTCAGGTGAAAACGTAATCGGCGGCGTAATTCGCAAACTGCGTTGCTACATCGGGGTTAGGCATATTTATTATATCTGGGGACAGGTGGCGCTTGAACGGTTCGGAACGCTGGCTGGTCCGAAAACTTCGAAACTTTGTTCGTAATTGGAATTTTCGAGACGGCTGGATCGGACGACTTTGCAGAAATTCGTCTGCCTGCCGAAAACTGTTGACTGTCAGACGATTTGATATTTTCACCCTCTGCGGATTGCTCTGAGATTGCGGTGAGCAATCTTGATTTGATTCAATTTGATTACAACATCCATCTACAGCAGTGTTTTTCAACCTTTTCCATGACACGACCCCCATAGTATCGAAAAAATTTTTTTCTCTATTTCAGTACAGTACTAAAAGTAGTGCTGTAATGAAACTCATTACAGCATTGTTTTCAGTTATATTTTTTGTTTTATGGTTGTCAGTATTGACCTCCGATCGAATCAAGTTTCGAATCAAATCAATTAAAATTCCGTGATCTGTCAAATTTCGTATGTCACACCAACTGCCAAGATACAATACAAAAGTCACTAATCTGAATTTTCATTTGAATTTCGAGAGTATTTCAAAAAAATTGACTGAAATAGAGAAAATACCCTCTAAAACTCGTTGCAGAAGGCAATTCCAACACTCATGCTATCGAACTTCGCATTCTTGTTGGAATAGGAGCTCATTCTGCAACTTGTTTTAGAATATACTATTCTAATTTTGACATATAAAGTGACACTTTCCAAAACTCATCGACGTTATGAAAAGTTTTACTTTTCGTAACTAGTTATGAAAAGTACAACTTTTCGCAACTGGTGATGAAAAGTAAATTTCGCCATTGATTGTGAAAAACACAGAATCGTTGTGACACTAAACTACTTGAACTTTCCTATCTCCCAAGTGTTTTCTCCGTTTGCTCGACATTAATCATATTATTCTTATTATTTACGAGATTGTTCAGGAGTAAATTTGCAAAAACCGAACAAAGTGAATTTAAAATTGATTTCGCATTCGTACCTCAACTGCTGCTCGAACGAGCAGCATATTCTGAAACATAAATTTTTGCGGAGTTATCCATGTCGCTATTTCGCAAATAATATAAATCTAAAAAGGACAAACTTTTGAAATTAATTTTCTATGATTATCGGAACTATTCTCACCGCAATTGAAATTCTAACCTAACCTCCAGCCTATCTGATACATGATCTCAAGTTAGTAAAGAAAATCAGACGAAACCTTCATTGCATTTCACTAAAAAAAAGTTTTTCAGTTCCCATAAAGTTCACTTATTTCCAGCCATTTTTCACTGGAACACTACAGTTTATCAACAAAATTCAAACACACGTGCCTACACTATCAACAAAACTCGCCCTACTGAAAATCTATACTTCACCGCGCATCACGAGTTTCGTGGGTCTCTGGTAGGCCTACGCGCGACGTTGCCGAATTTCCTTGTTCCGGGCTTGTACTTTAGGAGGCTGTGCCTAACCATAACTTGGAGTGCAACATCTAGAATAATGAAGAAATAGAAAACTCAACCGCAACTCCAATGCTTTCATCGAAATCATTCGTTTTGCGTTTTTAACGAAGAACTCACGTTCCTTGTTGAAGCTTTCTAACTGATCATGTCAGTTCATCTTCGACAAGTCCTTGACCGAAGAATTTCTTTGTTCGATGCCACTTATCGAGAGAGTCTCGACGCATCAACTGAGGGGTCAGCCGAGAGTATATGTATAAGTGCCAAGTTGATGCAGTCACAGCCGTCTAAAGAGATAGCCTGGAACTAAATCTGGCAACGCCGTATGCGAACGTGAAGCGTAGGTATACTCGTCCGATGCGTTAACGCGGTATATCATGTTATTTTGGATTCAAATCATTTGCAAATTCATCAAATGAATTTTTTTGCTTCAAGAAAAAAAAATATAAGACCCTACTTAGTCAAAAAATTGAATATCTTAATTACTCCTTGGCAAAAATTCCACGATTGTGTTTCAATCTTGGTTGGAATTGAAAGGTTATTATCTGAATTATAAGTTAGGAAAAGAATTAGATATTCAATTCATTGTTAAGCAAGAACCACGCGAATGTGTAGGCCCAACTCTTGCCAAAAAAATTAAATGAAATTCTCTACGTCAACAAAACAAGTATCTTCAACATAATTATAAACTCATTATATGTAGAAATGGAAGTGAATGTGGAAATGAATAGATATAAGATGTTAACAACAAATATTGAAATTTTCAACAAAAAATTGATATGCAATCTCAACGGAAACGCATATTTTCATGAAGAGGTTGAGGATTTCATTCTAAGGAAGGTGAGTTTCTATCTCTGGGTAATGCAAACTTTTTCTTATCTCCCAAGTGTTTTCTCCGTTTTCTCGACATTAATCATGTTATTCTTATTATTAACGAGATTGTTTAGGAGTAAATTTGCAAAAACCGAACAAAGTGTATTTAAAATTGATTTCGAATTCGTACCTCAACTGCTGCTCGAAGGAGCAGCATATACTGAAACATAAATTTTGGCGGAGTTTTCCATGTCGCTATTTCGCAAATAATATTAATCTAAAATGGACAAACTTTCGAAATTAATTTCCTATGATTATCGGAACCATTTTCATCGCCATTGAAATTCTAACCTAACCTCCAACCTATGTAGTAAATGATCTCAAGTTAGTAAAGAAAATCAGACGAAACCTTCATTGGACTTCACTAAAAAACAGTTTTTCAGTTCCCATAAATTTCACTTATTTTCAGCCATTTATTCACTGATACACTACGATTTATCAACAAAATTCAAACACACGTACCTACACTATCAACAAAACTCGCCCTACTGAAAATCTATTCTTCACCACGCATCACGACTTTCGTGGGTCTCTGGTAGGCCTACGCGCGACGATGCCGAATTTCTTTGTTCCGGGCTTGTACTTTAGGAGGCTGTGCCTAACCATAACTTGGAGTGCAATATCTAGAATAATGAAGAAATAAAAATCTCAACCGCAACTCCAATGCTTTCATCGAAATCAATCGTTTTGCCTTTTTAACGAAGAACTCACGTTTCTTGTTGAAGCTTTCTAACTGATCATGTCAGTCCATCTTCGAAAAACCCTTGACCGAAGAGTTTCTTTGTTCGATGCCACTTATCGAGAGAGTCTCGACGCATTAACTGAGGGGTCAGCCGAGAGTATATGTATAAGTACCAAGTTGATGCAGTCACAGCCGTCTAAAGAGATAGCCTGGAACTAAATCTGGCAACGCCGTATGCGAACGTGAAGAGTAGGTATACACGTACGATGCGTTAACGCGGGATATCATGTTATTTCGAATTCAAATCATTTGCAAATTCATCGAATGAAAAGAATATGGGACCCTACTTAGTCAAAAAATTGAATATTTTAATAACTCCTTGGCAAAAATTCCACGATTGTGTTTCAATCTTGGTTGGAATTGAAAGGTTATTATCTGAATTATAAGTTAGGAAAAGAATTAGATATTCAATTCATTGTTCAGCAAGAACCACGAGAATGTGTAGGCCCAACTCTTGCCAAAAATATTAAATGAAATTCTCTACGTGAACAAAACTAGTATCTTCAACATAATTATAAACTCATTATATGTAGAAATCGAGGTAAATGTGGAAATGAATAGATATAAGATGTTAACACAACAAATATTGAAATTTTCAACAAAAAATTGATATGCCATCTCAACGGAAATGCATATTTTCATGAAAAGTTTGAGGATTTCATTCTAAGGAAGATGAGTTTCTATCTTTGGGTAATGCAAACTTTTTCCTATCTCTCAAGTATTTTCTTCGTTTGCTCGACATTGATCATATTATTCTTATTATTTACGAGATTGTTTAGAAGTAAATTTGCAAAAACCGAACAAAGTGTATTTAAAATTGATTTCGAATTCGTACCTCAACTGCTGCTCGAAGGAGCAGCATATTCTGAAATATAAATTTTGGCGGAGTTATCCATGTCGCTATTTTGTAAATAATATAAATCTAAAATGGACAAACTTTTGAAATTAATTTCCTATGATTATCGGAACTATTTTCATTGCAATTGAAATTCTAAGCTAACCTCCAACCTATCCAGTACATGATCTCAAGTTAGTAAAGAAAATCAGACGAAACCTTCATTGCACTTCACTACAGTTTTTCAGTTCCCATTAAGTTCACTTATTTCCAGCCATTTATTCACTGAAACACTACGATTTATCAACAAAATTCAAACACACGTACCTACACTATCAACAAAACTCGCCCTTCTGAAAATCTATTCTTCACCAAGCCTCACGAGTTTCGTGGGTCTCTGGTAGGCCTACACGCGACGTTGCCGAATTTCCTTGTTCCGGGCTTGTACTTTAGGAGGCTGTGCCTAACCATAACTTGGAGTGCAACATCTAGACTAATGAAGAAACAGAAATCTCAACCGCAACTCCAATGCTTTCATCGAAATCTTTCGTTTTGTATTTTAAACGAAGAACTCACGTTTCTTATTGAAGCTTTCTAACTGATCATGTCAGTCCATCTTCGACCAGCCCTTGACCGAAGAGTTTCTTTGTTCGATGCCACTTATCGAGAGAGTCTCGACGCATTATCTGAGGGGTCAGCCGAGAGTATTTAAGTGCCAAGTTGATGCAGTCGTATGTAAACAATTCGAAGTCGTAAACAACCCGCCTAGTCAAAGGACCCTCGTGAGCGTAGCAGCTTCTGGGGCTATAAAGGGTTAAGCCCGCCTCGAGAATATAAATAAAACGCGTATTTGGGCGAACCTAACCTCGTACTGAGACGGCAGGGATAATGGTTCGGAGATAAGAGTTTATTCATTCACTGTACTCTCGGGTGCGCGCCCGTACCGGGTAAACCCTATAACTTCCCTAATTTTCTTGTCGAGGGGTTGGGGAAATCCACCCTGTTGAAAACCTTTAAATCGTCCCATAATTTATTTATTTCCGTTAATGCTGGGTTGCCTTAAGGCTATTACCTTTCTAACTCTTCAACTCTTGTCACTGAGTTCGATGATCGAGATTAAAGTCTCATTTCCTCGAGAGACTTTAATTTGATATACAGGGTGGCCATTTGAAAACGAAACAGATGAGATTACAAACGAAATAAATTTTTTCGATAGAAATGCTCGGACAGGTCGATTTCTGTTTCGAGGGGAACAACTTAAGATGTAGGTTACGGACGCATAGCACTTCAACCCTTGCTACTACAACCCTCACCCCCAATTTTTGAATAGGGAAGATGGGGTGAGTGATACCTCATTTGAAAGGCATTTTTATACTGATTTCAGCACAGTAATTGTTTCTTCATTTTATGCATTAGTTCTTGAAATACAGGGTGGTCATTTGAAAACGAAACAGACGAGATTACAGACGAAATAAATTTTTTCGAGAGAAATGCTCGGACAGGTCGATTTCTGTTTCGAGGAGGACAACTTGAGATGTAGGTTACGGACGCATAGCGCTTCAACCCTTGCTACTACAACCCTCACCCCCAATTCTTGAATAGGGAAGATGGGGTGAGTGATACCTCATTTGAAAGGTATTTTTATACTGATTTCAGCACAGAAATTTTTTTTTCATTTTATGCATTAGTTGTCGAAATATTCTTGACTAAACATTTGAAAATGAAGTGGTGTTTTCATGGCACTTGTAGTGTTATTCTTTCTAACAGGAATCTGGACAATGAAAATAATGTAATTCTCTAATAGTATATTCTGAAACAAGTTGCTGAATGAGCTCCTATTCCAACACGAATGCGATAGCAGGAGTGCTGGAATTGTCTTCTGCAACGAGTATTAGACGATATTTTCTCTATTTCAGTTAAGTTTTGTGAAATAATCTCGAAATTCAAATGAAAATCCAGATTAGTGCCTTTTGTATTGTATCTTGTCAGTTGGTGTGACATACGAAATTTGACAGGTCATGGAATTTGAATTGATTTGTTTCGAAACTTGATTCGATCAAGTTGTCGGTACTGACAACCATGAAACGAAAAATATAATTGAAAACGATGCTGTAATGAGTTTCATTACAGCACTACTTTCAGTACTGTAATGAACTCATTACGATACTGAAATAGAGAAACTATATTTATTATATTGCCGACGTTTCGAAACCCTGAATAGTTTCTTTCTCAAGGCTAAAATAGCAAACGATAGATAGTTCTTACAACATATTCATTTTCTCTCATTTAAAATCTTTCAAAAACATAAACAACACGGAAAATGCTATAAACGAAGATATTTGTGACACATGTGGTAACATAAATATGATAGGAAGGTTTACAAGTCAAGAATATATGAAAATTGACGTTTCTTCTTCTTCTTTTTTAAATATATGAATAACAAACTCTCAGAACAGACATCTCAATTTCGTGTCATATATTCTTGACTGGTAAACCTTCCTATCATGTTTATGCTACCACATGTGTCACAGATATCTTCGTCTATAGCATTTTCCGTGTTGTTTATGTTTTTGAAAGATTTTGAATGAGAGAAAATGAATATGTTGTGAGAACTAGGAAAATATCAACTAAACTGCTTATTATGAGGTTCGTTCATTTATCGTTTGCTATTTTAGCCTTGAGAGAGAAACTATTCAGGGTCTCGAAACGTCGGCAATATAATAAATATAGTTTAGAGAATTACATTATTTCCATTGTCCAGATTCCTGTCAGAAAGAATAATTAACTATCGGGAGCATTTCAGGGATTTTCTTGGTTCCTGAGTCAGATAACGGTAGGTATCCCCTTTTATCAAGCTCTCCCATAGAGATAAATATGCTTTCTCTATTTCAGTATCGTGATGAGTTCATTACAATACTGAATGTAGTGCTGTAATGAAACTCATTACAGCATTGTTTATAGAATATTGGGAAGGGGTGCTGTTGTGAAAACTCAATTGGAAAAACTGGAGGTGACACAAAAATGGTTGATAAAGATAATTTTTCAGAAGCCCTTCTTATTTTCGACTGAGCGCTTATTCTCTGAGAGTGGAATTATGGACCTTCGAAAACTGTTTTTCTTAGCTCTGACAATTCACCAGAGGAAAAACTTGATGTTGGCAACCTTCAGTACCAGAAATAGAGGAAATTGGATTACTTTCCCACGAACAACACGGTGGGTCAAAGATCACATACCTATCTTGCTCCCTTTATTTGCAATAAGATTTCCACAACAATAAAAAATTCTGCATCTCTTGGTGAATTCAAGATGCAGATCAAGAACTGGTTGAAGATGATGTCACCGAGAGAGATCGAAGAAATGCTTTCCATAAAGAATTCATTTGTTAATGTTTAGACACGATGATCCTACTACAGTATTTTCTATTTTCTGTTTTTTTTTGCTTGTCGAGTAGATTTGTTTCTTGTTGGAGGTCTTTTTGAGGTCATTGAATCAATAATTTTCTACACAAGGCACCTCCAATGGCTTGTCAATGGATATGCCTTCGGGAAAGGATTTTTTTTCTAATGTTTTTTGACGTAATGAGGGATAAAGGAACTCCTATTGTTTTAGTTGGTATCTGATGTTACATAGATTGTGAAGAAGCTGAATGAGGATCAAATAGACATTATTATTATTATTGTTTTCAGTCATATTTTTCGTTTGTTGATTGTCAGTACTGACCTCCGATCGAATCAAGTTTCGAATCAAATCAATTCAAACTCCGTGATCTGTCAAATTTCCTATGTCACACCAACTGCCAAGATACAGAACAAAAGTCACTAATCTGAATTTTCATTTGAATACCGAGAGGTTTTCACAAAAATTGACTAAACAGAGAAATTACCGTCTAATACTCGTTGCAGAAGGCAATTTCAACACTCATACTCATGCTAACGAAAACTCGCTCCTTCGTCGCTCGTTTTCGAAATTCGTATTCGTGTTGGAATAGGAGCTCATTCTGCAACTTGTTTTAGAATCTACTATTAGAGAATTACATTATTATCATTGTCCAGATTTCTGTTAGAAAGAATAATTAACTATCGGGAGTATTTTAGGGATTTTCTTGGTTTCTGAGTTAGATTACGGTAGGTATCCTCTTTTAGCAAGCTCTCCCAAACAGATTAACATGCTGTAATTCACCTGTTACCTCCCTGCATTTTCCTAGTTAAGATGCAACACGCAACTACAGCTGAAACTGAAAAATCATGCCATGAAGAGGACTAAATTAATGGAATAATTTCACGTCTAGCTGCAGCTTGCGCTCTCCTGTCCGCAACTTCTGACGTTGTCCCTATGTCTCCCCTCTCCCATCCAAATAAAGTGTTTCTATATAAATTGGAAAACTTTCACCCTCAAAGGCTTCGCAGAACGCGTCAGCATTCGTCAATAGGATAAACAAACCTGCCAGTTCTTGCGTCATTCTCGAGTTTGGAAATAATTATCCGGTAGAGGCGTGTGCCGTATTCATCATCGGAATGATGATGAGTGTTAGGCAAACTTGTTTCTCATCTGACTGCCGCCCTTGTGCCGTAATTTGATTTGCATTCGTGAGTAAATAACGCGCATATAAATAACGCAACAATTTCTGTTAATGCAGAACAATGCTAGGCCTCACGTTGCACGGATTGTAACAAAATACTTTGAAAAGGCGACTATTCAACGATTCGCGTGGCCAGCCAGAAGTACGGATTTATATCCAATTGAACATGTATGGGATATGCTAGGTAGACATGTTCGAAATCGGCAGCCCAACACCTTGTCGATTTACGAACAGCCCTTCTTGAAGAACGGGAAAATATTCCCCAGAAGCAATTCGGAAATGCATTGAAAGTATGCCACGTAGTATGGCAGAGGTAATGAGAAAGCGAGGTGGGAAAAAACGCTATTAATTTTTAGATGTTTGATTATGTTTACTAGTCGATAAGCTATTGTAATGTTTGAAATTGTTATAAAAATTGAAAAAATTCAACACTTTCTCTAAAAACGTGTATCTTTTTTTTTAAAGCAGATACTGACGTAAATCAAAAACCATTTTGTTAAGAAAGGGTCACACTTCAACTAAAAACTGAATGATATCAAATTTTCCGCCTCAAATTAACCACAGGGTGTTTAGAAATGAAGGGTATAAAACAAGTTCTTGTTTCACCATGAACTACAGGTATTTTCGCAAAGTAAATTTCAGGTTAATGTAACAAGACCCAATACTATACCTGGTGGAAATTTCAACAAAATCAGAGAACCACGAAAAAAGATGCAGGGTGTTGAATTTGACAAAAATTTTGCCTGTCCGGAATTTATTGACGGGGAGTGTATTATCTAACAAGTGATCCAACTCTCTCCTACAACTATGCTGTTTTTCGCCTGTTGCCTCTTATCAAGATGCACCACGCAAATGCAGGTGAAACTAAAAAATCATGTCATCCAGAGTACTGAATTAATGGAATAATTTCCCTAGCTGCAGCTCTGCCAACTACTGACGTTGTCCCCATGTTCCTCCATTCCTCCCATCCAAATAAAGTGTTTCTATATAAATTGGAAAACTTTCGCCCTCAAAGGCTTCGCATAACGCGTCAGCATTCGTCAATAGGATAAATAAACCTGCCAGATCTTGCGTCATTCTCGGGTTTGGAAATAATTATCCGGTAGAGGCGTGTGCCGTATTTATCATCGGAATGATGATGAGTGTTAGGCAAACTTGTTTCTCATCTGACTGCCGTCCTTGTGCCGTAATTTGATTTGCATTCGTGAATAAATAACGCGAACATTCCACTGCGAACGTTATTTATTACCTCTGCCGGAGTGAGATTACGAGTATGAGATTTGTTTTCCATTTTAGTTCCTAACCGGAAAATTGGGACGTTTCGGAATGCCGCCCCTGATGAAGTTCCCAGCCTTCCATTCCATTTGATTCCCATAGAATTGAGTTGTTTGTTGCGCGGAATTGGGGATATTAACTCGCTTATTGCGAATTTTGTTTGGGTTTCTTCGTGATCCGTTTCAGCGCCGCAAATGAGCTTCGTTCTCTTCTGTACGGCGCGCATCACAAGATTCAGACATCCTTGAACCACAACTGCCTTCGAAAAGCGTCTGACAACGTATATGTATAAAGAAATTCCTCATGGAAACATAGTTATGTGAATGTTAAATTCGAATGGGCTCCGACTCTAGAAGAACCTTGAAAGAATCGGGATCTCATTGCGATTCGATAACTGTTGGACTGTTGGAATGGCAAGTCTCGGCAGGAGGAAGTGATCTATGCTGTCGCGAATGGTGTTCAAAATCGGGGTTGTTCTGATTTTGGAAAATAAAGTTTAGGACTGCATCCAGATAATTGAGTTAGAGATGGTATTGTAAAAACATTTATTGACATCATTCACAATCATAAAATGAATAGGTCACCCGCATGAAGTTAATGAAGTAAAAAATACAATATTAAAGTCATCTACAAACTCAGAGTGATTATTCAACTAAAAACAGAGGTAATCTAGAGAAGTTCGAAGTGAGAGGTCAGATGAAATCAGACTTAGACTTTGAGAGAGTTCCATTAATTCAAAATTAAACACAGAGTTTACAGTGATGATGCAAATGAAATTTATTGCGAGAGCCCCTTTATTTCATCAGAAAAACAAAAGGTTGAATAATGAATTGTTAGAGTAGACTGAGTTGTAATAAGAGTGAGATTAGGCCTTAGAGGAGTACTTGTATTGAAAGCTTGATAGTCTAAGTCTGGTCTTCATTGAGATCATTACAATATGAGAATATCATGGTTGAAAACTCAATAATTATGATCTATAACGTAATTCTGTAAAGAGAAGGTTAATTAATCAATTGAGACAAAATTTACAGTGACAAACTACTTTTAGTAAGCATGGTTAGTGTTCATCAGAAAAATAAGAGTTACAATTGATAATTATGAGAATGACAATATGAGAGTACATTGTATGAGTGCAAAAAATTTGTATGAATGCAAAAATCACCAACCCTTTGATTTGTTTGAAGCTGAAGGCTTGAGGTTCCACTTGCTCAGTGTTTCCGATGAATGAACTTGAGAATTTCTTAGTCATAATGAGGAAATCATACCAATTTAATCATGTGAGCAATATTTGAGGAGACCGCTCAAGGTGAAGCAGGGATTGAGACTGTCAATCAGGTTCAATGTGTGAATTACTTGATCGTTCAAATAGTTCACAGAAGTTCACTTGATTTTATTGAGAGAGAAGATTGATTCCATGATTCACCCTTACGCTTGAAATCGTTCATTCATCTGAAACTCGAGAACAATGATTAGCAAGTGTAATGAGAAGTGCATAATTGAGAAATGAGATGATTACATTGAGATAATGAGGTGCACATGAGAATATAATGAATCAAAATTCATTACCACAAATAATGTTCATTTTTGGAGCAATCAAATATTTCCAATGTGAAAAGTCTAGAGAAATCTGAAAAAACTATGAGAACTGCAAAAATATATCAAAATATATATCCTAGAGGAGTCAATTCCATTAGTTAAATGCAATAGAGATTTTCTGAGAATAAAGTGAGAGAGGATTACCAGTATTTTTATAGATTTTTATGATCTAAAAGGTGGACACATTTTCAAACTTTATAAAAAGTAGGAAAATAACATAAAATATGCATTAATGAGAGATGACTTTGAGAAGTACTCACTTACCTAATTGATTGCTTCCATTAATGAACGAGATGAACAATTAATTTGCGAGGTGACTTTTTGAAAATTCTAATTTCACAAGAGAAGCACAAGAGAGGTCTGATCTTCAGAGAGATTCGATACAGAAAGGGGTTGATTAATTGATACAATTAATAATGAGCATGAGTTGATCTGTCAACTGATTAGCACATAGAATTAGGTTAATTTGACTGCCCATAAAGATGAGAGATCGTCTTGACGTTTCGGTGTGTTCGAACCATAGGCGTAGTTGAGGATGACGTCTGAGGGGCTCAATTTTTAACAAATGGCAATGCACATTTGTCGCATCCGAATAACCGATCCATTGAGGAGAAAATAAACTCTTTCATTGTTGCCTTTGGAAAAACGCCGATACCTTTGCGTTCGGCTATCTCCAAAATACTAGAAAAGTTCGAACCACTGTTCAAAATCGGGGTGGTTCTGATTTGGAAAAATTACTGTTTAGGACTGTATCCAGATGATTGAGTTAGAGATGGTAGTGTAGAAACATTTATTGACATCATTCAGTACAGCAACCTTCAATCGTAATCCAGAACCGAAGATAACTCCTTCAGAAATGGCATTGCACATTAAAAGACGAGCTGAAAAAGTTCCCTTAGAACACTACATGAAAATACAGACAAGGCAAGAGCTAAGCCAAATCGGTGACCACCTACAAGACACCCTATCGGACCCCTTCAGCCCACAGGTGATAAATGAAGTCATAAAAACACCAAAAAGTAGAAAGGCAGCAGGACTGGATGGTGTATTCCCAGAATTCATAAAACATTTAGGGAATCAGGGAAGGACTTGGCAAAAAAAATTTTACACAGATGCACCGAACACCCGGCGAATTTCACGCTAGCAATTCTCAAACCCGGAAAATCTCCAGAAGATGCTTCCAGCTACCGCCCAACTGCACTCTTGAGTGTCATCTTCGAAATACTTGTACGCCTAATTCTGAATAGGATCCGAGATTTAATAGATGAAGAAACTCCTACATACTCACCAGGCTGGTTTCAGAAATGGACGAAACTGCTGTGAACAAGTACTGGCTTTAACATCCTACATAGAGGCTGGATTCCAGAAGAAGATGAAAACATCGGTAGTTTTCGTTGACCTGACTACAGCGTATGACACTGTGTGGCTGGAAGGATTACTACTTAAACTAAAGAGAAACGTGCAAAGTAAGAAATTGACAACACTCATCAAAAACATACTCACTAATCGAAGCTTTAAAGTAAGTATTGGATATAGAACAAGCCAGTCATTCATCATCAAAAATGGACTTCCACAAGGATCCGTAATAGCTCCAATACTCTTCAACTTGTACACCAGCGACCTACCTGATACAATCAGTAAGAAGTTTTGCTATGCGGATGATCTGGCATTAGCCACTCAATCCAAAACATTGGAAGAAGGGGAAGCTGACCCTACCAGAGACTTGGAAACACTGAACCAATATTACAAAAAGTGGAGACTTTGCCCGAACCCATCTAAGACAGAGGCATGTGCGTCCCATCTAAATAATCGATTAACTAACCAACAGCTTAACATTCGCTTTTTCTAAAAAAGTGTTAAACACAATTTCTTCCCTAAATACCTCGGCGTTACTCTGGACCGCTCACTAACGTATAGAAAACATCTGGAAAATACGACCCAGAAAGTGAAGACTCGTAATAATATTATTAGGAAACTGGCTGGCACCTCATGGGGAGCCGACACTTCGACCTTACGTACTGCTGCTCTGACTGTGGTATATCCCGTGGCTGAATATTGTGCCCCGGTATGGCAGCGGAGTGCCCATACCCGGAAAATACATGTTCACCTAAACGACTGTATGAGAATCGTCACGGGTACCCTGAAATCTACACCCATTCCCTGGCTACATACTATCACTAACATTGCTCCTCCAGAACTAAGGCGAGAGGATGTCACTGTGAGGGAATGGGTTAAACTTCAACATCCAAACCACCCGCATGACCTCCCAATTCACGAGACCTTAAACAATCCTCCACCAAACCGCCTCAAATCCCGGAACCCCTTATGGACTGAGGTGGATCATAACCCGCAGATCAAACAAGACTGGTGCCATAAGTGGAACATGGCACCAATACACAAACATGACATAGTTGACCCTACACTTGCTCAACCAGGATTTGATCTGAAGAGAAACATCTGGAGTAGACTGAATAGAGTTAGGACAGGCCATGCAAAATGTAATGCTATGATGTTCAAGTGGGGACTTTGCCAATCTCCAGCCTGCGACTGCGGAGCTGATCAACAAACTGTAGAGCATATTGTCCGGGAATGCCCTTTGAGGAAGTACCTGGGACCATTCAGAGACATTATTGATGCGACACCTTCTGCACTGGACTGGCTACGTTCTCTGGATGTGGAGCTTTAATTTGATGTTTTGATCACATCTTTACCTACCTTTTTACTTATCAGTGTCTTTATTTTTTTTATTTTTATGTTAGATATACTTTGTTTTATATTCATGGTGACTATCATTTATACTTGTTCAGTGCTGTTGCTTTTCCAAACGATAAATAAATAAATGACTAAATTTCATTTTCAATTCAGTTTTAGTGAAATAGAACCTGAATACTAATCCCCACAAAAAATTATTTGTATCATCCATTGAGGCAAATAAATTCCTCGCGTCAGAGGTTAATAAAATTGTCGTATGCATTTACAACAGCTATGTCAGCTATGAAATAACACATACCTCGTTTGGACGCTTCGCGTACCATACGTAGAATAATCGATTTAAAAATTATTGTCATCACAGGAAGCCATGAAATTCCAGTCTAGGTTTTGGTTAGAGAAAAAAAAATGAAAATTTCTCTGTGTTGAAATATACAGGATATTCCATAACTAGTAAATCTAAAGACACACCGCGATCTATCAATTCAGATTCTACATATAAGTGACTTTTGTAGTATATTTTAGCTTGACAAATTCGACAGATTACGAAATTTGAATTGGTTTGATTTGACTTGATTCGAAAATAATATTATCGGAGGTCAGTATTGACAACGAGAATTATCACTCGGAACCATGCTGACATGAGTTCATTACATCAGTACTTCTAGTACTCTGACGAACCCAGACAAAAAATTCAATATGAATCAAGAAAGTTTATTTCATCAAGTCACTAACTTGCAAAACTGACAGTTAAGTTGTAAAATTTTTACAAGGTGGTAGTATTATTTACATTAGGAAATTTTTTTTATCGTCATATATGTTGAAAATGATGATACAATTGTTATTTCCAGTAACACAGATTCTTGATGATGAAAGAGTTTATACTGATGATGATGAACTATATATTGACTCAGAAACTGCTGAACTTGAGGACTGCAGAAAAATTGTACTCCAATAATTTGTTAGACATTTCGATTTTTTTATTGACCGAATCATCGACATAACTCATCGCAATTTCCGTGCTTTTCCACCCTCCTGCACGCTTAAGTGCTGAAATATCTCCACCCGAATCCGCAACCAAAGTGGCTCCAGTTTTGCGAAACGAGTGGCCGGTGTATAACTCTGGGTCTTTTAAACCTAAATATATCGCTATTTGCTTTGGGACATCACCAATAGTGTGCTGACCAGTATTGAGGGAAATGCACTTCCCATGTGTGTGTGTCAGAAAAAAATTTTAGGCTTTCTGTTCCAGGAGGCCGAAGATTTACATCTTTTCTGTATAACATGCAGGGCTTGAAGCTGCAGCCATCATCGGTTATGGTGAATCTTCTTGTTGTTGAATTTCTTGTTTATCGCAATGACACAATAACGTATTTATCTTTATCTTCCACATCATTCATGTTTATGGAGAGAATTTCGTCACATCCACAACATCCAAAAATCCCAAATATTGTTAAAATTTTCGCCAGCAACCACTGGTCATCAGGAGCATGTAGAAGGAATTGTTCAGCCTTTTCTTTACTTAATACCTTGCCCTTTTTTGGCGTTAAACGCTCATTTTTCCGCTTCAGAAACGCTATAACCTTTTGCAATCTGCAAATGACAACTAAACGTTATATTTTTCAGTACATTTTTCAAGGAAAACAAATCTGCCAACAGGGCTGCTTACCTTGCTAGTACCTAATGTTATATACTATAAATTCATTAAATTATTAAAAGTAATGCTTCAATGCGTTCATTCCAGCAGTTATTTTCGTGGTTGTCAAATCTGATTTCCGATACTATTCATCAAATGTATTAGTTTTCAAAATATATTCCCCTAAAATTCTATTCGAATGTTGCTAGAGCAAAATCCTAGAGAAAGTGAATATTTTTTCCTTTGGCGTCCTTCATCTTGAATATACAGGGTGTACCAAGTTCGTCGGCCTATTAGGCGTTTCTGGAGAACTAGACTTATTTGAAATCTGAAAATTGGGATTATGATATTGTTTGACATTATCTACCAAGCTAAAATATTTTTGGAGCCTGACCACTTTCAGTTATACAGGAAGCGAAAAAAAAATTTCAAAATTTTTTTTCTGTTTTTTTCTTTTTGAATTTGACAGAGTATGCAACTCTGAATACATTCGTACTCAAATTGTTGCATTCGTCGAAATACTTTCAAAAATATCGAGAAAAACCTGAAGAAAAAGAGAGAAAAGAGTAGTCGGTATTATGTTTGTTATTCCTAATGTAGATACCTTAAGCACAAACCGTTTTCACATTTCGACGAATGCAACGATTTGAGTACGAATGTATTCAGATTTGCATACTCTGTCAAATTAAAAAAAAAAAACAGAAAAAAAAAATTTTGAAAATTTTTTTTTCGCTCCCTGTATAACTGAAAGTGGTCAGGCTCCAAGAATATTTTAGCTTGGTAGATAATGTCAAACAATATCATAATCCCAATTTTCAGATTTCAAATTAGTCTAGTTCTCCAGAAACCCCTAATAGGCCGTCGAACTTGGTACACCCTGTAGATGGCGTTAGGAAATTTTGTGCCGAACAACGAACAAACCGCAATTATTTTTCAGTTTTCTATATATCCTAGAGACAAACGAAGCGCAGCACTGGGACACTACTGACCTATTCTCAAATTGTTTCGTCGCATATTTAAACCCTCATACCTTGAGTTTGGAATAAAGCAGATTAACAAAATTGTTAGGGTATGATGCAAACGTATCAAACGTGCAAAGTTTCAAGTATATTGCTACTACACAATAGATTTCATAGATATCTAAGAACCCTTATTTCGTCACTGGCTCACTGATGATCATGAAAACCCATATGAAGTTGAAATTTGGTACGTGAGCTTGTATTAGTACACGAACAATAAAAAAATCCCTAATCATAAAACTTTCACTTCCCAACCTTATTGATGACTGCTTGTTATGAATGTTGAGAAAATATTCAAGAATTCTCGTTTGAGAATCACCCCCACATTCTGAATAAGGGGATTAAACAAAACGCTCAGTGTATTTACACCAAATACATTTTCTGTGTAATAACCTCAACCACAGTTTCCATTATGCAATTTCCCGTTGTGATTTTTCTATAAGAAAAGATTCTTCGAACAATGGTTGTGATGGCAGCTCACAAAGACATCATCATCGTTGCTGGAACTTTCTCTACTTCCTACATTGTTGATTTTGAATATGGATTGTGAATAAATTTACCTTGAAATAAATCTCGCAATAATTATTTTTTATCGAGTGAATAATGAAGAAAAAAACAAAATAAAAAGATTTTGTCATAAGCAACGTACAAAATGAACTGAATTCCAATCGACATTTTCATGTAAAATATTGACAAGACAAGGCAGTATTTCCCACATTGTCAAAAAGCAATAGGAATGCATTCAGTGCCAAGCTGCAACATCTATTATTTATTATATTGTTAACTTAACATCTATTTACCCACAGAGTGGATACTGTATTGGACATTAGTCTGTTTGTATCCCTATACTTCTAAATAAATAAATCTGCTCTCTCTCTTATTTCAAAGTCAAAATAAGTGACTCGGCCGATTTGAAACTATGAGAACTATTGTATAACAGGAAAGATATAAACAGCGAATTGATTTTTCACCTTGCGCTCTTGGCAATATTTCACATGAAACCTTTTTTTGAAACACCCTGAATCACAGATATTTTCCTTTCTCAGCATAATTAAGAGTTGAAAAAATTCCAATATGTGTATTTTCATTGACAAAAACGATATCTACCAAGGTATCTTCAGCTCATTAAACAGGGAAAATAAATGATTTTTTTCATATTCTGATGCCTGTTATTTTTACGGGGAGAGGTTTTTCAAAATTTATGGTTTTAACAGATACCCACTACAATTCTTCAAAAAGAATCACCCCTTCCAGGCTGTTATTCATATACATATTCTACTCACTCGTTTCATTTTTTACAAAAAATTTTCAAACCAGAATGAATAGGAAAAGCATAATTCATCATTATCAAAGGGTCGAAGAGATCCTGAAAACCAAACGAAAATTATGCTGGAAATCTCGAACCAGTATGAATATATGGTTATCGCTGAAAACCCAATTAACCACATTTGTCCATAATGAATGTTTTACGCGTCTGATCTCTCCAAACGTGCTTCCTTTATCTACTAACTCTGCTTATTGATACGATCTATCTGAATTTGTGTGGAACCTTTTCCCCTAGAGAAATATCCGCGGGCCAGAAAACATTGAAAATTTATGTACTGTTGCTTTATCTATGAATGAATAACTTTACATAGATAACCTGAATAATTGGGAAGTTCATGCTTCTATGGACAAAGTAAATAGTGAATTGAGATAATTGTGTATTCAGGTCTTGTATGAATCAGTTGAAATATCACATAATAACAAATGCGTATATTGAAGAGCTTTGTGCTCGATGTTTGATATGAAAATAAAGTTGTTCTGAGCGTAATCAGTGAAACAAAACGTTAATTCCGCAATGCTTGTTATTCGGGGATGAATAATAAGGTAATTAATTCGGGTGCATAACAAAATAGTTGGGTTGATTTGTGCGAAATAATCCAATTCCCCAAATGCTTCTATTGAACGAACGAGGAATTAATTATTTTCGTCTCAGCAATTTCAGTCATGTGATTCGATGATAATTTCTTTGGGTCCACCACAAGAACAAAATATATAAATATAACTTGAAAAAGTTTCCGATACTTTTCTGAATCGAAGGAGTGGTAGAAAAAATTGGCAGAAACTCTGATTCATTGACCCTCATCTTTCATACTATTTTAATCCTTTGGAAGGCACAGTTTGGTCATATTTTGAAGAACAAGTTTATATTTCATATAATTCACCTCCAGAGTTGAAAGAATTCAACGTCACTTCAATGAAGTTATATGTGACTCCCAACCGTTTTCAACATTGATGGATGCTCTAGAAAAAAGGACAGACTTATGTATTCTTGAAAACAGGGGACATTTTGAACCCATACTCTCGATAAATTACATTTAATGTTATTGGTTCTTCAACTTTCGACTTGTTATTTCTTGTTCAATCACAACATTTTACAATTATCAATACTCCATAATAGCATAAAACACACCGAAAATCGTCTGATGTAGAATTGAAATGTTTGAGTCTATTTTAATATTCCTTGTGATTTGTTGTTCTATTGATACATTCTTGATGAACTTATAACAGCATAATCATTTATAATTTTCAAATCCGATCATTTCAAAACGGTGCACAGTACCGAGTTTTATAAGGAGTACCTTTTAAGTGTAAAATCAAAAAGTTTGAGCAGCTCGAAATTGAGCTTAAAAATCTAATATCAGAACAGTTATGTTCAATACAACCTAGTACGAAGCGTGCAACTAGCGCCATCTATGAGAGTATCTTTATATATAAAACTAAGACGGCTATATTGTTGGTTACACCTTTTATAACTCAAGATTGAATGAACTGTTTGTTATGAATGATTTTCTGTTGGACTTTTCTACGGTAGGGTGAACATAAAATACATTCAATCTCTGAGAATTTTGATGAAATGGAAAAAAAATAGAAAATTATTTTCTTTCTTGCGAACAACTCCAGTAGATGTCGCTACGGTTAACAGCATTAGAACTTTTTCTTCTGATTTCAAATGTATATACCTTATTGAGATTACCTCTGGCGGTTTCTTAAAGATATAAAAATATTCTTTTTAATCTAAGACAGTTTTGGAATGCCACACAATTTACTTCTTGACAGAGTCGATATCTTTTTTCAATGTTTTCGAGGATTTTCCTCAACATTTATAGAATATATCGAGGTTTTCAATTTCTTCTTTTATTCTGAATTGAATTTCTTCAATACTATGCGGACGAGTATTTTATATTTCAAATATCCCCATAAAAAGTTTCCAATGATGTTGAGGACTATCAGGAGGCCATAGAAAGGAACTTCCATATAAATAAATCACAGCATTCTCGAGTGGCGTTCTACAGCTGCCTCGGATTCAAACAAGAAACCTATAATTTTCAGAAACTGCCGAAAAAAACTTCAAAAAAGTATATCTTTATATATTTAAAATCATAAGAAGGAACTCTACCGATTAGGAAAATGAAATACAGGGTGTGTCATTCGAAAAACAACAATGCACATAGAATTTCTTGGTAAACGATGCCTAAATTCAATCTTCGTACTGAATTCTGGATGCCCATGAAAAATACTGCAAACTTTTGTGTACGATCACTATTAACTGAGATGGCTATTGAGTAATACATAAACAATCACCCTGTACATACCCATTCCACTGCAATTAAATTATTTGTATATTTTGTACTTTCGTATTTTTTTTTGTATCTCACCTCATATATTTCCTAAAAAAAAACTTTATTCATCTCTAAGGGGAAATAAAGTTTGCGGTGTCAGCTAGCTCATCTAATTACCAATTGCCACGATTAGTCCCACCACCAGATCCCTTACGATCTTTGTTTCTGAATAGTGAATAATACTAAACACTTCTTGGCCAACATTAAAAAATTTAGCATCTGTTCCCAGATGACAACATTTGGCGCAACACATATTGCAACACAATTTTATGGTATCATACCATAAAAGCTTATTATAATATTAATATTGAAGTTGCTTTCTCTGAGGCAGTACGAAGTCTACCGGGTCAGCTAGTAAGACAAATTTGTTGGATGAATCAACTTGAATTTCATTTTCGTATTATAACAATGACGCAAGTTATTCTGGCAGAATCATGAAAAACTTGTAAATTTGTATTTCAATACCGTCTTTAATCTCGAATACGGTTGGCGTTACGAAATTCTTTCACCAAACAAACCCTTATAATTTTTCAGATTCCAATATATCCTAGAGGCGAGCTCACCTTTTTTTTATTCTTTCCTTTGCCACAGCCAAAATATTACATACTGAAACAAAGAAAGTACCTGAATGACGTTAGTGCAACGTGATACACCATACATCTACTGAAAATATGAAACTTCAGAGGATTTTGAAGGAAATTCACCTGATCTATACATAATTACTTGCTATACAACGTATAGTGTGTAATGGTAGAAAAACTGGCTATTTCTATCCCTTGCTTTAATCACAGCTCGGCAACGATGTTTCATACTCAGAATGAGTGATCTTGAAATGTTCTGATCTAATCCCAGATTTCTCCGAGTTGGATTCCTTAGTCATAAAGAGTAGCTGGATAATTTCCTGAACTTCTCAGCCTTTTATTGAGGTTGTCCCAAAGCTGCTCGATCGGATTGAGATCTGGACTTCTTTCAGGCAATTCCATTCGAGAGACTTCAACCTCTTCAATGTACTCCTGAACGATGCGCGAACGATGAGATCTGGCATTATCGTCCATAAAAATGAAATTTTCACCAATGTATGGGGAAAATGGCACTACATGCTCTACAAGAATGTTCCTCATATACTTATCAGCATCTATAGTTCCATTATCAATGACCACTAGGTCTGTGCGAGCAGTTAAAGATATTCCACCTCATACAATAATCGATCATCCCCCGAACCAGTCGTATTCAGGAAATTGCACTGAGCATATATTTCATGTGGACGTCTGTATAGCAGGGAACGTCAATCACAATGGTATAGGCAGAATCTAGAATCATCTGTGAAGAAAACTCCTTCCCAATCGGCCTCTTCCCAATGGATATGCTCTCTAGCAAAATCCAAACGCGCCCTTCGATGGGCTGAGGTAAGAGCTGGGCCTCTTGCCGCGACACGAGGCCTTAAATCATACTCTCTGTGGCGATTTCTTATTTTCTGAGTGCTAATTTGAACCCCATAAGTTTGCTCAAGCTGATTCTGAAGGAGGTGGGCGGTTGCAAACCGTTGTCTCAACGAAGACACTCTCAAGTAACGTTCTTGAATGGCAGTTATTAACCGTGGTCCACCCTGTCCTGGTGTTCGGACATTCATACCTGTCTCCTGTATCGCTGCAACATTCTGGACACACTTGTATGGGAAACTCCAAACCTTTCTGCAGTTTTAGTGTATGGCCACCCTCCTTCTAGCAAAACTACCGCTTGGGCATATTCCTGTTGGGTCAAATTGCATGTTTCGCATTGCATAGTGTGTAGAAAATCAAACGAAAGAAAAACTATTGATCACTAGAATTGGTCAAAAACAACTGATTTTTGAATGGAGTCAATACATTCCAAATCTGATGATGTCATCTTTTTTTATTCCTGCTGGGAAAAAACATCTGTATTGAAGAAAAACTTCGAGAGTGGATAATATATGCATGCATTATTCTGATAAAAATAATTATCATTGAGAACACCTTCAGTTGTAGAATAAATTTGAGATTTCCATATTGTGCGTTAATTTTTTTGCGCAGTGTATTTAAAAGATATTCTGTTGTCCCCCCAACTTTCCCAAACTTACAATTAGGTCTCCCGAGCAATTCCATCTGAAAATTATGTTGTTGCATCGTCCATGGCCTACTACGATTAAGAACAGAACGTATTCTGCTGGAAAGGTCAAAACAATCTACTCTGATGGAGGGATCAGTAATATGATCTTTGTAGAAAAAATGGCAAGCATTCCATTCAGATT
Organism: Hippodamia convergens; assembly: GCA_038502775.1. NCBI lineage: Eukaryota > Metazoa > Arthropoda > Insecta > Coleoptera > Coccinellidae > Hippodamia > Hippodamia convergens. The sequence continues at coordinate 7,855,148 of CM076614.1, read as the reverse complement.
GCCAAATTTCCTTGTCGCTCCTATTCATATTGATTAGAAAATTTGACCAAAAGGATTGTTTACGAGACTTCAATCTGGTGATTTCATTTTTTGGAGTAGAGGTGAGTATTGGAAATGATTTTCGAAAGGAATTGAATTTGTTCCAAATATTTCAAGTTATTGTCTCTCTTCGAATATTGGAAGGTACAACAATTGAGAAGGATGAACATCAATGAGTAGGTGAAGATCCAATAGTATCAGTGATAATTCCCATAGAAAAATTCCGGTTGGCATAAGGTTTTTTTTACATGAATACTGTTCGACCTAACAGAGCAACAATATTCAGTAGCAGAAAAGAGCAAAGCTAGCACTGTCGTACGAAGTGTTTTTGCATGAGCGTCTCATGAATTGCCAGATATTTTCTTCAGGAGTTTTAAATTTCAAACGTAGATCATCTAAATGGGCATTGAAAGGTGAAGGAGAATCAACTTCAGACCGAGATATCTAAGAATAACTTATAATGATGATTGTTCAAAAACATGAAACCTCAGTTTACACGAATAAATAAAGACTTTCTCATATTTTGCTGTTGCTACCCTTGAAACTTGACATTAAACTGTACATCTTCGCAGAAGAGGGACTTGTTGTTCCGACATGAACATATATATTATATTCGAACAAATGAGGATTGTGCTGGCCTAATTCAATTAGCAGCTCCGTATTCAGAAACTCCGGCCATAAAGCGAGTTAGGCATGGGCCAAAAAACGCCTCTGGGAAAAGACACTAATTCCAAACGACCTCGATGGTCACCTCTAACAGCTTCATCATTTTTATGTCACTCTAGGCTGGGAAAGACATACCTTCGAAATAAAAACGTAATGGATAATGGCAGGAACGAACAATGATGACAAATAATACACTGAAATAATAAAAAAATTATTTCATAATGACAATAGAGGACATTTATTTCACAACAAAGCAAAAACTTCAAAAAAGAAACCAACATAACAGGAAAATGACAAAAGTTGCAACAAACTCTTGCCAAAGTTATGAATACATAGAATGCATACCATCGATTATGGGTATACATTGGAAAAATACGAAAAATTCTCAATAGTATGTATTGTAATGATGCAATTAACACGTAGTAAATATGTATTTATACATACCTAGCAACATACACGCAATATGCGTTTGTCATGTTATGAGTGGTTTCAGTATGAAGATAACCTTTTTATCCATTTTATCTTGTTCTCTTTCATAATTTTCGTTATGCATTTTCCACACTGTTTGGATTCTATAAAATATGATTTTTTTTGAGAATCCTCCTCGTATATACAGGGTGAGTCAGGGAAACTTATTGATTTGAATAGGGCGCCAGTTAGCGAGGCGACGTCAAAAATAGGTGGGGAGGGTTTTTTATTCGAAAGATGGGTTTTTGAATTTTTCTTTAGTTAAGACAGAGAATGAGAATTTGTGGAATAGCTTAACAGTAGACAAGGATTAAATATATTTCCTGCGTGATTGTGGCGCCCTCACTGGAAGTAGATAGTTACTGAAGATGTTGATTTCACTATTTGAGTGAAATATTTCAGTTAAGTTTTGCGTCCGAATACATAAATTATGAATGCATTAATAATACTCAACCAATTCTGAATTACTTTCTATTGCACATAATTATTTGAGAACACAAATTAAATGAAATAACTCAATCATATTGTATATACTATACAAATACATTTTTATGTGAGATGTTATAAAACAATATGGGGTGAAAATATAGCTGTGCCTATTTCAGGGCCCTCTATGAGAGGCAGACATGAAAACAAGTTCATTGGATGTATCAGCTTTCAGAACATATTTGTATAACATTTCATTACAATGTGTATAATGAACCCCAATTATTTTTCAGTTTTCTATCTATCTATCCTAGAGACGGAAATCACCTTTTTTTCAAACACCCTGTATGGAAGAAAAGTATCCGAACATAAATCTCAATATATAGAAAAAAATCGGTTATGTTGCTTACACATTTATAACTCAAGATTGGATGACCTGTTTGTTTTGAAAGATTTTTTGTTGGATTCTTTTACGGTGGGGTTAACATAAAATACATTAAAACACTGAAAAATTTGATGAAATGGAAAAAAATAGGAAACAATTTCCTTTCTTGCGAATAACGCCATTAGGTGTCGCTATGGTTGTTAGGGTTTTCGTGAAAGTGTTATATTTCGTATTAAATCGGTGAACTACATTTTCTAATAATATTAACGCATGTGTCCATGTGTTATTACACCCATTTTTCTTCGGAATACTACGGAAAATTTTATGACGAATTGTTTTGAACAAACCCCCATTCTACTCGCCATTAGTAAACAATTACTGTGTATTTTGAGTTGCCTCAAAGTCTTAGCCTTGGAATTCTGAGGTCTTTACAGAGATTTCAATGGACAATCTGCCCTATTTATTTTCGCACCCGGGAAAAAACTGGAAATGTTGTTCATCACAAGGTACTACAATGAAAAAATTTTAAAATATGAAAAAGTTACCTCATAAATAAAGAGAATTCTTTTGATGTATGAAAAACAATGTACAGAGTGGGCAAAATTGGTGATATCTGAACTACAACTTTTTAAACGTGAGAGAAAAAGAAGAATGAATGACACGTTACGGTTGTATTTTTATAGAAACTGATAATGCCATCGATTGCATGAAAACATTAAACAGGCACTTTTTTCATAGCAATCCCGTATCTTACTTTGTTTTTTTTTTCAAAGAGGTTTCCTTGCTGACCTATAACAAGATGTTTTGATTTTCTTATGAAAATGATAGAAATCAAACCACGGAGAATCTAATCAGCTTCTCAATGACATAATAATTAAGACACCATGAGTAGAGACATATTATTCTGTGATTCAGCATACATAATACTCAATAAGTCGAATTATAAATATAAACTATATTTTTCATGATAACTGAATGAATCTGAGGACGATGTATGATATTTCTGAAAATGAGAAAAATGGCGATATTTTCTTAGCTATTTCATACTTTCATTTCCATGAGAAAAATCACAAACTCATGTTCAAGGTCCAAGAAACCTCTTGGGAAAGAACAAAGTACGCTTCTGGATTGATATGATTATATGATGAACGTGGCTGTATAATATTTTCATTTCAACATTCTAGCAAAAACAGAAACGCAAATAATAGCCAAAGCTGAAATCGCCCAAATTTCAATTTTGGCCTATAACTCGAAAATAAAAGAACATAGAGGAATGCAGTTGACGTGTCATTTATTTTACCCTATCACTCACGGTTAGAAAGTTGTAGTTCAGGTATCACCAATTTGGCCCACTCTGTACGTAAATTCTTGTATATTTTTTTGTATGTTTTTTGTATTTCACCTAATATATTTCTTTCTTAAAAAACCAATGGTTAGTACAACTTTATTAATCAAACAAAGTTCGCCGGGTCAGCTAGTTCCTTTATATTGTTGAATTTGCATTGAGAGTCTTCATTCTTTTGACTTATTCGAATTGAAGCGAGTTTTAATGGAGGTGGGGCAAAGACGGGAAAAAAATTTAATCGAGCACTTGACCTTGTTTAGTTAATGAACTGACATGTGCTCTGAACGAATCACAAACAACGGAGAATTGAATCAAGTATTTAATGGCAGAATAATAATGCAACTATGTGTAGAGACATATTATTTTGTGATAAGGTCTACTTAATGCTCAATAGTTACAATTTGAAATACAAACTACTTTTTCCATGATATCTGAAAGAACCTGAGGGCGATGTATGATGTATGATATATTTATGAAATGGGAAAGAATTGAAATTCTTTGTAAGTCACCTCAAACTATTGTTTTCATAACAAGAAATGTTATAGCTGCAATGAAACTTATTGTAAAAAACAGGATACGCTACTGGATTTCTATGAAAAAATGCATGTTTAATGTTTTCATTTCAACATCCTAGCACGAACAGAAACGGAGATAATAGCCGAAGTTGAAATCGCCCAAATGTCAATTTTGGCCTATAACTCGAAAACAAAAGAAGATAGAGGAATGCAGTCGATGGCATTATCAGTTTCTCTAAAAAATACCACCGTGACGTGTCATTTATTTTACCCTATCTCTCACGGTTAGAAAGTTGTAGTTCAGGTATCACCAATTTTGCCCACCCTATACGTAAATTTTTGTATATTTTGTTTTCTTGTATGTTTTTAGTATTTCACCTTATATATTTCTTTCTAAAAAAACCAATGGTTAGTACAACTTTATTAATCAAACAAAGTTCGCCAGGTCAACTAGTTCTTTTATATTGTTGAATTTGCATTGAGAGTCTCCATTCTCCTGACCTATTCGAATTGAAGCGAGTTAAAATCGAGGTGGGGCAAAGACGAGAAAAAAATTTAATTGAGCACTTGACCTCGTTTAGTTAATGAACTGACTACTTTTGATTGTTGAATTTGAAATATGCCCAATCGAGTTGAAGTATATTCGAATTGCCGTCCTCTAGATTGCCAGAGACAATCGATAAAACAAGAGCGTCGCTAGAAATTTTTTTGGGGGGGGGTAAAAAAAATTCAGGATATAGTATTTTGTCATGATATGTTCCTATGTGACGATTGTATGACTTATTTTCCGAACTAAATTTTTTCCTGGGGGGGGGGTAATTACCCCCATTACCCCCCCCCGTAGCGACGCCAGTGCGATAAAAATGAATGTTCTAGATCATTCTTCAATAAAAAGTAAAAACATTGAAAATATCCAAACTCTCCTGCAATAATGATAGATTTCCATCATTCTTGTTTACTTTTTCACCTCCATAAATCGTGACTAATGAAGAGAATGCAATGCTTTCCATAATGAGTCCCAAAGTAATAGTAAATATTCGACAGTATTAAATTGGAGTCAGTATCGCATCATCAAGAAGACAAAAATGACGAGAGTCAACATCACCAGTTCGCTCAAAATCAAAGAATTCGCTTACTGCTTCAACTTACTCCTGGAAATTCTGATCCAGAATTCCACGAAGAATATATGTTCTTTAGATCATGAAAGTAACATTAAACAACCAATATGGAACTTCGATATCAAGAATTTTCCTGCACGTTTATACCTTGATCGATTCATAGACATGGTTGTTCTCAAGCTGAACCAGGAGAGTCTCACTTTTCTTTCAGAGAATTTTCCGAACAAGAACTTCAACTCAGAAATGACTTTCATATTCATAGTCGATGATGATGAAATATTTCAAAATCATCTCTACATCAGTTCTCATTTCAACAGCTTGTACATTGTTCCTCAAGTAATAATGGAGAAGATGAACACCAATGAGAGTGAGATGCAAGTACTTACTTGTCCCAAAGACAATAATTCATATTGGGGCCTTCTTCCTGAATCTTCTGGTATACAATCGAAGAAAATGGTATCGCTATGTTCTCCTTACAATTGGCCACCAAATTACATGTGCTGGAATTGTTCAGGAAAAAAAGGATTATACCCCGACATCTTCGATTTGTTCCTGGAAAAGTATGATCTCACTCCCATATACAGGCTATGCCAAAATCCACACGATTGTCATTCGAAAAACTCATCGTACATTCGCAGTTGAGAATGTGATATTCTCGTGAAGACTTACCTAAATACAGACGATGATTCTTTAGCTCACATGGTCCCCATTTTCGACGACTATGACTATTTGATCGTTCCAAGATCTGGAGTGATCCCTGTTTGGAAATATCTACTAATTGCTCTTCCAGAGAAAGTCATGATTGGATTTATAATGATCATTTTTCTAATTCCTGCTGTTCTTACCTCTTGCGAATTGGTTCTTCTTTCATTTATTTCAGGAGAGCGGTTGAAGATGAAGTTTTTCTTGAGTATGTTCTGGATGGCATTTAAATTTCTGTTTGAGCAATCCCAAAACTTAAGTCGGATGAAATGTTCCTACAGAATACTTTTATGCTCGATGTTATTCTCAATCACTAATGTAAACATCATTTACAAAACAAGATTCACGTATCTTTTGTTGGGTGAAAATTTTTACGACCACGATATAACCTCTATTTATGAGGCGTACCAAAAAGGTTTCTACATAACTTATTCCATACACTTGAGGCCGTTTCTACAAGAAAGATTCCAAGACATTCATGAGTACTTCGAGTCGCATTACAAAATAGCAAGAGATAACCCTACTTGGATCAAGTATGTAGCTCACAACCGAAATACTGTTGCTGTTAAGCCTGGGGCATTAGTAAAGCACCTGAAAAAACTATATCTAGACGAAAATGGACGTAGTTTGATAGAAACTCTTCCAGAGCCTGTGAAGAAATCATCAACTAGTTTCAATTTTCTCAAGGGTCAACCATTGTTCACCGAATTCTCCGCATTCATCAATTTATTGAGAGATCATGGCTTTTTGAGTTATATACGTAAGAAGTATCATCTGTCTTACGTAGCCAGAACAACAAAAGTTCCCCATAAATTGGGGATCAATGGCATTGAAGGTGCTTTATATGTCTTGACTGTTGGTATTCTGATAGCATTTATTTCTTTTCTACTAGAGATTACACGTAGATGAAGAGAATTATTACAAATGAATGAGAAAACAACGCCATCATATCGCCATTGAAGGGTTTATTGCACAATTGGAGCTTTGACAGAAATGCAGCAAAATTGATGTGAATGAAAATGAAGCTTTTCACTAAGTACTACTATTCTTGACATTATTTTCAAGCATGAATGTAACCATCATCTACAAAACAAGATTTACTTATCTTCTGTTCATGGTAATTCTTACACGATACCACTTCTCTCTACGACGCTTACCAAAACAGTTTTTGTGTCACTCATTCCATGCACTTGAGACAATTTCTACAAGAAAAATTATCAGATATTCAGGAAGGAGTACTTCGAATCGCATGTCAAAAAAGCAGAAGAATCAAGCACTCGGATCAAGTATGTAGCTGGCAACAGAAATAGTGCTGCTATTAACAACTCTTGGACTCCCTTTTGTTGACGTTTTCTCGTTTTAGTGAATGAACAAGTCACGTCTTCATGTAGATTTCGTTGATGTACTTGAAGATTTTTTTTTGTCTAAAGAAAACGTTTGATATCTCTAAGAATCAACGGTAGGATTATATCTTTCAAATTGTAGTCTGAACACTACCTAACTGTATACCACAAAAAATTCACTGTTGGTTCCAACATTTGCTTTTTGAAATTCCCAAAACTCTACGAGATAGGTAAACAATCTCAAATGCCAAAATAAGCTTTCAGTTGCATTATTTGGAACATCGATTTCGCCCTCCCACCCTGTACCTTAACCATTTTTTTTTATCTGACTCGCTGCTCTAGACGAACTCGGGTGAATTCCTAATATCCCCGTTGGGATCTCTTGCTATTGGAGATGTTATATCGATTTACTTGTGTTCAATATTGGAAAAGAATTGGAATCCTTCGATAACATTCTCAAGTGTTTGGAATCAAGAGTTCGTTTATTTCACTGCGAATCTATCGAATTATATATGGGTTCATATAGGATTTCCTTAGGAATCGAGAGATCATGATGAGTGTGAGGCTGAATGGAAGATTGCATGACAGTATTTGTCGAAACAAAGTTATTAATTGTGATTTCTGTGATATTTTCGAAACTATTTTAATATAATATGTATGGTATTTTTCGGATTAATGAGATCAAAATTATCAAGAGGCTCATACTGCCACACTTATTATTTGAAAAATTTGTGATTTTACCTAGATTTACAGGGGTTGAAGTTAGATGCAAACATGGTGTATGCACTGATAAGATTTTGTTCAGCCAATTCGAGAATATGACGCTCTCAACAAATCATGACATATGTTGTTTACGCATTCAAATACACTGCGTAAAAAAATAAACACACATTATGAAAATCTCAAATTCATTCTACAACTGAAAGTGTTCCCAATGGTTATTATTTTTATCAGAATTATGCATGCATTATGTTATTCATTTTTTTCAGCCGAAATAAAAAAGATGATATCATCGGATTTTGAATGTATTGTCTCCTTTCTAAAATCAGTTGTTCTCGATCAATTCTAGTGATCAATAGTTCTTCTTTCTTTTGATTTTCACTCGATCGCTTTGCAAAGCGAAACACTCAATTTGACCGAAGAGGAATGTGACCCATCGGTATTTTTGCGAGAAGAAGGGTGGGCATACACAAGAATTTCAGAAAGGTTTGGAGTTTCCCATACAAGCGTGTCCAGAATGTTGCAGCGAATGAGGCCGATTGGGAAAGAGTTCTCATCACAGATGAGTCTAGATTCTGCCTCTACCAGGCAGGTGGAATATCTTTGACTGCTAGTGATCTTTGATAATGGAGCTATTAATGCTGATGAGTATGAGAGGAACATTCTTGAAGAGCATGTAGTGCCCAATGCTTTGGAAAAAATTTTATTTTTCAGGAATACCTTGAAGAGGTCTCTTGAATGAAATTGCCAGCAAGAAGTCCAGATCTCAATCCGATCGAGCAGGTTTCTGACCACTTCAATAGAAGTCTGAGAAGTTCAGAAAATCATCCAGCTACTCTGAATGACTTAGGAATCCAACTCAGAGAAATCTGGGAAGGATTAGATCAAAACATTTTAAGATCACTCATTTTGAGTATGAACGGTCGTTGCAGAGCTGTAATTAACGCAAGGGGTGGAAATACCAAGTATTAAATCACTTATCAGCATTTCAGTATTTTGAAAATTGTTCATTTCTCTTCTTTCACATAAGATTCGGTGAAATCCTGAATTTTTATTCCATTTGATGTGTCTTGTCCTTTTCAAAACCTTCCCGAGAGAATATAAAAAATAAGTTATAAAGTCAATGTAGAGTTTTCTTTCATTAAAATTGAAATTTTCAGAATTTGCGCAGTGTATTTGAATCAGAGTATTATCTTCTTCTCGAACAAGATAAATTATGTCCTAGCCATTTTCATTCTAATGACTTTGGTGAAGGGGTATCACACATTTACCTCAACAGAAAAACGTAATTTTTTTTGCGAACAGTGTAGGAAAACATACGAAAGTATTCGTAGTATTTGTTATATGACTGAAACTATGCCTAATGATTTTTCATTGAGATTAGTTCAGATATCAAATGGATTATCTTGATAAAAAAATAATTGTGTAGATCTTTTTTCATTAAATTTGTTAATAATATGCTTGTCTATCGCTATTATGAGATGATCGTTACAGGAATGGAAAAAAAAATTTATACTTCTCTTTTCCGGAAATCCATTGTGGTTTACGGTGTCAGTATTGAAGAGCTTCACCATCAAGCGTGGTATTCGCATGAACAATATATTTCATTGCTTTCATCCTGGATGCCATTTATAAAACCAAGCCACCTATCTCCTGCTAGGAATAACTTTTACTATCACGATATTTCCACAATTTATGACGTCGCTGCAAGAGGTCTTTTCGGGAACAACTACGCGACTCTAAAAATTTATCTGAAAAGTTAACTTCCAGAATTAGGGGATTATTTAAAGTCGGATTACGTATTATACGATGACTTCAGATGGATAATTTCAGTAGCTCACGAGAAGTTTTCACATCCATAATATAGCGCAAGATAACAGATGTCGATCTTTGCAGACTTGCAAGTAACATTGCTAATATAACTTTAAGAACCTTCTCTCAGCAAACATCTTTCTAGTACCATTTTTTTGATGAGCCTTGCAGCTTTCTCTGTGTTTTTCGAGTTTTTTATTCAGTTAGGGGACGAGGAATTCTCCAGTAGAAACTCTAAAGTGAATGACAGAGATACGAGTTCTTCAGGGCTCACTGCTGAAGTGTAATTGCTTTTTTAAGTCCTGAAAGAATGTATACATCGAAAATAGATTGAAGAAACTCTTGTTTGTCGATGTAACGGTCAACATTCATCTAAATCGATTTGATATGGGTTTTGGGTTCATTTAAAGTCTTCTTGCAACTAAGAAAACCTCTGCCGATAGTCATTATGCAATCTACAGGGTGTTCCCAGAGATGAGGCATTTTTCACTGGTCAAAATATATGTTTCGCTTCGAATTCACCACAGGGTGTTTAAAAATGGAGGATGTTAAACAAGGTTCTGCTTCTCCCTGAATAACGGATAAACTACAAGTATTTTTGCAAAGTAAATTTCAGGTTAATATCACAAGGCCCAATACTATAGAGCAAAACACAATTCTATGCGACACCGCCGGCGATAGCTGGAACTAAGCCCGAAACGAGTATCGTTTTGACAGTTAGTAAGTGAAAGCTGGGTTTATTTGTTTATTTTTACGTTTTTATTGGGATAAAAAGATATTCCTAAGGAAAAAACCGTGAAAAACACTAATTGATGTGTTTATGGATGTAATTCTAAAAATTCTAGGAATCCTGGAGCCCATTTTCGTGGTGAAAATCAAAATGTTTACTTTACTAATAAACTAGAAATCGTAGAGGAAATTAATAGACGTAAATCCTGGGAGTATGTTTTGATAATGGAAAAACCTGTATCTAAACATATTAGAGTATGCTTACAGCATTTCCGACCAGAAGATTGTGAGAAAAAAGCAGTTCAAGTCAAGTCGTTTCAAATTTTTGTTCATATCGTTCTTGTACAATAATTTTCATTCTTATCAAAATGAATTACTTTGAGTCTACTTGATATTTTTGAATATATAGAAGTTTCAACAATTCTAGAAGCCTATTTGAAAGTGCTGAATTCAATCCATATGATAATGTGCAATAAAACTAGAGACCTTGTGAGTTTAAGTGATTCTCTCGATGGTTGCAAAATTAAACTTATGTTCAGCAGTGATCAAATCTACATGTGGAATTTCAAATAAATTGCGAGAATTGGCAATTTTGAACAATGTATCATACATATATGTATCAATTTAATATTAATATTAAAAATAGCTTGACAATATTGACGTTCATTTAGCAATGGAAAAGGTGCAATCAATCGATAGATGAGTTGAATTATTTTTTTTTATTATAACTGCAGCCTAAGACACAAGAGAGATGCAATAAATGAATAATACATTAAAATCTAGCGTAATAAATTCTTCAACATGATTAATCAAGGATCACGTCATGTTCTACATACATATGGTTCTCTGAAGAATGTCCATTTTTATTCAAAATTAATCACCCATTTTCTATTCATAGATTTTTGCCCTTCCTAAAAAGAAAAAAATTAGTAGCTTCCATTAAATGAATATATTGTTCATGCTAATGTTCATTTACATTACAATTTTACCTTCACAATCAGTAGAATTGTCAAAATATTTCGTAGTACGTACAACCTTGTAGAGTAGAAGGGCTAAAATATGCTTGCAAATTCCAGACAATCTTGCTTAGTATCTGTATATAATCTTGTCAACCTTCACACCATCATTTTTATAAGACATCATTTCCTCAATATGATGGGGTTGTCCTTGTAGAATTCCAATGTTTTGAAATAATTTTTCCCACATAGAATCAAATGATTGCATTGCAACACTTGCTCACCCTCTACACAGCATCTGTGAGCATGTAAATATTGAAAAATTTCCTATAATTAGAGGAACCTTTGGTAAACATCTCGCCAGATGATCTGAAAAGCATTCAAAATTGAATAGTGCTCAATATTTTACATAAAATATAACAAAAAGCACAATATTACCTATACTTGCACTTACAATATAATCCACAGGATCCACAATTGAGGAAACAAATTCGATTATTGATAATCAATAAACGTTTAAACTAAAAAATCCCATTAATACAAAAAGAAATCTAATGTAAACACGAAACAATACTCGTTTCGGTAAACAGCTGATCGGCGAATGCAGCGACAACATCGGTAATTATTTTGTCCAATACCTGTTGAAAATTATAACAAAATCTCAGCACCAAGAAAAAAGATACAATGTGTTGAATTTAACCAAAACTTTGTGTCTGGAATTAATTGAAGGGGAATGTAATTTGCTGATTTTCCTGACTTCCTTGTTCTGTGAATTTTTGTTTTATTATGAGAAGCATAAACCATTTCTTGTTACGTTTTTGGGTTTATAACTGGGTGGGTATTATTTTTGGGAAAGTGATTACCTGTTTGTACTGGTAATGTGGAATAAATAAATAAAATATCTTCATTTAAAATATAATTCCATTCAATTCAACTCGACATCTCCAACTCATGCGGAGCAGTTTATATCGAAATCATTGATGCATATTTAATATGTAGGATTATCGGTAAAATGAGTTGTATTATCTGTTTTCAAAAAAAGGATGTGAAATCCCTAGATTTCCCACCAAATCTCAGCAAAACATATTTCGACGCTCGAAATATCTACCTCAATTAGAATGTAACTCTGATCGGCAATGCATTTGCATAAAGGATGACATTCCCATCAATTATCTGATCACATCGCCGTAAATAATCCCGTTCTATTCCATTTCTACGCTCTCCTCTTCTCCCCCATTCTATTATCAGAGAATATGGTGGAGAAACAATTTCAGTTGGAATGTGATCGAATTGAGAGATCCCACAGCATCATAACTCATTCATTGAAAGCTTCGGAAAATATTGAAATCGCTAATGTGCTTATATTTGTAATGTAGCTAATCAGCGTTAATCGAATTCGAAATTTATGTGCTTTTCAACTATTATTTATATTGATACTGTTTCCGCTTCGTATTAGAATTATTTATAGCCAGATTTATACTCTCGATAATATTTCATAGAATTATATTCAAATGTTTCATTATTTTCAACTGTGAATAATTTCCACATTCGGTGCTGAAAGCTATATTGATATTGAAAGAGATCTGTTATTTTTCACATTATATTCTCGGTACTGCAGAAATCACTATCTCCGCAGCAGATTTTATTTTAATTAATAAATGTTTCACAGAGGGTTATCTTCCTAAGGAAATGAAAGTAGCCAAAATTACACCTATTCAAAAAAGAGGAGATGAAGGAAAGTGTAATAACTATCGACCAATAGCCATTTTACCTATATTATCTAAAATTATAAAGTTGGCAATACAAAATAGATTGGTCAAGTTCTTAGAAAAAATGAAATTATTCAGCGCATACCAACACGGATACAAAAAGAACAGAAATACTACAACGGCAACACAAAGTGCCCTGAATAAAATCATGAAGGCCCTAAATGAAAATGAAATGGTATCTATGAGTAATTTTGATCTGAGCAAGGCGTTTGAAAGCATAGATCATTGCTCAGGTCATATCTCTTTGATAAAAAACAATTGGTGATAATCAACAACCAGAGATCACAAGAGACCATCTTTACCCAAGGTGTACCACAAGGTTCAATCTTGGAACCTCTGTTATTCCTGGTATACATAAATGACATAAAAGTGTCTATATCAGATAACTTATGTCTGTATCGTGATGACACATCGACTATAATCTCGGGAAAAAACTATGAAGAACTAAAATATGAAAAAAAAGAGGGAATGCAGGAAATTGAAAGCTGGTTTTTGAGCAATAAACTTTAATTGATTGCAGAAAAACGAAGGAACTCACCTCTAGCTTAATGAGGGATTTTGCTTCGGTGGAGTTTCTTGGATTTGATTTAGACTCCAGGTTGAACTGGTCAGCACACATAGATCAGACCTGCAAACGATTGTGGAAAGCACTATATTCTCTAAGAAGAGTCATGTAGTTAACTACACAAGAATCACAAGATTGCGTATTATGCTTACTTCCATGGTGTGATGACATATGCAATACAGGAGTGGGAGTAAGCATCGGATGTGAGTAGAGTATTTATCCTCCAGAAAGGAGCCTTGAGAATAATTTTTAATATAAGAACCGAAGACTCATGCAGAACTATCTTTAAGAGAGAAAGAATACTTACCCTTCCATCTATTTATATACAGGGTGGCCATTTGAAAACGAAACAGACGAGATTACAGACGAAATAAATTTTTTCGATAGAAATGCTCGGACAGGTCGATTTCTGTTTCGAGGGGGACAACTTAAGATGTAGGTAACGGACGCATAGCGCTTCAACCCTTGCTACTACAACCCTCACCCCCAATTTTTGAATAGGGAAGATGGGGTGAGTGATACCTCATTTGAAAGGTTTTTCACAAAAAAAACACTACAAGTACCATGAAAACACCACTTCATTTTCAAATGCTTAGTCGAGAATATTTCGAGAACTAATGCATAACATAAAAAAACAATTACTGTGCTGAAATCAGTATAAAATGAGTTATCACCCACCCCATCTTTCCTATTCAAAATTGGGGGTGAGGGTTGTAGTAGCAAGGGTTGAAGCGCTATGCGTCCGTAACCTACATCTTAAGTTGTCCCCCTTGAAACAGAAATCGACCTATCCGAGCACTTCTATCGAAAAAATTTATTTCGTCTTTAATCTCGTCTGTTTCGTTTTCAAATAGTCACCCTGTATATGAAGTTTTAAAACAGGTTCATGCAAACCGATCTGAGTATATAAAAACTGGAGACAAACACACTATCAAGAAACAGAATGGCTCTGGAAATCCCACTCTGCAATGAAAAGGTAACCCAGAATTCTTACAACTACTGGGGTGTTAAGATGTACAACAGGTTGCCGAATCATTTCAAAGACCTGAAACAGAAACAATTTAACAAAGAAATGAAAAATATTCTACTTGATGCTACATAGTACAGCATACAAGATTATGGAAGAATCCCATTACCTGGAATAATTCTATTTTGTACCTACCTGTTATATACAATTGATTGTGAGTTTTATTTTTACACAGTGACGTTTCATGTAATACTTTGATGAAGAATAAATTCTATTCTATTCTATTCTATTCCATTATCGATCTGATCAACTTCATCAATATTCAGAGAGTGAGACTCTGATGTAATATACAGGATGATCGACGGTGAATAGTACGTTAGACTTCCACACAGAACGGAAAGTAGGAATTCATTGAAATTTTCTCGGAAAAGAACAAATGCTCTTTCGATCTTAAATAATTTCAATGCTGCGGTGTTGCCGCTCATGCCACAAAGTAGTAACTACTTTGTTATTTCAAATGGCACACCCTGTACCTTATTGCACTTTTTCATCATTAATGGTAACACGATTATTCAGGTATTTTTTCCTCATACTCATCTTCTGCTGCTCCTGAGTAATCAATCAAATGACAATACTCTTTTTCGTGCAAACCATAGCTTTGCTCGGTTTGGTTAAGCATCCATAGCTTCAATACTATTGATCTTGAGAAGCTGAAATTTCGAATGCAGAATGCTAAGATTCCATACATTATGCAGGTGTCACTAAATAAGCTTTTTTCATTCAGGGTCATGAGAAATTTCATGGTTTCTTGAGACATACAAAAACGGTTGAAAAAATACTGAAGAAAAATTCGAATTTCCTTTCAAATTAAAAGCGGTTCATACAAACTATTTCAGTTTATTTCTAAGATGGGCTGATGATGATTATGAGCTAAAAACTATCAACTAATAAATGATTTCATTCTTCTTACGATTCGGTGGTTCTAGCCAAAAGAATTTAGATCTTTGATGCAATTACATCTCAAATACTCAGAACATCGTAGATACCATACCACGATAAACATTGGCATTATGCTGATTTGATAATGAGTTTCTTTTTAGTATGGGAAAAATAATGAGTGAAATGGAAAAAAAGTACTTGTCCAAATAGAATTTCAATGAATTTGTTCATACACCATGGGCAATGTGACCAAATAACAGCAAGAATATGCAGAACGTTCAATGAAATATTTCCCGATGAACAGGTTCGCACGTGCTCAATATTAAATTTCAGTTCAACGCAGAATCTAACGATCTAGGTTTAGCAATGTGAAATATCATTAAATAGGAAACTCAATTTCAGTTTTTCAGTAATTCTCAAAATATACAGTTCATCCCATTTGAAAAATGCACTTTGTATGTGTCGACAAACCAACGAAGTTTTTATGACGCTTCATGAAAAGAATCGTATTTCGAAACACCCACATCCCACATAATGCATAGAATGTGAGCAATCTGTTGAAGAAATTTCAGCATTTCAAGATTAATATCGTTGAAATTATGGATGTTGAAGAAAAACTGTGTTTTGCACAGAAAATTAGAAAATCATTTAAGTATTCAGGAACCGCCGAAGATGAAAATGTGATACCAAAATAATCGTGTTACTACAATGAATAGAAAACTGCAATAATATGCGGGATGTGCCACTTGAAAAAACAAAGTAGTTACTAATTTTTGACACCGCAGATTGATGGAACATCTGTTTTTCTTCAAATTTTAAATGAATTTTTGCTTTACGTTTTCCGTAAATGTCTAACGTACCATCGACCGTGGTTCACCCTGTATATTCTTCTGATCGAGAGAGCTGAAATAATACAATATTTATCGAAACAAAAATGTGTCTAGCTGAGGTTTGTGCAACACAGGAAAACCATAGAGGTCTGAAGTTTGATTAAATGATAAACGGAAAAACCTCAGCAGAAAAAATCCTCACCTTGTCGGTGTTGGGAAAAATTTACTGAAAATATTAAATATCAGATTCTTACAGGACATCTACGGGATCAAAAGAACATTTTCATGTAGTTCTTCCATAGGCAGCAGGGAAAACCATACTCTTCACCAATTCACCCGAAATTCTTGATCTGAAATAAAGAAAGAATAAACTACCTATTTATTAATAATGCATTAATATAACAATTACTCATTCGCTTTTTTTTCTATTTCAGGACAATTACCAGTTGTTTTCTTCTGGGGTAAGTCTATTAGGCAGTTTTCATAATATTTAATCCTTCAGCTATCGTTTCAATCTGAAGGGTGTATTGGTTTTATGCGGAAAATGTTTATGCAGTTCACGAGATACTCCATGAAAATTTCCTACACGAGGTATTCGGAATATCCGATTGTTAAACCGTTATGAATCAATGCTAAAGATTGAAATAATTAGCACAGAAATTATCGATAGCAGCTCTGCAATGAAAATTCCATGATAGTTGGAGCGTTTCGGGTAAAATTTATTTTGTTTTTTCGATTTTGTAGCAGTTACTTCAGAACTACGGGAGACTGTGAAGTTCAGTTCTGGATCAATGTTTCATGTCGTACTTTTCAAAGTCCAAGAGTACACCGATAATAAATCTGAACTCTGCTGTCACCGAAAATATTTCATTTTTATCTCCAATTAGGAACATCCTCTAGAAAGTTGAGAAAATTATGTATTGCATTCGTTCCAGTGATTTAATTTTTTCATTCGGAAATTGTTGCAGATTCAAAAAACCTATCTTGCATTTAAGTATCGTAATGAGATTCTTACAGTAGTGACAGCACTTCTATAATGAACTCGTTACAGCATTGTTTTCTGTTTTATTTTTTGGTTGTCAATGCTGATTAGACATAGAGTTCGTGAAATAAGGACTTGAAAAGATGAAGGGGGAAAGAATTCTCTTCACAGATGAGTCTAGATTCTGCTTCAACCTTCGTGATCGACGTTCTTTTGTATACCGACTCCACATAAAAGATATGCTCAGTTCAATTTCCTAAATACTACTGGTTTTGAGGGACGATCGATTATGGTATGGAGTGGCATATCTTTGACTGCTGGCACAGACCTAGTGGTCGTTGATAATGGAGCTATGAATGCTGATAAGTACATGGGGAACATTCTTGAAGAGCAACCTCGAAAGAAGGCTGAGAAGTTCAGAAAATCATCCAGCTACTTTTAATGACGTAGGAATCCAAATCGGAGAAATCTGGGGAGGATTATATCAGAACATTTTAAGATCACACATTTTGAGTATAAACCGTCGTTGCCGAGCTGTAATTAACGCAGGGGGTATGAAAACCAAGTATCAAATCACTTATCAGCATTTCAGTATTTTGAAAATTGTTCATTTCTCTTTTTTCATATAAAATTCGGTGAAGTCCTGAATTTTGCGTCCATTTAATGTGTTTTGTTTCGTTCAAACTTTTCATCTATCGTTCTATTGTGCATTCGTTTTATGCAGAAAATGTTTATGCAGTCCACTATCAGAATACGCCCACCCACTATATGATAACTGTAGAGAGCCAGTTTTCAAAAAATTAGAAGTGGCAGAGACTATTTCGCTGAGGATCATTACAGGAATGAGACACCCGAACAACATACTCCACAACCCTCCTAATAGTTTATTATATGCTATCACCAACATCGAGCCTCTTTGATCCAGATTGAACACCTTATGTACCCGATTCGTCCAGAAACTCAGCAATCAAGACTATATACTTACTCTCTACCAAAATGATGGCCATATCTCGACAAGAAAACACCCGACACAGACCATTTTCAACAAGTTTGGAATATAACATAGGAAATACTGTTTTTTTTTTGTCACGAGATAGCAGCTTGTTGAACCGTTATGAATCAATGCTAAAGATTGAGATAATAAGCACAGAAATTAAGGATGACCTTATTGATTACAGCTCAGCAAAAAAAAATTCATGATGAATGGAGCGTTTTGGGTTGAATTAATTTTTTTTTCAATTATGTAGCAGATACTTCAGAACTACAAGAGACTGTGAAGTTCAGTTCTGGATCAATGTTTCTTGTTGTATTTTTCAAAGTCCAAGAGTACACCGATAATAAATCTAAACTCTGCTTTCACCGAAAATATTTCATTTTCATCTCCAATCAGAAACATCTTCGAGAAAGTTGAGAAAATTATGTATTGCATTCGTTCCAGTGATTTAATTTTTTCATTCGGAAATTGTTGCAGATTCAGAAACCCTATTTTGCATTTAAGTATCGTAATGAGATTCTTACAGTAGTGACAGCACTTCTATAACGTTCTTTTGTATACCGACTCCACATAAAAGATATGCTCAGTTCAATTTCCTAAATACTACTGGTTTTGAGGGACGATCGATTATGGTCTGGGGTGGAATATCTTTGACTGCTGGCACAGACCTAGTGGTCGTTGATAATGGAGCTATGAATGCTGATAAGTACATGGGGAACATTCTTGAAGAGCAACCTCGAAAGAAGGCTGAGAAGTTCAGAAAATCATCCAGCTACTTTTAATGACGTAGGAATCCAACTCAGAGAAATCTTACGAGGATTATATCAGAACATTTCAAGAGCACACATTTTGAGTATAAACCGTCGTTGCCGAGCTGTAATTAGCAAGGGGTGGACATACCAAGTATTAAATCACTTATCAAGTATTTTGAAAATTGTTCATTTCTCTTCTTCCACATAAGATTCGGTGAAATCCTGAAATTTTCTTCCATTCAATCGTTTCGTTCAAACTCTTCATATATCGTTTCATTGTGCATTGATTTTATGCAGAAAATGTTTATGCAGATATTCCATGAAAATTTTGTACACGAGGTATTCGAGATAGCAGCTTGTTGAACCGTTATAAATCAATGCTTAAGATTGAGATAATAAGCACAAAAATTAAGGATGAACTCATCAGTCACAGCTCAGCAATAAAAAATTCATGTTAAATGGAGCGTTTCAGGTTGAATTAATTTTTTTTCGATTATGTAGCAGATATTTCAGAACTACTATAGACTTTGAAGTTCAGTTCTGGACCGATGATTCTTGTTGTACTTTTCAAACTTCAAGTAGTACACCGATAATAAATCTAATCTGTGCTGTCACCGAAAATATTTCATTTTCATCTCTGATAAGGAACATCCTAGAGAAAGTTGAGAAAATTATGTATTGCATTCGTTTCAGTGATAAAATTTTTTCATAAGGAAATTGTAGTTAATACAAAAACACTATTTTGCATTCAAGTATCGTGATGAGATTCTTACAGTAGTGACAGCACTTCTATAACGAACTCGTTACTGCATTGTTTTCTGTTTCATTTTTTGGTTATCAATCCTGATTTGGCATAGAGTTTGAGAAATAAGGACTTGAGAAGATGAAAGGGGAAAGACTCCTCTTTACAGATGAGTCTAGAATCTGCCTCAACCATGGTGATCGACGTTCTCTTGTATACAGACGTCCACATGCATGATATGCTCATTGCAATTTCCTGAAGACTACTGGTTTCGGGAAAGGTTCGATTATGGTATGGGGTGGAATATCTCTAACTGCTGGCACAGACCTAGTGGTCTTTGTTAATGGAGCTATGAATGCTGATAAGTATATAGGGAATATTCTTGAAGAGCAGCCTCACAAAAAGCTGAAAAGTTCAGAAAATCATCCAGCTACTCTTAATGACTTAGGAATCCAACTCGGAGAAATCTGGGAAGGATTGTATCAGAACATTTCAAGATCACTCAATTTGAGTGTAAACCGTCATTGCCGAGCTGTTATTAACGCAAGGGTTGGAAATACCAAGTATCAAATCACTTATCAGCATTTCAGTATTTTGAAAATTGTTCATTTTTCTTCTTTCACATAAGATTCGGTGAAATCCTGAATTTTTCTTTCATTTGATGTGTCTTGTTTCGTTCAAACTCTTCATCTATCGTTCTTTTGTGCATTGGTTTTATGCAGAAAATGTTTATGCAGATATTCCATGAAAATTTTGTACTCGAGGTATTCGGAATATCAGCTTGTTAAACCGTTATGAATCACTGTTTCAAATTGGGATAATAAACACAGAAATTAAGGATGACTTTATCAATCACAGTTTAGCAATGAAAAATTCGAGATAAATGGAGCGTTTCTTGTTGAATTTATTTTTTTCTCGATTATGTAGAAGATACTACAGAACTATAAGAGAGTTCAGTTCTGGATGTTTCTTGTTGTACTTTTCAAGCTCCAAGTAGTACACCGATTATAAATCTAATCTGTGCCGTCACCGAAAATATTTCATTTTCACATCCAATCAGGAACATCCTCGAAAAAGTTGAGAAAATGATGTATTGCATTCGTTTCAGTGATTAAATTTTGCATTCGGAAAATGTTGCAAATTCAAAAACCCTATTTTGCATTTAAGTATCGTGATGAGATTCTTACAGTAGTGACAGCACTTTTTTAAAGAACTCGTTAAAGCATTGTTTTCTGTTTTATTTTTCATTATTTGGTTGTCAATCCTGATTGGGCATAGAATTTGTGAAGAAAGGAAGGGTATAGAGTTAGCAGCTTGACTCTTCAACAATGTGAAAAATGCGACCTCGTCTTGGCAATATTTCACATGAAAATGTTCTTGATTTTGAATATCAAATATCTCAAGAACTTCGGAACTTATAGAAACGATTTGTTAATATCAGGTAGAGCTCATTCTGATCTGAATTCCGTCTTCGTTTGATGCGGTCTCTTCGGGTGACCAATCCAGAAAATAATAGGGCGAACAGGATCCCAAATCACTCGTTTCATTCGCAGTGACTCAATTGTTGCAACTGCTAGAACTTCGCATCCGTCTTCCATTCGTTACCCAGTCGCTTGACTGTTTCTAAATCATTATAACGAAGCGAAATGAAGGTGATGATGGATACCCTGCGATTATGTCTCGCGATCCATTGTCTGAGGCTCGGATTTGTAATTTCCACGAGCATTCCAGGCATATAATTGGGCGAGTATCAAAGCGCATCCTGCCAGCGAAGTCAGAATCCGCAGACAATGAACTCCAGATGTAGTAAGTGGATGGTAATGACTCTTTTGGCAAATAATTTTCGAATCGGATGTTGAATTCTGTCCAGGGCCATTTGTCAAGGGCGCGACGTCACGAACACTGAGAGGTAACAATGTGTGGTCCGGATTTATCACGAGAAAAGGCTTTTCCTGAAGAGAATTTAATAAACGATGACTAATGCCGTCTGAGGCATAATTCAGCGGGAGAAGTGGAAAAGTTAGTTTCTGGCCGTGGTGAAACTGATTGTTATGATAGAGATTTGATGAACAGGGGTCACCATGAGCATGAAAATAAATTCGGTTCGCGAGAATGAGGATAAAAAGTGGGATCCACAGACGATGGTAAGTTTGACGTTTTCTGGGAACGAAAAGCAGAAATTCGTCGAAGAATTGGTTTCGATCGATCTGAAATATACCTCTCCACAAGAGTAAGGGATATCGGATTCAATCGTTTTGAAAATCGCTGTCAAATCATTTGAGTCAATAACAGCTTGAATCGATCCAACAAGAATCAGTACAATAGAATCCGCTTATAATGACATTCAGGGAAAATAAAAATAAGTCATAATAACCGGAAGTCACATAAAGCGGAATTTCAGCAAAATTGATGGTATTTTTCTTGGATTCAGTTTAAGAAAGGAAAGAGAAATTCAGACGTATAAAAACCGGAAGTACAATATTGGATGATGATGATCCAAAATATGTTGAGGTGGGGAAAATTTTTTCAGCAATGACATTTCTATGTGCAATGGAATGATCAACTTAGCCCTCGGCTATCGTCGTAGACTTTCATCCACCATGTTTTCTGATATTTGAGTATTCGCTCCTGATTCTGCTAGCAATGAAGCTGATGATCTTCGAGAACTGTGTCCTGTATATTGCTTTGGTGTTCGCTGTTCTAGGCCTTCTGCAACAATAGATGGGATTTTTCCTAATGTATCGATACCAGCTGAATTGGAGGTGCATTTATTATTTATGTATTTCAGGAGAAAACGAGGATGTTTGATTTGCAGAAGGGCGCAGTGCAAAGTACCTATGAAAATAGTCTACATAGGTAGTTCCTAATAATGATGAAAGAACAACTGATTTTCGTTTTTGTCTTCGGACGTTGTATAACCAATGATATAGAGCAAAACACAACTCTATGCGACACTGCCGGCGTTAGCTGGAACTAAGCCCGAAACGAGTATCGTTTTGACAGTTAGTACGTGAAAGCTGGGTTTATTTGTTCATTTTTACGTTTTTATTGCGATAAAAAGATATGCCTAAGGAAAAAACCGTGAAAAACCCTAATTGTTGTGTTTATGGATGTAATTCTAAAAAATCTAGGAATCCTGGAGCCCATTTTCGTGGTGAAAATCAAAATGTTTACTTCACCAATAAACTAGAAATCGTAGAGGAAATTAATAGACGTAAATCCTGGGAGCATGTTTTGATAATGAAAAAACCTGTATCTAAATATATTAGAGTATGCTCACAGTATTTCTGACCAGAAGATTGTGAAATGAAAACAAGCAAGAGTGGAAACTGATGTCAATTGAAAACAATGCTTCATATGTTTTGAATTATTTCAGAAACTCTCACTATGAAAACATTTCTGTTACTGGAGAAGAAAGCTGTACCCACTAAACCTACCAAAAAAAGCAGTTCAAGTCAAGTCACTTTAAATTTTTGTTCATATCGTTCTTGTACAATAATTTTCATTCTTATCAAAATGAATTACTTTGAGTCTACTTGATATTTTTGAATATATAGAAGTTTCAACAATTCAAGAAGCCTAGTTGAAAGTGCTGAATTCAATCCATATGATAATGTGCAATAAAACTAGGGATCTTATGAGTTTAAGTGATTTTCTCGATGGTTGCAAAATTGAACTTATGTTCAGCAGTGATCAAATCTACATGTGGAATTTCAATTAAATTCCGAGAATTGGCTATTTCAAACAATATATCATACATATAATCAGCACCTCAGAGGTAAAGTGTGTTAAATCACATTTTTTCAGACACGAACTATCCACAATATTGGATTCACATTAGTAAATTCTAGCTAGTAAAACACATTTTTGACTCCCCAGGTATATCAAGTTGCCAAATAATGGCAGTAAACATTCTTTGAAACAATAATCAAACTGAAAAATCTCTCTTTTGTCTAATTTTGATATTGTGACTTAACACACTTTACCTCTGGGGTGCTGATATGTATCAATTTAATATTAATATTAAAAATAGCTTGATAATATTGACATTCATTTAGCAACGGAAAAGGTGCAATCAATCGATAGATGAGTTGAATTATTTTATTTTATTATAACTGCAGCCTAAGACACAAGTGAGATGCAATAAATGAATAATACATTAAAATCTAGCGTAATGAATTCTTCAACATGATAAATCGAGGATCACGTCATGTTCTGCATACATACGGTTCTCTGAAGAATGTCCATTTTTATTCAAAATTTATCACCCATTTTCTATTCATAGATTTTTTCCCTTTCTAAAAAAAAAAAAATTTGAAGCTTCTATTAAATGAATATATTGTTCATGCTGATGTTCATTTATATTACAATTTTACCTTCACAATCACTTGAATTGTCAAAATATTTTGTAGTACGTACAACCTTGTAGAGTAGCAGGGCTAAAATATGCTTGCAAATTCCAGACAATCTTGCTTAGTATCTGTATATAATCTTGTCAACCTTCACACCATCATTTATATAAGACATCATTTCCTCAATATGATGGGGTTGTCCTTGTAGATTTCCAATGTTTTGAAATAATTTTTTCCCACATAGAATCAAATGATTGCATTGCAACACTTGCTCACCCTCTACCCAGCATCTGTGAGCATGGAAATATTGGAAAATTTGTTATAATTAGAGGAACCTTTGGTAAACATCTTGCCAGATGGACTGAAAAGCATTCAAAATTGAATAGTGCTCACCTCAATATTTTACATAAAATATAACAAAAAGCACAATATTACCTATACTTGCACTTACAATATAATCCACAGGATCCACAATCAAGGAAACAACTTCGATTATTGATAGCCAATAAACGTTCAAACTAAAAAATCCCATAAATACAAATAGAAATCTAATGTAAACACAAAACAATACTCGTTTCGGTAAACAGCTGATCGGCGAATGCAGCGACACCATCGGTAATTATTTTGTCCAATATATGTTATTCCGATCTCTTCCACTGATAAATTACACAATTCTTCACGCCGACAGGCTCCAAATTATTCGAAAATAGTAGCAACCTTAACCAAGAAGTATTTCTCATCAGGTGCCTCCTTAATAAACTTTTCAACTTCTCCTCGAATTAGAGTCTTCGATTTTCTGGACGATATCCTTCACTCTCCCGTTTCAAATATGCTTTTAACCCAAAATATTAATTAACATCCTCACCATTTTTACCAAGGCCGTTCGACTTTATTATTGAAAATTTGCTCCAGAATGTGGATGACCTCCATATTTTTTATTTTTTTTCTAAGTCAAAGCCAAAAAAACAGTTTCACAGAAATTACCGTCTACATTCTTCAGTTCACAGCAGACCGGGAAATTGTTATATGCAATATAATACTGCTGAACAGATTTTTTAGGTGGGAGTTCCAGATTTGCTCTTCTTGCAGACTCTTCAATATCCAGAGTAACAACCAAGTCGTCACTTTTAATAAATTGAATTCCCGACAAACATATCAAGCAGTTTAAAACGCAAGACGGAAATAAGACAGGAACGAAATTTAAATGACGCCGTCTTTTCTCATTTGTCTCATTAATCATAACGTTTTCAACGTTTGCCATTCACAACAACCTTTTGATTATTTGAATATTACAATAGATTGAAGTTTATTGTTATTTCAAATTCGCCTATTTTATTAACAAAATGGGATATTTGTATAAAAAACATTCTATGGTATTAGTGTCAAAAGTGATTTTAGATTGTTCGTGAACTTTTTCACTCACAAAATACACTCACTCTTAACACTCATATCATGAATAACTATTACGAATCTCTATTTTCTAAGTCGTATTCACTCAACCACTTCAATAATCGAAGTATTAGAGTAGTGTCAAGGTAACGAACAAACTTTTATTTTTATTAAAATTTTTTTTCTTCTCATCGTCACTGTACTAGACTATGAAATGCCTGTCAAAACTTATGGGACCCTCAGTTTGTACTTTTTCGACCCATAGAATCATCAATTTCTCGGGAAAAGGCACGCTATGAAGATTTGATGACACGTGAAACCATTTAACTCAAATGGTTCCTCCCAGGTACATTTTCGTACAATTGAATTTTCTCCATTACGAAAAGAGAAACGGGGTCACCGCAGTCATTAGGAACCATAATGAATTTCATAATCTGGCGATGAATCTCATTCCACATCGACTTATCTCGTTAAACACAGTATTTTGAGCAGCTTAAGAACCCAGAGTTAACATGTCGAAATCTGGGTTCCAGGCGGTGATCTTCACCAGAGCCACTTTTCATTTGAAGGATCTGGGATTTTTGTCTAAGAACGGTGAAAGCTTACCTTGTTTGTTCCTTTCTCCGTTCTTTCTGACTGGTATTCTAATGAAATTGGGCCTAATCGGCAACATGTATCAAGAGTATAAAAGTAAGCAATCGAGCTTTACCCATTCGAGGTGAGTATTGAATTAAATGTTCGAAGCGTTATTCGTTGAATTTCCAGGAGGAAACGTAACAGAACTCTTCAACAATTTGGTGTTCCTCATCAGTCTAATATTTCAAGCTTCTATCGCCATGATGTTTTACATCCATGGAAACAAAACAGATTTATTCATTTCACGAATAAATCGATTCGACTACGGCGTATCGGAAAACTTTCTGAACGTAGTGAGAAGTCTAGAAAAATTGACAGGTGCGATCTATCACTACATTCTCTATGGCTACGCCTCCTTTACGCTAACCAACCACAAAACATACGAAGAGTGCAGAGGAATGAAGAGCGAGGGGGAGAAGAACAAACTTTATTTTTGTGGAGTGTACAGTCGCACTTGGTATCCTGTATCTCTCGATTTTTTTCCTGTGAAACAAGTTTTTTTGTTGCTACAGGTTATTGAATTGGTTTATTATATAGCGAAGGTATCAACTGCGTTGGTGTTTTTCCATGGGACTGTCCTAATCACAGAAGAACGTATCGATGATCTAAAGAGATTCCTGAGAGAGACGAAAGTGAAAGGTTCAGATGCTGAGGAAGTGAAGAGGAGAATGATTTTTGCCTCGAAAAAATACTCCGAGATATTCAAGTAAGATGAGTTCAATTTGAAATTTCAGTAGAAATAAATTTACAATGTCCATACCAGATTTTTTGTATGAACAGGCCAATGTTCTCATTACAGAATTGAATATAAACTGCACTGAATAGTGTTGCACTGTAAGGTTCAACAATGTTCATGTGAAAAAAAACTTTTATGCCAAACTAAATTTTTTCATGAGGGTGATCACTGAAACTAAACTGCCCCTCATAAGTTGATGATATTGATTTGAATTGCAAAAAAAATATGGTCGAAATGAAATTTTGAAATGGTATGAAGTTTTTCTCAGATCTACACTGCCTGAAAAATCAACGCACATTATGGAATTCTCAAATTTATTCTGGAACTGAAGGTGTTCTCAATGATAACTATTTTTATGCAAGCATATGTTATCCACTTTCTAAGTTTTTCTTCAATACAGATGTTTTTTCCCAGAAGGAATAGAAAAAGATGATATTTTCAGATTTTGAATGTATTGGCTCCATCCTGAAATCTGTTATCCCCGATCATTTGTAGTGATCAATAGTTTTTTTTTCGTTTGAATTCTACTTCGCTATGCAAAGCGCAATGCAATTTGATCCGAGCGGTATGTGCCCAAGCGGTAGTTTTGCGAGAAGAAGGGTGGACATACACATTCCTCATTGAGGAATGTTGACAGGTATGCAAAATCGATCGAAACTTCGTCACAGTATAACTTATATGTATATGAAATCA
Organism: Hippodamia convergens; assembly: GCA_038502775.1. Classification (NCBI taxonomy): domain Eukaryota; kingdom Metazoa; phylum Arthropoda; class Insecta; order Coleoptera; family Coccinellidae; genus Hippodamia; species Hippodamia convergens. The sequence continues at coordinate 7,827,578 of CM076614.1, read as the reverse complement.
CTAGTTTTTGTTTCAGTCGAAAAGACCTAGTAGTTCGGATTTTACAACCCCGTGAATATTCAATTGCTCTCGGCGATGTGACGTCATACTACATTCGCAAATCGCACAGCGTGAGACGAGAGGCTCTTATATTGGACCCGGCTACGTACTGAACCTCTCAAGTCGTTGGGTGTAAAGTGACGTAACACGGATCCATCGCACTCATGTTTATAACTCAATATCCCGGGCGATATTTGAAGTATTCAAATAATTTTTGGACACAATATTTTCATTTTCTACGGAGAATAGGAATATGTAAAAATTGAAAAATGTGAACATTCCTCATTGCAGAAAAGTTTAAAGTTTAGAGTTTCCCATACAAGTGTGTTGCAGCGATTCAGGGAGACAGGTATGAATGTCCGAAGACCAGAACAGGGCAGACAACGGGTAACAACTGCCAATCGAGAACTTTACTTGATATTTTCTTCGTTGAGACAACGGTTTGCACTTGCTCGCCCCCTCCAAAATCTGCTTGAGCAAACTCATGGGGTGCAAATTAGCACTCAGACACTATGATTTGAGGCCTCGTGTCGAGGCAAGACGCTCAGCTCTTACCCCAGCCCATCGAAGAGCGCGTTTGAATTTTGCGAAAGAGCATATCCATTAGGAAAGACTTCTCTTCACAGATGAGTCTAGATTCTGCATCAACCATTGTGATCAACGTTTCCTTGTATACAGACGTCCAAATGAAAGATATGCTCAGTGCAATTTCCTGAATACTACTGGTTCCGAGGGAGGATCGATTATGGTATAGGGTGGAATATCTTCGACTGCTTGCACAGACCTAGTGGTCGTTGATAATAAAGCTACGAATGCTGATCAGTATATAAGGAACATTCTTGAAGAACTTGAAGTGCCATTTGCCCCATACATTGGTGAAAATTTCAGTTTTATGGACGATAATGCCAGACCCCATCGTGCGCGCATCGTTCAGGAGTACCTTGAAAAGCTTGAAATCTCCCGAATGGAATGGCCAGCAAGAAGTTCAGATCTCAATTGGATTGAGCAGGTTTGGGACAACCTCAAAAGAAAGCTGGGAAGTTCAGAAAACCATCCAGCTACTCTTAATGACTTAGGAATCCAACTCAGAGGAATCTGGGAAGGATTAGATCAGAACATTTAAAGATCACTCATTTTGAGTATGAACCGTCGTTGTCGAGCTGTAATTAACGCAACGGTCGGAAATACCAAGTATTAAATCACCTATCAGCATTTCAGTATTTTGAAAATTCTTCATTTTTCTTCATTCACATTTAATGTGTCTTGATTCGTTCAAAACCTTCTCGAGAGAATAGAAAAAATAAGTTATAAAGTCAATGTAGAGTTAACTTTCATTAAAATTGAGATTTTCGGAATGTTTGTTAATTTTTTCGCGCAGTTCAGATAAATTGAATTTTATTACTTCCCTTCAAAATCAAAACGGTAATTTCTTCAGTAGGACCAAACAAATTGAATTCCATGAAAATACGAACCATGAAAAATGAAAAAGAACCACATAAGATTCGAAACGTTGACGTTGAATCAATAGGAAATCAAATTGATATATTTTTTCAAATTTGTTCTAAATATTATATCACTTTTAGAAACATGGACGTTACCAGTAATCAATTATGAGGGATATTGATATGATTACAAGTTTCAGGAAATACAATCAATTTCATCGGGTAGATATGCAACGTATAAAGGGTGATTTCAAGCATTTTGAGAGTACCAATAACAGCTTGAAATCCTCTTTGCATACTACACACGACGTTTTTCAACATTTCTTGAGGAACTTGGTTCTAGACATGGGGCAGAAGCTCTCTCAGATCATTCAAGGATTCTGGGGTACGTTGATGATCATCTGATCTTCTTTGGAGCATATACCATGCATGTTTTATGGAATTTAAATCTTGTGGGTGCGGAAGTATTGGTGAATGTGGAACACCAAGCTCCTCGCGTGCATTCTCAACTATAGCTGTACGGTGCGGTCTAGCGTTATCGTCTAGAAACTGAAAAGTTTCACCAATAGCGGCGTGAAAATTTGGAAAAACATTGTCAGTGAAATGCTCCATATAGTAAAAGACGGTCATATTCCCAGGACAAATGTGTAGATCTGTGCATCCGTTGAATATATCCCGGCCTATACCATGACACTACCTTTCGGAATTTATGGACTTCTTGGACATAGCGAGAATCTGAAGGTCATTATCTGGATTCATCAGTGAAAAGGAAACTACTCCAATGATAGTTCCAATTGATATGTTGCCTTGTCCATTCCAGTTTTTGACGCTTATGGTCACGTGTTAATGGAACTCCTCTAAATGAACGTCTAGAGTCTAGAATCTAGATTCACCTCTCTAAAACGTCGTCTGCTGATTTCGATGGAATTTGGACCTCACCTGCATATTCAGGAGTAATCCGTAGCATTCTACATGTAGATGTAGGCTTTCTTCTCGTCGAAACGCTGATGAAACAATCCTGAGTAGGTGTTGTTTTTTGTCGCCCACCAAGCCTTGGTCCTTCGAACACGGATCCTGTCTCCCTGTACCTATTCCAAAGTTGAGATATCACACATTGGCTGACTTGAAGCCTTTCCTCTACAGAAACCTGAATTAAGCCAATGTCCAGCATTCCGATAGATCTTTTAGCCTCATGGTTTGTTAATTCACGTCTTGGCATTCTCAGAAAACTTCTCTGAAATCGAAGCCGTTGATAAACTGACTCAATTTCAAAATGACAACATTCATGGAACATATGCAAAGAACCAAAAGACGACCACATTGACTAAATTTCTCATACTGATTTCTATTGGATCGATTCAAGATTTTTTTGATGATTTTACATTGATTTTCTCGAAGATTACATACTTTTAAAAACGCTTGAATACGATATCCCCAACTCTTGTGAAGCAGTAAATCAAGTGGAAACTCATGTACCTAAAGTGCATCCCAAATTGCCGTTGAAATATAAAATGTTAAGTTAAAAATTGAAGGGGTACTTTATCATGACATGTTCAAGAATATTTCAAGTTTTCATAAATATGATAAACTTAGAAGTCACATAGTTATTTCGAAATTAGTGCCTTTTCGGGTAAACTGTGGTGTATCCCAACACCCTTTTATGATATTTTCAAGATGAACACTGTCTCTAATAAAAAATTTCACACACAATCCCTTGAAAATTTTTTGCGCTTCCGTTCTCGAGCTATAACTCAACCTTGTAGTTTTTTTTAATTAATTCAAGAGTTGATCAAAGTTCCTCGATCAGGTACTGCTACAAACAAACCAGAATGGCGATAGGTCAATGTGTTGATATCAAATTGAATTAAAAGATTCACACTTCAATTTGAGCAATATTTGAAAACATTTTGAGTATGTGCTAAGATGTCAGGAAGGAGAAACTACATGAGACTTAAAGAAAAAGAAAATTCTTTGCCTTTACGAAGGCACATCGAGAACATTTTTGAAACATAGATGAATTCAAAATAGTAATCATCGAAATGAATACCATATTCAATTCCCAGGCTCAGAGATCTTTTATCATGAGGTTGGAGAAATGATATTAGATTTTGTCACTGAGATGAGAGATATACCGGTTTCGGCCTTGTTGAGCCTCATCAGTATCCCGCACATCTCAGGACAAAATCCACATAAAAAACTTCAGAATTTATAGCAATTGGTTGTGAAGTAATGAGTAAAATATTACAAAGTACTAAGGTGGTGACATCCAATTGCGTCAAAATGAAGTTTCACATCTCCAATCAAATGCAAAAAAAGAAATCTGTACTTCCTCTTTCACTGAATGAGATTTTAGCAGTGGCTCTATTCAGGGCCCGCTTGCTAGTTTCTCAAAGTGATGGAAACGCCCAATTCTTTTTGTGACTGTGAAGCCTGATGTTTTAAAGAAAAAGAAAATTCTTTGCCTTCACGAAGGCACATCGAGAACAGAATTTTCTTTTTCTTTAAAACATCAGGCTTCACAGTCACAAAAAGAATTGGGCGTTTCCATCACTTTGAGAAACTAGCAAGCGGGCCCCGAATAGAGCCACTGCTAAAATCTCATTCAGTGAAAGAGGAAGTACAGATTTCTTTTTTTGCATTTGATTGGAGATGTGAAACTTCATTTTGACGCAATTGGATGTCACCACCTTAGTACTTTGTAATATTTTACTCATTACTTCACAACTAATTGCTATAAATTCTAAAGTTTTTTATGTGGATTTTGTCCTGAGATGTGCGGGATACTGATGAGGCTCAACAAGGCCGAAACCGGTATATCTCTCATCTCAGTGACAAAATCTAATATCATTTCTCCAACCTCATGATAAAAGATCTCTGAGCCTGGGAATTGAAAATGGTATTTATTTCGATGATTACTATTTTGAATTCATCTATGTTTCAAAAATACATGAGACTTGTCATTCAGCATTCAGCATCTTGAGAAATAGTATCTTGTTTCTTGTGCAAAATCTTATCCAAGAATATCTTTAATAATCAAAAAACCCATAAATCCAGAAAGTTGAAATTGTTTCGATTCCTTTGCAGAAGCGTTAAGGAGATTAATTCAACCATGGGGTTTATATTCTCACCATTGCAGTATTTCATTCTTCTCGGACTTCTCGTGTTTCTAGAGTATCGAATCTTTTCGGTAATTATGAACTTTTTAGATAGGGTGAACGAAAACTTAACATGCTGATTGAGGGCAGAAATGTTCTGAAAGATTTTCGATTCTTGTAGTCGGTAGGATGTTGGTATTCATTCCAGACTTGGTCACCTGCTTGCCTAGTCATCTCGTCATTAATGTATTGAAAAAAGAATTGCGCATGCGCCAACAGTCGTACTGGCAATTTGTTGCCAGATTGTGCAGACATCAAATTTAGGGAAGCAGATGTAAACTCATAGAAAGTATTCAATTGGTGGGAGTACATAAATTCCGAACTCTGCAATCTTTTCGGAATATTTCATCCAATTTGATTTTTTCCTTCTATTTTTTCGGAATTTTCATAAAAAATTGCAGCCTCATTCTCAAATCATTAGCAAAATTCAAAATTGTGGTTATTCATTAGCCAAAAAAATTCAGACAAAATACTTAAATCGATATCCATGCATGTTAAGTTTTCGTGAAACAGGAAACCAGAACTAGAAAAATGTTGTTTAATGGATTCTTCAAATTCCAGGAAGGAAACATGGACTCCTTACTTATATTAGTCTTCTGGGGGTTTTTCCAATTCCTGATTTGTTGGAGAGGTCAATGCCTGGAAAACGCAGTGAGATTCTCACTTTTCTGAGGGAAAGTATTGAACTTATACTTTTTTATTTCAGAGCCTGTCTCTGGAAAGAGAAGTTTATGAATTTCCTTGGTACGATTTAGATCCATCATCGCGAAGCCTGTTCCGAATGTTTTACAATCATGTTCAAATAACGCTGAAATTCAGATCACCACCTTTCATAACTTTGAATATGAAGTACTATCACGAGGTTTGGAAACTAAATTGAATCGAATTAATCATTTCACACTGTTTTGATGATGCTATTTCAGGTAATGAAGGGGTCGTACTCATTCCTGATGTTTTTACGTAGATTCTGAGTAATGGATTCTGAGCTCCGGCTCTGCAACAGAAATGAATTTTGTCATAATAAGGCGAATACCTACTATGTATAAGGAGAACGTCTGATTCATTTTATCAATAAAGCAATTTCAAAATCCCTCCAAAATTATAATCATTTCTTACCGTTCGAAATGTTCCCATGTTATGTTCAATTCATTCATGTTGGTGAAGATTATTACCTAGAAATTTTCCCTACAATGTGAATTGATGATAATAACAAGAAGATTCACACCCGGTCTACTATATTCGACAGGCCAGACGGTTGCTTCAAAATGCGACGTTGCTAACATACCATCGGAAGGTCACAATCAGAGACTCGGACCCAACAGTTGCCAGTACTTCGAATCAGAAATTCGAAAAGAAATCGTGTGAAGAGTTTCATGTTTTTTCGACTTGTTTTCTATCAATAAATCTAGTGCAGAGAAGTGTTGCAGTTGCAAGAACTGGTGTGTTATTGAATTTTTGGACTTTGGGTGTTTATTTTGAATTGATGTTCAGAAGGAGGGTTCCTCATTTCAATATTTATTGAAATTTTATTCGGAAAAAATCATCGATCTGGCTACTATGCGTAGTACTTGTTGCAAAAGAACATTAAATCTGCTAAGTAGGAGTTGTCAGAATTTATATTTCCGAAAGATTCTGCGAAAATATGAAAATGTCTCAACGATTGTACCGAGGTAGAGAGCTAGAAAAAAGAATGTAAAGTTGAATTGCCATATCAAGACGTCTCTGTCAGGGATTATATTCTCAGAACTTTCATTTGAATATGCAATAAATTGTAACCAAACTTTTAACACTATTCTTACTGCCGAATATACAGTTTGGTGAAATGAATAATCGAAGAGACGTTTTGAATTGCTTTTTTCGATACAAAATCACTGATTTTTAGTAGTAGATGATCAGAATTTCATTCAAAATTTAATGAAACCCATTTCAGGATTGAATTCAGAGTTTTCATTCTTTCAGAGTCATTATGAAATTTTTGTCGTTGATGACTAATCTTTATTTACTCTTTTAATGTTCATTCGTTCATTTTATCCCTTCAGAAAGTAGAATAATTTCCATTGTAACTGTAGCCTTGCGGAACTCAATCAAACCGATGCCTGCTCTTGGGTAGTTCTGGATAATTTTCGGTGAAATATTCAGAAATTATTATCAAATGTATGAAATATTTTTTCGTTCTCAACTTAACAATTCTTCATTTGATTGTCAATTGAAATAAATTCGAAAGTATTTCGAAAACAGTCCGAATTACACATAACTTCTATTAAAACGCGTGCTTCTTGACACTCTGATGGTAACAACGGCAACGTCTAAATTTTCAACCTGTTAGATTAAGTAGGCCGAGATTCACGAAACTGTGTCACTGTCACTAGTGCCACTCTGATGTCTACTGTCTACATGTACTCTCTGCTGGAACTTGTTTGGTGTATAGATTCTCGCTGTTTTTTATTTTCACCTTTGTAATTTGTGGATACTGTTCATGGGTCTATGACCTGTTTGTGTTCCCAATGTCAAACAAACAAACAAACATACAAACAAACTTCGCATATATGATTGAAGTATGGCAACATAGCTCGATTTATGATTTTTTCTTTTGAATGAATTATTGTTATGTCTATGATTCTTCTAACATTTTGATTTTATGTTGATTTGCTGTTCTGTGTTTTGGAAATGATATCGAAATGAACTTCATGCCATTTTCATGTTTCATATTGTTTCATCTTTTTTTTTTCTCTTTTTTTTTTTTTGCTGTTCATTTATATATCCTACTATGATAAAAACGTTATGCTTGTTATTTTTATTCCCTTATAATTTTATGAAGCCTTTCTTTGATTAATTGTGGAATGCAATTTGCTCCACTTAATTCAGATTGTTATGCTTGTTATTTTTATCCCATTATGATTTTATAAAGTCTTTCCTTGATTCATTGTGAAGCAATTTGCTTCACCTAATTTAGATTCTAGGAGGGCTGATCTATCAATTTGCTCAGTTATATCACGAGTTGAAGGAAAAGAGAGAAAATACGTAGTCATACCATCGTCATCTTCATATGATTTATACGTGAAGACATTCTGTTAGTGCCTCATTTCTTTGAAAAAAAACATTTCCATCTCTTCGTAAGTGAAAAGCAAAAAATCAATTCAAATTCGCTCCTTCATATTAGAAATTCCTTCGCAAATATTTTCATTATATGCAATTGGTATCATTTGAAGTCGTTCACTACACTATGAGAATAAGGTAACTACTTATAAAATTCCTTCCGCTCATATCTGAATTTTTTTACACGTTCCCCGATATGAATAGGTACAGTTTCCATGGCAGCATTCCGTTTAATGAATTCGTCACATCATTCCACTCGAATTGCTTCAATTTTCTCTGGAATGCTGCATAAAGTTCAAGAAGGTTGCATAAAAGCAAGTGTTCGAATCTATGAGCTCAGAGTATTCAGCAGATATTGATCGAAGCAGGTTCTGAAGTTCACTTCCTGGGACGTAATACCACTAACTCGATGAAATACATATTTGTTGATGATGAAGATGACTATGAACTATAAAAATGAAGAATTAATTTTGAAAATAAATTCAGAGAATTTTTCATCCAATGTCAAAGAACGTAGTCGAATTGACTTGCTCCCTACAAGGAACGCCACTGTTTCAATCATGTAGCCAAACAACAGGACTATTAGAATCAAATTGTTTTTCCTCGCATCGTTCTTGTACATTTTCTCCATTACTGTGAAAGAAAATTCAAGTTATTGTAGTCATTAGAAACTATCATTATGATCATTATCTTTCCGCTACCAAATCTTTTTCTATACTTTCTCTACTCCTCGGCAATCAAGAAATATTGTGCAGCATAAAAATGTCAGGTTTTCACGAGATCAGTTTTTCATTTGAAACATTTGGGTTATCTGCCTGAGAATGATGGAAGTTTACCTTGTTTGTTCATATCCATTTTTGATTTTCCCGAAATGAAAATGCTGCTCAAAATATACTGAAATATTCGAGTAAGAAAAAATAAAAGAAGGATTGTGAAAACATGATGGAATTTAATAAAATTATTTTTTTTATCGAAGCATTAGATTCTCAGATGCGTAAAAATGTGTACAGTTAAGTCATGTTACAATGAAAGAAATAAAGCGGAAATCAACTGGTATCTAAAAATTATAGACATGGGTATATTTCTTTAAATGGGTAGTTTCAATATGATGAATCTCATCATAGGAGTGAGTGATTAACCCTTTCATGTATCATCCCAATATTTGATTGAAGAAAAATTAAAATAAAGACATGAAAGTGATGAATTTATTATTTTTATCGATTTATTTATTTTTCCTGATGAAAATGAGTCCCATCTTAGTTCCCAGATTCCATGAAGAACCTACAAAGCTGAAAGATTCAAACATACAGTGTGTAGCAAAGGTTCAAACTTAATTGAACGTTGCGAAAAACAATAATAATTCTTCACTTTGTTGAAATTGTTATTCGTTTGTGACCTATCCTATCCTAGACTACTGTACCGATGTCCATGAAATTTTGCATGTTCACAGAATTCCATCAGACGATAATTCAGATGCAATCAACTCGGATAAATCAGGAAATAACTAAATATGATACCACGAGAGGAAATTTCTCGATTGTGATATGAAAGTTTGTTGCTAGGCTATTTCGCGAATGACATTTGTATTAAAATCACGAGCTGCCAGGCGGATTATTTCTGATTCTATCTTGAAGGTTCATTTTCAGAATTTTCCAATCAATGTTTTTACCCGTTATGCACCATTTGACACGAATGAGTGTTCAACATATATAGATTAACGACTTTGTTTTCTCTCTGGTGTTAATTTCACGAGCTCTGCATGAATTTGAGAAATGTCGTTTCTTTTTGAAGCTTAATGCAATAAGTTAGGGCTTTTAACTCGAATTACAGAAAAAAATCATATTCAAATGAGATTTTGTGATGAATATAATATTAGGAAGATTTCGAGTTGCAGGATATAAAATTAATTTCAGCCTGTAAGTCTACAGCGTTGAAAAAAACATATTCAGGTATAACAATTTTATTTTATTTTTTTCACGGGGAGAAAGGTTTTTTCGGCTGAGGTTTTCTCCTCTGGCTCCATAGTATCGTATGATACTAGTGATGACTATATCTATCTACTATACGAAGAATTGTATGGTACCCCGTTGCTTCTTTTACCTCAGCTTAGGTCCTTTTTGTGTCAACGTTTATTGTATTATTATAGCTCTTTAACAAAAAAAAATATATACCTCAGTGGTAAAGTGTGTTATGCCACATTTTTTCAGACACGAACTTTCTACAATACGGGATTCCCATAAGTTATTTCTAGCTAGTGGAACACATTTTTGACTCCCTAGGTATTTTGAGTCACCAAATTAGGGTAGTAAACATTCTTTGAAAAATCTCTGTTTTGCTTTATTTTGATATTGTGACTCAACAGACTCGGGTTGATAAAGGTTCAAGATTACATTACGGAATATCTCAAATATTCACCACACAAAAAAAAATTTTACGTACTATATTATGTCTAAAACCAATACAACCGTGCAGGGTCAACTAATAAGGATTGGCATTCTAACCCTAGTGGGAATATATGAAAATGAGATTTGTAAATACGTTTATTCCAATAAGTTGAAGTTTCTCTGCAGTGCTGATGTCCATAATCATCAAACCCGTTTTCAACATGATTTTTGAACGGAAAGATATCCATTGAACGCATGTAAAAACACTCCACAATATATGGGACTCAAAATTTCCAACAGATTGCCTTCACACATAAAGAACAATTATAATTTTAATATTTCTAAAAGTCAACTTGAAATTTTTTTGTTGAATATAGAACCATATAAGTTAAATGAATATCTCGATTTCATTTGTGAATGATATTGAAACATCAATGATGAAGGTCTTCAATGTTAGTTTTTTTATTTACTCTCATTTCTTGACTGTTATTTATTATTTATTCATTGACTGTCCAATCATATTTTTGCATATACTATTGTATATGCCCATTTCCTTATCTGCCTGTATTGCATTATACTCCATACATTGTAAAAATGTCTCACGGAAATAAATGAATAAATAGTATTATTATTATTTTCATTACTATTTACATTTACATTTTCAAAAAATTCGTTTCAAATCGAAGCCGTTGATAAACTGACTCCATTTCAAAAGGAGAACATTCAAATGAAGCTAATGCGAACTTAAAAAAAAGCAACTGGATTGACGAAATGTCTTATACTGATTTTTATTGGATCAATTCAAGTTGTTAGTGAGTTTTGAATGATTCACAGCGATTACATAAGCAGAATCTAGTAACTACTCTGACATTTCGCACATCGGAGAATCGAGATCGAAATGTATTGCATACCTAGTTTAAATTGTTTTCAAAACGAATATTATACAATATTAGGTAGATGTAATGTTGTGAACACCATTCGGTAATTTTCGATCTTTTCTCCACCCCAAAAAATTTGGTTTCGGTCTGACCCTGTTATTCATTCCTCCATTGTTCGGCAACAATTTCATCGAACTGAATTTTTCCTGACGAATTGATGCAAGAATTTATGGAGAAGTATGTTCATTATTCAAAAATGAATAAATTTTTTTCAGAGACTGGGAGTAAAAATCAATAAGAAGTTTCAGAAAATGCAGAATACTCCACGAATACCTTTCAATCTGTATGAATAAATTAAATTGAGCTTCGCAGATTTTTCCGTGAATCCTTTCCGAAGTTTTTCTCGCCTAATCTTCGAAGGGACCTGATAAAAAAAACATGTTCTTCCTGATACTTCGCCATGCGACATGAAAAGGCTTTTATGTGCAGAACAAATCATAAAATCGAATTGGAAATAGAATAGTGAATGCCTTGCGAAGAGAAGTTTATGTATTCACGCCTCGCATGTTTTGTTTCTACTATAAAAATTCTCAGTTTCGCAGTCATCCAAGCGGAAAATATTGGTAATGAAATACGTTTCGAGCATGTTAGGAATCCAAAACCCTCCCTTCATCCAAATTTTTTTTGTCAACATCAGTAGGACCCCTTTTCTGGGTCATTTAACACACTGAAAAGGTTTCGTTTTTAAGAAATGGAACTTCACAGTTGGATAGGTCGGGATGTATAATTCTGAGATCCTTTTTGTTGTAGAAAAATGGGGATAATCTGATAACTACACTGCACAAAAAAATTAACGCAAATTCTGAAAATCTCAATTTCAATGAGAGTTAACTCTACATTGATTTAATAACTTATTTTTCATGTTCTCTCGGGAAGGTTTTGAAAGAAACAAGACACGTTGAATGGAAGAAAAGGATTAAACCGAATCTTATGTGAAATAAGTGAAATGAAAAATTTTCAAAATTCAGAAATGCTGATAAGTGATTCAATACTTGGTATTTCCACCCCTTGCGTTAATTACAGCTCGGCCACGACGGTTCATACTCAAAATGAGTGATCTTATAATGATCCACCCCAGATTTCTGCGAGTTGGATTCCTAAGTCATTAAGAGTAGCTGGATGATTTTCTGAACTTCTCAGACTTCTATTGAGGTTGTCCGAAACCTGCTCAATCGGATTGAGATCAGGAATTTCTGCTGGCCATTCAATTCGAGAGACTTCAAGCTCTTCAAGGTACTCCTGAACGATGCGCGCACGATGGGGTCTGGCATTATCGTCCATAAAAACGAAATTTTTACCAATGTATGGGGCAAATGGCACAATATGCTCTTCAAGAATGTTCCTTATATACTAATCAGCATTCATAGCTTCATTATCAACGACCACTAGGTCAGTGCGAGCAGTCAAAGATATTCCACCCCATACCATTATCGATTCTTCTCCGAGACCTGTAGTATTCAGAAAATTGCACTGAGCATATTTTTCATGTGGACGTCTGTATACAAGAGAACGTCGATCACAATGGTAGAATCTAGACTCATCTGTGAAGAGAACTCTTTCCTAATCGGCCTCTTCCCAATGAATATGCTCTCTCGCAAAATCCAAACGTGCCCTTCGATGGGCTGGGGTGAGAGCTGGGCCTCTCAAATCATATTCTCTGAGACAATTTCTCATTGTCTGAGTGGCAATTTGCACCCCATGTGTTTGCTCAATCTGAATCTGAAGGAGGCGAGCGGTTGCAAACCGTTGTCTCAAGAAAGAACCCCTCAAGTAACGTTCTTGAATGTCAGTTGTTACCCGTGGTCTACTCTGTCCTGCTCTTCAGACATTCAAACCTGTCTCCCTGAATCGCTGCAACATTCTGGACACACTTGTATGAGAAACTCCAAACCTTTCTGTCAATCTTCTGTATGTCCACTCTTATTCTCGCAAAACTACCGCTTTGGCACATTCCTTTTGGGTCAAATTGCAAATAGCAATAGTCGAAAAACGAATAAGTGTCATTTTATAGTGCTTGCCAAATTTCACAATCGTGCTTCATTTAATTGTTTCGTGCAATTTATCACTGAAGCTATCGAATGAGCGACTTGTGTTTCAATTTATTATATTATGTTTTGCGATGTATAACACTTCAAAAAAAATTGTAGTAAGAAGGGATCAAAATTGAAATATGTATTTACAATATACTGAAAGACGGGAAGTAAAACAGAATTTCTTCAATTTCTGATTTGTTTTCAACGTATGTACGCACTTCATTCTGGAAGAATCTCTCAGAACTTATAATCAGCTTCAGAATGGGTGAGGCGGTGGGTAGCTTTTCAGTTGAACTTATGAATTACACTAGGTAATAATTACACAAAAAGTGATTCAGTTAAGGCTTTCACCACCGGCTATCAAGACATTTCGTTCTTGTAATGTCATTTTTGGATTGGTTTAGCCTTTCAAGAACGGATATAATGACATTGAAGAAGTCTTCTGCTCTTATTGGCCATGGTTTATTAGGCATGATTTCACCTAACGTTTCGCTCAGATCTGCGGTAGGCATCTTCAGAGGATTCTTGGTCTTAGATTGTAACTCAATGGTCTAGGCAGAATGATTTCACTTAATTACATCAGGAAAGTCTTCCGGGCTTATTGGCCGTGGTCTATCAGGAATTATTTCACCTAACAAGAAGCGAGAGGTTGCAAACCGTTGTCTCAACGAAGGAACTCTCAAATAACGTACCCTGTCCTGGTCTTCGGATATTCATAACTATCTCCCTGAATCGCTGCAACATTCTGGACACACTTGTATGAGAAACTCCGAACCTTTCCGCCATTCTTGTGTATGTTCATCCTTCTTCTCGCAAAACTACCGCTTGGGCACATTCCTCTTGGGTGAAATTGCGTGTTTCGCGTTGCATAACGATCGAGTGTAGAAAATCAAACGGAAGAAAAACTATTGATCACTATAATTGATCGAGAACAACTGATTCCTGAATGTAGCCAATACATTCAAAATCTGATAATATACAGGGTCTTTCACGAGGAACCTCACCCATATTTATACGGGAAACTACTGAACGTATTTTCATGAAATGCAGCACTTATAATTATTTCACGATGCTGATGAAATCTAAAATATTTTCAAGGCATGAGCACCTCCGGTTTTTCCGGAAATGACGTCAACTTCCGTTTTTCAAATTAGAACACCATTTTTTTATTGCAGAAATAGATTCCTTAGAAAATTTCAAGTTATTTTGATGTACCATTTTTCAGTTTTGGTTGAAAAATTCTCTCTGAGCGGAAAATCCGAAAAAAAAATCAGAAATAGAGCTCCGCTGAAACAAGAATAACTTCGAGGTTTTTGGATGAACAATTTTCATTTTTGAGATTTTTCAAGATGTAAGATTGATGTATCCACTTTGAAAATCGAAATCGCGATTCATGATACAGGGGGTGAAAAAATCGCTTTCAAAGGTAGGGATGACAAAATCGTGAAAAATCAGTTTTTTCAAATTAGAACTCCATTTCTTTTATGGCAGATATCGAATCTACGTTACAAAATAATGTGAGTGTATGCATCACACCCTTGCCTTAAAGTGGATATTTTCTGAGTTATTCACAAAAAACTGTTTTTCGTCTTGAATTTTCAGCTATTTCTTTTCCCTTCACGCCAAAAAGATGAAATTTTCAAATTTATTTCAAATAATCGGCCATCGGTTTTCTCTCCAGTGATAAATAAATAATTGCTTATGAACCATATGCAAAAACTTACCATGTTTCACATTTTTTTTTAATGATAGATATCATTAATTTCGTCTGCCAAATTCCTCTTTATTCAGTAACATTTTGTATTTACTATGAATTTGGTGATAATTCTTATCAAGTTACAAAATCGATCACTATGTCTAATTTTACCAATGAAGATTATTTAAATCTCATTCTACTTCATGGAGAATGTAATAAAGTTGTAGACAGAACAATTCGACTGTTCATTGAGAGGTTTCTTGACCGACCCAGACCAACGAGAGATACCATCAACAGAACCATGACAAACTTGACAAATGTCGGATCTTTCATTAAGAAAACTATACACAGAGAAAAAAGTGTAGTAGAAGATGAGAACAACGAAATTACATTTCTTGCATATTTTCGTGTGAATCCTCAAAATTCTCTCAAAGATGCCGAGATTGATCTGGGATTATCTCAATCGAGTGTTTGGAGAATATTAAAAAAAATAAAATGCACCCATATAAATTCAATAGGGTACAGCAGAAAACTGATTTCGTCAGGAGAACAGAGTTTTGCGAAGCTATGATGATTCGATTGCAAGAGAATGAAAACTTTTTGGACTGTATAATTTGGACAGATGAATCTTTATTCACAAAGAATGATTCTTTCAATAGGCATAACATTCATTATTGGGATGATGAAGAGAACAACCACCACTTCAGACAATGAAACTTTCAAGAGACCTGTAGTTTCAATGTTTTTTTGCGCCGTCAAAAATAATGCAATTCTCGATGTTCACATTTATGATGGGATTTTAACTGGTAAGATAGAACACTACACATGTTTGCATTATTCAAAGAATGTTCTCCCTTATGAGATAGATGTTCTGACATATTGACTCAAATAATTGTTTTTTCGAATTTTCCCGCTCAGAGAGAATTTTACAACCAAAACTGAAAAATGTTACATCAAAATAACTTGAAATTTTCTAAGGAATCTATTTATGCAATAAAAAAATGGTGTTATGATTTGAAAAACGGGAGTTGACGTCATTTCCGGAAAAACCGGAGGTGCTCATGCCTTGAAAATATTCAAGATTTCATCAGCATCGTGAAATAATTATAAGTGCTGAATTTCATGAAAATACGTTCAGTAGTTTCCCGTATAAATATGGGTGAGGTTCCTCTTGAAAGACCTTGTATATATATATATATTTTTTTTTCCTGTTGGGAAAGAATATCTGTTGTGAAAAAAAAAACTTTGAAAGTGGATATATGCATGCATAATTCTGATAAAAATAAAAATCATTGAGTACACCTTAAGCTGTATCGATCCAGAAAATTGAAAAAGCTTTCTTCATTTCCAAAGCGAAGGAGGCGTTCGCAGAATCGCGGTGCTTGCACTGATTCGATTTATTCCTAAGGGCTCGAAGGATAGCCAGATATTAAAATTCATCATGGCGATCAAACCTTCTCGCCAAATCGGGACGGTGTATTGTAGGATCCCGAATATCGAGTTATCCCCGCAAAAAGCCTCCTAACGTAATAAACCGAACAGAGGGCCCGGTAAAATGACAAGTGTCCGCTTCCTATTTCCTATCGAATCCCCCTCATTCATTTTATAAGTTTGTTCTGTGTGTTGTTCTCCTGGAATTGCCAACCGGAACCTTTTTATCACGGTGTTTCCTGCGACGCCCACAACAGGAAACAGCCTTCTACGATTTCTTTCGGCGAACTCGTAAGGTCTGGTCCGATTGTGCAGCTTGAGAGAATTGCTACATTTTGGTTAGGGCAACTTTATCACATTTTCCGGCGTTCGTATATACACTAATTGGTCAGTTTTTAATGGTTACACAGAAGTTCTACTTCGGGTATAGTTGAAAATCCTAATCAACGTCGACCTTCACCGAGATGATTTATTTATTTATTTATTTATTTAATGATAAACGGCCGTGCCATTTTACAAAATAGTATGAAATAGAATTAAATTAAAATTAACAGGAATTCTGTAAAAAATTGAACAAATAAACACAATACAGCAAAAATGCCTATCAATTAATGATTCACCGCTTCAATTGAAAAATTGAAAAGTGAAATAAATCTATATCCACCGAACCAGCAGCACGTAATGCTCTATTAAGTGGGTTGTTCATTAAATAATTTGTTCTACAGAACTTAATTCTGAACAAATCCCATGCTGTAAGGTTCTTCCGAGGAACATTAATTCCAATATTTTCCAGAAGATAAGGACAGTCGATGAAATTGTGTACGATTTTATAAATCAGCATAATGCTAAAATTGCGCCGTCTCGTTTCGAGAAGAGTGAGCGACAAATTATCACGAATACTTTCGTAGTTTATGAATTCGCGAGGTAAGCTCCATTTATATGCTATCCACTTCAAAAATTCATTTTGTACCCTCTCAATGGTGTGAATATGAATTCCATAATAAGGCGACCATACTACGCAGGAATATTCCAGAATGCTTCTTACGTGCGCAATGTACATCATTTTTATTGTGGGAACTCCAAAATGCTGCATATTTCTTTTAAGAAAACCAAGCATCCTGAGAGCCCTAGCGGACACATTTTCAATATGAGCAATAAAGTTTAAATTGACGTCCAGCAGGACTCCGAGATCTCTTATCACATTAACTGCTTTCAGGTGGGATCCATTTATCAAATATTCAAAAAATACCGGTGCGTTGTTCCTATAAAATCTCATGGTTTGACATTTATCCACGTTGAGTTCCATGTCATTTTTAGAACACCATTCATCAATGTTGTTAATATCCATCTGTAACAGCAAACAAGCCTGCAAGGTTTTGACAACACGAAACACTTTCAGATCATCCGCGAATAGTAGAAATGAACTGAAATTTATGGAAGATTTAATGTCATTGATAAAACATAAAAATAAAAGCGGCGATATCGGTGAACCCTGCGGGACGCCTGAACTGACATCTATACCTTCAGAACAAACGTCCGAAATTCGGACATATTGCACCCCCTGTGTTAAACGTTCGGAGATCCAATCGAGCAAAGGTGATCCAATGCCTAGTGCCCTGAGCTTGATGATCAGTAGCCAATGAGGAACCCTATCAAAGGCCTTAGAGAAGTCAGTGTAACTTGCATCAATCTGCAATTTGTCATCCATTGCAGACATAATTACATGTATAAAACATAATAGATTCGTCGTAACTGATTTACCAGAAATAAATCCATGCTGCTCATTTATGAAAATTCTTCTGAAAATGGGTGTTATCTTATTCGTTATGATCGCATCAAGAATTTTTGGGATATAAGAGCTCTTCGTCACTGGCCTATAGTTCATTATGTCACTGACGTCACCCGATTTGTACACTGGAGTGATATAGCCGGATCTCCAACGATTTGGATATTTACCTGTACTTACAGATAAATTGAATAGAAAACATAAGGGTTTCGATAAAATTTAGGAACACCTTTTCAATAACAAAGCCGACACCTTGTCCGGTCCGCAATCGCTTTTTTCAGGCTTTGCTTGCAGAAGTTCAAGAACTTCCTGTTCGGAGAAACAACAATGTTGAATATCAATCGTTCTCTCATAGTAAACCGTTCGGTTACTATCAATACTGGGCCCCTTGTAAATACCCGAAAAATATTCTTTGAAAAGTTCTGCAGTACTGATGTTGTTGCTTGCAGTTTTCTCTTTGAAGAACATGCTTTTCGGGAGTCCCTTCTGGGTCTTACGATCATTGATGAACTTCCAAAAATACTTAGGGTAGCTACAAATCTCAACTTCCACTGATTCTATGTATTTTCTGTAGCAAAAGTCTGTCTCCACCCTACACCTATCTCTGAGATTTTTGAACAAAAAATAGTCCCCAGCATCACCACCTTGTTTATATCTCTTGTGAGCTTTTTTTTCTCTGATATTATTTTCTTTAACTCGTTCGAAAACCAACAAGGAAAATTGTATTTTTTCCTGATCTTTTCAGGAACATACAATTTAATTCCATTTGAAAGAACCTCATAAAATAAGTCGATGCATGTTTCAACTTCTTTGCCGTTCAGAAGAGGAGTCCAGTCGATACTATCCAGATATATCATTAGACTGTCATAGTCAGCATTTTTGAAGTCATAGAACGAATAAATTGATTGTTCAAGATCCGGAATCGCTTCACTGAAAACCGAGAAATATAAAGGTGGATGATGTCTATCACATGTCAAAAGATGATCATGAGCCAATTCAACTTTTACCTTGGAAGAGTCAGCGAATATAAGATCCAACGTGACGTCATTACAATTTTTTACCCGATTCAGTTGGTCCAAACCCAACGTGGACATTGTGGCAGCTATGACAGAATGGTTTAAAGAGCTTTCGCCTTTACCCATGTTCGATGTTGCATCGATCCCCCAATTCACTCCAGGTATATTAAAATCTCCGCAACAGATTATCTCTGCTGAAGAATATTGATCCATTATAGCCTCAAGATCGCCACAGTGAGTCTCATATTGTGTTGCTATGCTGTTCGGTGGGATATAGACGTTTAAAAATATTGAAGTTTTTGATCGCACGCTAACTTCGACAAACAAATGTTCGATATCGGAGCAACCAATAAATAATTGACGGGATGAAAAACATTTTTTAACAGCTATCAAAACTCCTCCACCTCTCTGTTTATCACTGTTAGTTGAATCTCTATCTTTTCTATATATACAATAATTATTGAGACCTATTTCAGCATTATTAAAATCACAAGTTAACCAAGTTTCTGTTAGTAGAATAACATCAAAATTAACGACTAAAATTGAATTTGCAAGTTCAACTAGTTTGGTTCGCAGACCCCTCACATTTTGATAATAACAATTAAATTCAAATCTATCCATATGGCCAGCATGAACCCGAAGTCTAGGAGGAAAATTCTCTTCTTTCGTTCCGAAATGGTCTAAGGAGCGTTCCCTCCGGCCAGTGCTTGGCTTGGAGCATATCTTCCAGGCTCAAATCTCTACTTCCCATCTTGAATGATTTTTTTGAACGTTTAGACTTGAGATCGAAACACAAGATGTCGTTATGTGGCCATATTTTCTTGGCATATGACACTATATTATCGGCTGTTGTTGCGCCAGCAAGACCTCCCAACCAAATTCAATTTCTCCCTTTAGGAGCAAGCTGGATCAATGCATCTGATTCACCTGTTCCTTTGGTTAACAAACCCTCTACTACAGTTGTAGCTTCCCTCAGAGGTTTTGGGTCACTATCTTTGGGCTTTTTCAGATGCTTCGTATTACTGTGGATGTCTTTTTTATCTGAGGCACCTACGTGAACTGATCTGGAGCTGCTTTGACTTGCCACCCTCACAGAGGCCTCCTGACCCCTCCTCAAATTAATTTGAGTTTTGGCTTGCGTAGTTTTATCCACTGTTCGATATTCCTCGAGTGAAGTTAGCAGTCTTACTAAATCGATATTACTTTCTTTCAAAACCTGAATTTCCGTTGCAATCTCCGTTTTGAATTTAGAAAGTTTCTCTCCCATTTCACCCATGACTCTTTCCATTGATTCTGATACCATCTTTTTGATGGAATCCGATGATTTGATCTGATCGACATTGACTTGAGGATCCGAAGTTGATGATTCAGTTAGCTTTGAGTCCACAACTGGAATGCATACGTCGCAGTAGAATCGCAGGTTTTTTGATTCAGTCCGTAGACACTGTACATGAATGTTGAGTGAACACAAATCACATTGTATGGATTTGTTAATGACGATAAAGTTGTCATTACATATCGGGCAATTTCCTGTTGAAGCCGTAATAACGTGAGATGTCTGGCCCCCCTTTAGTTTTCAGATCGATTAGTATCGCAAGAATAATAACCAGATGTTTGTTATCTGTATTTGTATGATGGAGATAAACTCACCTACGAAGAATAAACAATAATTTCAAATTACCGATAGTTCTCAATATTTTCTGTGGAAATCAGGAAATCCTCAGTGCAGACAACAATATGTTCTAAACACCCCAAATGTCGAATGGAAAATCGTCTTATTATATGGAAAATAACTAAACTTCGGGAGAACTCTAAAAGTACACCTGTTCAGCTCGATATTCTACACACAAATGATGAAAAACTGAAACCTATTTTATAACAAAAAAGCCTATACCTGCGCCTTCGCTTGCGTTATAGTTTAATTTAAACGGTACTGATATGTCCGCAACCCCACATTCATAACCTCGTATCGAAGGAGAGACTGCACGTGCATATGTCGCAGGCTCATTATCATATCAGTCTTATTATAATAAGCCTAGGCTTTTTAATATGACTAGGCGTATTGTGAAACAAGCAAAGCAAGTGAAAATCTGACAATATGACTGATATTTTCAGACGTATTATAATACGCTTGACGCCTTCTTAGTCTTTTTGTTCGAAAGAACCTGTACGCGATTGTTTTTAGAATTTGACTGTATGAAATACGTTGTATTATGATACGTCAGGAAGTGTATCAGGCAGATTATGGAAATCGATTTAGGGACGAAAATAAATAGATAATTTAAGATTAAGATTATTTATTACAACATGGATTACTTTTATGACATTCACTTGTGCATTTAATATGGGATTTAAAACATAAACCTTTATTATGATACTGTGACTTGCTCGGTTTGCAAGAACATGTTTTGAATCCCTGTCCTTCGAATTTTGCGAATAATCTTAAAGCTTCTCTTAGGGAAATTACTTCATTATCTGGAATATCAATATTCTTATATCTTTGGCAATCAGTAATTTCATCTCTCGAGATGTTTAACGGACCATGGGTGGTACCAATTTATTAAACATCATTGGAGACTTTTATTATGGTTTCTGTGATATTTTTGGATTCCAGAGGTCCTCTATCTACTTTAGAAACTTCAATAGCTACTGTTTGATCAACCTCAAGAGGTTTCAATTTCTTACGTTCAGCATTTTTGCTGCAGCTTCTTTCCTGCCCTCTACATATTCTTCTCTTTGGTTCTCGACTATTTCCTCATTTTGGCTCAGTTCTGTGACATTATCTGGACTTCTTGATAATAATTTATTATATTCTAGTGATGTATCTGCAGAGCAAGCATATTCAGATATAGTGTTATTTAGAACTGTTTCCAGATCGTCTTCAGTATTCAAGTTTTGACAATTTCAGTGGGCAAATTAGTAGAGTAGTAACAACAACAGATAGAGAGCCTCAGTCGAATTACAATACGACGAGTATAACCACTGTCAGAATCTGGGGAAATCGCGCTCTTTTAAGTTTTGACAATTAGCCGAATAACCATGCAGGCGTATTATAATACGCTTTAAATGGCCAGTCAAATTGTGAGATCGTTCATTATTTCGGTGATATTGTAATATGCCTAGTCGAATGAAAAAGCTTATGCGTATTATAATATGACTAAGTTTATAAAAAGACTGCGACACATACATGACAGAACGATGTCGCGTATAGATTCAATAATTTCTTGCTCAAATTCACACTCGTTCAACCTACTGTAGCTTTCAAAGTATCCATCAGAAAATTATACTGTAAAAAGCATTTTTCATCAGGAATAAATGCCGCAGATAACAGTCACATTAATTTTCATAATGATTAATTTCATGCCAGTCAAATGATCTCTTCAAAGTGACCATCATATTGGATTCAATTGAAAATGGTAAAATGTAGTATCGTGGGTTGCCTTCGGCAGTTAGACAAATGGCGTCGCGGACCTTTTTATAGAACTTTTTGAGCACTACAAAAGTGTCTCTATCTCTCATAGTTTACATACCCTACATGAAAACCTCCCAAAAAAATATCTCCACAATATAGTGAAAGTTTAATCAAAATCGCTCATCTGCTTCCTGAGTCCATAAAAGACAAACAAATACACGGACATTCACATTTATAATATAAGTATGGATTCCCCATGCCAGAAATAAACTGCTCCACATGAGTTAGGGATATTGACTTAAATTTCAAAAAAATATAGTTCAATTGAGATTTTATGAAGAAAATAATATCATTGATATTTCCAGTTGCAGGGAACAAAATGAGTTTTAACCTGTAGGTCTGCAGCGTATAAAGGGGCGTTAAGAAAAAGCGAGTTGAATAACGAAATTTAATTCCAAGAGAATTAAAGCGTTTTGAGACAATTACTAATCTTAATTTATAAAACTCAGTCAGCCATATAATTGGTTACACCATTCATAACTCAAGATTGGATGAACTGTCTGTTATGGAAGTTTCTTGTTGGATTCTCCCACGGTAAACATAAAAAACATTTAAACTTTGTCCCTGTTTTCAACTTTTTATTGAACCCTGCTTCAATAAATGTGGTGAGGCTAAGAATCTGATCGCAACAATTCCTTCTTTTCCTGAAACCGTCCTGAGAGTTCTGTCATGATTCTTCAATGGTTGATTCTATTCAGAATAGATGATATTTAGAATAGATTCTATTTGAAATAAGATCTCTAAAATTTTCAAAGGGACGCTCAATAAACTAATAGGACGGTAACAACTCGGATCAGAAGAATTTTTTCCACGTTTCAAAATTCCTACTACTTTAGCTCGGTCGGAAAATTGCCGACATTCAATATATCATTATAAAAAAAAATAACCATGATAGGTTCGATGAATTCTGGATAAATTCCATCAAAACCGGCTGCTTTTCTAGATCTTGTGTTTTTTATCGCTGATTTTCATCAATACATATTAAATGGGTTATGATAAATATTAACAAAACTGTTTGTATCCATTTCACATCTGGAATTAAAAATCGAAAGTTGGTATTTGGTTATCGTGATACAACAATAATTTCCAAAGACTGCACTAAGTTTCTCGGGATTCATATAGATCGAAACCTCAAATGGTCAACACATGTTGATTTATTATGCAGAAAGCTCAACAATTCATACTATGCAATATCCAGGATCAGAAATACAGTACCTATGAGTACACTGTTGAACGTTTACTACAGCCTTGTCTACAGTCATTTGTCTTATAACATTTTATTATGGGGCAACTCTACAGATGTTAGTAGAGTTTTTATACTCGATAAACGGATTTTGCGGTTGATATTCAATATCCCACTTCGCTCTTCCTGTAGACCCCTTTTTTTAAATCATGGTGTATTAACACTACCATCTATTTTCATCTTGAGATACTTAGTTTATGTAAAGGAGAATGGATTTTACTTCTCCAGGTTATCTGTTTTTCACAGCTATAATACCAGAAATGATAGAACTTTATTTGTACCCAAACATAAAACGAGTAAATTTGAAAAGTCTCCATTTTACCAGTGTGTTAAATTATTTCTCTATTTCAGTATCGTAATGAGTTCATTACAGTACTAAAAGTAGTGCTGTAAAGAAACTCATTACAGAATTGTTTTCAGTTATATTATTCGTTTTCTGGTTGTCAGTACTGACCTCCGATGGGATCTAGTTTCGAATCAAATCAATTCAAATTCCGTGAACTGTCAAATTTCGTATGCCACACCAACTGCCAAGATACAAAACAAAAGTCACTAATCTGAATTTTCATTTGAATTTCGAGAGTATTTTATGAAAATTGACTGAAATAGAGAAAATACCGTCTAATACTCGTTGCAGAAGACAATTCCAAAACTCATGCTATCGAAAACTCGCTCCTTCGTCGCTCGTTTTCGAACTTCGCATTCGTGTTGGAATAGGAGCTCATTCTGCAACTTGTTTTAGAATATATTATTCTCTATTTCAGTATCGTAATGAGTTTATTACAGTACTAAAAGTAGTGCTGTAAAGAAACTCATTACAGAATTGTTTTCAGTTATATTATTCGTTTTCTGGTTGTCAGTACTGACCTCCGATGGGATCTAGTTTCGAATCAAATCAATTCAAATTCCGTGATCTGTCAAATTTCGTATGTCACACCAACTGCCAAGATACAAAACAAAAGTCACTAATCTGAATTTTCATTTGAATTTCGAGAGTATTTTATAAAAATTGACTGAAATAGAGAAAATACCGTCTAATACTCGTTGCAGAAGGCAATTCCAACACTCATGCTATCGAAAACTCGCTCCTTCGTCGCTCGTTTTCGAACTTTGCATTCGTGTTGGAATAGGAGCTCATTCTGCAACTTGTTTTAGAATATACTATTAATCCTTAACCGAAGTGTCCCCAATCTCTTACTGTAAAAAAGTTTAAAACAGCTGTTAAAGCTATTCTGTTGAAAAATGTTTATTATAGTTCAGGGGAGTATTATTCCGACAATAATTTAGAAATTTTTTTGTATTAATTTGCATATGTATGTATTTATATTTTTTGACATGTCCTATACATCTTCGATGTCTTGAAGGATCAATAAATTATTATTATTATTATTATCATTAAAAGCTCCGGACCCTTCCTGAAGATATTTTCCCGTCAAATTCGTGAGGCACCCTGTATAGTTCTGGAAACATATTCCTGTATTCAGAATCGAGGGCCGGAACGAGACCTCAGCTACCTTGATTTATTTGAACACATTTTACAGGCATATGCGGAACTTTTCATTCTTGGCTTTCGAGTCATAAGTATGTCATAATAGCTGATAGCGGCCTTATGCAAATTGAAAGAACCCCGTCTAATAAATGGAAACGACATGGTAGACATGAAGGGCATGTGGCTTCATTTTCTTTGGGAGCACGATGAATGTTTCTCAAGACGAGGTAAGGTGTGGCAGGTGGTCGTAAACGGCAAGTCGCAAGATATTGGTTTTTTACGAGGAATATGTTATGTTAATTTAACTTATTTATTTCTCCTTCACGAACATACTCCCGATATTAGTGAGTGATATATTTCAACATCAGATAGAAAGGCGCAGAGAAACCGTCTAGCATTCATCTTTTATATAGGTGGAAATATGGGAAATTTTTTCAAACCAGGTGTCCCTGTTCTGATGGATTATCGCAGCCATTTAAGAATATAGGGTTTACTTCGTTTGAAGGAGGATTAAGGGAGCCATGAATTAAATGAACATTGCAGAAACTCTGTGACAGAGGGTCGGTAATAGTTGTAACTAGTATTGTCATGAAATTCCGATGAAAGAATTGCTAATTACTCTTAAGAAGTATTTGGATCCTAGCATACCAATGTTTCATCATCTTTTCAGAGAGGTATATTCGACAATAGGTGTACAGGCTGGGCAAAATCAACTGCTTTTTTTGTTTTCTAGTTTCCAGGAGTAAGTTGAAGCAGTAAGCGAATTCTTTGATTTTGAGCGAACTGGTGATGTTGACTCTCGTCATTTTTGTCTTCTTGATGATGCGATACTGACTCAAATTTAATACTGTGGAATATTTACTATTACTTTGGGACTCATTATGGAAAGCATTGCATTCTCTTCTTTAGCCACGGTTCATGGAGATGAAAAAGTAAACAAGAATGATGGAAATCTAGCATTATTGCAGGAGAGTTTCGATATTTTTCAATGTTTCTACTATTTATTGAAGAATGATCTAGAACATTCATTCTTATCGATTGTCTCTGGCAATCTAGAGGACGTCATTTCGAATATACTTAAACTCGATTGGGCATATTTCAAAATCAACAATTCAACGTAGTCAGTTCATAAACTGAACAAGGTCGAGTGCACGATTAAATTTTTTTCTCGTCTTTGCCCCACCTCCATTTTAACTCGCTTCAATTCGAATAGGTCAGGAGAATGGAGACTCTCAATACAAATTCAACATTATAAAGGAACTAGCTGACCCGGCGAACTTTGTTTGATTAATAAAGTTGTACTAACCATTGGTTTTTTTGAAAAAGAAATATATTAGGTGAAATACAAAAAACATACAAGGAAACAAAATATACAAAAATTTACTTACAGGGTGGGCAAAATAGGTGATACCTGAACTACAACTTTCTAACCTTGAGAGATAGGGTAAAATAAAGAACACGTCACGGTGGTAATTTCAGCAAAACTGATTGTGCCATCGACTGCATTCCTCTTTCTTCTTTTTTTTTTCGTTTTATAGGCCAAAATTGACATTTCGGCGATTTCAACTCTTGCTATTATCTCCTTTTTTGTTTGTGCTAGGATGTTGAAATGAAAACATTAAATTATTTGGGCTATTTCCATTATCTATACTGTTGGAATTTACCGACGTTTTGGCAAGCATTCGCCTGCCGTCATCAGGGTAGTGTTGGTCCTGAGAAGGACCAGTCTTTGCCAAACTTGTTCCGTTTGGACTTTTGCGCTCCATACTATCCAACTGAGTTGTGGGAATGCAAACGCGAGCTGTCAGAGGTGCAAACTAGGAATGCTTGCCGAAACGTCGGTAAATTCCAATAGTATAGATAATGGAAATAGCCCAAATAATGTACCCACAAATATTCCATTATCAAGAATATCTCGTTCACAACGAAAATATTAAACCTGCATTTTTTCATAGCAATCCAGTAGCGAACTTTGTTTTTTACTAAAAGGTTTCATTGCTGAGCTATAACATGTAGTTTTGTTTCTTGTTATGAAAACAATAGTTTGAAATGGCTCACAAAGAATTTCAATTCTTTCCCGTTTCATAAATATATTATACATCATACATCGCCCTCAGATTCTTTCAGATATCATGAAAAAAGTAGTTGGTATTTGAAATTTGTAGTATTGAGCATTAAGTAGGCCGAATAACAAAACGATATGTCTCTACGCCTAGTTTCATCATTATTCTGCCATTGAATACTTGATTCAATTCTCCGTTGTTTGTGATTCGTTCAGGACACCTGCAAGTTATTGGAATTCGAAGTCAAATGGAAACATTATGTTAAAATGTTCTCTTTTTAGCGGCAATAATTACTACGAATTGACAGTTGTCCTCAACAGTGTTTTAACCACAGAGAATTGAATCAAGTACTCAATCGCAAAATTATAATGACACCATGCATAGAGATGCTGATTCAGCCTACTCAATACTCAATAATTCGAATTTTATATATAAATTATAATTTTCATGATATCTGAAGGAATCTGAGGTTGATAAGTATGATTCGAGATATATTTCTGAAAGAGGTAAAAAAATGGCGATTCTCTCTAAGCCATTTTAAAATATTGTTTCCATAAGAAGAAACGCAACTTAATGATATAGCTCAGCTAGAAAACCTCTTGGAAAAAAACAAAGTACAATACTGGTTGCTATGAAAAAGTGCCTGTATAAAGTTTTCATTTCATCATCCTAACACAAACAAAAATGGAGATAATGGCCAAAGTGCAAAATCACCCAAATTTCAATTTTGGCCTAAAATTCGAAAACGAAAGAAGAGGAATGCCGTTGATGGCATTATCGATTTCTCTGAAAAAAAAACACCGTAACGTGTCATTCATTTTCTTCTATCCCAGAAAGTTCTAGTTCAAGTATGATCAATTATGCCAAATTGCTGGATTTTTGACTGTTTTAGGTACTCCAGGACTAGGTAGGTGAAACCTTCGAAGGGTGTCCTGGGCACAATTTTCGTGAAAAACCATTGGTGAAAACCGTTTCACGATATCTTCGTTTTTCTTCATTTTGATATATAATCGATTCCGAAAATCTGCCATGATTTTTATATTGACGAAATCATCTGAAAATGATTTTTATTTTTCAGAAGCCGTTTTTAACCCTTTTTAACAATATTCAATTCTTGTTTCTTGTGATATAAAACCACCTTTTCATCTCAAATTTGAACGCATTTTTTCTTCTTATATCGTAAAAAAATTTTGAGATTGAAAAAATTTGAAGAATTATCTTATTCCTAGTGAGAAAGTGCATGTTGAAAGTTCTTATCTTTTTCAGATATTTTCGAACACGAAAACGTTTTGGCACATTTCCGAAATCGAAAAAATTTCAAGATTGTGTTATATCTTCAAACCAAATGAAGATAAAGAAAATTCTTTGCCTTTACGAAGGTACATCGAGAACATTTTTGAAACATAGATGAATTTAAAATGGTAATCATCGAAATGAATACCATTTTCAATTCCCAGGCTCAGAGATCTTTTATCATGAGGTTGGAGAAATGATATTAGATTTTGTCACTGAGATGAGAGATATACCGGTTCCGGCCTTGTTGGGCCTCATCAGTATCCCGCACATCTCAGGACAAAATCTTCATTGAAAACTTCAGAATTTGAAGCAATTGGTTGTGAAGTAATGAGTAAAATATTACAAAGTACGCAATTGGATGTCACCACCTTAGTACTTTGTAATATTTTACTCATTACTTCACAACCAATGGCTTCAAATTCTGAAGTTTTTTATGAAGATTTCGTCCTGAGATGTGCGGGATACTGATGAGGCCCAACAAGGCCGAAACCGGTATATCTCTCATCTCAGTGACAAAATCTAATATCATTTCTCCAACCTCATGATGAAAGATATCTGAGCCTGGGAATTGAAAATGGTATTCATTTCAATGATTACTATTTTGAATTCATCTATGTTTCACAAATGAAGATATCGTGAAACGGATTTCATAACTGGCGTTTTCACGAAAATCGAGATCAGGACTTCCCTGAACGTTTTTAATTATCTGGTCTACAAGTACCAGAAAAAGCCGAAATCGAACAGTTTGGGATACCCTGTATATGTGATGTTTCCAATCAATTTTGTTTCAAAAAATATTTTCCATTCATTTAAACCACTTAGGCTATGCAAGTGTAAAGTTATTTTTGTTTTATTATTTTCTTTCCTCAATTCTGACAAAAAATAGCACAGGTCTAAAAATTTTGGATGAACACAGAAATTTCGAGTTATTTTTGTAACTACACCATTCCCAAGTATTATGCAGAAATCGTCAAGTGTATTTCAAATTAGTCACATCAATTTCAGAAAGCGTCGATTGCATTTCAGAAAACATCCAGATGTAGTTTGGATCAATCAATTGAATTTCATTCGATATTATCCGAATTTCAATTGACAAATCTGAATATCATTTGATGTTCTCTGAAATACATTTGAATAATCTGAAATACAAGTGAATTACAATTGGAAATTGTCACGATAATTTAATTTCGAAACGGAGTATAGACAGGATTCCTTCATATTGAAACTGAATTATAATATTCTTCACGATGGGGAATAATTAACGAGCTTTTCATTCAGAAAAAACGTTCGATTACTTCATCCCCGTATTGAAAAAGACTAAAAACTTCGAGTTCATTAACAACTACATCGAATCAGTTACTGCGATTTTCTGGCTCACTAATTGGTCAAGTTTTCTGTTTCCCTCTCCGATAAATTCGCGAAAATCAATGCTCATTTTTCTGAGGTTGAATAAGAGTGTTTTTCATCCGATATTCAATCCGATCCGATGTCTCGAAGTTTGTTCAGTCGAATTGATCCCCTGTCCGAATAATTAGGTAATCATTGATTCTACGTGGATGTTCGGAATTCGCAGTAATGTTTTTCGACCCAGTCGGTTTTGACGGTGTTTGTTCCTGAATATTTGAAGCGCTTCGCAGGATCCAATTAAATCCGCCATAAAAATCCAATGAAGCTGAACCGTGGTTATCAAGAATGCACGAGACATTTTTTTAGCGCAGGCAAAATCAAAGCAGCGGATTACAGGGCTCTTCCAACAGTCGCAAACAAGATGTCGTCATAATGGCTGAGGAAATTTCAGCGGAAATTGCTGAAATTATTATCCAGCATCTGAGATCGTCTCAAGGTTGACTGATCTTACACAGGGTGGGCTATCCATAACTATCCACCTCGAATTTTCAGCTTTGGAATAGAATATCGAACAAATGTTCGGAAAGGTAAAATTTCGTTGAAAAAGGAACAAATAAGGGTTATCAAATGAGTTTAATATTACAACCCCTCTAGCTGCAACCCCTAACAGCTCTCACTTTCGAATAGAAAAAAAGCGAGAGAGCATGAGTGTATATTTGTAGATTTTCCTTGAATAAACTCTTATTCTATTCTATTCTATTCTATTCTACTCTATTCTATTCTATTCTTTTTCATTCTATTCTATTCTATTGCATTCTATTCTATTCAATTCTATTCTATTCTATTCTATTCTATTCTATTCTATTCTATTCTATTTTATTCTATTCTATTCTATTCTATTCTATTCTATTCTATTCTATTCTATTCTATTCTATTCTATTCTATTCTATTCTATTTAAATAAAAATCCGATTGTAGTCAGTAGGTTTGAAGGTAACTACAATTTTCTGCTGTTGAAGTATTTTAATGATGCTTTAAGTTCGGCTTTATCAAACATTTCTTTCCACACTATACTTCGGGTATGATGATGATTTTCTTTTTTTTTTCACGAAGTTGGTCGCTTGACTATCGGACTATCGAAAAGACGACGTATAGAATGTAAACTTCAATGAATTCGAATGTTTTCCTTTTGGAAATGCAGATTGAAAGAGATATTGGTGGTTCCATTCAGGGCCCGCTTACTAGTTTCAAAAAGTGATGGAAAAAATCGAACTCCTTTCGCGACTGTGAAGCCAAGTTTAAGAAAAAAAAATTCTCTGCCTTTACGGAGGCCACAGTCGCAAAAAAAATTTGGCTTTTTCCATCTGTTGACTCAGAAACTGCTGAACTCGAGGACTGCAGAACATTTGTACTCTCCTTACTAGCAAATAATTTGCTACATCTTTCAATTTTTTGTTGACAGAATCATCGACATAAATCTTAGGCTTTCTGTTCCAGGAGGCCGAAGATTTACATATTTTCTGTATAACATGCAGGATTTGAAGCTGCAGCCCTCATCGGTTATGGTGAATCTTCTTGTTGTTGAATTTTTTGTTTGCCACAATGTCACAATAACGTATTTTTCCATATATTCTACATCATGCATGTTCAAGGAGAGAATTTCGTCACATCGACAACATCCAAAAATCCCAAATTTTGTTACAATTTTGCCAGCAACCACAGTTCATCAGGAGCATGTGAAAGAAATTGTTCAGCCTCATCTTCACTTAATACCTTGGCTTTTTTGGCGTATAACGCTAATTTTGTCGTTTCAGAAACGATATTACCTTTTTAAATCTGCAAATGACATCATATTTTTCAATAAAGTTTTCGAGAAAAACAAAATTGCGAACAGGGGCATTGTCTTTCATTTCCAAGACCATTTTGCCCTTTGAAGTAGTCGTATTCTCGCTCGTACCTTGAAGCTGATTTTGCAGTTAATAAACTCGATGCTACACTGCTGGCTGCCTCAATAATTTCTTTTGGTACATTCATTTTCGCTTTCGCCAAAACAAATGATAAGAAAAATAAACAGACATGTTCATGTCAACGCTTCCATTGCTTACGACATTTGCGACAAATTATTGAGATTTTCGGGAATTTATGTAACCTTATTACAAATGAGAAACAAATCAAATATAAAACAATACACGCAAGGTAACGGGATTTACAGGCCCAATGAGGTAACATACAAAAAATATAAAATGGGCAATGAAAATTCAACGAAATTCAATTAAATACATTGAAATATGAACAAAGATTACAAGGCATCATTCAGGTACTCTTCTATACTATAACATACCTTATCCAAGAGAAGTGTTTTCATATTTTTTGGGAAATTGTTATCACAAGCAATACATTTGTACTCGAACGGTAGGTGATTGTAGAGCTTAAGATCTTGATACATGGGGGATTTAGCATTTCTACTAGTTTTATTCGTGGAACATAGAGTTCTCCTCCGTTTCTTGTTTGATAGTTATGAAAGTTTGGTACTTTTCAAAATATCGAGAAAAAACTTAAGAAAAAGGGAGAAAAGTGTATTCGTTATTATGTTTGTTTTTCTTAACCTAGATATTGTAAGCACAAACTGTTTTCACATTTTTGAAGGCGAAGACTAGAAAAAATGTACAGTTTCAGAATTTTGAATAACCCGTCACAGGGTGTTCCAAATGTTGATTCAAAAATTGGGATCAAGATTGAGCCATAACTTTAGTTTTTCGAATTAGAACCCTTTTTTTATGATTGCGTTGGATTGGATTTTCCTACATATTGTAGGAAAAACTCAAGAAGATGAAATGATGACTAATCTTATAATTTCATATCAGTACAAATTTGAATATTGAACATATAGAACGGGGGTATTAACTCAGATGAATTTCGAATATCCGTTAGAATAATTAACTTCCTGGATAATGATTCTTGGAATTGTATCAGTTATAGGAGCATCTGATATGAAGCAAATGCAAATACCTACTACCGAGTTGGCTTGGGATGACTCGAGTATAGGGAAATGAATTCATGCTCAGTAATAATTATGTTAAAATTGTTTGATGTTCAGTCAGCCGCTTGATGATTCAATCTGACATTTCGCATTTGCTTTGTGATGTAATGAGGTAATGTTAATTGATGTTACAAGCGAACAATACGGGTATATTGATCGGATTTTTTGCCTTCCGAATTCAATCAGCTGGGATCCTTCCCAAAGATTGTTATGGGAACATGAAAATACCATAGATATTGAAACAAAAAGTACCTATACCTAGAACCTTAGTAAGTGCATTTAAATGATGTGAATGAGTGAAATTTGAAGAAAGAAATGAGGGGTTTACATTTTTTTATTGGATTTACTAACACGTTTTGGCTTTGATGCAAAGAAAAAGGAAAGTCTTCTACCTTCAACATGTTCTATAGGCAAAAAATCAGGGAATCCTGGCGGCCACAGCAGAAGAACCACAAAAATAGTTCAAATTAACTCTCTGTCAACATGAGTTCGAGCATTATCTTGCTGAAATTTTAGATTCTCCAAAGAAAAACAGATTCTTTGAAGGTAACGCAGCGCTGCCATGTTAACTCGAATAAAAACCAAATGTGACCTACTCGCATGTGCAATAGAATTTCATCCTATAAAGCCCATAATTTGGTGTACATTAAAATGAGGTTCACGTCTTTCTCCCCAACGTTTTTAAATCATTCTTAGGCCATCATGAGCACCCAAGGAGTATCGAGATTCATCAGAAAAGGCGATCGATTCCACATTCCAATGTTGTCGTTTTCTGTACCACTGTAATCGTTGTCGGCTATGCTCAACCGTGAGAGGTAACACAAAGCCTCATACAGCAGTTAACCTCTCGGGCAGTTATAAGATTGCCTTGTTCTTCTAACCTCTCATCAGCCATAGATCGAGTTGTCACAAATCTCCAATTGCCATAAGTCTTAGACGTGGATCTTGAACTTGATTTGTACCCCATCGATGTCCAGTGCCATTTGGGAATTTGACATTCTAACAACAAAACATCCTCAGGCAGCTGGTTCGTGGTAATATTTAATGGAATGGCAAAAATGTTTCGACGAAAAAAAATTTAAATTTTAACATCTTCTTCTGGTTGTCGGAGTTTCTTTAACTCTCAGTTAATTTATATATGTTTTTAAATTATATATGTAAATTTTGATATACAAGGTGGCCATTTGAAAACGAAACAAACGAGATTACAGACGAAATGAATTTTTTCTATAGAAATGCTCGAACAGGTCGATTTCTGTTTCGAGAGGGACAAATTAAGATGTAGGTTACGGACGCATAGCGCTTCAACCCTTGCTACTTCAACCCTCACCTCCAATTTTTGGATAGGAAAGATGAGGTCAGTGATACCTCATTTGAAAGGTACTTTTATACTGATTTCAGCACAGTAATTGTTTTTTCATTTTATGCATTAGTTCTCGAAATACAGGGTTACCATTTGAAGACGAAACAGACGAGATTACAGACGAAATAAATTTTTTCGATAGAAATGCTCGGACAGGTCGATTTCTGTTTCGAGGGGGACAACATAAGATGTAGGTCACGGACACATAGCGCTTCAACCCTTGCTACTATAACCCTCACCCCCAATTTTTGAATAGGGAAGATGGGGTGAGTGATACCTCATTTGAAAGGTATTGTTATACTGATTCAGCGCAGTAAGTGGTTTTTCATTTTATGCATTAGTTCTCGGAATATTCTTCACTAAGCATTTGAAAATGAAGTGGTGTTTTCATGGCAATTGTAGTGTTTTTTTGTGAAAAACCTTTCAAATGAGGTATCACTCACCCCGTCTTCCCTATTCAAAAATTGGGGGTGAGCGTTGTAGTAGCAAGAGTTGAAGCGTTATGCGTCCGTAACCTACATCTTAAGTTGTCCCCATCGAAAAAGCAATCGACCTGTCCGAGCATTTCTATCGAAAAAATTTATTTCGTCTGTAATCTCGTCTGTTTCGTTTTCAAATGGCCATCCTGTATTTCGAGGACTAATGCATAAAATGAAAAAACAATTACTGTGCTGAAATCAGTATAAAAGTACCTTTCAAATGAGGTATCACGCACCCCATCTTCCCTATTCAAAAATTGGGGGTGAGGGTTGTAGTAGCAAGGGTTGAAGCGCTATGCGTCCGTAACCTACATTTTAAGTTGTCCCCCTCGAAACAGAAATCGACTTGTCCGAGCATTTCTATGGAAAAAATTTATTTCGTCTGTAATCTCGTTGTTTCGTTTTCAAATGGCCACCCTGTATAAAACTAAGATATTGAAATAATTCTTCTCTTTGCGATTATGTCCAGTAGGTGTCGCTTATAAGGTTTTCGTGAAAAAAATTAATTTGTTATAAATTCGGTGAACTACATTTTCTAATAATATTATCGCATGTGAGTCCATGTATTATTACACCTATCTTTCTTCCGAACACTACGGAGAATTTCATGACGAAATGTTTCGAACAAATCACCATTCTACTATCATTTATTTGTAAACAATTAGTGTGTATTTTGAGTTGCCCAAAGGGATGTTTTGAGGAGCATTGATTTGTTTGCCTGCTGACTACCGCTATCATAATCGGTTATTTCAAAATCGACAGCTACCGATAATATAAATGCTTGCCTAAAATTATAAACATCAAATTTGGCTACGTAATGAAGCTCTAAATTCAATGCGGTTGGAACAGTACCAATAGATATTTGTAGCCTACAAACATGCAAAAAACATCTGCACTACAAAAATTGTTGGAATTGTTTTTTTGTAACTGCAAGAAAGGATGCAATGCATTTTCATGAATCTACAACATTCATGCATGTGTAAAAAAATTGGCCTACAATTGAATGCGTCGAGCAATTGCAGAAAACTGAGTCTTTTTTGTAACGCTATATCTGGGGAATGTGCAGGAGTCCAATCTTTCTCAAAGATGAAAAAATAATTGACAGTGGCGACAGCCACTCAGAATCAGATTATTTTTTTGACATAAAGAATATTAATGATGGAAGTTTAATTGTAGGAATAGGACAATTATAATATGTCAGAGTGTCTAGTACATATATTTGGTGACGTTTCGCAAAATCACATGATGGTTTGTTGTTTTGAACGATCTAGTGTACATGAGTCATTTTCCTTGATTTTAATTTCGACCCGCATTTCAAATTTTTCTACATAATATGGTCAGAATTTGTAACCTTTACCATATTCAGGCCTATGAATTTGCGAAACGTCGCCAAATATACAGGGTCTTTCACGAGGAACCTCACCCATATTTATACGGGAAACTACTGAACGTATTTTCATGAAATTCAGCACTTATAAGTATTTCACGATGCTGATGAAATCTAAAATATTTTCAAGGCATGAGCACCTCCGGTTTTTCCGGAAATGACGTCAACTTCCGTTTTTCAAATTAGAACACCATTTTTTTATTGCAGAAATAGATTCCTTAGAAAATTTCAAGTTATTTTGATGTAACATTTTTCAGTTTTGGTTGGAAAATTCTCTCTGAGCGGGAAAATTAAAAAAAAAAATCGAAAATAGAGCTCCGCTGAAACAAGAATAACTTCGAGGTTTTTAGATGGAAAATTTTCACTTTTGGGATTTTTCAAGATGTAAGATTGATGTATCCACTTTAAAAATCGAAATCGCGATTCATGATACAGGGGGTGAAAAAATCGCTTTCAAAGTTAGGGATGACAAAATCGTGAAAAATCAATTTTTTCAAATTAGAACCCCATTTTTTTATGGCAGATATTGAATCTACGTTAAAAAATAATGTGAGTGTATGCATCACACCCTTGCCCTTCAGTGGATATTTTCTGAGTTATTCACAAAAAACTGTTTTTCGTCTTGAATTTTCAGCTATTTCTTTTTCCTTCACGCCAAAATGATGAAATTTTCAGGAACTGTTACTTAAACCATGTTTTAGATTTTACTACCCTAATATGCAAGAGAAAGAAGTTACAGGTTGTTCCTAAATAGATGGCGAATATTCATTCGAATTTGTATCAGAAACCTCTTTATTTCAACTAATCGGCCATCGGTTTTCTCTCCAGTGATGAATAAATAATTCCTTATGAACCATATGCAAAAACTTACCATGTTTTACATTTTTTTTTTTTAATGATAGATATCATTAATTACATCAGCCAAATTCCTCTTTATTCAGTACCATTTTGTGTTTACTATTAATTTGGTGATAATTCGTATTAAGTTATAAAATCGATCACTATGGCTAATTTTACCAATGAGGATTATTTAAATCTCATTCTACTTCATGGAGAATGTAATAAAGTTGTAGATAGAACGATTCGACTGATCATTGAGAGGTTTCCTGACCGACCCAGACCAACGAGAGATACCATTAACAGAACCATGACAAACTTGAGAAATGTCGGATCTTTCGTTAAGAAAACTATACACAGAGAAAAAAGTGTAGTAGAGGATGAGAACAACGAAATTACAGTTCTTGCATATTTTCGTGTGAATCCTCAAAATTCTCTCAAAGATGCCGAGATTGATCTGGGATTATCTCAATCGAGTGTTTGGAGAATATTAAAAAAACATAAAATGCACCCTTCTAAATTCAATAGGGTACAGCATTTGAAGGAAACTGATTTCGTCAGGAGAACAGTGTTTTGCGAAGCTATGATAATTCGATTTCAAGAGAATGAAAACTTTTTGGACTGTATAATTTGGACAGATGAATCTAAATTCACAAAGAATGGTTCTTTCAATAGGCATAACAGTCATTATTGGAATGAAGAGAACAACTACCACTTCAGATAATGGAACTTTCAAGAGACCTGGAGTTTCAATGTTTTTTGCGCCATCAAATATAATGCAATTCTCGATGTTCACATCTATGATGGGACTTTAACTGGTAAGATAGAACACTACACATGTTTGCATTATTTAAAGAATGTTCTCCCTTAGGAGATAGATATTCTGACATATCGACTCAAATAATTGAGCCGCTAGTACAGAACCATAATGACTTATGGTATCAACAAGATGGCGCGCCTCCACACAATTCACTCAATGTGTCAAATATCCTCTACAGGCTATTTGAAGATCGATGGTTGGCGAACAATGGTTCACATCTTTGGCCACCACGTTCTCCCGATTTAACTCCTTAAGACTATTATGTTTGGGGTAGGATAAAAAATATTGTCTACTCAACTCCCCTGACTGATAAAGAGGACTGCATAGAACGAGTCAGAAATGCGTTCAGGTTTGTTTAGATTTTTAGATTCATAGTTTTGAAACTCAATTTGGTTTTTAAACACTTTTGCAGATCTCTTCCTCCCGATGAAATAAGAAGAGCAACGCACGAAGCATTCCTGAGACGTATAAATAAATGTCTAGAAATTAACGGTCAAAACTTTGAGCATCTTCTCTAGTTATAACTGCGAGAGTTTGCCATGGTTCTCCTAATAGTAACTTGAAGTCGGTTTCAAGAAGGGGTGAAAAATCTACAGCATAGTTCAAATAACAGTTCCTGAAAATTTCATTATTTTGGCGTGAAGGGAAAAGAAATAGCTGAAAATTCAAGACGAAAAACATTTTTTTGTGAATAACTCAGAAAATATCCACTTTAGGGCAAGGGTGTGATGCATACACTCACATTATTTTTTAACGTAGATTCAATATCTGCCATAAAAAAATGGGGTTCTAATTTGAAAAAATTGATTTTTCACGATTTTGTCATCCCTAACTTTGAAAGCGATTTTTTCACCCCCTGTATCATGAATAGCGATTTCGATTTTTAAAGTGGATACATCAATCTTACATCTTGAAAAATCCCAAAAGTGAAAATTTTCCATCTAAAAACCTCGAAGTTATTCTTGTTTCAGCGGAGCTCTATTTTCGATTTTTTTTTTTAATTTTCCCGCTCAGAGAGAATTTTCCAACCAAAACTGAAAAATGTTAC
Source organism: Hippodamia convergens (assembly GCA_038502775.1). Lineage (NCBI taxonomy): Eukaryota > Metazoa > Arthropoda > Insecta > Coleoptera > Coccinellidae > Hippodamia > Hippodamia convergens. Next base: position 7,788,679 of record CM076614.1, on the reverse strand, counting down.
ATCAAAATAACTTGAAATTTTCTAAGGAATCTATTTCTGCAATAAAAAAATGGTGTTCTAATTTGAAAAACGGAAGTTGACGTCATTTCCGGAAAAACCGGAGGTGCTCATGCCTTGAAAATATTTTAGATTTCATCAGCATCGTGAAATACTTATAAGTGCTGAATTTCATGAAAATACGTTCAGTAGTTTCCCGTATAAATATGGGTGAGATTCCTCGTGAAAGACCCTGTATGTACTAGACACTCCTACATATTATAATTGTCCTATTCCCACAATAAAATTTCCATTATTTAATCTTAGAGGAAACTGAGTAATATTTTAGTTATGAAAAATTTTAATTTCATGTGAATAAAATAATAAATAAATGAAATAGTCAAATGATATTTTCATTTTGTTATCTCGAAGAGGTATGTGTTGAAAAATAAAAATACCTAAATCTGATTGGTTCAGAACACCGTTATAAAAGTGATTGAAATTAATTGATTATATTGATAAACACCTATAAACAGTGGGTGGTTTATATGGTCTTGACGTCTTGAAGTATATGAAGACATTCCTTAAACTCCATAAAACGCTACTGAGGCCCAAAAAGTACTTTTATTCACGTTAGAACAACTTCCTTCTTATTTCAGATATAAGAGTTGTTTCCACCCCTCAAAAATAATAAGCATAAATAGGCATAGGGTAGGAGTAGGAGATAAGTATAGCCTCGAGTATAGTTTATTTCCAGAATTTTGTCCAAATCGATGCATCTTGATAGAATTCGAGTCTTACAATTTTCGCCCTCATTGACTGGACTAATTGTACGGGACAATGTCATATCCTCTTTCAAGGAATTATTCAATAATAATTCATCTTAATATTGAAGTTGCTTTTTTATTAATGGTGCGTGAAGTAGGCAAAAAGTAGAAGCACCCAAACTCAAGCTTTGTCAAATATGCATTGCATAATTAGTGGAATCAATGAAAGCACCATTGTAATTTCAGAGATATTGAGGATTCAAGTTCTCATAGATCAGAACCAGCATTCGAAAAAAGAAGCATTGAAATGCTGTTGACCGAGGCGAGAGTTCCGGGCCAACAAACATAAGAAACCTTAAACAAACACACCGTTGCATTGGGAACCATCTCGGAAAATATCACGTTTCTGCTGACGTTGAAATAAAAATTTCGAATCGAAACACTATTTGATGCTTTCGTATAGTTTGTCCGCATGGATAGATTCTTATTTCACCACAAGCTCTTCATTCGTCCAGATAAACATTGTCCGAAGTGAGATCGTACTGCTCAAGAAAATCCACACAAGGGCGCTTCACGAAATCTTCGACTGTTGACTCACCAGACACATCAGAAAAGAATATTGATTATCGTCTATGGACCACTTTGAACTCGATATTGTCATTTAGGCAGATGTTCACGGCGGCTTCTTCTAACTCGCATTTCTCATGCCGATCAATAAGGATGGCTACGCCGTAATGAAACATATAATTGTTAATTCCTAAAAAACTATCAGGATGCTGTAATAGTCAGGGACGGGCCGAAGCCAAATTTTTGGGGGGGAAAATCCATCGAAAATTTTCCGACTGTACATTGGATTAACAGAAAACTTTTATATATAATATGGTGTGATACTTGTTTCGGTAAAAAAATTCAAAGTGATTAATCTCAACAGAGTGAGGAGTAATTAACTTTTTTTCATCAACCGAACATTCAATTAAGTACCTAAATTTTATGGAGTCTGTTTTTTCGTGAAGAGTATCTCGATGTTACTTGAAACTTTGAGAAACACTACTTATGCCAGTTTTTTGTAAACTGTTTTTGGGTCAACGATAAATGTTCTGAATTTTTTAATTTGAATTGTTTCTTCAGTTTTGTAGCTTTTCTTCATTCCATGGAATCTGGGAGCGAAGGCAAGGCTCATTTCCATCAGAGGAAATTTTTTTTCTGAAAAATCTACTCTTTTTAATTTGTGGAAGTAGTAAACATTGGAAATGAGCAGTCTCAATAAGATAAATCTCATCTAAGTGGTGAGAAATTAACGTTGTTTTTCCAACTACACAATATTCAATTATGTGAGGTTTTTTATTTTATGGAATAATTTTTTTTTTGTGAGAAGTACATTGAGATACAACTTCTTGTTTCATTCTTCAATTTAATTCAGATTCATTCTTTGGTGTATCTCAAATTTTCGAGCATCATAAAACAAGATATTTTCACATAAAATGAAGAATTATACAGGATTGAATGCTGGGTAGATGAAAAATCAAAGTTAATTAGTCACCACTTTGAGGAGATTCATAATATTGAAACTGCTCATTCCTAACATGGGCCCATTTCACAGAATAATAGGTACAAAATGTTCAGAAAATATATTTCGTTTGATAAAAAATGAGCCTTCCTTTTGCTTATGGATTCCATGGTATAAAGAAAAGTAACATAACTAAGAATTAAAACAGAAAATGTGTGTCAAAGTTGCAATCATCATAAATCAAGATACTTGAAAAAAAAACAGATTCCCAACTTAGTAGGGAAACGGTTTCTACCTAAATCAGTCATTATTGTAAAAACACTTTCGAACATAATTTCCTAATTTGAGTTGGCGATTTCGAACTCTTTGCATATATTTAGTGTGTCGAACAATTTTTGTTGTGATGGATTTGTGTTTCGTAGCTAATTTCAGTTTTTTTAGTTAAAAAAAGACGAATAAATTGCCCTCCGATATTATATATTCTATGGTCACAACCCATAATTTTCTCTCACACTTGTTGACCTTTGTGCATCTTCTGTTCATGTTCAGACCACATAACTCAAACTTCACTTTGAATCTTTTTCGGATCATTTTTTAAATTCATTTACCTACACATAAATATTTTTATTCGCAAAACTATAACATAATGTACGTAATGTAATGATGCTTCTCCTTATCTGATAGAAACAGCTCAAATTTATGATACCAGATGGTTTTTTTATGACACAGTCCATGCGACGTAACTGAAGAATTTACAACTACTGAGTACCTAATTCTTGAAGCCTCATCTCTTCAAACAGTTGATTGAAAAAATATTGGGTTGAATACCATTTATTGCCGGCTATACATATATTGTTAAGTACTGATTGCAAACTTGTTTTTTTCTAATTCAGATTAGTTCGAATTTCATAACTCTCTCGGAAATATGTATTCCAACTGCTCCGATATTTTATCAACTGCTTTGAACTTTTGCCAACTGCATTGGAATTTTTTCCAACTGATTTGAAATTTTTCCAACCGATTTGAAATTTTTTCAACATTTTTGAAATTTATTCCAACTGCTTTGAAATTTTTCCAACTCCTTCGAAAATTTTCCGACTGCTTTGAAAATTTGCCAACTTCGTTCAACATTGGGGGGGGATCATCCCCCCCCCTCGGGCTTGTCCCTGGTAATAGTATATTCTAAAACAAGTTGCAGAATGAGCTCCTATTCCAACATGAATGCGAAGTTCGAAAACGAGCGACGAAGGAGCGAGTTTTCGATAGCATGAGTGTTGGAATTGCCTTCTGCAACGAGTATTAGACGGTATTTTCTCTATTTGAGTCAATTATTGTGAAAACCTCTCGAGATTCAAATGAAAATTCAGATAAGTGACTTTTATTTTGTATCTTGGCAGTTGGTGTGACATACGAATTTTAACAGATCACGGAATTTGAATTGATTTGATTCGGAACTTGATTCGATCGGAGATCAGTATTGACAACCATAAAACGAAAAATAGAACTGAAAACAATGCTGTTATGAGTTTCATTATAGCACTATTTTTCGTACTGTAATGAACTCACTACGATACTGAAATAGAGAAAAGATTCATACGGCATCAATTAGTGGTAAGGCACTATATATCTGAGCTAGTTCCAGAATCACTTCGCTAATTTCACACTTGGTGAAAAACAACACTGGATTACTATTGAACTAAAATTGAAATTGCAGCCGATTTTACGGCACCATTTAACGGAAATTCGAAAATATTGGTGCAGAGTGCGAGGTTGGCACCGACGGAAATAATCCTGGATATTATAAAAACTATTCATTTTTTTAATTGCTTCCAGAAGCACTAATAGGCTTCAGGTATACACAAAATATTGGCATTTAAATTTCAGTGTAATTTGAAACTTTTGGTGGTCAGCATCGATACTTGAATCGTCAATATCTCGGAAACTAAAATAGTTTTTTCCTCATGTAAAACGGCACTACTAGGCACTAATTAAAAAGTAAATATTCGACATAGTTTCAGAATTAGTGCCTTCAACTTTTCGCTAACTTTAAGCACGAAATCGAAACTCCATATCTTGATCTGACTCATCTGAAAGGAGCTGAAATTTCCAAATTTACGAAAGAGCGAATAAGCGATATCTCCAAACCTGCCCAAATTGAAGGGAATGGGAAAACCCCTCCGAGAGCTTTCCCGGCTCTTCAGACTTTTCCGGTGCGTTCGATTTTAACAGCATAACTCGAATAAATACATATATATCCGGGTGGATATTGACCTGAATCCGAGGTGCTGTGTAGGTTCGGACAGAACCTGTTGCTTTCCGGAAAATTATTTCCGTATATTGTCAGTTTTCAGAGCTTTTTCAGAAATTTGAGGCCATCATCCCTGATTTTTCTCCTGACCTTGAAATGATTTAGATGTTTTCTCGAAGACACAAGTTAAGTAACTACTCATTCAAGAATTAAAAAACAAGAAATTGTGATTCTTCCCATGATATTGGAGATGATTTTTCAGAGAGGAAAATTGTAGTGCAGAAGAGTTTTAGATGAACAACATACTAATCCATTCTGATGGTTTTCAGAGTCAATGAATCCTCAATTTCTCAGTCTCTATATTGTGGCCCTTTAGTATTCTACCAATTCTATCGGTGACCTTGGGGATATATGGTAAGATAGCTCTTCCATTGGGGGTGAGTTGTGATGTGTTATCATCACGTGTGGAAAGTCTTGGTCATCATCCTCAACAGAAACGAGGAGTTATAAAAACACTCGTAGATAGAGCCCGACGATTGTGCGAGCCGGAATTTCTGGAGGATGAACTTGAACATCTACAGCATGCATTCGTCACTAACGGATATAATGCTAAGGAAATTCAGAGGGCAATAAGACCAAGACTTTCCACACGTGATGATAACACATCACAACTCACCCCCAATGGGAGAGCTATCTTACCATATATCCCCAAGGTCACCGATAGAATTGGTAGAATACAAAAGGGCCACAATATCGAGACTGTCTATAAGCCAACTCAAAAACTTGGCCAAATGATCAGAACTACCAAAGACAAAATCGACCCACTCTCTCAACCCGGTATTTACAGGATACCTTGTGACTGCGGCAAAGTCTACATTGGTACAACGAAGCGAAGTATCAATACGAGAATTAAGGAGCATGAACGATGCTGTCGACTCAATCAGACAGAGAAATCCGCACTAGCAGATCATGCTCTGACAGATGGACACAATATTGTTTTCTCAAAGGCAGAAGCTATTTTAAACATCAAAAGTTTCTATCCTAGGATGAACATGGAAGCCATTGAATATATAAACATAAGAACAATATAAAGAGAAGGGAAGAAACTCCTTTGGTACATAGCGCGTAAACCCACTACCCTCTACCGCCAATGATCAGGGTATAAGTGGGGCCAACGGATCGAATCCAGTATCACTTTCGGAAATTCAGCGGTCGAGTTACAATATAAGACCAAGAATCCTCTGAAGATGCCTACCGTAGTTGTGGGCGAAATGTTAGGTGAAATGATTCCTAATAGACCACGGCCAATAAGCCCGGAAGACTCTCTCAATGTCAATATATCCGGTCGTGAAAGCCTGAAACTATTTTAAAAAATTCCTGATTAAAAAATGTTATTATTAATTAAATGACTTTTTGGATGAGAAAATTTTGGTGATCTCTAATGTAAGACTAGTTTTAAATATTTTTTTCTGGTGTTAATATTTGTATTTTGTTTGACACGATCTACACCCATGCGGTAAATGCTACACATACTTATCATTATGTTGTGTGTTGTAAAAGATCAAATAGAGGATTATTATTATTATTGATGGCTCAGCCAATGGAAATTATGAAAGGATAAAAAAAGCAGTTAACACGCCTCTCAATAGAGCTGTTACAAAAATCAATGATGATATATTTCCTAAACTTGCAGGGGAGTAGGAAATTTTGCTATTCCTCAATATGAAATCAACCTGAAAGAGCAGACGAACTCATAACAGAATTTCTCATTAGTGTCAAAATTTCAGACTTGCCACCACATGAACTAAAATTGTGGTAACATGCGTCAATAATGTTGCTGAGTCGTTGAGACGTATCAGAAAATAAATATGTACCTAATGGTGTGAGACTCATTGTATAAAGTCTGTGTAATCACGTTATAAAGGCTTTATATAACATATACCAAGGATCCTTGACTCGTCAAAAGGACAATAAGTATTCACCATGCTGCGTCACCAATTTCTCTTTGGATCTGCATTTCCCAACAGAAAACATTTGAATCTGTTGAGGTTGAAATTTGATACGTCGCCTTTTCGATAGTCAAGCGACCAACTTCGTGAAAAGAAAAGAAAATCCTCATCATACCTGAAATATAGTATGGAAAGTAGTGTCTGATAAAGCAGAACTTAAAGCACCATTAAAATAATTCAACGGCAGAAAATTGTAGTTACTTTCAAACCTATTAACAACAAACAGATTCTTGTTTAAATGAACAAATGACCTGTAGTCATTTCTTTATAATTATTGTTGAAAAGACGTTTCATAATTTCCCTTCGTTAAATTAAGTGTGTTATGGCATCTATGGCGATAATGCTTTTCGTTTCAAGAAAAAAAGTATAAGAAGATGTACCTTATTCACAGTACATTAGAAAGATCACTTCCTGCTATGAATGAAATACCAGGTTGAATTTAAACCTGCCCCTGGAAAATTCGACAATTCATCCAACATCTTGAACTCTGAAGTCGGAATCCAGTTTGAATTATATTTTAATTTCTTGCAGTGTCGGCGGTTTGAATGCAGTAGACGTGGTCTGAATACGATAGTTGCTGATAAAGTTTTCAGGAAATGTAATTTGAGGGGTCTTTCATTCTGTTCTTTTGCTTTTATGCAGTTGAAAGTTTCTGGTTTTCGAAGAACCGTGCATTTGATTGGAACCAATCGATAATACATGCTATATATTTGCCAAACTTCCTCATTTTAGACCCAAACATTTTTTGAGTGAATGAAGTAAGAAGGATCTAGAAGAAATTTTTAATCCTCACTGTTTTACTTCATCTTCCCATATGAGAATATATGGACAGTAATACATTGAATGAAACGTTGTTTGATGACCTATTCATAGATGAAGCTGAAAGAAAAAGTAGTTCTGTCGTTTGTCTTTGAAAATAATCTAGAAATAATTTACAATTTGTGGATTCGAGATTACTACAATCAAACCATTTTTCTCTTCCTGATTAATATAAGGAGAGATCTACGAAACAGTGTAGTTTCTAAAGTAGGCATCCCTATGCTTTTTCGAATTTCAAATTCCTCGCTCTTCACGGTAAACACCCTTCTACTGTTTTTTTTTTCAACTAGGAATTTCAAAATGATTGTGATATATGAAATGAAAAGACATTCGATGTCTTTTATAAATCTGTAGCATACAGGTGATCGGAACCATTTCGAGAGGTATATTGGAAGTTCATGTTGAATGGTTCGCTGTTGTTACAGAATATAAAATACTCTTCTATATTCAACTCCTATTGTGTTTCGTTTACGCACTTTTGTAATTTTTTTTTCTCGTTAAAACTAACACAAATGAAGATGAATATATCCAATAATCAATACCTACTATGCAATATGATAAAAGAGTAAATTTATTCCATGATCCTATTATGAAGTATTTCAAGCCACATGCAAATCAATCGTACGATACAGATTTGTAGCTTACAGAGAAAAAGCAGAATACCATCATACCTAAGAATTATATGACAGCCATTACTCTTATTCACAATTTGTGAATCATTCCGATGTGTGAAATGTTCTGATTAGTAAATAACCTTTGTTTGGTATTTATGAAAACGGTCTATTTCCTGATTCGTTGAATGATATACCGAGTATTGATTCTGATTGGGATTCAATTATTCTTCGGAAAGTAACAGATATACACAAACTGATAGTTCATTCGTTTTGATTGAAAAAATTTTTCTTGAAAGTTTCTCTAGAGGTTTTATCATGTGAAATGGATTTTCTTCCACTGCTAACTCCTCGACATTTTTTTTTCTGAAAAGTTCTTCGGATAATTCTCGAAGATATCGGAAATTTCGATATTATTCATCAGAAAAACCGTTGAACAAGTTATTGTTTGTTTACCGGGAACACTAGCGAAACGCGAAGAACATTAGATTAGAAGAAATATCTGCCCTGAAAAAATAAGTTCTAGCGGAATAATCCCTACTTTTAGCTATAGGAAGCCGGAAGGTTTCTTGATAAATTCCAGCCATTTCCAATTCTGTAAGAACTAAAAACTCGAATCCAAGACTAATATGTCGGTGACATTAAGAACATTAACATACAGAGGCAAGTTCAAAGTAGGTATATTCAGTAAGTGAACTTAATTTTGGAAAAGAAATAGGTCAGTGTTTTTCATCAACACGAACCTAAATCCTGTCAAAAGGAATTGATTTGATATTTCGTAATTGAGTTTCCACAGCCGTTCGCGACGCCAGTAATTCTGTAACGGACTAAACAGATGAACAAAATCTTTATGGAAACAAGAATATGAATGCTGAATTCGAATGATCCCCGAGTCTAGTAAAACAGTGGAAGAATCGAAATCTCATTGCGATTCCATAACGAATAAGGGGCTGGACTGTTGGAATGGCAATTCTCGGCAAGAGGGGGTGATCCGGTATCGTGGAAATAATCGAAAAATTCGAGATATGAAAATGTTTATGAACATGCCGTTGTTGCAGGATTGACACACCACTAAAGACCATCAGTGTGCTGTTGAAATCAGTGCACCTCGTTCTAACGGAGAAATTGCTGAACAAGTCGATTTTGAAAAGAAATTAACCTTCAAAGAAATTTTTTCAAAAGACCATACCGAAAGAATGGAATATTGCGAAATATTCATGGAGAAAGAGAATGACAATAGATCATTTTGAGCACTATCGTTTTATCAATTGAAAACATAACAGTGAGAAATTAGCAGGATAGTATTCCTGTGATGACTAGTATCCTAATAAACTTCATGTTTGGATAGGAATACTGGGGAATTACATTTTAGGGCCATTTTTCAACGAGGAGAATCTAAATGCTTCAAAATAGTTGGAGCTCTCCGAGAATCAAATCATTCCGACCTTCGACAGCTCTCGATGATTTCTTTTTTCAACAGGTTGGCAGTTCCAGTCAAAACGCGAGAAAAGTGACTCCATATCTGAGAATAATGTTGTTGGATAGTTGAGAAGTATCAAAAGGACTACGTACAGACTCATTGTATCAAGTCTGTGCAATCACATTATGGAGGCTTAAATTGTAACAGGTGAACAAAGCGGTGAAGAAGTTTATACAGGGTGTCCGGGGAATAACTGTACAGGTATCCCGATTTCCGTGAAAACACCATAAGGGAAAACCGTTTCACGATATCTTAATTTTTTTAATTTCGAAAATGTGCCATAACTTATTCATTCACGAAACTATCTGAAAACGATTAAAATACGAACGCATTTTTTTCATTTTATTTCATGAAAAAAAATTTAGAGATGGAAAAAATTGTAATAATGTCTTATTCCCTGTGGCAAAGTGCTTATTGACAGTTTTTATCTTTTTCAGATATTTTCAAAAATGAAAGAGTAATGACACATTTTCTGAATCGAGAAAATTTCGAAATGTTGTTATATCTTCAAAACAAATGAAGACATCGTGAAACGGTTTTCACTATTGGTCTTTACACGGAAATCAAGCTCAGGACTCCTTTCAACGTTTTACCTATCTAGTCTAGAAGTACCAGAAACAGCCACAATTAAGCAATTTGGGATACCCTGTACAGGGACTTTTTCTGGCACTATCATTTCGACAAAAAGGACGATCAAATGGCCTCCCAATGATTTATTTCTTTGAGCAAGAAATTGTTAGAGCCACGAATTATATCGATGTAAGGTCAAAAATAATCCATTTTTGCGCCGAAATGGCAAGTATACATGATCTCCTCAGAGATATGAGATTTTCTCTCTACAATAGATTTGGCTACTGTTTGGCACAACAATGTATTTGAACATTTGATTCGAATTCAACGATCTTCCATTTCGTATGTTTGAGAGTTTGTTTTTGTTTTTTTTTATTTTCTTAAAATTCATTTTTGTTTTCCAATTTATTTTCGTAGAATGTATTTCTGGTATGAACAGATTCTTTCCAAAACGACTCACAATTCTTAATATGAAATGAAAAAAGCAGAAAAGGAACCGATTATTCCGAATAAATTAAAATGCATTTGAAACTTTGAAAAACATCAACATTCAGATTTCTTGGCCAAATAATGTTCGAAGGTTTATGAATATTTATGACAGAAATGTCACAAAATTCGAAAGAATGAAAAAAACTCAGTCAATTTTCCTTTTCCGAATCTATTGAAAATTACGATACTGATAATTTTTCAATATAAGAAGCTAAATTTTCAAAAAATCAATCAATACATAACCTTTCAACTGTCATCTTTCACGAGGATTTTCTCTGTTGCCGTGTGGGTTTCTTGCAAAAGAATCATTTCGATACCATGTTCATCAGCTACTTTGGAGACGTAATCACACTTGTCTTTCGAAATTCCTTCGATATTCAAATTCAAAATCCACAAATTCTTGCTCTCTGGTCGTGAGGGTTTTTCAAACCGAGTACGACCTTCCTGGTGATGAATTTTCAGCACTTCAGATGTTTGAAGACCGCTACGGGAGTGTTAGTCAATCAATCAATCATTCAGTCATTTGTCATAGAAGATTACAACATTTAAGAGATGATACTGATTCGATTCTACACTTCGCGTAACATACGTTGTTCTTAAGAAAAAGAAAATTTATGAAGGCACATCGAGAACATTTTTGAAACATAGATGAATTCAAAATAGTAATCATCGAAATGAATACCATTTTCAATTCCCAAGATGAGAGATATTCCGGTTTCGGCCTTGTTGGGCCTCATCAGTATCCTGCACATCTCAAGACAAAATCTTCATAAAAAACTTCAGAATTTATAGCAATTGGTTGTGAAGTAATGAGTAAAATATTACAAAGTACTAAGGTGGTGACATCCAATTGCGTCAAAATCTCATTCAGTGAAAGAGGAAGTACAGATTTCTTTTTTTGCATTTGATTGGAGATGTGAAACTTCATTTTGATGCAATTGGATGTCACCACCTTAGTACTTTGTAATATTTTACTCATTACTTCACAACCAATTGCTATAAATTCTGAAGTTTTTTATGAAGATTTTGTCCTGAGATGTGCGGGATACTGATGAAGCCCAACAAGGCCGAAACCGGTAACCTCTCATCCCAGTGACAAAATCTAATATCATTTCTCCAACCTCACGATAAAAGATCTCTGAGACTGGGAATTGAAAATGGTATTCATTTCGATGATTACTATTTTGAATTCATCTTTGTTTCAAAAATACGTTGTTCTCTTTACCCAAACCTAACCGAATCTGTCAGACCAGCCATTTATTCGATATCACTTCCCTCTGAGGGAACCTAACCTAATCTGACCTAACCTAACCGAATCTGTCAGACCAGCCATTTATTCGATATCACTTCCCTCTGAGGTTTGATCTTGCCACTCTTCTACTAGAATAATGCTCCGTTTGAATTAACCATAGAAATTGTTATGTTTACAATTCGACATTAAGTTGGAGCCTGAATCTATTTTTTTACAATTCTGTTTTCCCGATCTGTATATCAGTACTCAGTTTCAACTTCAACTGATCCACTCGTAAAAACGAAAACACGATAAAGTCCAATTCTCAAATTACACTCCTGAAAATTGCCCGAACATTATGCGATACGACTCCGGAAAAATATTCGACGTATTCCCAGTGAAAAGTGCCGAAGGCCAAATAGCCAGCCGATGGAACGGAAGGGCAGTTTAAAATTACCAAACAATAACTTAAAGTTCGTGAGAAAGAGAGCGCCCTTGGGATTCAACTTTTCGGAGGTTGGCATGCGTGGCCCGTTAGCAGAATTTCCCCGGTGGTCAGTCGTTGAGTGACACGTGCAAAATAGCAAGGATATCGTTTTTCCTTGAAGGACCATTGATCTTCTCGGACCTTGTTTATGATGGTGTTCTTGGAAAAGAGTACTCACAGCTGAGGGGGCGATTCATTAGGAACAACGCTGACATCGTCCAGCTGTGAGCATTCTGTTTTCTGTACTCACGCAACTTGGTATATAGGGTGGCCATTTGAAAACGAAACAGACGAGATTACAGACGAAATAAATTTTTTCGATAGAAATGCTCGGACAGGTCGATTTCTGTTTCGAGGGGGACAACTTGAGATGTAGGTTACGGACGCATAGCGCTTCAACCCTTGCTACTACAACCCTCACCCCCCATTTTTGAATAGGGAAGATGGGGTGAGTGATACCTCATTTGAAAGGTTTTTCACAAAAAAACAGTACAAATGCCTTGAAACCACCACTTCATTTTCAAATGCTTAGTCAAGAATATTTCCAGAACTAATGCATGAAATGAAAAAACAATTACTGTGCTGAAATCAGTATAAAATTACCTTTCAAATGAGGTATCACTCACCCCATCTTCCCTATTCAAAAATTGGGGGTAGTAGCAAGGGTTGAAGCGCTATGCGTCCGTAACCTACATCCTAAGTTGTCCCCTTCGAAACAGAAATCGACCTGCCCGAGCATTTCTATCGAAAAAATTTATTTCGTCTGTCATCTCGTCTGTTCCGTTTTCAAATGGCATGGCCACCCTGTATAACACATTTAATGAAAAAGTTATTCATGATATGAATGTTAAAAGCGACGTTGAAATTTGCAAGTGGAAAGTTTGTGAAACGAGCGGAGCTAATTGAACAATTTTACTAACAAAATAAAATCACTTTCGACGCAAATACCATACAATGTTTCTTATACAACTGCCCTATTCTGATAATGAAATGGGCGAATTTGCAATGACAATAAACTTCAAAATGAATTATAATATTTGAATAATCTAGAGATTGTTGCGAATGGCAAACGTTGCCAACGTTATGATTACTAACAAATCAGAAAATAAAGCTGTCATTTGATTTTCATTCCTGTCCAATTTTCGTCTTGGGTTTTTAACTGCTCAATATAATTGTAGAGAATCCAGTTATCAATAAAAGTGACGATTTAGTTGTTTCTCTGGATAAAAAAAAGTCTGTAAGAGGAGCAAATCTGGAAGTCCTACCTAAAAAATCTGTTTAGCAGTACGATATTGCCTATAACAATTTCCTGGTGTAAATTGGAAAATGAGGAAGGAAAGTTCAGTGAAACTGTTTTCCTGACCTACTTAGAAGCAAAATAAAAAATATGGAGTTCATCAACTTTGTGGAGCAAATTTTCAATGATAAAATTAAGCTTCCTTGTTGAGAATAGTGTGGATGTTTGTGAATATTTTAAGGTAATAGCATATTTAAAACGGAAAAGTGAAGGGAAAACGTCCCAAAAATCGAAAATTCTCCCTCGTGAACAAGTTGAAAAGTTAATGAAGGAGGCACCTTGATATTTAAGGTTGTAACTATTTTCGGATTTTTTGGAGCCTGTCGGCGTGAATAATTGTGTAATTCATCAGTGAAAGACATGGATATAACAAATGAAACATTGGTAATACCATTTCCAAATGTAAAAACGAAAGTCAGTCGTCTTTCAGTATTATTGAGAAGTATGTAGACTATTTCCATCAGTACTCTGCACTGCGCTCTTTTGTCATCAAACATCGTCGTTTTTTCCTGAAATACATGAATAATAAATGAACTGCCAATCCAGTTGGTATTAATATATTCGGGAAAATTCTATCTAATGTTGCCGATTTTCTCAAACTGCCGGAACCAAAGTAATATACAGGATATAGGACATTGTTTTCGAAGATCCTCTGCTTCATTGCCAGCAGAATCAGGAGCAAATATTACGAATTCGAAAAAACATGGTAGATGGAAGTCTACGACGGTAGCCTAGGGCTATGTTGATCATTCCATTGCATATAGAAATGTCATTGCTGAAAAAATCCTCCCAATCTCAACAGATTTTGGTTCATAATAATCCAACATTGTACTTGATGATTTCTACAAGTACTGATGATGCTGAGGATTCTAATAATGTGTTGCGTAGCTCCCAAACATCACAGTTCAATAATGTTAGTAATTATTCTAGTTTCACGATCAATATGTTCATGACTATTGATTTTTAATTATTGATAATGAAAATTTGCATCTAATTTCATTATATAAAATCGTATGAAGCATATTAGAATAATTTATTTATTTATTTAGTGCAATGGAATACAAACGGGATAAATCCCATAAACAGTATTCTCAAATACAACAAAATTCAATAAAGTATTAACCTAGCCTACATACAACAAACAAAAATAAAAAACATCAACAAAAAAATTCTTATTATTCTGAACAGATGAATCATCCGAATGAAATTTTCATTTTACCCCTTCTTTCAATGCTTTTTTTATTTTATTTTTACTATCAGCGAACAAGTCTATTGAAACCGGACACTTATTCACAGTGTTCATTGCTCTGCATAAAGGAGAATTTTGACCACTGTTAGTTCTTCTCTGTGGAACAAGAAATAAACCCCTCTGCCTGAGATTTCTCTCAGGGGCATAAAAATTTACTTTCGCCAGTATACCTTCACAGACCAACTGATTGTTGATTAGTTTATAAACAAATAAAATATCATTTATCTTTCTGATGTTTTCCAATGAAATAAAATCAAAATACTTGAGCCTCAGGTTATAGTTATTAGGATCCCGAGGTGTCAAATAATACTGGCATTTATAGCTTAAAAATTTCAAAAACTTTTTTTGTACCATTTCAATTCTTGTTATGTATATGAGATAAAAAGGATTCCAAACAGCTGAGGCAAAATTAATCTTACTATTGATAAAGGCAAAGTACAATGTTCTCATTGTCAATTGATCTGTGAAAGGCTTACACTGTCTCATAATAAATCCAAGCATTCTATTATATAATGTTGACATTCATGTTAAAAATATTTTCAACACGCTTCCACGTGAACAATCAATTGCGACATTGTTTGCTGTCATTAAAAGTGTCACTTCCCTTTGAATTTCTTCTCGTAGAATGTATTTTTGTTTCTCAATTTTCCTTTTTTCAGAATTCTTTTCATTTCCAAACCAGTTTCGACTGAAAAAAACCTGTATACCAATTTCCACAAGAAATCAGTTCTGTTATTCATTAAGGCGAATAAATTCCCCGATATGGAATCACCAATACAGCGTTTTGAGTGTTACTGATTCCATTCGACACTGTGTTCTACGTCCGCACATAACCGAATCTATCGGCCTAGCCGTTCATTCGATATCACTTTCTCCTGAGGTTCTGATTCGTTCACTGTTCCACTAGAATATGCACCTGTTCGAATTTTCTATAGAAACTGTGATGTATCTAATTCTGTTTTCCCGTTCTGTATATGGCGGGTACAGACGTTTCTTTGTTTATTTATTCGATGGGCCTAGGTAGATTCAAAAATCCCTGCATGGGCACTCTTAATACTTTTAAAACAACAAAAACACTCTTCTTTTATGATCAAGCAGTGTCGAATTTATTAGAGCCTCCAAGATCCGATCAAATTTCAAATGGGGTGCTTCGATAATGTGGCACAATCAAAGCTTCGAGAGATGAATATTCAGATTCTCATTCATAGATCGAACATTCCTATCAGTTCGATATCATTCTGAGCCCCCTGCAAAAAACTATGTATCAACATAAAATCAACGAACATTCACTGATATACGGCTTCCAGCGGATATATTTCAACATTTTCCGCTCCATTTCCGCTCCCAACACATTTCATCATTCTGCCGGTCATCAATAAACATTTTCCATTTCATTCTCTCGTCGTTTCTCAACGCTGCCATCTCTCCAACTTGTACGTCTCATTTTCGCAGAGATACAAGTATTGCAGGAGCGTGGAACGCACATCTGGAGAGAGAGAGGACGACAGCCGATAGCTTTCGCGTTACTCGGGATTCAAATCGTCATTTGGATATCTCCTCAGCCACTTCCGATCCCCAACAATTTCCTGAGATAGGTATTTGCGAGGTGCAGTATACGTGATTGATGAGGATTTGCAGGCCGAAGGTTTTGTACCGGGTTGTTTCGGTAGGCCTGGCCACCGTAACAAGTTTGCTGGTTTCGGATAGTGGGTACGTGATCGAAATACGTTGATTATTACAAGGCCCGGAATGATGTATTTGAATTGAATATTGTGTTGGTATATTCGGTGGACAATTTTGCTTCTGCCGTCTTGTAATAGATGGCTTTAGCGGTAGATGATAAATGATATGAATCGATCAATACACTCAGGTATTTGTCAACCTAACATCATCAATTCGTGTCTGCACCAAAAAGTTTTACCTGATTAGTTATGTCAGTTTATAAGAGTTTATTAGCCGGATTCTCGTCATTTGCGGAAGGTTTTGATTCTCTGCTTCAAAATGGAGGAAGGTAATTGAGAAAGAATAACTAGAAACTAAGAATAACGAAAACACTTTCCGAGACAATAAGAGGAGCAGACATTTTTTTCTCAACAGGATGTATCTCAGTGGTGAAAAATGGTTGTAAAGAAAATAAACAACCAACTTCTGAAGCTTGAGACTCTTGTTTCTGAAATTATTGGTTGAAAATTCTTCAGAGTACCGGTGGCCATCCAATCATCGGATAAAGAACGAAGGAAAATTTCGTGTATCACACCAACTGCCAAGATACAAAACAAAAGTCACTAATCTGAATTTTTATTTGAATTTTGAGAGTATTTCACAAAAATTGACTTAAATAGAGAAAATACCGTCTAATACTCGTTGCAGAACGCAATTCCAACACTCATGCTATCGGAAACTCGCTCCTTCATCGCTCGTTTTCGAACTTCTCATTCGTGTTGGAATAGAAGCTCATTCTGCAACTTGTTTTAGAATATACTATTTCAACACGCGTCCATGTAAACAATCAATTGCAACATTGTTTGTTGTCATTAAAAGTGTCACTTCCTTTTGAATTTCTTCTCGTAGAATGTATTTTTGTTTTTCAGTTTTTCTTTTTCAAGAATTCATTTCATTTCCAAACCAGTTTCGACTGAAAAAAACCTGTATACCAATTTCCACAAGAAATCAGTTCTGTTATTCATTGAGGCTAATAAATTTCCCGTTTCAGAGTGAAATAAAATTGTCGCATTCATTTATAACAGATATGGAATCACCAATACCGCGTTTTGAGTGTTACTGATTCGATTCGACACTGTGTTCTACATCCGCACATAACCGAATCTATCGGCCTAGCCCTTCATTCGATATCACTTTCTCCTGAGGCTCTGATTCGTTCACTGTTCGACTAGAATATGTACCTGTTCGAATTTTCTATAGGAACTGTGATGTATCCAATTCTGTTTTCCCGTTCTGTATATGGCGGATACAGACGTTACTTCGTTTATTTATTTAATGGGTCCGAGTAAATTCAGAAATCCCTGCATGGGCTCCCCTAATACTTTCAAAACAACAACACTCTTCTTGTCTGATCAAGCAGTGTTGAATTTATTAGAGCCACCAGGATTCGGTCAAATTTCAAATGAGGTGATTCGATAATGTGGCACAATCAAAGTGTCGAGAGACGAATATTCAGATTCTCATTCATGGATGAGCCCCCTGCAAAAAACTATGTATCACCATAAAATCAACGAACATTCACTGATATACGGCTTCTAGCGGATATATTTCAACATTTTCCGCTCCATTTCCGCTCCCAACACATTTCATCATTCTGCCGGTCATCAATAAACATTTTCCATTTCATTCTCTCGTCGCTTCTCGACGCTGCCATCTCCCCAACTTGTACGTCTCATTTTCGCAGAGATACAAGGATCTCAGGAGCGTCTAACGCACATCTGGAGAGAGAAAGGACGACAGCCGATAGCTTTCGCGTTACTCGGGATTCAAATCGTCATTTGGATATCTCCTCAGCCACTTCCGATCCCCAACAATTTCCTGAGATAGGTATTTGCGAGGTGCAGTATACGTGATTGTTGAGGATTTGCAGGCCGAAGGTTTTGTACCGGGTTGTTTCGGTAGGCCTGGCCACCGTAACAAGTTTGCTGGTTTCGGATAGTGGGTACGTGATCGAAATACGTTGATTATTACAAGGCCGGAAATGATGTATTTGAATTGAATATTGTGTTGGTATATTCGGTGTACAATTTTGCTTTTACCGTCTTGTAATAGATGGCTTTAGCGGTAGATGGTAGTTGATATAAATCGATTTTAGATGTCATACAATACACTCAGGTATTTGTCAACATAACATCATCAATTCGTGTCTGAATCAAAAAGTTTTTCGTGATTAGTTATGTCAGTTTATTAGAGTTTATCCACTCCTATTGAATAATGAATTCATTTTTCAACTGCATTTGAGCAATTAAAAGTATCTATGAACAAACAGCGGGAGTTATAATAACTCCCGCCTATAACTCCCTGTGATTAATCAGAATAGACTCATAGAATTATTTGACAACCAAATCCCAAGCTACTTCTGTGCTTCTGTACGAGCCGGTTGACAGAGAGCGAACATCTCATTATTGTTATCGATGGGAGTAATGTCACTTGAATAATTCTGACGTTTTCAAATTTATTTGACACCTAATTATTGTTGTGAATGTTTTTCTGAATAAGACCTCCGGTAGTGAGGATGAAATATTATGTACGTACACTTCCAGAAATATGACAAGCAGCTAGTTCTTCAGTAGGTACAGAATTTATTGCCCGCGGGAAATCCCAAAACAAATAAATATAGAGGTGTATGAAAAATTTTCAAGAATGATGTGAGATGGTAAGAATGTATATAATTATAGTTGTGGATAAAGTATAGTATTCAACTTGCAGTAATGGTCATAACTCCCTTGATGAATTACAACACTCGCCTCCGGCTCGCGCTGCAAACTTCATCTGCGGGAGTTATGACTTGCATAACTGCTCGTTAAATAATATACTATTATTAGCCGGATTCTCGTCATTTGCGGAGGGTTTTGATTCTCTGCTTCAATATGAAGGAAGGTAATTGAGAAAGAATAACTAGAAACTTAGGATAACTAAATTAACTAACTAGAAAATGTGACATTTTCATCGGTCAAGCTCGAGAACATTGTTTCATGCTCGTACAGAATAAAAATTTCGAAAAACTCTGAACACTTTTACTCAGAGCTTTAGTTACCCATACGATGATTGCATGACTACCGGTACTCCGAAAAATGTGAACTGATAAATTCAGATATAAGAGTCTTCAAACGTTAGTTTATTCTCATTTTCTAAAAATCTATTTTTCATTGAGATACAGCCTGTCGAAAATCACCAAAAAATGTTGAATATTTTTCTGTTCCTTCAATTGTTGCTCGAAGTATATTCTGACAATATTTGGGACATCACGTATTCAAAATTATTTCATGAATTTTTTTTTAGGTTTTTGATACTCATGGGGGGAGAATTATCCTCATAATTCCCCCGTAAATTTGCCCTTGGAACTCATATTTTCATGCTGCAGACACAAATGTGGTTATGTCGTCCTCTCGTGATAACGAATATGTATCTGAAGGACTGTTATATGCCACATCAAAAATCGAGGTATGATGTAAAGCGAATACTTTAAATATTAATGCCATTTGCATCCAAATGTCCTCCACATCAAGTACGCATTTCGGAAAAATGAGTAGTTTAATATGGGATCGTAAATCTGGTCACAAGTGATACTCCATTTCTTGTCATTTTTGTGACGCTCATGCGAGTTAATTTTGAGACCACTTTTCTGTATTTCCTTTCGACGTCGCATAAGAATTTTGATGTGATACTAAAAGATATCAAAGATATCTTCAAATAGCTATTCCTCAAGGCATTTGAAACATATTTTTTTAAGTCATCGCGTTCATAAATGTTATGCCATATTTAAAGCAGGTGATTGCATCATTGATTGCAGGAGGATACTAAGAAAATTTATTCGAACAAAAATATAATAATTAGTAGAGTCGAGAAATAATACATTAGAATACAAAAAAGGGAAAAAACAAACGAAAAAATGTACAATATAAGTGTAGTTAGGTTTTCAAAATGCCTTTCCTTCCTCTGTCTATCATGTCGCAAATATTCCTCCTCATGAATTTCAAATTCCTTTCCAGATATTTCACTGTTCTTTCTCATAACATCTGAATGGCATGAAAGTAAAAGTTAAAATAATTCTTTTTTGTATTATCGTGATAATAATAAGTTCGATGATTGATTAAGGAACGATAATTTCCAACTTGAGCAAGTTTAACAATTTTGTTCAACTATTCGATTCATTAGTTTGACTTATCTCATTCAATTGATGAAAAGATAAAGATATAACTGTGAACGTTCATCATTTTCATTCGTATAGATGTCAAAATCATTGATAAATTTCACAGGAAATATTCGAAAAACTGCAAAGGTTGTGTTTGACAGTATCGCAGCTACACACCAAATCGAATACTCTCTGAATAAATTCTTCATATGTTTTTTACTGAAAAATGTTGAACTTCGTATGAGGTTATAAATTCAGTTTATTGGAAATATAAGACATGAAAATCCTGAAAGAGATCGGATTTGATAGCAGTTCCGCTAAAGAAATATGTAATTACTTCAAATCTAAGCTTTCTAAATATGGTGATATGGAAAAATTCGATGGAAATAAAAATTACTGGAAATATGTTATAAGTTACATAATTTTTCGAGACTTAGACCAAAGGAACACTAGAAGGAATGAATTCTTTCAAGAATACTCACTTTCTGAATAACAAAACTTTAATTTTATTCGAATGCTGCAACTGTGTATTTCAGATACGTTAATTAAATCCCAATTTTTTTAAATCTCCTATGATTGTCTATTCTATGAACTTTTGAATATTTCTAGAATCAAATGGAATGAAAAATATTCAAAGTCGAATATCAAGACAATTTCCAGGACAACATTTTTTTCAATCAAAAATCTCTGCGCCAATACTCATAAAAAGATTCATATACAGGGTGTTTCCTTAACATGCGGCAAAAATTCAGGGGGCTGTTCCTTGGACTATTCTAAGAATATTCTGTCCTTTGATGATTTTTGAAAAACCTCTTTGTTTCGAAGATACAGGGCAAACAAAATTTTAGATAATAACATTTTATTATGAAAAATTACATGAAAATTTAACTTAACCTACAAAAACTGTTGAAAATGACCACCTCCAGCCAGCATACAAGCATCCAATCTTCTCCTCATTGACTGCCGAACCCTTTCAAAAACACCAGGATCATTTCTTATTAAGTTACACCCAGCAATGATCCGATTTCGCAAGTCTTCCACATTTTCTACTGGAGTGGTATAAACTGGCCGTTTTTTATAGTTGTCAAACACATTTAAAAATAAATTGTACCTACTTAGTAAACACAGTGCGGTACGCATTTTTATTTATACTATTATCAATTTTAAAAATATGAAAAATGTTGTTCGCCCTGTATCTTCGAAACAAAGAGGTTTTTCCAAAAACATCAAAGGACGAAATATTCTTAGAATAGTCCAAGTAACAGCTCCCTGAATTTTTGCCGCATGTTTAGGAAACACCCTGTATATATCAAGACATTTGGTTTACAAAAATGCCCAAAAAAATTTGAATATGTGATCAAACGAACAGCGAACTTCTCGAATCGAACACTTGTCACAAAATGATGATTGATCCAAAAGAAGAAACTCAAGACTGGAAATTGTTATACGTTGAATCTGATAATCAGATTTATTTTACCGAACGTCCAAGCTGAAGTAATAAAAATACAGTGACCCTACAGTTAATTGCTTCATGTTGATAGATCTTTTTTTTTCCACTAGGTGTTTACCATATATCACCGGATTTGTGGTTATTCCTCATAACAAAATTAGGTTGTTATTTCAGTGGTTGCTCCTTTAACCGTTCTTACCGACTGAATTTAAAGAGAGTTTGTACTACAATGACCGCTTCAACTGTAACGTCTAACGTAAAGACGTTATCCCCCTTTTGTATTGGAACAATTGCAAGTGACACAGTATGTGGTGGAACAAACTTTGTACCGACTGTCTATCGCGTCATGAAGCCCGGAATGCCTCGCCTCATTGGAAGTGGTACAATGTACCGCTCAAGTACAAAAGTGAGGCTCCTCTTACATAGTCAATTTTGTAACGTATACTACCCAACACTATTCTAGTTCCAGAGATCTGATGAGTCGAAATTCAAAGCATCATAAATGATCCTTATTCCCATTATCAGACTCCTAAAGCGCAAGTCTAACTTCTATTCGATCATTGCATTATTTCGAGCTATGCATTCTGTTCGGCGAAAGTCAATTTCGGTTGTAACTGTTTCATTTATTCTGATGACAAATGGCCCGCCTTAGAGCAAACCTATTTGACTTCATAACTAGGACAAGAGACCCTAATTGCTGTTTCAGTCCCAGGGAAGATAAAGCGTATCTAAAGTTCACCACTGTGGTCCTAAAACAACAATATACAATAAATCGTCTAGGACTCTAAGTTCACTGGAATATATGGAGAGGCAATGGTCATTCGAATTGGTTTCAGGGAAAACATCGTTAGATCCCGAATGTCTCCAGAGAAATCGAACTCAATTAGTGGCATGACTTTACACAGCTGTTCCTTATAAACTACTGTTGTACTCGTGTAGGAATTGTGCCCATAAGTGTTCTTGATTCTTAATTTGTTTTTTGATTATTGTTGCATGAGAAGGATGATCCAATTCTCTCAATATTCAAGCGAACAAAAGCATGTTCTTCCGAATTACGTAAATAGGTTTTTCTATTACCTTTTCACTAAATTTCTCTTCAAAATTAGGCTACTTCAGTAAAATATTATTTTTTCAATATAGGGGTTGTTTTGATTTTGGAAAATAACTGTTTAGGACTGTATCCAGATAATTGAGTTAAAGATGGTAGTGTGAAAACATTTATTGACATCATTCACAATCATAAAATGAATGAGTCACCCGCATAAAGTTAATACTATAAAAATACAAATATAGAAGTCATCTATAAAACTCAGAATGTATGATTCAACCAAAATTAGAGGTTATCTAGAGGTGTTCAAAATTAGAGGTCAGATGAAGTCAGCCTAAGGAGTTGAGATATTACCATTGATTCAAAATTAAACACAGCGTTTACAAAAATATAGTATTTGAAATTGATTGCGAGAGCCTCGTTATTTCATTAGAAAAACAGAAGGTTGCAAAATGAATCATTAGAGTAGGCTGAGTTGTAATAAAAGTGAGATGAGGCCTTAGAGGAGATGAGTGTATTGAAAACATAGTAGAAGTATGTTCTTCATTGAGATTATTACAAATGTGAAAATATCATGATTGAGAAATAAATATTTATGATCCATAACGTTGGTCTGTAAGGAGAAGGCTAATTAATCGATTGGGACGACATTTACAGTGAAAAACTGCTTTTAGTAAGCAGGCTTAGTGTTCATCAGAAAAGTAGA
Organism: Hippodamia convergens; assembly: GCA_038502775.1. Taxonomy (NCBI): domain Eukaryota; kingdom Metazoa; phylum Arthropoda; class Insecta; order Coleoptera; family Coccinellidae; genus Hippodamia; species Hippodamia convergens. The sequence continues at coordinate 7,764,878 of CM076614.1, read as the reverse complement.
AGCTACAATTGAAAATTATAATATGAGTTTAATTTGTCTGAATAGAATCACTAATCTATCGATTCGAGATTCGTTGGAAGCAGAAGGCTTGAGATCTTACTTGCTAAGTGTTTCAGATGAATGAAATTGAAAATTTATTATGTAAAATGAGGAGATCATACCTGTTGAATGGTTTTATCAATATTTGAGGAAACCGCTCAAGGTGAAGCAGGGACTGAGACTGTCAATCAGGTTCAATTTTTGAGTTACTTGGTCGTTCAAATAGAGAGCAATTCACTTATAGTTATAGAAGCATTTGAAATTGATTTCGAGAGCCTGGTTATTTCATCAGAAGAACAGAAGGTTGAAAAATGAATCATTAGAGTAGGCTGAGTTGTAATAAAAGTGAGATGAGGCCTTAGAGGAGATGAGTGTATTAAAAACATAGTAGTCTGAGTATGTTCTTTATGAGATTATTACAAATGTGAGAATATCATGATTGAGAAATAAATATTTATGATCCATAACGTTGGTCTGTAAGGAGAAGGCTAATTAATCGATTGGGACGAAATTTACAGTGAAAAACTGCTTTAAGTAAGCAGGCTTTGTGTTCATCAGAAAAGTAGAAGCTACAATTGAAAATTATAATATGAGTTTAATTTGTCTGAATAGAATCACTAATCTATCGATTCGAGATTCGTTGGAAGCAGAAGGCTTGAGATCTTATTTGCTAAGTGTTTCAGATGAATGAAATTGAAAATTTATTATGTAAAATGAGGAGATCATACCAGTTGAATGGTTTTATCAATATTTGAGGAAACCGCTCAAGGTGAAGCAGGGACTGAGACTGTCAATCAGGTTCAATTTTTGAGTTACTTGGTCGGTAGAGAGCAATTCACTTGGTTTTGTTGAGAGAGAAGACTGATTCCGTGATTCACCTTTGCGTTTGAGGATTTTCATTCATCTGAAAATCGAGAACAATAATTAGCAAGTGTTATGAGAAGTAAATAGTTGAGAAATGAGATGAATACATTAGGATAATGAGGTGAACATGAGAATATAGTAAATCAGTATTTATTACCACAGAGAATGTTCATTCTTGAAGCAAATAATCATTTCCATGTGAGGAGTCTAGAGATATCTGAGAAATTTATGAGAACTGCAAAATAGACCAAAATATATATCTTAGAGGAGTCAAATACATTAGTACAATGCAATAGAGATCTTATTAGAATGGAGTGAGACAGGATTACCAATGTTTCTATAGATTTTCATGATCTGAAACGTGGACAAATTTTCAATCTTTATGAAAAGCAGGAAAATTACAACAATTGCAACAATTAAGGATTATGTGAGTTCACTCATTTTTTGATTAGTTGTTCCAGAAAAAGTGAGATGATCAGTTATTAAGCGAGGTGACTTTTTGAAAATTCTAATTTACGAGAGTAGCACAAGAGGAGGTCTATTCACAGGCGAAGCTGGATAAAGAAAGGGAAGGATTAATTGATCCAGTTCATGAGCATGAGTTAATCTGTCAGCAGGTTAGTGCATAGAGGTAGGTTAATTCGACGCGAGCAGTCATAGAGCTGCACTTGCAGGAGTGGGCGTATAGGTGCGAGACGTAACCATAGGCGTAGATGCAGATGAGGTCTGAGGGCTTTATAAAAAAAATCATAGAAATTTAAGCCAGAGGAAACCACCTCATTCTAGATTTTATATCAACTATTATGAAGGAAAATCATCTGTGAAAGTGAATGATTAATATTTCTGTAAAAGGTGATTTTTCTGAAAAATCGTTGTTCAATTTATATCAGTCTTGAGTTTTTCCATATACCTACCTTTTATTGTTGATTAATTTCAGCAACAGAAATGAATACTGTCTAGTAAAAATTCTTCCTTCATGAAATCAACTGAACGGGATCAAACGAAAAAATTTTTCGATATTTCAGAGAGACCTCTATTTTCCTCCTTGATTGGCATGTCTGATATAAAGTTTCTGATCAAAGAAGTAGAAGAATACATTAGTGTAACACCCATCAAATAAATTCTGGGTTTCAAGATTCAACCCAGTTCAACTACCATTATATTTCAGCTCTAATTGCTTGTGTTTTGTCGAATAAACTAATCCATTTAAAATAATTTTTCCAATCAAATATAGTTTCAGAATGCTCATTCTCCTTGTGATGCATTAAAATAATTAAAAACGATATTAACAAGCTTCGATGTTCATCAGGATTTTCATTATATCGACGATTAATTCGAAGATAGCTCCATATTCTCTTAATTTCTCATTCAATTTAGTGTAATAATAATAAACTTAATTACAACTTGAGCTTCTGAGCCTGTGACGCCTGTTAGCATTGTACTGTATGGTATAGCCAGTTCACATAAGGACTGATTGTGGTATTTGTCTGTGTTGCTGAAGCTTCTTAGCTAATTTCTTCATGATTATGAATGTCTTATGAGCCGACATTTCAAGGTTGTCTCGATTCTTGAAATCGATTACAGAGGAGAAGGGTTGATTCTGATATTCATTCTGCTTCAGCTACTCTAGAGAAAGTAACTCATGGAAGATACAGCGATATTTGCTCAAGCTTTGAAAAATCTTCAAGATGTCGGATTTTGGTCGAAAAAGGGAACGAAAATTCCGTTTATATTTTTTTCTCCATTCTACGTTATTGGAATTTTCAAGTTTTTTGGTTTACTTGGTCATATATACAAAAGTATCACTAGTAAGTATTTTTCATTTTACCAACAATAAAACCCAATCATAACATGTCGAAATTGAACCGTGTGAAAGTTTTTCTTAATTCTGTGGCAAGTCCGTTTATTTTGGAATATCTCAGTTAAGCACAATTTTCACTTTCTCTTATACAGGGTATGAAAAAAAAACCCTGTGTGTTTTCGTTTGAAATTCTGATGGAGCATTCAATTCTGAATACATTCCTATAAAAATCGTTACATTCGTTGAAATACTTTGAAAAATATGAAGAAAAAACTGAAGAAAGAAGGGACATGAGAGTAATCGTATTATGTTTGTTATTTATATTCTGAATATCTTATGCACAACGAATTTCACATTTTAGAAGTCCCAGACTGTGAAAAAATTTTTAATTTCTAGAGTTTTGAAAAATTTTGTCATATTTGCGTTGGATTCTGCGAAAAAAAAAATAATGATAATGTTTTCAATGTCAATGCATTGAAAATGAATAATCATTAAGATTTTAGGTAGTTTTTGATTTCATGTAGTACCTAGAGTGAAATTCATGAAATCCAATTCATATCAACAATGATGAATGAATAGAGAAAAAGGTGCTGTCACTAGTGAATTGTTGTAATAATGCATCTTCTAAGACCATAGATCATTGTTGATATAAAACAGGTTTTATGAATTTGACTCTACGTACGATATAAAAACAGAATATTCTGAATACCTCAAGAAGTATAAATTTTAGGAGCATTTCTATGTTCGAAAATTATAATCATTTTTGGATATCTATAGAAATAGGTAACAATTTCTTCTTGTAATGTTTTGGCCCCCTTTTTTAATTAAGACATTTTTCGAATTGTTTCTTGTTTCAGAGACAAGAAGAGAAAACCCAAATTAAGTTTTCAGGAATATCATAATTTTTTTCGCAGAATCCAACGCAATCATACAAATATAGGGTTCTTATTTGAAAAAAAAAATTATGGGCAAATCTTGATCTCAATATTTGACTCACTATCCGGAACACCCTGTGACGAGTTTTTCAAAATTGTAGAATTTCATAATATTTACACAGTCTTCGACTTCGAAAATGTGAAAATGATTCGTGCATAAGATATTTGAAATAGAAATAACAAACATAATACAGAATACTCTCATCGCCTCTTTACTTCAGTTTTTTCTTCATTCATTTCAAAAGTACTTCAACAAATGCAACGATTTTCGAAAAAATGTTATCAGAATTAAATGCTCTATCAAAATTTGAAACGGAAAAACAAAACAAAAATATTTCAATTTTTATTCTCATAAGTTCAGCTCGGAAGATAATGTCAAACAATATCATAATCCCAATTAACAGATTTCAGATATGTCCAGTTCTCCAGAAACTTCTGATAGGCCGTCGAACATAGAACAGCCTGTATGTTGGACTCCCGACACTTAATTATCATCTGCCAAATTTTCCAGAAAAAAACCGTTCTCTCAATCAATATTTTTGAATGCAAAAATCACTGATAAAAGATATTCATGGGGATATTCCATTAATTTCAATGAAATTACAACAGATCAGAGGAAAAAATAAATAATACTCGTACAGGAGGATCAGAGTCACTTCCTTTCGAATCGCAAGTGATCCTATTTTTTTTTCCATATGAAGGTTCCTTGAACGAAATGAATAACATGAACTTCTCAGATTTTCATTCGAAATGGCTGAGATAATCCATTGGAATAGGTTTACTTCAACGGATTTGACAAAGAATTAGAAGAATACTTATAAATTTTCTGCGCATACACCAGTCCTGCTTATTTTCTGTAGTGGAAATGACATATATTTTTTCTACAATCGTGCGTAATTAGCTACTTCACCGGAAGATGATTGGTTCGGAAAGAGTCAGTTTTCTGCACTAGTTCGGGAAAGTAAATTTATGTTGAATTCGTAGATGAGAATACTTTCAACTCCTTTATATCTTCAGTTGAATACTTCAAATTTCATCCATCATTAGGTAAATTTTTCCTGGAAAATTTTATGATATTCGAAAGTGTTCAGCATTAAATTTTGCTTCTAAAAAGTAGTATTGTACAAAATCGGGGATGTTCTGATTTTGGAAAATAAAGTTTAGGACTGTATCCAGATAATTGAGTTAGAGATGGTATTGTAAAAACATTTATTGACATCATTCACAATCATAAAATGAATAAGTCACCCGCATGAAGTTAATACAGTAAAAAATACAATATTAAAGTCATCTTTAAAACTCAGAGTGAATTATCCAACTAAAAAGAGAGGTAATCTAGAGAAGTTCAAAATGAGAGGTCAGCTGAAGTCAAACTTAGACTGTGAGAGAGTTCCATTAATTCAAAATTAAACACAGAGTTTACAGTGATGATGCAACTGAAATTTATTGCGAGAGCCTCTTTATTTCATCTGAAAAACAAAAGGTTCAATAGTGAATTGTTAGAGTAGTCTGAGTTGTAATGAAGTGAGATTAGGCCTTAGAGGAGTACATGTATTGAAAACTTAGTCTGGTCTTCATTGAGAGCATTACAATATGAGAATATCAAGGTTGAGAAATCAATAATTATGATCTATAACGTAGTTCTGTAACGAGAAGGCTAATTAATCAATTGAGACAAAATTTACAGTGACAAACTACTTTTAGCAAGCAGGGTTAGTGTTCATCAGAAAAATAAGAGTTACAATTGATAATTATGAGAATGACAATATGAGAGTATTTGTATGAGTGCGAATCACCAACCCTTTGATTTGTTTGAAGCTGAAGGCCTGAGTTGCCACTTGCTAAATGTTTCCGATGAATGAACTTGAGAATTTCTTAGTTATACTGAGGAGATCATACCAATCTAATCATGTGGGCAGTATTTGAGGAGACTGCTCAAGGTGAAGCAGGGATTGAGACTGTCAATCAGGTTCAATGTGTGAATTACTTGATCGTTCAAATATTTCAGAGAAGTTGAGTTGAGTTTATTGAGAGAGAAGACTGATTCCATGATTCACCCTTATGCTTGAGATCGTTCATTCATCTGAAACTCGAGAAAAATAATTAGCAAGTTCAATGAGAAGTGATTGAGAAATGAGATGACTACACTGAGATAATGAGGTGCACATGAGAATATAATGAATCAAAACTCATTACCACAAATAATGTTCATTTTTGGAGCAATCAATTATTATTTCCACTGTGAAAAGTCTAGAGAACAGCAAAAAACAGTGAAAAATCTCGAGAACAGCAAAATATATCAAAATATGTATCTTAGAGGAGTCAATTCCATTAGTTAAATGCAATAGAGATTTTCTGAGAGTAAAGTGAGAGAGGATTACCAGTATTTTTATAGATTTTATGATGTAAAACGTGGACACATTTTCAAACTTTATAAAAAGCAGGAAAATAACATTAAATATGCATTAATGAGAGATGACTTTGAGAAATGCTCACTTACCTAATTGATTGCTTCCAAAAATGAACGAGATGTACAATTGATTTGCGAGGTGACTTTTTGAAAATTCTAATTTCACAAGAGAGGTCTGATCTTCAGAGAGAGTCGATACAGAAAAAAAGGTTGATTAATTGATACAATTAATGAGTATGAGTTGATCTGTCACCAGGTTAGTCCATAGAGGTAGGTCAGTTCTGACGTCAATCAGCTGTTCACAGAGTTGCAGAGATCGAGTTGACGTTTCGGTGTGTCGGACCATAGGCGTAGTTGAGGATGACGTCTGAGGTGCTCAATTTTTAACAAGTATGTCATTTCATTTTGAACAAGTAGTTTCATAGGAATCATTCGTGGAAATATGGCAAATTTTTACACTTTTCGAAGAAACACTATGAAACTTGAAATACCAATGAAACTACGAACTTAAGAACGAAATGTCATAGAATAGAAGTTGTAGACCATCATCAGATGTAAACGTAACCCCACCTTCCAAACCACAATGTTGAATCGCACAGTAGCTCATCATTCTGAGGGTGCTGATCATTTAATCCTAGCTAGTGCTGTTGAATTTTTTAATCAGTCTCATGTGTGTTCCAGTGTACCAACACTATGTTGTCTTTTCTCCTTAGCACTGAAAGTTTTCATATGTTTCGAAAAACAACATATAATTCCTTCATGATTCTACGTTATCATCTTTCGGTGAAGGAAAAATGAACTTCCTTTACACGTTTGAAATCAACACAAACCTGCTGAAAGCCGCAGAATTGCTCAGCAAATCTACTGCTTCTGCCGATAGTGTCAACGAAGTAGGAAAGTAATGCATGACAGCTCTTCATAGAAATGATTTCAAGAAATCAAATGTATTGTGGTACGAGATTTCGGAAAAAATGGTGACCAAGATTTCATGTAATCTTGCCTCTGTGTCTCCAATTGAAGCAGCACTTCGAAAACAATCGCTAAGGACGTATTCACTTGTAATAAAAATATGTTATATATTGTTCTCAGTGATAAGTTTTATTGTTAGTTCTTGGTTTGAGTACCACGTTTGAGCTTATAATTGATTCAGTTGATTTTCAACGTCTTCAGGAATTTCAGTTGTCTGTTAACATAAAAACATTAATGAATGATATGGGAAGATCTTCTAGTAAATGGAAGAATGGTCAATTTATCGTTTTGTTTAACTTTGCCAGGCTTCAGTGAAAAAATGTTAGTACACATAGTGGCTGGAGCAGTCAAAATTACAAGAACGTTAGTGTTCTACCCAAAAATACCCATTCACTCATGGGATTGCTGAGCAACTTAAACAGCACTAGCTACGATTCCATGATGAGCATCCTGAGAAGGATAATCTACAACTTTTATTCTATGACATAATCATTCTGAAGCTGGTAGTTCCAAAGATGTGATACGTTTTTAATGAAAAATTTTGAAAAGTGTAAAAATTTTCCATACCTCGTTGAATGATAAAACAACTTGTTTAGAATATAAATTTCAACACTTTTGAATACAACAATGTTATTGATTAAGTTCTGAGTAAGGAGTCATTCGAAAAAAACCTGAAGTAGTCCACTGGGAAATTGACGCGAAACTCAAACTACCCTTTATTAGAGGCTTGAATGAATGATTAAAACAGTTTTCCGAACTCCACCATTTTTTTTTAGCCAAAGACTAATTTCATTGGCCTAAAGGTTGTGCTTTTGAATTATTTTTCAATTTATGTCACGGTTGTGGAAAGAATATTGTTCCTACATGTACAGAAAGTATCTTTTCCCACTTAATAAAAAAATGACTATTTTGTATTTTGTTTGAAATCTCAATCAATATCATTTCTATTCCAGGCGGCAGAAATTCGGAAGTAGTCAATGATATGTTTTTCTTCCTAATCGGTGCATTCAGCATGGCGAGTAGCATTATCTTCTACATTCAAGGAGATGAAACAATGAGATTTATTCGTCAATGTCAACGCTATGTGAGAATCAATAAATCCATAAAAATCAAATATCACCTTGATAAAATGACAAATATTCTCTGCTTCTATTCGACCTTTTCCAATATTCTTTTTTTCTGTTTCACCTATATTACTGATCACGAGTGTAATGAAAAAAAGGCCCAGAATATTGGTGATGGGTATGTATGTGGGTTATTGTATCCCGCATGGTATCCCTTCGATTTAGATTACGCTCCTTGGAAGCAGATATTACAATTTCTGGAAATCTACTACATAACATATATAATCCCCAAAATTTGCAGCTCTTTGATTTTCTTCTACGGTGGAATTGTTCTAGTTGAAGATAGTCTAGCACAATTGAAAAAATTCCTCAGAGAAATCGATATTTACAGAAAGGACCCGAAAGAAGTATTGGAAAAATTCAAATTAGTTGCAATAAAATATTCGGATATAACTAGGTGAGGAGGCACAGTAATGGATCCTTGGTATATTACTCCTCGACAATAATAACTCGTCTTCTTTTTAGGATGGTGAATGCATTGAACTCATCCATTGGAGCCATATTCTCTCCTTCTCAGCATATAATCCTTGGCCTTTTAATTTCTCTGCTGGAATTTCAAGCAGTTGTGGTAAATCGATATTCATTACTCCAATCAGATTCATCTCGACTATCAATATGTAGAGAAAGTGTAGAATCAGTAGTTTGCAAGAAAATCATTATATTTGGCAACAATGTGTATAAAGTTGGCCTAGCATAACTGGATTTTCGGGAAAATTTTGTTTTGGTGAATTGTGATAAGCTTTGTACCGTTGGCATTTCCATTTATTCCGAAAGGTTCTCAAGATATTTCACGAAAGGTGTTGAACTACATAATAAGAGCTAAGTGCTTCATACATAAAAATTCAATCGAAACAAACATAAAAAATCTAGCACAATTCAGTACGACATTGTTTGGAAAATCCATGTATGATGATTCTCAAACAATCAACTGATTTTTCTTGTTTTCTTCATATGAGGTGAAACCTGAAAAAATAATCGGCACAACTTGGCACAGTTGCGTCACAATCATATGAAGCAATTTTCGTCAAAAAAAAAAAAATAAAATACTGGGATAAATTTTATCCTAATTTTTATCGTCAACCAGTTCCTGATGCATACGGTCATACACTCAAGGTATACTGAGAGACTTATTCGATGAGCACATCACGATAACTATCATTCTTGACTGTGACATTTGCCATACGAGCCTTAAGGATAGTGTCGCAGCTCACTGAATATAGTTATTTGCGAATAGAAAACTATACTCTGTCCACGACTTCCTCGAAAAAAGAAGAACTAATCTGCATTTTTAAGAAGAACAATGATTACCAAATGCTTTAACACATTCACTTGTATTCACTGAAAATTCGAAGCTGACTTTGAAAGTCGAAATTTTCACTTGACATAGATTCCATTTGATTTCAGAATTAAATACGTTCATAAAAGAGCATTTAGAATATACAGATCCAACGAAAAATGATGATAATGTTCCAACATGTTGATGCTTCTAAAATTACTAATTCTTGAGTTATTTAGGATTTTCTGTTTCTATACATGAAATCTGTTTTACATTATCAATGATGAATGAATTCATAAAAAAAGGAAGAATTTATCTTCTAAGACCAAGGTCATTGTTGATATGAAACAGATTTCATGAACTTGACGTTACGTACGACATGAAATCAGGAAATCCTGAATAACTCAAGAATTATAAATTTTAGGAGCATCATCATGTTGGAACATTATCGTCATTTTTCTTCGCACAATCTAACGCAATCATGAAAAAATAGGGTTCTAATTTGAAGAACGAAAGTTTTTGAACCAACATTTGGAACACCCTGTGACAGTTTTTTCGAAATTCTGAAAATGTACAATATTTCCACATTCTCAGCCTTCAGAAACGTGAAAACAGTTAGCGCTTACGATATCTAGGTTAGGAATAACAAACATAATACCGAATACACTTATCTCCCTTTTTTCTTCAGTTTTTTCTCGATATTCTGGAAAGTATTTCGACGAATGCAACGATTTGAGGACCGGTCTTTGCCAAATTTGTTCTGTCCGGAATTGTGAGCTCCATACTATATACAGGGTGGCCATTTGAAAACGAAACAGACGATATTACAGACGAAATAAATTTTTTCGATAGAAATGCTCGGACAGGTCGATTTCTGTTTCGAGAGGGACAACTTAAGATGTAGGTTACGGACGCATAGCGCTTCAACCCTTGCTACTACAACCCTCACCCCCAATTTTTGAATAGGAAAGATGGGGTGAGTGATACCTCATTTGAAAGGTACTTTTATACTGATTTCAGCACAGTAATTGTTTTTTCATTTTATGCATTAGTTCTCGAAATACAGGGTGGCCATTTGAAAACGAAACAGACGAGATTACAGACGAAATGAATTTTTTCGATAGAAATGCTCGGACAGGTCGATTTCTGTTTCGAGGGGGACAACTTAAGATGTAGGTTACGGACACATTGCGCTTCAACCTTTGCTACTACCCCCAATTTTTGAATAGGGAAGATGGGGTGAGTCTTACCTCATTCGAAAGGTATTTTTATACTGATTTCAGCACAGCAATTGTTTTTTCATTTTACGCATTAGTTCTCGAAATATTCGTGACTAAACATTTGAAAATGAAGTGGTGTTTTCATGGCACTTGCAGTGTTTTTTTGTGAAAAACCTTTCAAATGAGGTATCACTCACCCCATCTTCCCTATTCAAAAATTGGGGGTGAGGGTTGTAGTAGCAAGGGTTGAAGCGCTATGCGTCCGTAACCTACATCTTAAGTTGTAGTTCTGGAAACAGAAATCGACCTGTCCGTGCATTTCTATCGAAAAAATTTATTTCGTTTGTAACCTCGTCTGTTTCGTTTTCAAATGGCCCCCCTGTATTTCGGAAACTAATGCTTTAAATGAAGAAACAATTACTGTGTATATTAGATAGTATGGAGCGCAAAAATCCAGACGGAACAAGTTTAGCAAAGACCGGTTCTTCTCAGGACCAACAACACCCTGATAACGGCAGGCGGATGCTTGCCGAAACGTCGGTAAATACCAACAATATAGATATTGAAAATAGCCGAAATAATGTCCCAACTTCAACTCAGAATTAAGTTTTTTGATTTGACTAAATTTTCCATAGATTTATGCTCTTTAATTCAAACTCAATAAAAAAAAATCCCATATGATATTTTGATCTTTTCAATTCCAATTTCTTGGAGCAGGATTAGTATCTATAGTCTGTATTCGAATAGCCCCCTTGAAAATCCAATTGCCCCCCTGAGACGTAGGCCCTCATGTTAGAAAATGCTTGTCAAAACGTTCGCATATTAAAAAACTCAAGCTCATATTTTAAGGCATGAGGATTTATATCAGGATGGGTCTTTTTATCCACTTGTTTCAGGAAAAGAATGGAAACGTCATACCATCACTAATTTTCTGGTTTTTATTCGAAACTCTAACTTGCTGGAAAGGACAGTGCCTGGAGAATGCGGTGAATTGAAGTCATCTCTCTTTTCGGCATGCTCATTAATATCGGTCGTTATTTTCAGAGCATTTCCCTCGCTGAACAAGTTTATGAATTTCCCTGGTACGACCTACATCCATCGTCGAGGAGCGTTTTCCAAATATTTTATGGACAGGTTCAGATTAAGCTACAACTGAAATGTCCACCAATGATCACTATAAACTTCGCTTTTTTCTATGAGGTTTGTGTTATTTTCAACAGTTTCTTTCGGATTTGTAGTATTGAGTAATGGAGTAGGTTTGTCCTTTCGTACTGAACCGAATGATTTATTAAGGGTGTTTCATTGTGAAACTGAAATACACTGCGCAAAAAAATTAACGCATTTATAACTTATTTTTTATAGAAAATAAAATGTAACAGCCCTCGTAGATCATGCAAATGAACAACTTCATTCTTTCAGGTTCGACGACGTAAAGATTTTAGGAACTCGACGATTTCTGAGTGAGAGACTTTTGCATGAAATGATTTCCATAAAAAGAAATAGAAAGTCAGTTAATAAGAGAACTGATATTGCGAACCTTAATACGTCATATTTCGATCTAATTTCAAGAATAAGGAAGAAGTGATTTATTATGTTCGCTCCCACAACATATGTAATAGATAACGAAGAAAACAGGTTAATTCCACGTCATTGTTTCCTCACTTCTTACTGTTTCGTGAATGAATGCGTTTGAAAATGTTAAAATTATCTTTCGACCGTTCCCACTCTTTTCTCAACAAATGTTTTTTCTGACGAACAAGACCAAATAATAATGTAAGTTTCCTCTCAACTGATTCCATGTGTGTGGGTGGCTCTGCACTGTTTCTTGATTTCTGAAATTTTTTTCAATTGTGCCAAATTTTTCTCTTTTTGAGATTAAATGTTGTTTGTTTAGTGAAAGAAAAAACTGTAGTTCCCTTTTGGACACTATGTTTTCTTTTTATTTTATTTACTACTTTGTTTATTCATTAACTTTATAATTTTTGTTGTTCGTTGTTTTTTTTCTTCTATTTTTATTATCTGTCTTTCTCACTAACTGTGTAACGTCAAATAAGTAAGACCAATTGTAGTACCCACACTTTTTTCAGAGCCTTTGAAGAAGGTTTTAAATAAACCGAAACGTCGGCAGTTATTGAATTGGTTTTTGTGAAATTTCGACCTGAAACCTATCAACCCCTACTTCTTTTGGACTTATTTTTCATGTTCTCTCGGAAAGTTTTTGAACGAAGCAAAACACATTAAATGAAAGAAAAATTCAGGATTTCACCGAATCTTATGTGAAAGAAGAGAAATGAATAATTCTCAAAATAATTAAATGCTGTGAAAAAGTGATTTAATACTTGGTATTTCCACCCATTGCGTTAATTACAGCTCGGCAACGACGGTTCCTACTCAAAATGAGTGATCTTAAAATGTTCTGATCTAATCTTTCCCAGATTTCTCCGAGTTAGATTCCTAAGTCATTAAGAGTAGCTGGATGATTTTCTGAACTTCTCAGCCTTCTATTGAGGTTGTCCCAAACCTGCTCAATCGGATTGAGATCTGGCCATTTCATTCCAGAGACTTCAACTTCTTCAAGGTACTCCTGAACGATGCGCATACGATGGGGTCTGGCATTATCATCCATAAAAAAGTCGTTCAAATCAGAAACGTACTACTGACTAAATTTGATACTGCGCACCGTTCATGGAATATTCAGACTTGAAAATTATGAAGTAAGAATCAAACTCGTAATCAATGCTGGTATTAAGTAATGTAGAATGGATTAATGAACAAAAAATCACAAGAAAATTAAAAAAAAATTAAAAATATAAAAAAAGTTCAATAAGAGTAGTTGTTCAAAATGTCCTTCTTTTTCACATTTGTGAATCTATCATTTCATCTAAAAAATCCATTAATATTCTAGACGCTTGGGAGTCAGCTATGAGGTCATCGAAATGAAGTTGAATTCAGTGGCGTAGTGAGGGGGGGGGCAAGAGGGGGGCATCATGCCCCGGGCGCTAGTCATACAGGGGCGCCAAATGGTTAGCGAAACAAAAAAATTGCTGGAATAAGTAGGAGTTACTGCAGCTAAACAAGACTCAATCGTTGTGACATAAGTACTCTGGACTAATTGAAAACATATATTTGTTTTCTCCACGATGGAAAAATTAAAAAAATGCCGTGAAAAAAAACCGTCAAACGTGAATCTGAAACACAATGGGGCGCCAGAATATAAGCGGTGAGGGATATTGTGTGATAAGATGATGCAAAATACCCAGAGAATTAGTTACAGATGTTGGTTTTTCCGCCAAAATAGAAATTTCTCACGTTATGAAGAGCATTCTTGATCGTCTCCCATAAGAAATATGTTTACGATTAAGTGACACTTACAATTTTAATTTTACTAGATATTGAAAATTTATAACAAAGATAATGTTGACAACGACCTTGAAGAAAATTGTAAAAATTTGGGTGAATTTTATAATACTGTTTCAACGGAATAGAATTCTTCAACGAATTAGGTGATGGCAAAATGTAACCCCGCACTAGAAAAGAAATTCAATCTTGATCTCCTTTGGAATTTCTGACTTTTATAAGCTGGCATGGAGAATATATTTCCAAATCTGATGAGAGTTTCACTTATTCTCTCAGTTGCTAGTTCTTGAGTTATTCAGGATTTCCTGATTTCATGTCGTAGGTACCCTCAAATTCATAGAATCTGTTTCATATCAACAATGACCTTGCTCATAGAAGATAAATTATTCAAATAACTCACTAGTGACTACCTCTTTTCTGAATTCATTTATCATTGTTGATATGGAACAGATTTCATGAATTTGACGCTACGTACGACATAAATCAGAAAATCCTAAACAACTCAGGAATTGTTAATTTTAGGAGCATCAATGTGTTTGAACATCATCATCATTATTATTCGCAAAATCCAATCATCAAAAAAAGGGTTCAAATTTGAAAAACGAAAGTTACGAGCAAATCTTGATCCCAATTTTAGAACCAACATTTGGAACACCTGTGACGGGTTATTCAAAATTCTGAAAATGCACAATATTCTTACAGTCTTCGCCTTCAAAAATGTGAAAACAGTTTGTGCTTACGATATCTAGGTTAGGAATAACAAACATAATACCGAATATTCTTATCCCCTTTTTTCTTCAGTTTTTTGCTCGATACTTTAGAAAGTATTTTGACGAATGCAACGATTTGAGTACGAATGTTTCCAGATTTGCATACTCTATCAAATTCGAAAACAGAATATATAACTGAAAGTGGTCAGCCTCCAAGAATATTTTAGATCGGTAGATAATGTCAAACAATAACATAATCCCAATTTTCAGATTTCAAATTGGTCCATTTCTCCAGATACGCCTAATAGGCCGCCGAACTTGGTACACCCTGTATAAATTACGAAATCTGTTCTTGTTTTCTTCACTTCATTTTGTGTCCAAATTTCAAGGTCTTGCTTGTGCCTATGACTTTGTTCATCTTACTTAATTGATTTGGCTAATTGCGAGTATATTTCACATATAATATTATATGCCATTATGAATTTAGAAGAGGGGGGGCGCTAAAAAGGTTTTTTGCCCCGGGCGCGAATTAAGCTCACTACGCCACTGGTTGAATTCTGTTCTTAGCCTTGTTGCATAAATTTTTTTCTCAAGGTAGGACAAAACTGAATTGGAGCTTACACTTCTACCAATCCATGTATTCAGAAAATGGTTACCCAACCGATTACGACACCGTATATCAATGTGCAGTGGAGCTCTATCGTGTTTTATAATTGAAAAGAATACTAATTAACATTTTTATCAAAACTTCATATTAGCATCGGTTTTTGCCTCATTTCAAATCTGTTTTTCATCAAGAGTACCTTTTTGATGTGGAATTGAATGATGTTTAAGATCGCTATAAACTTTGCTTGATAATCAAAAAAGTTATGTTCGAACTGGTCGGTAAAACCCGTGCAAACAGCGCCCTCTATAAGGAGCAAATTTCATCACAATGTTGCCAGTTGTTTCGTCAAAATTGTGAAAAATGTGTATATTTTTTTTTAACGATCTGTATCTTGAATACGGATGGCGATACGAAAAATTTTCACCGACAAACTCTCATTATTTTTCATTTTTCTATGTATTCTGGAGTGTGTGTCACTTTTTGTCTAAACTCCCTTTCTATATTCAATACATATTGAAACAAAAAATTACCCAGCTGGGGTAAGTGCAACACAGGAAAACCGTACAGGTCTGTTGTATGATAAAATGAGGAAAAAGAGAAAAGCCAAGCAGAAAAAAACCCTGTTGTCGCCCCTGTAAGAAGGAAATTTACTAAGAATATCATATATACCAGAGAGTCTTGAAGGACGACTACGCTACCAGAAGCACATGTGGTTCTGTGGGCAGCAGAGAAATACAGAATTTTCACAAATCTATCTGTTATTCTGAATCTGACATGAAAAAAGACAAAAGCATAAAAAACTAATTATTTATGATGAATTTAATCATTACAGGAATTCATTCTTGATAAATTTGGTATAACAGAAATGTCACAAAATTTGAAGAAAATAAAACAACCAAATCGATTTCCTGCTTTTTGAATTATTCAACGTCAGAAAACTGATAACATAATAAGCTGATCCGCGAATTAGACTGAGGAAAAAATCAATGAGTAATTACATAACTTTCAATTGTCCTCTTTCACGAAAAAATTTCGGAACATACATAGTCATTCTCGTCCTTCAATATTTGAATTTAAATTCTTGTTCTCTTATCCTGACGGTTCATTCGAATCAGATAATACACCCGAGTGATGATTTTTCGGATCTTCAGATATAAGAAGACCGCTGTTAGACCCCAATGAAGGGAAATCATCTTCCATAGATGAACCTCGACAAACATCTTATAACACAAGAAACCAGAATTATTTCGGGGGCCAAAAGTTGTGACATATTCCGAAAATTGTGAATATTGGGGTTTCAGAGCGTTAATCAATTGAATTACCTAAAAATATGATGACACGACAAATACATTACATTCTCATTATGAAAAAACGTTCATTTAATTCATATAATATCTTATTACTTGGATCATTACTGAAAATTTCCAGAAAAATGTCTCGATTGTTATTTGAAAATTAATGCATATCAATCTAACAAGCAACAAACTTGCATATTTCGCGAGAAAATTGATCAAATTTAAAGCGGCTGAAAAATAGGAATTCTACTGGAGAGCAAAGTTTTGCAAATTTTAATGGAAACACTTTAATAATCTTACATCTTGTTTTCAGTTCATGAAAGGATCCTATTCAATACTGATGTTTCTGCAGAAAATGTATTGAGAATAATATGAAGTTACAATTTCCACAATATAGATTATTGGTTGTTTATTGGTTGGATCACTGGATTATAATAAGTTTATAGATGAATAATCACAGAAATAAACCATAATCTTACGTTCCTTGACCTTTATTTATTTCCTCTGATGCCTGAGACGTATCTTAAACCAAAATCAGGAGAACCCGATAAATTAGATTAGATTGAGTGAAGTTCCTGAACTTTTTTTCAAATAACTGATGGGGAATCAAGAACTGTGAGATCCTGAATATAGTATTGAAGCGAAATACTAACAACATTTATGATCTGACAGTTCTTTAGTGTTCAAGATTGGTGGAAAGATCGTAAAGCTGTGGAAAAATATACTGCTCAACATGAATTAGGGATATCGTATTAAAATGTTTTGAAAAATATGTAATCTTCGAGAAAATCGCTGTAAAATCATTCAAAACTGAATAACAACTTGAATCGATCCAATGAAAACCAGTATGAGACATTTCATCAATCGGGTAGCCTTTTTTCTCAAGTTCATTTTGAAATAGAGTCAGTTTATCAATGGCTTCGATTGGAAAGGAGTTTTCTGAAGATGCCATAACGTAAATTAACAAACGCTGAGGCTAATAAAGCTATCGGAATGCTACAGACTGGCCTTACTCAGGTTGTTGTAGTGAAAAAGCTCCAAATCAGGCAAAGTGTGATATCACGACATTGAAATAGGCTCAGGGAGTCAGGTTCCGTGTTGGAAAGACCAAGGTGGGCGACGAAAAACAAGACCTGCTAAGGATCGTTTTATCACCGTTTCGGAGAGAAGAAAGCCTACATCTATGTGTAGAATGCTACGGAATACTCTTCAAAATGCAGATGGGGTCCAAGTTTCCATCGAAACTATCAGACGACGTTTGAGAGAGGTGAATCTAGGTTCTAGACGTCCATGAAAAGAAGTTCCATTAACACGTGACCATAAGCGTCGAAGACTGGAATGGGCAAGGCAACATATCAATTGCAACAATCAATGGCGTAGTGTCCTTTTCACTGATGAATCCAGATATAAACTTTTTTCAGATTTTCGAAGAATAAGGGTATGGACGATCCCATGCATCCCTTTATCGTCGCTTCGTCCAAAAAGTATATCCATTCCGAGGGGACAGTGTTATGGTATAGGCCGGGATATGTTTCAACGGGCGCACAGATCTACACATATGTCTTGGGAATATGACGGCCTCGCACTATAGAAAGCATATTATTTACAATGTTTTGCCAAATTCTCATGCTGCTATTGGTGAAACTTTTCAATTTCTAAACTATAACGCTAGAAGCGCTCGAGAAGCTTGGTAATCCACATTTACCAATACCTCCGCACTCACCATATTTGAATTGCATACAACATGCATGGGATATGATCCAAAATGGATAAGATAATCATCAACTCACCCCAAAATCCCTAAATGATCCAAGAAAGCTTTTGCCCCGTTTATAGAACCAAATACCCCAAGAAATGTTCAACAAACTCGTGTGCACTATGCAAAGAAGATGTCAATCTGCTATTGATGCCCGTGGAGTTCCTACATGTAGTTGATAGTCTCAAAATGTTTGAATCCTTTGGGAATAAAATTTCGTTATTTTACTCGATTTTTCTTAACCACCCTGTATACGCTGCAGACCTACAATCCAAAATTAATTTTATTTCCTGCAACTTGATATCATATCAATATGAATTTCGTCACAAAACCTATAGTTTTTTAGCAATTTAAGTGAATAACTCTAGCTCATGTGGGCAGTTCATTTTATGTTATATTATACAGGGTGTCCCGGGAAGAATGCGACAAACGGATACCATGAATTGATGTCATCAGACTGGACTCAGGTCAAGAGGGGTATACAGGCTGATGTTCATCCAATGGGAGAGATTTCACAGTTCAATCACTCTTGACCTAATCGATCGAATGTTTTGAAATTTTGTCACTCTACACTAACGACTTCCTTCAATATTTCTAGAACCGAATTGAACTGATCCAGACATTGAAAATTTCGAACTTTTTCTATTTTCCATAATATTCCCTATGTTTTTTTTTTTACCACAAAGAAATAGTTCATTATGAATATTATGAATTTTTGCTTTGCACCGTCATACAGGGTGATCAATACACAATAACATTTCTTCAAATTCTATAGTTTCGTCTGATTTATTCGGTTTCAGAAATATTGAAGCACCAAACTTCAAAATATGAAATCTTTCGATCGATTAATTCAGAATTATTAAACGAAAGCACTCAGGCGAATGAAACCTCTTGATACGAGCCCAGCATGATTGATTTATGATGGTATTCGTTTGTCGCATTCCTCCGGAAACACCCTGTTTATATTTTTCTTCATCAAATCTACTAAACGGTGTCAAAAGAAAAAAGAATTCGAAAATTTAGAGACAGGAAAAGTCTTCGCCTCCTAGTGAAAAATATCCACTTTTCTCCCTGTATTGACAATAATGTTTCAGATCAAAATAGTAGAAAAATACATCAGTGTAACCCCAATAAAATAAATAAGGGGTTTCAAAATTTCATCCAGTTCAATTAGCATTATATTTCATCTTTAATTGCTTGTGTTCTGTCGAATTAACATTTCCATTTAAAATAATTTCGCCGCTTAAATAAACTTCCCAAATGCCCATTCTCCTTGCGATGCATTAAAATAATTAGAAACGATATTAACAAGTTTCATAGTTCATCAAGATTCCCATTATATCGACAATTAATTCAGAGATGGTCCCATATTCTCGTTGAATTTAATGTAATACTAATAAACATAACTTAATGCAACTTGATCTTAGTTCTACGCCAGTGGCGCCTCTAGGATTGTACCGTATGGTATAGTATAGCCGGTCATACGATTGTTGTATTGGTTGCTTAACCTTCTTCGCTAATTTCCTTATGATTATGAATGTCTTATGAGCCGACATTTGAAGGTTGTCTCGATTCTGACAATCGATTATCGCGGAGAAAGGTTAATTCTGATATTCATTCTAAGTGAACTATTAGATAGAAAGTTACTCATGGAAGATACAGCGATATTTGCGCAAGCTTTGAAAAATCTTCAAGATGTCGGATTTTGGTCGAAAAAAGGAACAAAAATTCCGTTCATATTCTTTTCTCCATTCTTCATCATTGGAATGTTCAAGTTTCTTGGTTTGGTTGGTCATATATACAAAAGTGTCACTAGTAAGTATTTCTTCATTATACCATCAAGAAAAACCCCACTATAACCGTGTGGTAGATAGCACGAAGTATTGTCACCCGTTCAGTTTGTGGAATGCCTCAGTTTCGCAAAATTTTCATGGTAATATTAACTAACAACATGATTTATTCATTTTGTTACAAATTTTCGCGAGGAAAGTTTTTCATGCAAAAATCTTTAAATGATATTTATCGGAATACTCCATCAATTTCAATGAATTTAAGAAGATAATCTATATTATTCGTACAGGAGGATTATTCTTACACTCGTTGGAAGCAACTTTTTGAGTTAATTCTCATTTTCTCCATCGAATGAAATGTAAAATACAAAGTGTTATGCGTCATTGAATAGTAATGTTGAGGCTATGAAAACTATGCTGCTTTTAATCTACAAGTGATGGCAGAGTGAACGGATTTGGCAAAGAATGAACGAAATATGTACTCTTATTGGAAATATAAAACATAATTTTTTTGAAGCATGCTCAATTACCTATTTTCCTGCACTCTTTTTGGGTCGAAAACTGTCACTTTTCCGTACTGGAGCTGAAAAGTATATATTTTTTTAATTCGTAAATTGGAATGCATGCAAGATGAGATATCTATTGAATTATTTTCTGGGACGTTTTACATTATCCTGAAAGTTTTATCATGGTTTTCTCTCGCAGACTCTGGAAAAAGGAATGATTGACAAAAACTAGATCACTAATTTGTCAGGGGCCAAATCTTTATGAAAATTCGTTGCCTAACAATAAACAAGGAGAAAACACTTTGAAATGTGAAGAGAAATGTTTCGGAGTCTAAATAATACTTTCTCATCAGGTAATTTCATTAAACTTTGCAGAATCGACAGAAAATTTTGATTTTCATTACATATTGAAGAATGTTAATTGAAAAATTTAAATATTATGACGATTCTGCAATATTGAAATTGTCTGACGAAGAAGTCTGATTAAGACTTCGAAACGTAACGCTTTGGAGTTCAAAGTGTTTTGTCTTTGTATATAGATAGATCACAATTTTTTATGAAGAGACCAATTAGTGCTTATTTGAAAAATTTTAGTCATCACTTTATTGGTCAGAGACTGGGAGAGAAAATACGTGTGGCACTCGACTGACGCGGTAAAGCTGTTGCATAGCATCTATTCACAAATAAGAAGATAATATTGTTGATTTAAAATATTTTTTTTTATTTATCTCACAATACATGTATGTTATTCAGGAATGTTTATCATTGAAACTATAGGTTTGTGGTAAGCGAAATAAGGAACATAAGAAGTTTGAGAGTTAATGTCTTACAAATATCTGGATATTACCGTGTCAATAGTTGTCCCATATATTGTTGTGTATTCTTGTGGATCATTATTCATTTTTAAATTCAATTTTTCCAAAAGCAAAGTTGTCGACCGCTCTTATTTTTTATCAGCGATGTTAATGTTGTAATTGCCAGCCATGATACGTGGAATTACCATTTGTACCAAGTTTTTTCGACCCTTTTTTAGTGTACTCCAGTAAAGTGCGATGAATAAAATGCTCTACCTCGTCCAATTTCGGATTCGGAGGAATGTAATTGCTACCATGAGTATGTGTAGGCCACTTCTAAGATTACATAAGCATGCACAAATGTCTGGCGTACACTGGATACTACGGCATTTCTCCGCTCCAGGAAAAATACCCTTATGCCTCAGAAATTGTCAGTACTTCAGAAACGGTAAACCTATGCGAGCAAGTCGAAGAACTATCAGATTTTTGATAGTCCAAATTGTTTAAATATCTTGTTCAGATTAAAAATGGAGCAATAAAAATGCGATACCGATAACTGAATAGAATTGTAACCATCATCATGATCTCTTATGAGAAAATTCAAACTTCTACCCATACAATTAAGTTTCAATTCCCGACAAATCCAAAATTCAAAACCAAAACCCGACAATTCAATTTTATTTATTCGATTAATCGCGATATTTACTGATTTTTCTTTAATACAGGGTTGTTTTTCAACAGAGAGACCGAATGTTCAAACACATGAGGCATTTTTTCAGGAAAAAAGCTATTTGAATATATTGAAACAGTTTTTTGAAATTTTCCAACATTTGTCCTAAACGGATTTTGAAACTAGAGGGTTCAATTGTCGCCTTGATAGTCCAATTGCCCCCCTGTGAGACGTAATCCCAACGTTAGAAAATGCGCTTCAAAACGGTAGTATATTGCAAAATTTTCAAGCTCACATTTCAAGGCATGAGGATATAAATCAGGATGGGCTTAATTATCCACTTGTTTCAGGAAAAGAAAGGAAACGTCATACCAGCACTAATTTTCTGGTTTTTATTCGAATCTCTGACGTGCTGGAAAGGACAGTGCCTGGAGGATGCGGTAAATTAAAGTCATCTCTCTTTTCGGCATGCTCATTAATATCGGTCGTTATTTTCAGAGCATTTCCCTCGCTGAACAAGTTTATGAATTTCCCTGGTACGACCTACATCCTTCGTCGAGGAGCTTTTTCCAAATATTTTATGGGCAGGTTCAGATTAAGCTACAACTGAAATGTCCACCAATGATCACTATTAACTTCGCTTTTTTCTATGAGGTTTGTGTTATTTTCAACGGTCTGCTTCGGATTTGTCGTTTTAAAGAATGGAATCATCTGTATTAGTATTGTTTTTTCGTACTGAAGTGATTCATTCAGGGTGTTTCATCAGGAAACCACATGATGTGGTCTGAAAATTTTCGACGAAATTACATTTCGAAGACTGAAGTAGATTTCTGATTCTGATGACACGGTAGTGCCCCGTTTTGGGAAGAATCTATCGAGGGATAACATGAAAATGATCTCACACTGATGTCTTTCAAGATTTTTCCTGATATTTAATATTTTATGTTATTTTTTCTACGGGGTGGCAGGTTTTTTTGGCTGAGGTTTTTTTCCCCTGGCTCTATAGTATCGTATGATACTAGTGATGATAGTATCGTATGATTCTATAGTATCATACAAAGAATGGTATGATACCCCGTTCTTTTTTTACCTCAGCTTAGGTACTTTTTGTTTCAACATTCATTGTATTGACATTAAGAGAGTCTTCCGGGCTTATTGGCCGTGGTCTATTAGGAATTATTTCACCTAACGTTTCGCCCACAACTGCGGTAGGCATCTTCAGAGGATTCTTGGTCTTAGATTGTAACTCGACCGCTGAATTTCCGAAAGTGATGCTGGATTCGATCCGTTGGCCCCCCTTATACCCTGATCATTGGCGGGAGAAGGTAGTGGGTTTACGCGCGCGATGTTGATTGGTCCATCGCTTCCACTTCGTATTGGCTTGATTTTAGTCTTTTCCAACACCGGCAACCATGCGCTATGTACCAAAGGAGTTTCTTCCCTTCTGTTCATATTGTTCTCATGTTTATATATCTCAATGGCTTCCATGTTCATCCTAGGATAGAAACTTTTGATGTTTGAAATAGCTTCTGCCTTTGAAAAAACAATATTGTGTCCATCTGTCAGAGCATGTTCCGCTAGTGCGGATTTTTCTGTCTGATTGAGTCGACAGCATCGTTCATGCTCCTTAATTCTCGTATTGATACTTCGCTTCGTTGTACCAATGTAGACTTTGCCGCAGTCTCAAGGTATCCTGTGAATACCGGGTTGAGAGAGTGCGTCGACTTTGTCTTTGGTAATCAACATCGCGCGCCAATGATCAGGGTATAAGGGGGCCAACGGATCGAATCCAGCATCACTTTCGGAAATTCAGCGGTCGAGTTACAATATAAGACCAAGAATCCTCTGAAGATGCCTACCGCAGTTGTGGGCGAAACGTTAGGTGAAATAATTCCTAATAGACCACGGCCAATAAGCCCGGAAGACTCTCTTAATGTCAATATATCCGGTCGTGAAAGCCTGAAACTATTTATTCATTGTATTATTTTAGCTCTCTATGTTCATATAAATATATATAGTGCCCCCTCAAAGTCAAGCCAACTTTTCCCGAAGTTTTTCGTAGTATTTTTGGACTCTCATGACTTGAAAATTAAATTTGGGTATTCTCTCCCCGTCTCTGAAACAAAAGTAGAAGAAAGGCCCCTGTGTAAAAATTTGAGCACTTATTTTAAAGGAAATTGTTGCCTAACAATGAACAAAAAGAAAACACTTTGAACTAACATAACCTTACCTAATCTAACAATGAACAAAAAAAAACACTTCGAACTATGAAGCGTTACATTTTCCGAGTCTAAATCAGACTTCTTCGTCAGACAATTTCTAGTTTTCATACAATTTCTTAGGATCGTTACAACATTTCGATTTTTTGATTGATATTTCTCAGAGTTCGAAGTGCTTTTTCTTTGTTCATTGTCGGGCAATAATTCTTCTTGTGATGTTTTGGTCCCTGACAAATAAGTACCAAAATCTTTACACAGCGACCTTTCTTCTGTATAAGAAATTTCATTACCTAATTGTTTCATGTTTCAGAGACTGGAGGAGAAAAACTCAAAACACAACAAATACTTACATTCTAATCACGAGAAAAATTTCGTTCAAATCACTTAAGTAGTCATCAACTGAATCAGTCGGAATGAACAACACTATCTACAAATACAATAAAGATGAGAATTTTACCGAAAAATTTCTCGATTGTTGTATGAAAATTTGATGCATAAACGAAAAAACGACATTGGTATCGAAATTTGAATATGAAATGCTTGAAGACCTCTCCAGTAGCACATAAATATTTCGCGAGAAAAGTTTTCGATAAAATTTGCGATATCTTAAAAAAATTAATTCTGCGAAAAATGATGTTTTGAAACTTTCAATGGAAACAATTCAGTAATGAGACTTTCTATTTCAGTTCATGAAAGGATCCTATTCAATACTGATGTTTTTGCAGAAAATGTATTGAAAATATAATGAAGTTACCATTTTCACAAGATAGATTAGTGTTCATTCATTAGTGAATTACTGTATTATAATAATTCAATGAATGAAGAATTATCGAAATAAAGACGAATTTGACATACCTTGATCCTTAGTTTTTTCTCCCATTCATTGATACGGACTAGGCCAGATAAATTTTATTATATTGAGTATATTTCTGAACTTCTGAATCTTTCGAATGACTGATGAGGAGTCGAGTGCTCGTAGATAATAATAATAATAATAAATTTATTCACAAAAAAGAAAAGTACATCCACATGTAAATATCACAAAAGATACTGAATATATTGAAGAGAAATATAAACAGTGTTTGAGATTGGTCGGAAAATAGTTAATTTGAGGAAAAATATATATATGAAGAATGTAGGGAAAAGAAAATATTTATTTTTCTACAAACGTCGAAAAATGACAAGGTTCGCGAATTGACAAAAATATGTGAAATGACCCTTTCATTCATTTTCCTTCGTTACCATGACACACTGCGCGAAGTAGTATGCGAAATCCTTATTTCGATTTTGAGATTATGACATTTTCATATAGTAACATTTTTGTTTCTCAATCAAGCAAAAATCCAAGAAATCATTTATTTATCAATGTATAACAATAACTAAGGCTTTCAAATTGTGGGAAAATTGAACACTACCGAATTTTATTCATTATTTACAATGTTAATATTGCTGGTGCAGCCAGTGCATGAACCAATTTTTGTTCCTAAACCAGATAACTCAAATTCATTCAGTGATATCGTAGATTTATGAGTTTAAATACTATCCATTTTTTATTTTCAAGCAACTGCCGTTGAGGTGACAACATTTTTTCCTGAAATTTCAGTCTGAAATTTTATGGTTGATAGAATCTTCCACGTATCCTTCGGCCACAGTCGAAGATTTCCATCCTCCATGTCGCTTCAAAACACATTTATCGGCCAGCGAATCAGCTAGGAATGTGGCTGATAATCTCCGAAAACAATAGCTCGTGTAGGCATCAGGATTTAGTAATTTCAGGTGTTTTGGTATTAAGCTTGGTATCTTTTCAACATCAAATATTCCAACAGCTCTCTTATTTTGATACAAAAACAATCAGCGACTGGTAGCATAACTTGGACAAAGAGCCACATATTTTTTATAACTGTCAATATAATATTAACTGTAAAAAATCGTTGTATATTTGTTTTTGTATCTGGTTCTTCAACAATTAAAATGGAATATTTATCTTCTATGTCATCGACCGTCATTTTAGTGAGTTTCTCACGGCAGCAAGCACCCGAAATACCCACTATTAAAACAACCAGTAGGGAAATCAATAATTGAAAAACACATGAAACAATAATAAAAAATTTACCTTAACGAACAAAAAGGTTTTATCATCTGCCTCTCTTATGAATTGTTCAACTTCCTTTCTAGTCAATACCTGTAGATTTCCTACACAACACAATTTTTTCGAATATGGTACTAACTTGGTAAATTTTCCAAAATCCACGTTTTATTCAACATTGAGTTTTGCTTCCAACATAGAATATTTTGTTCATAGCATGACAGATTTCATCTTCCCCTCTGCAAAATATGCCAACAGCACATTTTCGAATATCATTCTGGCTTTAGTTGCTTCACACCACTTTGTAAATTACTGATAAACAACTGCCCTATTTTGATAAAGAAATGGGCGAATTTGCAATGACAAGAAAATTCAAACTGCACTTTTATATTCAAATAATCAAAAGGTTTGTTGTGAATGGTAAACGTTACCAATGTTATGATGAATGGAAAAAGACGCTGTCATTTGAATTTAGGTCCTGTCCAATTTCATCTCGGGTTTAAAACTGCTAAATATGTTTGTCAAGAGTCTTCTGGATATTGAAGAGTCAGCAAGAAGAGCAAATCTGGAACTTCTCCCTGAAAAATCTGTGCAGCAGTACAATATTGCATATAACAATTTCCTGGCCTGGTGTAAATTGAAAAATGGAGAAGAGAACTTCAGTGGAACTGTTTTCCTAGCATACTTAAGAAAAAAATCAAAAAGATGGAGTTCATCAACTTCGCGAAGTGAATTTTCAATTGAAAGTCAAGCGCCTTTGTTGAAAATGGTGCTGATGTAAGTGAATATTTTATGGTATATTATTTAAGGAGTAGTAATGCAAGTCATACCTCCAGCAGATGAAGTTTGCAGCGCGAGCCGGAGGCAAGTGCTGTAATTCATCAAGGGAGTTATGACCATTACTGGAAGTTGAATACTATACTTTATCCACAACTATAATTATATACATTCTTACTACCATACATCATTCTTGAAAATTTGTTATACACCATTTTATTTGTTTTGGGATTTCTCTCGGGCAATAAATTCTGCACTTACTGTATCACTAGCTGCTTGTCTTATTACTGGAAGTGTACCTACATACTATTTCGTCCTCACTATCGGAGGTCTTATTCAGAAAATAATTAAGTGTCAACTAAATTTGAAAACGTCAGAATCATCTTATTACTCATCCTTCCATCAGAGTTCCTGGTTTTGACTTTCCCAGGAGAATATGGTCTGTTCTAAGTCGCATTAGAACATGACATGGACGAGCATGCCCTTCCAAAGGAATTCGGTTGAGATTCCTGGTTGTGAGTGTGGGGAAAATGAGGAGACTATAGAATATCTTATAAATAGTTGTCCCATTTATAAATGTAGAAATGGTTTCGAGGCTATACATAAAGTAACAAATGCATTTCTAAAATGGGTGGTTGATTTCAAAATAATTTGATTCATTCTGAATGATCGTTTTTTTTCTGCTTTTGTCTTTTTTCATTTCAGATTAAGAATTGCGAGCCCTTTTGGAAAAAATCTGTTTATCTGAGCCCATTGACGGATAACATGAAGATGATCTCACACTGATTTCTTCAAAGATTTTCCTGATATTTAATATTTAATGTTATTTTTCTTACGGGGAGACGGATTTTTTCGGTTGAGGTTTTCTCCCCTGGCTGTATATTATGATGCTAGTGATTATAGTATCGTATGATTCTACAATATCATACGAAGAATGTTATGATACCCTGTTTCTTTTTTACCTCAGCTCAGGTACTTTTTGTTTCAACATTTTTTGTATCATTTTATATCTCTATTCTTATAAGAATATATATAAAATATTATTTGACATCTTTTTTGTAACTATATATGAAAACATAAGGGAGAGGAATAATAAGATTCTGAGTAAGTTGTTCTTGTCCTTCGAACCTACTTTTATTGCTGGAAATCTTGATCAATACTGTCAGCACCAGAAATCGCAGATTCCACCGCAAGCTGCAGTATCCTTCGATTTCACATCACGGCCATCTTTATAGCCATCAGCCACTACATCTGGCTTTTTATGACATATTTATCGATTGTCGCCAGAAAGCGGAGCTGAATTCTTCCTACATCTCCCGCTGACTAAAATGTCGGTTCAATTCATAACCTCAAATTTTCCTGATTTGCATAGGGCCGCTATCAGCTATTATGCCTCGCTTATAGCTCACATGCGGGGAATAGAGAAATGAAAAGTGCCTAGCACGCTCGGAAAATGGGCCCGAATAAATCAAACAAGGTGCGACCGGTTAGCCCAGTTCGAATTTGGCCATGTTCCGCCCCCCAGTTCTTTGCTATACGTCTCGCCTGAATACCAATTTTTATTGCTTTGTATCCCGAGACTGTCGTGAGTTCTTTCAATTCTGCGTCGGAATTCCGGGTGAACTAATGAGACACTATATACGGCTCGAGATTTTTTTTGGGGACTTTCTGACTTTCTCCCAGATTCCGTGGAAATAAAGATTTTCCTCCATTTCAGTTCTGAATGGATTTTTTTACAGGAGAACGGGGTGGGCGAAATTGTTGGTCCTTTGATGAAATATTATTCAAACATGAACAGACTTCATTCAGGATGAATAAATAATATGAAATATTAAAACCAAAATAGAGCCTATTAAGATAAGGATAAATAGGTTGAATAAAGCATTCTCTAAGAAATGAACTCAATTACCCGAAGTGATCTCCCAATATCAAGAGGACAGAAGGAATACATCCAAAAGAAAATATCCATAACTTCCACTCCTAACTAAAATCAGAAATTTAAGCTAAGAAACTTCAAAATATGTAACATTTTAACTTTTTATTTCTACTTAAGCAATGATTAAATATATAAAAGATTGTTAAAATAACAGGCTGAAGGACTCAGGGTCGACGGCCAATAAAGAGATGTTATTATTATTATGAAATATTCAGAGCGTGCTGAAGAAGTAATATTACTCGTCAATAAATCTTCTACGTTGAATCATTAAGAAAAATTCTCGAACCTTTCGATTCTTAATTTCCAAAGTAATTTATCATATATCTATCGAAATATTGTTTAGGAGGTCTCTGCTTTTTCCTGGAAACTTAATTTGGGTTTTCTCTCCCAGTCTCTGAAACAAGAAACAATTAGAAAAAATTTTTGAATAATATAATAATATAAGAAAGGCTCTTGCGTAAAAATTTTAGCATTTGTTTGTCAGGTGCCAAAACTTTACGAGAAGAAATTGTTGCCTAACAATGAACAAAAAGAAATCACCTTGAACTTTTAAACGTAACGTTTCGGAGTCTAAACCACACTCCTTCGTCAGGCAACAACTAGTTTTCATTCAACAATTTTTCGATTTTTGGATTGTCACGATTTTACGAACTTGAATGAAAACTAGTAGTTGTCTGATTCAGAAACGTTACGCTCAAGAGTTAAAAGTGTTTTCTTCTAGTTCTTTGTTAGCCAACAATTTTTTCTCGTATAGTTTTGGCGCCTGACAAATTAATGCTCAGAATTTTAACGCAGTGGCCTCTCTTTTATCATTAAAAATTTCTTTCCTAATTGTTTCTTGTCTCAGAGACTGGACGAGAAAACCCAAATTAAGTTTTCAGGAAAATGCAAAGACATTTTTCAATAGATACCTGAATACTAATTTCTACAAGAAACATTTCTTGTCATTCATTTAGCCAAATAAATTCCCCGCCCCAGAGTGAAATAAAATAGTGGTATTCATTCACAACAGATATTAAATCACCCATACCAAATATTATAGAGTTAGAAAGATAGGAAACGCCCTTACATATGTGGTACTAAAATCCGACTACGATTTTTGGCTAGTTTCCTACTTTTGACACCTAGATGGCGCTGAAAATATAAGTCAGTACAGAAAGCTATTTTAATAGGCGCGAAATTCGAATCAGTCGAATTACACTTTTCATAAATTTCCATAAAAATGAGTATTCTTTGTCGAGCTTTTAGAAAAACATATCCTAATCGACAAAACAAAAGCAGTTTTCCAGTTTTTTGATTAGAATTATATTTTCCATCTACACATTGTTTTGAAACAAATGAAATACGTTTTGGATTCTTTATATTTTTATATGAAATGATTGTGTAAAATCAACTACAATACAATAATTATGAAATTGAGAACATTTAGAAAATTTGTTCACATATTAGAGAATTATTATAACAATTTCAAGAACTTATTCATACAGTGAACTCTCGATAAATCGAACATCGATAAATAAATAGTTGTTCTGGACCCGATTCATACATATCTTACCCAGTGTATTTTAACCTCAATGAGTCTAGAGGGTCTAGTAGATGAGTCGAACTGCTGGAAGGGTCGTCAAGAGAACCACCACCCCTATGAGTCGTTCTTCTGACCACCATTGCCTCTATGAGTGAAACTTTTTGATCTAATGAATAAGACCGAAGAAAATTCGGTTTGCAAACAAATTATCCAGAACAATATATTTTTGCCCCGAAACCTCTATCCATTTGACAACACTGATTTCAGAACAGAGCCAATACATTCAAAATCTGATAATATCATCTTTTTTCATTCCTGCTGGAAAAAAACATCAGTATTAAAGAAGAATGTTGGAAAGTGGATAACACATGCATACATAATTGTGATAAAAATAATTATCGTTGAGAACACCTTCAGCTGTAGAATAAATATGAGATTTCCATAATGTGCGTTAATTTTTTTGCGCAGTGTAATTAATTTTGTTTCAGTCGAAAAGACCTAGTAGTTCGGATTTTACAACCCCGTGAATATTCAATTCCTCGCGGCGATGTGACGTCATACTACATTCGCAAATCGCACTCCGTGAGACGAGAGGCCCTTATATTAGACCCGGCAAGGTACTGAACCTCGCAAGTCGTTGGGTGTAGAGTGACGTCACACGGATCTATCGAACTCATGTTCATAACTCGATATCTCGGGCGCTATTTGAAGTATTCAAATATATTCTTATGAAAAAAAAGCTAAAATAATACAATAAATGTTGAAACAAAAAGTACCTAAGCTGAGGTAAAAAAAGAACGGGGTATCATAACATTCTTTGTATGAGACTATACAATCATACGATACTATCATCACTTGTATCATACGATACTAAACAGCCAGGGGAAAAAACCTCAGCCGGAAAAACCTGTCTCCCCGTAAACAAAATATCATAATAATAATAGTTTATTTTACATAAACATGAATCACAGAGGCTAAAGCCTGTACGCGATAAAATATCAAATATCAGGAAAATCTTGAAAGACATCAGTGTGATCATCTTCATGATATCCGTCGATGGTCTCGGATACACAGATTCTTCCCAAAACGACTCGTAATTCTTAATCTGAAATGAAAAAAGACAAAAGCAGAAAAGAAACCGATTATTCAGAATAAATCGAAGGCATTTTCGAAATGCATTTGATACTTTAAAAAACATCAACATTAAGATTTCTTGGCCAAATAATGTTCGAAGGTTTATAAATATTTATGACAGAAATGTCACAAAATTTGAAAGAAATGAAAAAAAACTTCATCAATTTCCCCTTTCCGAATCTGTTGAAAGTTACATAACTGATAATTTTTCAACATAACAAGCTAAACTTGTAAATCAATTAATACATAACCTTTCAAATGTCCTCTTTCACGACGATTCTGTTGCCGTGTGGGTTTCTTGCAGAAGAATCTCTTTGATACCATGTTCATCAGCTAATTTGGAGACGTAATCACACTTGTCTTGTATTCAAATAATTTTTAGACAAAATATTTTCATTTTCTACGCAGAAAAGGAATATGTAGAAATTGAAAAATGTGAACATTCCTCATTCAGGCACAGATCTTAGTTCTTTTCCGATCTAGAAAAACCGAAGTGCCCTACTTAATAACGTGAAAAAAATTCCCCAAACTGAAGTCCCCTTTTTTTGCAGGTCCGAAATGAAGCACCTCCTGTTCACATCCGTCACTATTTGGCTCCTACTTCTGGGAGTGACGGCGAAACAACATTCGAAGACCTTCAAGACCGGTCGCATTTTATCGGGGAAGCAAACTAACAAAACAGACATCAACTTGTGCGATATCAAAGGAAACGCCGAACAGATACACTGCGTTTGTTCGGAAGGGTGGAGCCCATTCAACAAAACGAGGGCAGAGTGCTGGATATTCTCGGAAATCCCGAGGGACAACAATGTAAGAAAAACGTCACTCATACGACGTGAATGTAGGTCACCCGATATATGTGTTAAGTTGGCCCAGCAATTTGGGATTCACGAGAATTTGTTGTTGCGCTGAGTTGTACTAGATTTTAGCTGATTGTGTAATTGAAAATAGTCCAAGAGCTAGAAACCTTTCGAGTTACAGATTTTCTGTGAGCCTAGAAATTCTTATACTGATAGTCCCTAGCATGCTGAGGAGGAAAACCATGACCTGGCCCATCATCAACCCGTATATCTTTGAAAGTGTCAAAATTAAAGAAAAAAACTTGTCGCAGTAAGTTTGAAACTTCCATACGATTTTGTTCAGTCATTGTTAAGTTCAAAAAAACATTGACAGGCGATTTCGACAAGCAGTAAGTAATCTGTCATGCGACTCAAAAAGGGTGTAAAATATGAACAAAAATGAACTATTTTCTGTAGGGCTGAAATTTATATATGTCTTCGTCTGAGGGAATGATAAAATAAATTTTATTTTTAATGTTAATCATCATCTGATATTTTAAAATTGATTCCTTCATCATATAGTACAGTCGTTTCAAACGTGGTACACTGTGTCCCAAATTGGTTGACACTGCTTTTCATATCTCAGCAATTATTGAAAACAGAGTCATGCGGTTTTCGCGACCCTGTGTCACTATTTTGTAAAACTTTTAATCAAACAAACAGAAATATTTCAACTTCTCTTGTTTCTGGAATAGGTTCAGGGCGAAAACGAAAATGTACACTTTCTGAAAATATTATTTCTTATAATGATATTATCACGTAAAAGTCAGTGGCGTAGCTCATCATTTTTTTCAAAGCATTGTTTATGAGATTGAATTGGAAGAATGAAACTTTTCATATCGAACACCTTGTTTATTTTGACGTCAAATTGTATCACAACATATCCCTCAATGAATTTCAGTCGGAAAAAATATCCCATGCATTCAATCAATATTCACAAGCATTTGATTATTATTTTTTTGAAAAGCCAAGTGACCCGAACCCATCCTTTTATCCTATTTTGAACATGAATTCAAAATATCAACTGAAAAATAGTTCTTGATGCATTCATTCATATAAATTTTTCTGATGGTTGACATGAAATTCATGAAAGTTAAGGTTTTGATACATCGATGTGTTCAGAAAAAAACTAACAGAAATTGACGTAAAAATATACGATGTGTTCCATTTGAAACATTTGAAGTTTGTGCTTTATCTCAGAAACATTCATCCTTCCACGTGAAAATAAAATTATAAGTATTTTCATATTTTTTTATACGGGGCCCGAGGAATAGTAACATCATTTAAAAGTGTACATTTTCGCCCTGTGTTCCAGAAATAGAAAAAGATGGAATATTTCTGTTATATAAATTTCAGCCTTACAGAAAAAAGTTCATTTTGTCCGTATTATACACCCTTTTCAAGTCTTCTAGCTAAAGTCTCGCTTGAGCCATGAATATTCTAGTTTCAGAATAGTCATCACTCATGTACATCACTGTGATGTAAGATAAACGACGTCTCAAACCTAACTGCAAATATAATATTGGACGTACATCAGGCGTATCTTTATGACTTTTATCATACTGAACGAAAAATATAACTGAAACAATGCTATAATATGTTCATTACAGCACCACTTTTCGTACTGTTATCAATACATTGCGATACTGAAATAAAGAAAAAAAATCGAAACTCGAAATATGGAGGACCAAGTCAACACACATTCACCATTCATGCAAAATAGATTAATTCAAAATAATAATCATCGGAATGAATACCATTTTCAATTTCCAGGCTCACAGATCTTTTATCAAGAGTTTGGAAAATGGTATTGCATTTTCTTACTGAGATGAGTGATATACCAGTTTCTGCCTTGTTTGGCATCATCAGTATCCCATTTTTTTAAGAAAAAGAAAAAGGCGGTAAATAAAAAAATTATTTGCCTTCACGGAGGCCATACAGAAAACATTTTGGAAAAAAACATTAATTCAAAATAGTGATCATCGCACTGAATACCATTTTCAATTTTCAGGCTCAGGGATCTTTTATCATCAGGCTTTTTCGTTTACCGTTTCATTTTTTTTTCCGTAAAAATACACTGCGCAAAAAAATTAACGCACATTATGGAAATCTAAAATTTATTCTACAAAATGAAGGTGTTCTCAATAATAATTATTTTTATCAGAATCATGCATGCATATGTTATCCACTTTCAACGGTTTTCTTCAATATAGATTGTTTTTTCCCAGCAGAAATAAAAGAAGATTATATTATCAGATTTTGAATGTATCGGCTTCATTCTAAAATAAGTTGTTATCGATCAAGTCTAGTGATCAAAAGATTTTTTTTTTTGCTTTTCTACACTCTATCACTATGCAACGCGAAACACGCAATTTGCCCAAAAGGTAGTTTTGCGAGAAGAAAGGTGAACATACACA
This sequence comes from Hippodamia convergens, assembly GCA_038502775.1. Lineage (NCBI taxonomy): Eukaryota > Metazoa > Arthropoda > Insecta > Coleoptera > Coccinellidae > Hippodamia > Hippodamia convergens. The sequence continues at coordinate 7,729,822 of CM076614.1, read as the reverse complement.
AGGATCGCAGAAAGGTTTGGAGTTTTCCATACAAGTATGTCCAGAATGTTGCAGGGATTCAGGGAGACAGGTATGAATGTCCGAAGACCTGGACAGGTTAGACCAAGGGTAACAACTGCCATTCAAGAACGTTACTTGAGAGTTTCTTCGTTGAGACAACGGTTTGCAACCGCTCGCCTCCTTCAAAATCACCTTGAGCAAACTCATGGGGTGCAAATAAGCACTCAGACAATAAGAAATCGCCTCAGAGAATATGATTTAAGGCCTCGTGTCGCGGCAAGAGGCCCAGCTCTTACCCTAACCCATTGAAGGGCGCGTTTGGATTTTGCGAGAGAGCATAACGATTGGAAAGAAACCGATTGAGAAAGAGTTTTCTTCACAGATGACTCTAGATTCTGCCTCTAAAATTGTGATCGACGTTCCCTTGTATACAGACGTTCACATGAAAGATATGCTCAGTGCAGTTCCTTCGTATTACTGCTCGCACAGACCTACTGGTCGTTTATAAAGGAGCTATGAATGTTGATAAGTATATGAGGAACATTCTTGAAGAGGATGTTGTGCCCATTGCCTTAACATTAGCGAAAATTTCATTTTTATGGACGATAATGTCAGACCCCATCGTGCGCGAATCGTTCAGGAGTACCTTGAAGAGGCTGAAGACTCTCGAATGGAATAGCCAGCAAGAAGTCCAGATCTCGATCCGATTGAACAGGTTTAGGACAACCTCAATAGAAGGCTGAGAAGTTAAATAATCCAGCTACTCTTTAAGACTTAGAAATCCAACTCGGAGAAATCTGGGAAGGATTAGATCAGAACATTTGAATGAATATGAACCGTATTTGCCGAGCTGTAATTAACTTATCAGCATTTCAGTATTCTGTATATTAATCATTTCTCTTTTTCACATAAGATTCGGTGAAATCCTGAATTTTTTCCCATTCAATGTGTCTTGTTTTATTCAAAACCTTCCCTAGAGAACATACAAAAAAAGTCATAAAGTCAATGTAGAGTTAACTTTCATTCAAACTGAGATTTTCAAAATGTGCGTTATTTTTTTTTTTGGCAGTGTACATTCACCAGTTCCTTCGACTCTATATCAATTATTTTCCGCAGGTCTGGCATGTGTTCTCCACGCAGCCGTTTCTCAAGTCCCTGAAAATCATGATCCGACCCGAAGTGAAATCCTTCCATCTACCCAAAATCATTTTCACCTACCTCAACAGACTGGAGTACATCTCAATCGTGTACGGCTTCATGGAGGAGCTTCCCCCTTACGCCTTCGCCGAATCCCCCAACATTTGCGAAGTCGTCCTCTCCAGCAACCACATCAAGAGGCTCGCCTCCCATTGCTTCTATAATATGCCAAATTTGACAGTTCTCCAATTAGACGATAACAACATCGAAGAGCTGCACCGCGAAATGTTCATGAAGTTGCCCGTGCTGACCAAACTAGTTCTCAGTTCGAACAACGTCTCGATCGTTCAAGATGGAACTTTCGCCTACTTGACTCAGCTGGAGGAACTGTATCTCGACAACAACAGGATTAGGGCTTTGAACAGGATGATTTTCATGGAACTCGGTCGGCTGAAGATGCTGATGCTGAGCAACAACAAGATTCGAAGCATCGACGATTTGACCTTCGAGCAGCTCTGGGAGGTGGTGGTAAGTACTTTCATATGCAATACCTCCGATATGAATAAGATATTTCAAGTGAAATTTGTAACCGATTAGAAAAGGTAGGAGATTCTCTATTCGACTGTATTTTTGAGCATGGAAATTATTAAGAAAAAGAAAATTCTTTGCCTTTACGAAGGCACATCGAGAACATTTTTGAAACATAGATGAATTCAAAATAGTAATCATCGAAATGAATACCATTTTCAATTCCCAGGCTCAGAGATCTTTTATCATGAGGTTGGAGAAATGATATTAGATTTTGTCACTGAGATGAGAGATATACTGGTTTCGGCCTTGTTGGGCCTCATCAGTATCCCGCACATCTCAGGACAAAATCTTCATAAAAAACTTCAGAATTTGAAGCAATTGGTTGTGAAGTAATGAGTAAAATATTACAAAGTACTAAGGTGGTGACATCCAATTGCGTCAAAATAAAGTTTCACATCTCCAATCAAATGCAAAAAAAGAATTCATCTATGTTTCAAAAATGTTCTCGATGTGCCTTCGTAAAGGCAAAGAATTTTCTTTTTCTTAAAAACATCAGGCTTCACAGTCACAAAAAGAATTGGGCGTTTCCATCACTTTGAGAAACTAGCAAGCGGGCCCTGAATAGAGCCACTGCTAAAATCTCATTCAGTGAAAGAGGAAGTACAGATTTATTTTTTTGCATTTGATTGGAGATGTAAAACTTCATTTTGACGCAATTGGATGTCACCACCTTAGTACTTTGTAATATTTTACTCATTACTTCACAACCAATTGCTTCAAATTCTGAAGTTTTTTATGAAGATTTTGTCCTGAGATGTGCGGGATACTGATGAGGCCAAACAAGGCCGAAACCGGTATATCTCTCATCTCAGTGACAAAATCTAATATCATTTCTCCAACCTCATGATAAAAGATCTCTGAGCCTGGGAATTGAAAATGGTATTCATTTCGATGATTACTATTTTGAATTCATCTATGTTTCAAAAATGGAAATTATTTTCTCCGCAAATTTGGAAATTCTGAAATCCTTAGTCATTTAAGCAACTGGTTTATTAATGACAGCCATGAGCACCGCAGTTTTCATTTCTCAAGGAGGGTACAAAAACTTTGACGGAAAACGATAAGGCGCATGCGACATCAGTATTCCATTCCTTTCTATTTCTTTCCTTATATTCATGTATGAGCACCCGCAGAGTTTGTTGAAAATCAAGTTTTCCACCTCAACATTTTCTTAACATCCACAATATAAGGTGATACGATGACTGTTTTCTAAACAAATTGCAATCCATGAGTGAATATTATTTATTTATTTATATATAGATAGGAGCCGAGGTGAAAACCTATGAGACCCAGCATGAAACAATTGAAAATGAACACATAATTTCTGATAAAAAAGCACAAAAGAAATCAAGAAAACCATTATCATTGAAATGGAATATGAATGATATAGAGAGAGGAATTGAATGAATTTGATTATTGCTAATGATTTTTAAGATGAATCAACCAGTAATAACGAAATAAAAACGATTATACATATTTGCTCGATGAAATGATATCCATAAAAACCATATATGAATAATAATAAAATATGAAATATCGATTAAATGAAACAGACCATAAATTCGAAACTTAGAGATTATTCGAAATGACACAACATGAATATGATATCAAAGTAACTAAAAAAGACATTACACAAACAAAAATAATAATAATAATTCTCAAAATAAAATACCTTATCGTAATACCACGAGTAGGGAGTGGGCATATTCTATTCTGAACTAAAAACCAGCCTTCTGTTAGTCTCAAGAAATTCAATAGGATGTTAATTCCTATATTTTTCTTAGATTGTTTCTTTACAGTTCACGAGGAATGAGTCTGCATTGATGTATGAAGGTTTATTTATTGGGTGTCTTATAGCGATCGTCATCGGCATTCGATCTCCTTTGGGAATATTTCAGAATATCCATATTTTCCAAAGGTAAATTCATCATATCATAAAAATATATGAAATGTATGTAGAAACATAAGTAAAATTGATTCTCAACGAACAAAAACAAAAACAGTCTTCCGGGACTGCCGATAGAAGTGAAATTTGAGCAAATTGTGAACTGTATCGTGGAACTATTCGGTTATCATTTATGAATTAATTTTGGTTTGCAAAGAAGTATTTATTATCAAGGATCGAAGAAGTTCAAATTCGTCATTTCTTACAAATGAATAATTATTTGGAAATAACAATTTAATAGGTCGACGCTCTACGAAACAATTGACGTTACTTTGTTTTCACTTTAACCGCAGACCCCAGAGACTGCCACGTTTTAGATTTTTTTACACTTCAAATTAATAATCTACAATTTTAATAGTTGAAACTTCACATTGAGAGGTGCCTAACGAAAAACTCAGCTATGTAAATAATTAAAGAAGAAACCCTCAATAACACAATTTGTAGTCAAAGACACTAAAACCTGAGAATACTCTCTGAATACACTCTCAACGTGGTTTCGATTGTTTCGCATTCGAATACATCTTTCTCCAGAATGAAAACACCAATGAAAAAATTCTATAATTCTGCTTCTCGAAAAAAAAATGTTCTGATTGGAGAATGGGCAATAATTATTGCAATATGAAAGTAGTCCCACTTGTCGCATGAAGAAACCTCCATAAAACAAAGACCGCCTAGAAAAAACGCTCATAAAATGAACATCTGGTAGTGAATAAAGAGAATGCCCATAATAAGCATGGAGTAGTTTATGAAATTATAACTTTGTTTTCGGTAAATAAAAACATGGAATTCAACGTATTCGAAAAGTTTCTACGATTTTCGTTCACAACACGCCCCAGGGAGTTATCAATTCGATAGGGGATCAAATTTTCTTTCTTATATAATAATAAATAAAATAAATAAAGATGATATCATCAGATTTTGAATGTCTTGGCTCCATTCTAAAATCATTTGTGATCAATAGTTTTTGTTTCGTTTGATTTGCTACACTCCATCTCTATGCAACGCGAAACACTCAATTTGACACAACAGAAATGTGCCCAAGCGGTAGTTTTGCGAGAAGAAGAGTGGACATACACAAGAATTGCAGAAAGGTTTGTATAGAGTTTACCATACAAGTGTGTCCAGAATGTTGCAGCGATTCAGGGAGACAGGTATGAATGTCCGAAGATCAGGACAGAGTAGACCACGGGTATCAACTGTCATTCAGGAAAGTTACTTGAGAGTTTCTTCAAAATAAACTCGAACAAACTCATGGGGTGCAATTTAGCACTCAGATAATAAGAAATCGCCTCAGAGCATACGATAAGGCCTCGTGTCGCGGTAGGAGGCCCAGCTCTTACCCCATCCCATCGGAAGGTGCGTTCAGAATTTGCGAGAGAGCATATCCATTGGAAAGAGGATGATTGGGAAAGAGTTCTCTCCACAGATGAGTCTAGATTCTGCCTCTACCATTGTGATCGACGTTATTTCTATACAGACGTCCACACGAGAGATAAATCTGCTCAGTCTTCTGAATACTACTGGATTCGGAGGAGGATCTATAATGGTATGAGGTGGAAAATCTTTGACTGCTCGCACAGATCTAGTGGTCGTTGATAATGAAGCTATGAATGCTGATAAGTATATAAGGAACACTCTCGAAGAGCATATAGTGCCATTTGTCCCATACATTAGTGAAAATTTCATTTTTATGGACGATAATGACAGACTCCATCGTGCACTCATCGTTCAGGAGTTCCTTGAAGAGAGCAAGAAGTCCAGATAGAGCAGGTTTGGGACAACCTCAATTGAAGGCTGAGAAGTTCAGAAAATCATCCAACTAGAAGAAATCTGGGAAGGATTAGATCAGAACATTTCCAGATCACTCATTTTGAGTATGGACCGTCGTTGTTGAGCTGTAATTTACGCAAGCGGTGGAAACACCAAGTATTTTATCACTCATCAGCTTTTCAGTATTTTGAAAATTGTTCATTTCTCTGTTTTCACATAAGATTCGGTGTAATCCTGAATTTTTCTTCCATTTAATGTGTGTTGTTTCGTTCAAAACCTGAAGTCAAGGTATAGTTAACTTTCATTAAAATTTAGTTTTTCAGAATGTGCGTTAATTTTTTTGCCCCCTGTATTTGAACTCTAGAAGCCTATTCTGGATCTTATTTTGGAAGACAATATAAACATTCTCTCACATTAACTATACTGTGTGCTGACAGATTGCCAGGGTTTCTTCTCTTGCAAAATTTTAATATCATATTTCGTATCCATACACATGTGTCCATGATTAACGACAATTGTTCTATAAGCCAATGAAGAACTTCCACTTTCTAAGATAGTGAACTCTTTTTTTTCTTCGTCTCCTACTTGTCATACAGAAAAAACTCGTGGAACAGAGACTCCAAACGTCTATCAGCATCACAGAGAGCAACAATTCTCTCCTATAATTCGGGCAAAACGAAAGATCGATATGCAAATTAACTGGCTCGAAACAGAATAATTAATGAGAAAGCGATGTGAGGTGTCACAAAAACGAGACTTACAATGTAATAAAATTATGTAAATAACATATCGTTCCGGTATTTAACAACGACATTCATTTGCTATTTCAATGGAGATTTATGGGTACCTAATGTTTCGTGCCGAAATTTATGCTCTGCGTTTGCTCCATAGGAAGCACGAAAGTAATGATTTAAACTTCTTCTGTGTAATTTCAGAACGGCATTAGGAATACTTTTCGGTCTTTCCGACACGGATAGGATCGCGTTTCAGTTGGGTTTAACGATCATAAACCACAACCTGGTGGAGTTGTTTCAACTTTGGCGGGAATTGGGTGAAAGAAATCTCTGCAGCTTTGCACAAAGGCCCGTTCATAATTTCAGTGACAGCAGAAGTATTTCAACCAGAAGAATAAATTGGGGATACATAAGCCCGAAGAGCTGTTTTTGAGACTGTAGTATCAGGAAGTCCTATAGATTCACTGTGTAAAATATTAATTTTATAATAACCTTTTTTTCTCGATAAATTGTGCCTATTTTCGGCCATATATGATCAATTTTGTGCCCATTCAGGTTTAGAAATATTTCGCGTTTTCACTGTGATGTCAACAACTTGACGGTGTTTTTTTTTCGATTAATTGTGCCATTTTGTGCCGTATTCAATGAATTTTCTGCCAATTCAGTTTTCAAGATGAGTTGAATTTTCCCTGAGTCAAGCGACAAGTTTGTTGGCATCACATATGGAATTTATAATTTTGCTTATTTTGTGCCGATACAGTTTTCGAAATATTTCGAATTTTCCATGTCAGTCATCAATTTCATGTGACTCATGTCACATGTGCAAAGTTTCTTTTTTAATTTGATTGAGCTTAATTTGCGCCAATTTGTGTCGTATGTCCTGGATCCTGAGCTGGTTCAGAGTTCGAGATATTTCGAGTTTTCACTCGAATTCGCAGAAATAAGGCTGAGGTGCAGGAAACCCATTTTCAGATTTTTTCACATATCATTTCACCAAACTAATATTCCACTTTTTGTTTCATGGTCAAGAATACAAGGATGAGAATATTCAATGAATCAGACACTATAAACATATCGCACCCTCGCTACAAAAGTGACACAACTCAAAATGGAAAGTCGAAAATATAAAAATGCTGAAAATTTTGTAATTAATTGGGAACATGAAATAGACACTTATTTTGATATGTCCGTACCGTATCTATATGAAGGACCCACAGATGTGGGTAAAAATTTTTCATGATTTATGGCGGTATTCTGCTTTTTCTCTGTAATCTACGAATCTGTAGCGTATGATTGATCTGTATGTGGCTGTCTTACAGATTCGTAAATATAAAAATTCTGGAAGTTTTTCTGTAACTGTCGTATTTGAAGTGTCAATTTTGAACTACTTCGTAATAATATCATAGAATAGAATTGATTTCTCTATAATATTGGACAACCGAAGTTCGAAAATGAAACACAAAAATAATTGAGTATACATAAGTATTTTATATATTTTGACAAAGATAAACCATTCAAAATAACCTCACAATATACCTCTGAATATGTTTCCGATCACCTGTAAGCTACAGATTTATAGAAAGCGTCGGGATTCGTAATTTTCCTGTAAGCTTATGAAAAGATACAGATTTGCTTACAGATGAAAGCAGAATACCGCCATAAATCTAGGTTCGTTTTCTGATCTAATTCATAGCATGAACCGAAAAAAGGTTCATGCACCTCAACTGTATTCCTGCGAATTCATCTACTCACAGTGAGAATTCGAAATATATCCAAAACAAATGGGAACAAAATTTATAACATTTTGTACAAATTGGTACAGAATGAGCACAATTCATAGGAAAAAAAATTGGAAAAATTTCATCTCTGAGCTACGGCGTCAAGCCGAAAACTAAATGGGCACAAAATTCCTGAGAAACGGCACAAATAGGCACAAAATGAGCACAATTTATCAAAAAAAATTCCCAAAATTCCATATGTGAGTTACCAACTTGACGCTCGACTCAGTGAAAAATCGAAATATCTCGAAAACTGAATGGGCACAAAATTAACAACATAGGGTTCAAATTTGTACAAAATGAAGACAGTTCATAGGAAAAAAATAATTTCAAAAGATCCATAAGCCATAGCGTCAAGTAGGTGACATCGCAGTCAAAACTCGAAATCTCTCGAAAATTGAATGGGCACAAATTTCTAACATACGACCCAAATTGGCACAAAATTATAGGCACGATTTATCGAAAATAGAAAATTTCCAAAATTCAACTCATGAGTCACAGCGTCAAGTTGGTGACTCATATTGAAATCTCAAACACGGAATGGGCACAAAATTCCCAAAATATTTTCATGTCAAAATTCCACAAGTGAGTCACCATCACCAACATAACTCACCTTCAGTCTTGACAAGTGTCAAGACTGTCACTTTCTATATTTACTACAATATTTTATCCTTGCCAGTTTTGTTAACTACCAAGAAGGAAAGGTTCGTACAGGATATTGCTGGGTGTTTTATCAAGTGGAAGCTTCTCGCGGAATTCTTGATAAAGATCAAGTGTCGACATTGAATAAAAAAAATTCAAAAAGATGAATTTCAACAGAGTGAGGAGTAATTAACTTTTTTCCATCTACTGAATATTCAATTAAGTAGATTTTATAGTGTTTGTTTTTTTTTCATGAAGAGTATCTTGATGTTGCTTGAAACTTTGTTTCTTCAATTTTGTAGCTTTTCTTTATTTCATGGAATCTGGAAGAGAGGGTATAGCACATTTTCGTCAGAGAAAATATGTTTTCTGAAAAATCAATTCTTTTTATTCAGTGAAAGAAGTTAATATTGGGAATCAAAGTTATTAGAAATTAACGTAAATGTTCCAATTACCCAATGTGAGTTTCTTCATTTTATGGAATGGGTTTTTCTGGGAGCAATACCTTGAACTACGTTCGAAACTTTGAGACACACTTTTTGTTTCATTCTTTAATTTAGTTCAGTTTCATTATTTTGTGTATCTCAAAATTGCAAGAATCATAAAACAGGTTATTTTTCACGAAAAAAGCAGATTCCATAAAAAAATATACATGATTGAATGTTGAGTAGATGAAAAATCAAATTTAATTAATAATCACTTTGATGAGATTCATAATATGAAACTGCTCATCTTCAACATGGGTCCATTTAACAAAATAAAGGGATACTTTTGCTTACAGATTTCATGAAATAAAGAAAAGTAACATAACTAGGAAAAAAAAAGAAAAAATGTATGTCAAAGTGTGTGTCATAAATCAAGATACTTTAAAAACAAAACAGATTCCCAATTAAGTAGGGAAACGGTTTTGACCTAAATCAGTCATATTGAAGAAACAATTTTGAACACAATTTACTAATCTGACTTGGCGATTTCGATCTTTTTCAGCGTTTATTGCAATTAGTGTTTGGGATTGAAGATGTATTCAGTGTTTTGAACGATTTTTGTTGTGACTTAAGATATTCTGTGGTTACTACCAATAATGTTCTCTCACACGTGTTCACAAATAACACCACATAACTCAAACTTCTCTTTGAATCTCTTTTGGTTCATTTTTTTAATTTGTTCACACATATTGTTTATTAGCAAAACTAAAACACAATGTACAGGGTGATTCATTTATCTTGGTAACCCCAATTTTCTCGAAAACGACCGAATATTTTTTCATTCTGTGAATGGCGTTTTGAACAAGTCAATATCGACTTGAGATGCGCATAAAAATCTGCGGAATAAATAAAGACGCCAGGCGTCGCGGCGCTATCAAAATTTTTTTTTCCAGGGACATACCATTTTTATCATGTCATTCGAAAGATAATTTCATTTTGAACTTTTTTTTCGAATACAATTTTTGTCCATTTCTTACCGTCAGCGATCTGTAGCGTGTTTTATGTTGATTCTATTCCATTTTTTTTTCTGTATTGTCGTAGTATGGCTTGATTTGGAGACATAAATATGGTTTTATGCCTTGAATTCAAGGAGGCAAGTTTTCTAAACAATCGGCCTCTTTAAATAAGATCAAATATGTGGATACAGCAAGATGGGGCTCCATGTCACAACGCTGCCATTGTGAAGAGATATTGAGATTAAGAATTCGAAAATGAATGGAACCTTATATTTTGTTCAAAGTGACTTATGATGAAATAGGGAGATGATTTAACGTGTGTATGGATCATAATGGCTAGATGACCTAAATCTGATTATGTTCCGTAAAATGACGGAGGCTCTGTAATTATTTTTCTATTATTTTATTCATTAAATATTATATCTTATAATAATAAACATTTTCTTTAATAACAAACGAAAAATTTCAAATCATATGTTCTATATATCGGTCATTATGATCCATACATAAGTTATTTAATCACTTTGGTCAAAATATAAGGGTCCACTTGGGCACATGCGTTTCTTATCTTCAATTTCAAATAGTCCAAGCTATTAGAATCAGTTTGGTATACCATATATTCAAGGGGACCCCTCAGAAAGTCATCCATGAGCGTTAGGTCTGGCGATATCTGATGGGTCCATTGGTTTCAATTTTTTTTTTCCGAATTCTTGATCTAAATATATCTTGAGAATGGCAGCGTGGTGGCATGAAGCCCCATCTTGCCACATATTTCATCTTATTTGAAGGAGCACATTGACCAGAAAACTAGCCTTCTTGAATTCAAATCACAAAATCACATCTATGTCTCTAAATAAAGGCAAACTACCACAATACAGAAAAAAATAAATGAAATAGAATGAATATAAAACACGCTGCAGATCGCTAACGGTTTGAAATCGATAAAAATTGTATTTGAAAAAAAAATTCGGAATGAAATTATCTTTCCAATGACATGATAAAAAAGGTATGTCCCTGGAGAAAAAATTTTTGATAGCGCCGCGACGCCTGGCGTCTTAATTTATTCCGCAGATTTTTATGCGCATCTCAAGTCGACATTGACGTGTTCAAACGCCATTCACAGAATGAAAAAATATTCGGAAGTTTTCGAGAAAATTGGGGTTACCAAGATAAATGAATCACCCTGTTCGAAGAGCATACCTGATGATGATTCTGCTTATCTGAAAGTAATAGCTTAATTTTTTGATACCAGATGGTTTTTTTATGACACAGTCCATGCGACGTAACTGAAAAATTTACGACTGGGTATCTACTTCTTGGGGCCGCATCTCTTTCAACACTTGAAGGTAAAAATATTAGGTTAAATACCATTTCTTGCCGGCTATACATATATTATCAAGTACTGATTGCAAACTTGTTGTTACTGATTCAGATTCCTTCGCTTTTCCTAACTCTTTGGGAATTATGTATTTCTACTGCTTTGAACTTTTTTTCAACTGCTTATAAATTTTTCCAGTCGTTTTGAAATTTTTTCGACTGCTTTGAAATTTTTTCAACTTCTTTGGAGATTTGCCAACTTCGTTCAACTATGGGAGGGGGGGAACATCCCCCCGCTTAGGCCTATCCCTGGCAACCATTTTGATTCCCCAGTTCTCTAGCACTTTTTCATATTGAATATTTCACATGAGTAACTTCCGGTTGAATCATCATTTTTGATGTTTTACCAGCTGTAAAAAAACATCATATTGTACACCCTTGATATACCTACGTTAGTTTCTCGTAATCTGGTTCAGACCTCTACGATGAGAAGGGAGAAGATAAATTTTTCCGAATGGAGAGAACAAAGCTGAAACGATTCCGTTTCATAATAAGGTTCCACATCTTGAACAACAAGAGAAACAGCCTTTTCGAGTTACCGTTTCGCGGTCGTTGAACGATACCAACATGTTTCTTCCTATTCTTCCCAGAGGAGCTGTTGGACTCGTGCTCCTCAACCGGAGATATACTCAATGTTCGTGAATACTCCCGTCTACAATATACATACAAATTAAATGTTTACGGATTCCGAACTTCGACTGGCTCATAACGACCTCTGATCCCTGAAGAACGGTTCGGCAACTTGCGTTTGGTTGACTTCTTCTAGTTGAGTTTCGATGTCATGCCGTACTCCGTTTTGAAGGAATGAAGACAGTCTCGGCATCATAATTCCACTTCGAGTTTTCGTTTTACGTGAGGGAATGAATGTACGTGAGATGAGATGATGCTGTTCTATAAGAATATTTTTTGCTATTTCATATAGGCATATTTCTAACACTTTTTCTTAAGAATTTATTTTCGAATAACTTTGATAAAAACTTGTCATAAATAATATAGACCCAAGAAGGGGGCCTCTGACTAAAATCATGCACTGTTGAACTGACTCTATTTCAAAATGAGAACATTCATGAAGCATATGCAAAGAATTCCACTTGGAATTTTTTCTTCGTGAGTGAATGTACGTGAGATAAGATGATGCTGCCATATAAGAATAAAAAAACATGGATCTGATCCCTGAAGAACGGTTCGGCAACTTGCGTTTGGTTGACTTCTTCTAGTTGAGTTTCGATGTCATGCCGTACCCCGTTTTGAATGAATGAAGACAGTCTCGGCATCATAATTCCACTTCGAATTTTCGTTTTCCGTGAGGGAATGTACGAGAGATGAGATGATGCTGCCTATAAGAATATTTTTTGCTATTTCATATAGGCATATTTCTAACACTCTTTCTTAAGAATTTTTTTTTCGAATAACTTTGGTAAAAACTTGTCATAAATAATAAAGATCCAAGAAGGGGGCCTCTGACTAAAATCATGCACTGTCGAACTGACTCTATTTCAAAATAAGAACATTCATGAAGCATATGCAAAGAATTCCACTTGGAATTTTTTCTTCGTGAGTGAATGTACGTGAGATGAGATGTAACTGCCATATAAGAATAAAAAAACATGGATCTGATCCCTGAAGAACGGTTCGGCCACTTGCGTTTGGTTGACTTCTTCAAGTTGAGTTTCGATGTCATGCCGTACCCCGTTTTGAATGAATGAAGACAGTCTCGGCATCATAATTCCACTTCGAATTTTCGTTTTACGTGAGCGAAAGTGAGATGAGATGATACTGCCCTATAAGAATATTTTTTGCTATTTCATATAGGCATATTTCTAACACTTTTTCTTAAGAATTTTTCTTTCGAATAACTTTGGTAAAAACTTGTGATAAATATTATAGACCCAAGAAGGGGACCTCTGACTAAAATCATAAATCATGCACTGTCGAACTGACTCAATTTCAAAATAAAAACATTCATGAAGCATTCGCAAAGAATTCCACTTGGAATTTTTTTTTCCGTGAATGTACGTGAGATAAGATGATGCAGCCATATAAGAATAAAAAAACATGGATCTGATAGTTACTACGAACTACACAGTTGATTTCAACAATGTGTTGAAGTTCATAGATATTCCGAACCATTTAAGAAAATTGATTTGTGTGATGTTCATCCAACTTGTCGAAATCTCAAACATATTGATGCGAATCAATTCGAGAGGGTTACTTTATGGTATGTGTGTTCAGCTCAACAAAGCTTGTATCAGATATTTATTGAAATATTGTCTGGGAGGTTAATTTGTCAGGGGCCAAAAGTTTACAAGTAGAAATTGTAGCCTAACAATGAACAGCAATAAAACATTTAGGACTCTTAAGCGTAACGTTTTTGAGTCTAACTCCTGACTCTGACTCCTTCGTCAGACAATTACTAGTTTTCATACAACTTCGTAGAATCGTGACAATACTTATCAAAGATTATACAGTTAGAAAGATGGGAAACGTCCTTACATTTGCGGTTCTAAAATCCGACTACGATTTTTGGCTAGTTTCCTACTTTTAACACCTAAATTCGAATTATACTTTTCATAAATTCCCATTAAATTGAGTATTCTTTGTCGAGCTTTTAGAGAAATATCCTGATCGACAAAACAAAAGTGGGGCTCCGGTTTTTTGATCAGGATGATATTTTCCATCTACACATTGTTTTGGATCGAATGAAATACGCTTCTGGATTCTTAATATTTTAATTTGAAATGATTGTGTGGAATCAACTACAATACAATAATTATGAAATTCAGAACATTTCAAAAATTTCTTCACATATTAGAGAATTATTATAACAATTTCAAGAACTTATTTATGTAGTGAACTCTCGATAAATCGAACTTCCATAAGTCGAACAGTTTTTCTGGATTCATACATATCTTACCTAGTGTATTTCAACTGGAACTTTTGATCTAATGACCGAAGAAAATTCGGTTCACAAACAAATTATCCAGAACAATATATTTTGGCCCGAAACCTTCATCCATTTGACAACACTGAAAATAAAAAGCAATGAATAAGACATAATACGAGTTTCAAAACTAACATTTCCATTCTCTTAGGTAATGAAAAGAATGCACATTCAAGACTATTCTTTCTATTATTTCTGCAATTTTTCACCATGCATTTCGAATGTTGGCCTGTTTTCAACACAGAATTTATAACAGAAAAACACACAAACCAAGATAATGGAGTGAGCTAGGTGCTACTCTTGTAGATTTCGAGTTATTTCAGTGGAAAATACGCGAGAAAATACAATCATTATTCAGCAGAAATATTTATTCCAGTATTTCTCTCAAAATTGACAACAGCTCTATATAATCTTTGCCAAATGGACCCTATCGATGTTTTTCTAAGAAATTTTTTTTTGAATTAAAAAATTTTCTTTTACAACTTTTGGTAGGGAAAATGAACCTGACCTTACCTTGTTAAACAAAAGTATATATGTTATATATATATATATATTAGACTGTTTCAAAAAAATCGACATTTTTTGTTTTCACGAAACCCCCCCCTAATTATCTTCAGGGTATCATAAAGAGACCTCTATGAAAATATCAGCCTCAAATAATAATATTTAGAGGTCGCTCATCAATTATTTCTATTTTCCCTACTAATAGCAGGGAAAAAATTTCTTTTTTCAATAAAAAATTCCTAGAGCAGAAACCAATAGACGGATTTCATTGTGTAATACATTTTCGTGTAGACAACCAGATACTCTACAAAAATGACCTTTACGATATTTCGGTAAAACGGCCCCTTCAAAAGTTATTCGATTCGATGCTAATATTGAGGTATTTTTGAAGAAAAAAATTATTCAAAAAAATCGATTCTGTTTGTTTTCACGAAACTCTATTTCTAATTATCTTCAGGGTATCGAAAAAAGGCGTCTGTGAAGATATTAGCTTTGAATATTAATATTTAGAGGTCGCTCAGCGATTACTTCTATTTCCGCTGTTGATAGCAGGAAAAAAATTTCTTTTTTCAAAAAAAAATTTTTTCTTCACGAACCAATTGACGGATTCCATTGAGTGATACATTTTTGTGTAGGGAACTAGATGCTTTACGAAAATGTCTTATACGATATTTCGAAAAAACCGCTCGTTCAAAAGTTATTCGAACTTTTTCTTCGAAAATACCTCTATATTAATAACTTATATTGAGGTATTTTGGAAAAAAATATTCAAATAAGTGGCTTTATCGAGATATCGTATTGAACATTTTCGTAGAGTATCTAGTACCCTACACCAAAATGTATCATACAGTGGAATCCGTCTATTGGTCAGTGAACAAAAATTTTTTTATTGAAAAAAGAAGTTTTTTCCTGCCATCAGCAGCGAAAATAGAAACTATCGATGAGCGACCTCTAAATATTAATATTCAAAGCTAATATTTTCACAGACGGCTTTTGTCCATGCCCTGAAGATGATTAGAAGGCGGGTTGCGTGAAAACAAGTAAAGTCGATTTTTTTGACCAATTTTTTTCTTCAAAAATACCTCAATATTAGCATCGAATCGAATAACTTTTGAAGCGGCCGTTTCATCGAAATATCGTAAGGGACATATTTGTAGAGTATCTGATTGCCTACACGAAAATGTGTCACACAAAGAAATCCGCTTATTGGTTTGTGTTCTAGGAATTTTTTATTGAAAAAAGAAATTTTTCCCCTGCTATTAGTAGGCAAAATAGAAATAATTGATGAGCGACCTCTAAATGTTATTATTTGGAGCTGATATTTTCACAAAGGTCTTTTTTCGATACCCTGAAGATAATTAGGGGGGGGTTTCGTGAAAACAAAAAAAGTCGATTTTTTTGAATCAGTCTAATATATATATATATAAGACTATATCAGAGCCGTATTCGAGGTAAATAGAGTATATTTATGAATTCAATTTATTTTGTTTTTCTCGAAAATTACTGCCTCCTCAGAACTGTAATTGAGACTGTAGTATCAGGAAGTCCTATAGATTCACTGTGCAAAATATTTTTCAAATCGGCTACTGGCCATAAAATTCATAATATTATTATATTAAAACAATACCTCCTTTAACACTCATTTGATGATTTGAATGAAAATTTACATATCAATTTATGTGTGCCATTTTTCTGAACACACATGTTCCAAAATGCTCAAATTTTCACGCAGTGGCCTTTTTTATATTATTCAAAAAATGTTTCTAATTGCTTCTCGTTTCAGAGACTAGGAGAGAAAACCGAAGTTAAGTTTTCAAGAAAATGCGAAGACCTCCGAGATAATATTTCAATGGATACCAACTTATATCACCTTGCACAGCTCAGGATTCTCATTCAAATTGATCGACTTCTTTTGATTCTGATGCTGGAAACCACAAGGTTAAACCATCCAACCCTATTATCCTAAAAAGGCATAGAAATGACCAATCGTTTGGTCGACCCATGCAGTGATCATCGAGTAAACACGCTCTTCAATCCTTGTTAATTCATCTGGGACTCAAATTCTCGCGGAAAATCCGCGCCTCCATAAATTCCCCCTTTTCCCTCCTTCCCCCTTTCGCACGGCTTAATCTCCAGCAAATTTGATTGAAAATAATCGTTTTTTCCCGATAGATTCGAAACAATCCATTACTGGGGGAGATGAGATAACGCTTGCACAAATATTTTAACTGCCTGATTGGACGATAATAACCCCGATTCCCGAATCGTTCCTCATCGGAGATGACGCCTAGAACGTTCCCAACCATTGATTATGCCCCCTTAATAGCCGATGTGCATGTCGATTCTTCCGAATTTTATTCGCGCTGGAAATTGGCTACCGGTCGAAGGGATTTCCTCCGGTGTATTTCATGTTTTCCCGCAATTTTCTGGCCATATACCGATTAATCTGGGATCGACCGCCCGATTCTTTCGTGGTAGAGGGCCGACATCTGTTCCGATTGAAAACGGATTGATTAAATTTGTTGTTTTACGCGGACGGTGGAAAAAAAAAATTGTTCGTTACACCGTTGTTATATTCCTGTTTTTATTGGCTTCGTTTTCCGTAGAGGGCCATTTTGTTTAGTGGAGGCTCGAGAAGGGAATTTCATATTCATATTCATATTCACTATTTATTCCTCAAAATTTACAGGTAGGTAAGTCACAAACAAGTACACATTTATACACACAAATATAGTAACTCAATACAAATGAAATGAATAAATTAATAAATATATGAGATGACTAGAATTTGTGGCACATAAATTCATTCATAGAATAGAAGGCATTTATCCTAAGTATATTTTTTATTTCTCTCGTAAATGCTAGGTGGCGAAGTGATGTGAGGTTTTCTGGGAGTTCATTGAACATTTTCAGGGCGTTGTAGATGTGCATGTTCTGTTTATTTTTCTACCACCTCAAAATTCTTCGAGAAAATTGGTGTGAAATCATTCGAAATTCAATATCAACTTGAATCGATCCAATAAGAGTTACTATCAAGGATTACAGAGTATATATTCTTATGAGAAAGAGAGCTAAAATAATACAATAAATGTTGAAACAAAAAGTACCTAAGTTGAGGTAAAAGAAGAACATTCTTTGTATGATACTATAGAATCATACGATACTATCAACACTAGTATCAAACGATACTATACAGCCAGGGGAAAAAATCTCAACTGAAAAACCTGCCTCCCCGTAAAGAAAATAACCCAAAACGACTCGTAATTCTTAATCTGAAATGAAAAAAGACAAGAGCAGAAAAGGAACCGATTATTCAGAATAAATCGAATGCATTTTGAAAATGCATTTGCTACTTTGAAGAACATCAACATTAAGATTTCTTGGCCAAATAATGTCCGGAGATTTATGAATATTTATGACAGAAATTTCACAAAATTTGAAAAAAAAAACTGCATCAATTTCCCCTATCCGAATCTGTTGAAAGTTATGAAACTGATAATTTTTCAACATAACAAGCTAAAAAATCAATTAATACATAAATTTTCAACTGTCCTCTTTCACGAGGATTTTTTTCTGTTGCCGTGTGGGTTTCTTGCAGAAGAATCTCTGTGATACCATGTTCATCAGCTAATTTGCAGACGTAATCACACTTGTCCTTCGAAATTCTTTCGATATTCAAATTCAAAATCCACAAATTGTTGCCCTCTGGTCGTGAGGGTTTTTTCAAACCGGATACGACCTTCCAGGTGATGATTTTTCGGCACTTCAGATGTTTGAAGACCGCTACGGGACCCCACTGAAAGGCAATCATCTCCCATAGATAAACCAAATATGTTATAACACAAGAGAACAGAATATTTTTCAGGACCAAAAACTAAGACATATTACGAGAATTGTCATTCTGACAATATAGAGTATAAAGATTGGAAACGACCCTACATCTCCAGTACTAAAAACCGACAAAGATTTTCGATCAAGTCAACACACGACAGACTAGATGGCGCTGAAACCATGTTTAGTAATTTGTCGATACAGATTTCTGCATTCTACGAAGAGCGCGAAATTTGAATGTAATCATACGTATTTAAATTTAATTTCGACTTTGTCAGGCCCAGAATATAACATCCTGAGCGACAAAATAAGAAAATGCTCCTTTTTGTTCTGCTCAGGATTTTATTTTTCACTCGGACTTCAACTCAATTCAAATTAATAATAATAATAATAATGATAATAATAATGATAATAATAATAATAAGAATCCAGGACCAGGTCATTTCTACCAGAAGCTACCGCAAACACATCCTGAAACAAGAAATAGGTAATGACAGATGCAGACTTTGCAACACCACACAAGAAACAATACAACACCTTACCTCAGCTTGTACTGACCTGGCGCCGAAAGATTATTTGGACCGACGCAACAAAGTACCTGGAATCTTACACCAAGAAATATGTAGAAAAGAAGAACTCCTGAAAGAAACCCAGCCCTTTTACAAATATAAAGCAGCAGATTTCTTAGAAAATGATAGAGTCAAGGTGTATTGGGACATGGGGGTGATAACAGACAAAGAAATCAGGCATAACAAGCCTGACATCCTGATCAGAAATAAAAAGGACAACACTGCATTCATTATAGACATCAGTATACCACTCGATGAAAACATCAGAAAGGCTAGGGTCGAGAAGATCAGTAAGTATACTGATTTGGCCAATGAACTGAAGGACATTTAGAAACTGAAGAATGTTCATATTGTGCCAATAATTATTTCTGCTAATGGCCTTGTAGATAGAAAGCTGGCAGGGGCCTTGAAAATGTTGGGTATAAGGGAACACCAAAAAATTATTAGCCTTATGCAAAAGGCAGTAATATTGTCAACATGCTCGACCATCAGAAGAATATTGGCTAGGGATTGAATCGTTGGTGGTCGACACCCCGATTCTATCTGCTACAACCATGAATTGTGAAGAAAAAAATAATAATAATAATAATAATAATTCATTGATCCTTAAAGACATCGAAGATTTATAGGATATGTCAAAAAATATAAATACATACATATGCCAATTGATACAAGAATATTTCTAAATTATTGTCGGAATAATTTAGAAACTATAATAAACATTTTTCAACAGAATACCTTTATCAACTGTTTTCAACTTTTTCACAGTAAGAGATTGGATACACTTCGGTGAATGATTAAATAATTTAACACACTGGTAAAATGGAGACTTTTCAAATTTAGTCGTTTTGTGTTTGGGTACAAATAAAGTTCTATCATTTCTGGTATTAGAGCTGTGAAAGACAGATAACCTGGAGAAGTGCAATTCATTCTCCTTTACATATACTAAGCATCTCAGGATGTAAATAGATGGTAATGTTTTTACACCATGATTTAAAAGAAGGGGTCTACAGAAAGAGCGAAGTTGGGTATTGAATATCAACCGCAAAATCCGTTTTTGGAGTATAACAACTCTAGTAACATCTGTAGAGTTGCCCCATAATAAAATGTTATAAGAAAGATGACTGTAGACGTTCAGCAATGTACTCATGGGTAATGTATTTCTGATCCTGGATATTGCATAGTATGAGTTGTTGAGTTTTCTGCATAATATATTTATCAACATGTGTTGACCATTTGAGGTTTCGATCTATATGAATCTCGAGAAACTTAGTGCAGTCTTTGAAAATTATTGTTGTGTCACGATAACCAAATACTAACTTGCGATTTTCAATTCCAGATGTGAAATGGATACGAACAGTTTTGTTAATATTTATAATGAGGGAATTTTTGCGGCACCAATCCACAAAGCTCTGCACCAGAAGTTCACATAAACTCTGTAATTCCTCAAAAGAAGGTGCAGTAACCGCTACTGAGGTATCATCGGCGAATAGAGTTACTATCTATTGGTGTCAGAAGATTTTGCCCAACCAGAATATTTATCAAGTTATCTGGGAGATCATTGATGAATAGCGAAAACAAAAGCGGACGTAATATAGATCCTTGTGGAACTCCTAGTTTGATGTCATGATATGATGAAAAGGTATTTTGAATTTTAACTGTCATCAGTCTACCCTCAAGGTAACTTCGGAGCCAGTCCAATATCACTCCCCTGAAATCCAGATTGTAGCACTTATTGCTGAATTGGAAGGATAGGCTGTCAAATGCTCGGGATAGATCAAAAAACAGTCCGGAAACAGATAGGCCTTGGTCGAGACGCTCGTAGACAAACTCATCAAAATGAATCGCTCCCGATTGTGTGGATCGCCCTGATCTGAAACCGTGTTGTGTATTGTCCAATATTCCAAGCTTGTTCAGATAACACATCATTCTATTGAAAACAATTCGCTCAAATACCTTAGAGAAGACGCTGAGCAGTAATATCGGTCGATAGTTTATGATATCTTCAACATTATCACTTTTGTGAAGAGGAATTACTATCGCCTTCTTGAGAGGAGACGGAAATATACCAGTTGTTACGGATAAATTTATGCAATAAGCAAAATGTTGAGCAATATCCTCACCTTTCGTTTTCAGAACTCTGGCAGACACAGAATCTAACCCTGCACTGCTTTTATTTTCCAGAGAGGTTATTATGTCAACTACCTCATGCTTTATAACCGCATAAAAATAAAAATTTGAGTTTACCATGCGAGAAGTGGTGCAGGAGAATAACAATGAATCATCATAATAACGTTTCAGAGTGGCTTCAGTTATAGCTCCACCAATTCTTCTATGAAATTTCATCAATAATTAATTCAGAGGGTTCAGTCGTTCTTTGATTCCTGCCAGTTGAGTATTAACCACGCCGTTAAATTTGTTATATTCCTATTTGAGATGAACACATGTCAAGAATATCGTACAGCAGTATCAGAACAATTTAAAATAAAATACCAATTCAAGAATAG
Organism: Hippodamia convergens; assembly: GCA_038502775.1. Classification (NCBI taxonomy): domain Eukaryota; kingdom Metazoa; phylum Arthropoda; class Insecta; order Coleoptera; family Coccinellidae; genus Hippodamia; species Hippodamia convergens. Next base: position 7,708,055 of record CM076614.1, on the reverse strand, counting down.
TTATTCATGATACAAGTGCAGAAAGCATTGATATTCTTACAAGAGTTCAAAATTCGAAAACGAGCCATGATTAGAAAAAAACATATTAGTTACAGAATAATCAGAATAACAATTATAGAGGTGTTCAGGATGTTATCCGATCCCATTCAACGACATACCTGCAACGCATACAGGATCAGGTATGAAAGCTTGGGAAAGGAAAATTTCCTTACAGTATTCAGTATTTCTTTAAGAAACAATATTTAAGTTGAATAATGAATGAAGAGAGAAGACATAAAAAAATAATAATGCGATGCATAATGTCATAGGAGGCACATCTCTCGTCATTTGTCATCATATCTTCGATTTCTCTTCTTCATGTACCCAGCTCTCAATTCATTTGAGAAAAGAGCATGTGCCTCCTCGGACAGATAAATTTTTGATTCTCTAATCAATTTACTTATTGCTAATTTATTACTGGATATGAGAGACTGGTCTTTACAGGAGTGACGGATCACTTTCATACTATTAATTTTGCACCGCAAAGAGTTGATTGTAGTCCTCTTGATTTTCTTTGTCATAGGGGACTCTTGTATAGAGTCACTCTAAGAAATTTATGAAAAAGAGAAATATTAGGTCATTCAATTGAAAATTATCTCGACTATACATTTACAAGCTAGAATGTATTCATTTTAATTCATGTGGTGAATATGAAAAAAAATTGTTTCCAACAATAAATGTTCTGTCAGAAAACTGTGCCAAAATTTTGATCAATATGAACATATAAGGAAATAGTGGTAATAGTTAAAATTTTCCTGCTTTATTAGAAAAAAATTTTGAAAAATCTACCACAATAATCAAGTTATGAAAAAAATCCACGAGAAAAAAATCAAAATCCTTTGATACCATCAATCATGGTCTTCTTTGTGCCAAATCAGAACATTACGACCTCTCCGATATACCTCTTAAATTTTTTAAATCATTCCTGAATGGAAGAAAACAATATGTTAAGATTGGAGAAAATAAATCATCACTTATCCAAGTTAACAAGGGAGTTCCCCAGGGATCAATCTTGGGGCCGCTCCTCTTCCTAATTTATACTGCGGATTTTGCGAATTCTGTTAGGAATTGTCGGTATCATTTGTTTGCTGATGATAGTCAGATTCATTGTGGTTTTCATCGGGATGAGGCTCCGGCTGCGTGCTCTCTTATCAACAGTGACCTGCTCTCGATCATGCAATTCGCCAAAAATCACAACCTCCATATCAATCCCAAAAAATCGAACCTCATCTTTTTTGGCAGTAAATCTGCTCTTTCTAAGGCTAAAATACCGGCAATAACTATTATGGGTACAATTTTACAGCCTCAAAAAGTGGTAAGAAACCTCGGTTTATATGTTGATAGCCGATTGAAATTTTCGAACCATGTTTCTGGCTGTATTCAAAGAGCCTATATGGCACTGAAACTTTTGTATAGTTGTCGTCACTTTTTGAATAGAGTTTTGAGGTCGATGCTGTGTAGTCAACTCGTGTTGTCGTGCTTTGATTATTGCGATGTAGTGTATGGTCCTTTTCTCGATAAGTTCGATTCATCCAGAATTCAGTCGGTGCAGAATCGGTGTTGCCGTCTGGTTCTGGATTTGAGGAGATCTGTCCCAACTTCGAGCTACATAAATAGTTTAAAATGGCTCAACATGAATAATCGCTGAAAATTGCACTTCATGTGCTTTGTTCATAAAATAATTAAATTAAAACAGCCTTTATACTTATAACGAAAAATAAATTTCAGACATAACATTCACTCGGTGAATATCAGAGACCAGTCAAATGTTGATATTCCTCGTCATTATACCGCAAAGTTTAAAAGTTCATTTTCATACCAGGCACCCCACATTTATAATTCCATTGATAGTAACATAAAGATCAGATCAATGAGTGGCTTTAGACTTCATATCAAAAACTTAATATTATTCGGCCAGGTTTCCACATCCCAGAGGATATAGTCGTAAATGCTTATATTATTCCATTGTATAGTATTGTCTCTATTTTAATAGTGGTAAGCCCTATTTTTTTGGAAATCTGAGTATGTGTATATGTTCATTTTGTAGATAGGTAAAAGTGTAAAAATAGCTATAGCTAAACTTTCGCATAATAAAGACGGTTATTATTATTATTATTATTTACTGCGTTCTATATTGTCAATGTTTTACCAAAAAAATTCAAAATTCAAAAAGCTTCCTCTAGAAGGTGAAGTTGCATTATCAGTTAATATAATAGAAAAATGACTACATATGATGAGAAAAACATGTAAATGTGACAACAAATTCATTCACACACTAATTTTCAGAATAATATACGAGTAAACTGCCTTTGTTATTGTTAACTCACCATTGAGGAATAAATATGTACTCTTTGAATTTTTTCATTTCAGTTCTCTCTGAAAATCGTCTTTATTTCTTAACAACTGACATATGACGCAAATAATTTTTCACAAGACAAATGACTTGAATTATAAATAACAACAATAGATAGTTTACAAAACGAAAATAGACGCCTAACTAGGGGCGTAAAAATCACAATGATTATTGTCAAAATAAAGGAAATGTCATAGTGAAATTGACATGGACTAAATCGTTTTGAGAGCTCAATTAAGCAACATTAGGGATTAATTAAATTTTGCTGTTTTTTGTAATTTGAGTGTACAGGTAACTCCACCCCTCTTAAAGTTCTAGGGTGTTTGCGAAAAGGAGTATAAGTCAAAATTGGTGTTTTTTTTAGACTGTTATAATTGAATATTTTGAATTTTATTTCACCCTGCTGTATTGCAAATGACTCATTTTCTTTTTACCCGGAAGTGTAATTTATACATATGAAAAGTAAGGACATATTTCATTCTGTCCATTTATTGACTTATACTACTTTACATGAGCACACTAGCATTAATAATAGTAATAATAATGAAGTGGAGTCTGAATAGGACTTTCGATAACTTCCTAATGAGCCTCCAGAAATAATACCGACCAGATCAAAACATCTACATTAAACCATAACCTGCCAACTAGAGTTTTTCAGAGCAAACTGGGACGAATAAATTTAAATCTAGCTATTTATTCGGTGCAGAGCTGGAGTTTACCATTACAAATGATGTTTTGAAACTTTCCATCGATTGCATGTGTGCAACAAAAGTTATTCCAGGTCATTAAAATAGAAAATAGACCACATTTGTAACGGTGGCAAAATTTCTCAACTTCTATTTGTGCGAAGCAGTTTATATTTTCACATCATTTCCAGTGCCAGATGAATGTTCGATAAAATTTGCCCGATAGAACGACTCATTTTTATCAGGCGAGATGGAAACGCCTTAAGAGCAGAATACCTTCAATGTAACAGCGATAAATCTTATCGTAGTCTCACCCTTTTTTTAATTCATTAATATCCTCGCTGTTCAGCTTTATGAAATGAAAAGGGGATAAACTCTAGGGTCTTCTGGATATTATCTTTACAGACTGCATATTTTTCCAGTAATCTTCAAGTTCTTTCACAGTATTCTGACAGGCAGATACCCAAACAAGATTCTCATCACAACGGTGGCTTCGTAATTTAGTTCGTCTATACGGATTTTGAGATCATTCATGGAAATATATAATTGCAAGAATTTATCTAGTCAGAATAAAACCAACTTTTTTTCATGACCATATCCAGAAATATTCATATGGCGAGTGTGAAATAAATTGTATCATACCTAAGCTATATTTTGTACTAAATTTTATTTTGCACTGGTTGTGAAGCAAAAACCACTGGTGTGATTACAAAAAAACGGTTGTCTGAAAAATATGGGTCTTGAATTTTGAAGATTTAAATTTCGACGCATGTGGAAATGAGTGACAGAGAGGTGAGTATACCTCGTAATAATGAAGAACAAAACGTGGCAGTAGTATCTGACAGTTCAAATGCTCGGTACATAAACTATGAATTATTGAATTATTTTAAACAGAATGACGTTATTTTGGAGTAGTTTTCTACTGATAATATTATACGTCAACAAAAACTCGTGTTATTAAGTACTATTGTGATGAAAAATGGCTGAATAGTGTTTTTTGTGTGTCTGGAACTATTCTTCAGTTGATTTCAATGATGAAACTTTGAATAAAATGAAATAAAGATGGAAAGCGATGCGACTACAGTGATGTGAGTGATATCTGTAGTTTCTAAAGTAAGTGGGTTATGGTTGAAATATTTAATTGGGGTCCATTCAGAGAAAATTTCTGCTGAATAATTGTATTTTCTCGTAAAAGCGTATTTTCCAATAGAATAACTCGAAATCTACAAGAGTAGTATCTAGCGCACTTCAAAGTCTTTGCTTGTGTGTTTTTCTGTTATAAATATCGTGTTAAAAACTGGCCGACATTCAGAATATATAGTGATTAATTGCAGAAATAATTGATAAATATTATTGAATGTGCAATCTTTCCATTACCAAAGAAAATGGGGCAAAAGTATATCGTTCTAGATAACGTATGAAGTACTCTTGCTAGGCTGACTCACAGGTCTTGTTGTTTACATCTGATATTTTTCTTTTATTGTTGTTCAAACATTCTGTAATTGAAATACAGTGGACATTCGTTAAGTCGAACTCCAAGGGACCAAAAGAAGTGTTCGACTTATATATTGTTCGGATCACAAAACATTCGAGTGATTGAATTGAGACTTTACTTCATAGAAAGTAAAACTCAGGTGAACATGAAATCATCATCAATGAGAAGGGAGTATCTGAGCACTTTAAATATGTCCTAAAAGGTCGAAAAATCGTATATTCATCACGTGTGGTGAACCGAATCTTTTCATTCATTACATCAAAAAGTTGCTCTCATGGCATTATTGTCCATAAAAATGAAATTTCCACCAATTTATGGGGCAAATGGCACTACATGCTCTTCAAGAATGTTCCTTATATACTTATCAACATTCATAGCCCCATTATCAACGACCACTAGGTCTGTGCGAGCAGTAGTATTCAGGAAATTGCACTGAGCATATCTTTCATGTGGACGTCTGTATACAAGAAAACGTCGATCACAATGGTAGAGGCAGAATCTAGACTCTTCTGTGAAGAGAACTCCTTCCCAATCGACCTCTTCCCAATAGATATGCTCTCTCACGAGATCCAAACGCGCGATTCGATGGGATGGGGTAAGAGCTGGGCCTCTTAGAACATATTCTCTGAGGTGATTACTTATTTTCTGAGTGCTAATTTCTACACCATGAGTTTGCTCAAGCTGATTCTGAAGAAGGCGAGAGGTTGCAAACCGTTGTCTCAACGAAAAAACTCTCAAGTAACGTTCTAGAATGGCAGTTGTTACCCGTGGTCTACTCATTCCTGGTCTTCGGACATTCATACTTGTCTCCCTGATTCGCTGCAACATTCTGGACATACTTGTATGGGAAACTCCAAACCTTTCTGCAATTCTTGTGTATGTCCACCCTTCTTCTCCCAAAACTATCTCTTGGGCACATTCCTCGTCGATCAAATTAAGTGTTTCGCGTTGCATAACGATCGAGAGTGTGGAAAATCAAACGAGAGAAAAACCATTGATCACAAGAATTAATCGGGAACAACTGATTTTAGAATGGATCCAATACATTAAAAATCTGATAATATCATCTTTTTTTATTCCCGCTGGGAAAAAATATCTGTATTGAAGAAAATGTTGAAAGTGAATAACATTTACATGCATAATTCTGATAAGAATAATTATCATTATCATCCAGTTGTAGAATGAATTTGAGATTTCCATAATGTGCGTAATTTTTTTTTCTGCAGTGTATCAGACATTCGCATGCCTGCACATTCTGAATGTTTCATACTTTTCCATCATGAATTCTCTTATCATAATAATGAAAATTTCATGAAGTAAAATTTTCGAAAAAATGATTAAAAATGTTTCGTTCAGGATGTTTTCAGGACACCTTTTTCTAAAATACAGGGTGAGTCTTTGACTTGTGCATAAATTTCAACAGGACATTCCTGAGGTCGAAAGAAACATTTTTTTCCTTACCATTTTTTCCGATTCTGCTCGGTTGGAAAGATACAGGCTGTTGAAAATCCATGAAAAAATGTAATTCTCGAATATATCTCGTGAACGATTTCATCCAATGAAATGATTTTTAGAATATAGGTTATCATTAATGTGGCAGATCTTTTTCGAATACAAAATGTAACTCACATTATTTATTTTTCACTATATGACCAATAGATACCATTTCATTCCATAGTTATAGCAGAAATTCTACGATCTTGACCCTTGGAAGAGAGTTGAATGCCATTTAATGAATATCTGGCCATTTTGGAAAATAAAAGTATTCTTCGTGAAATCTCGTGTAATGCGCCACTCTTCGAGTAATAATTGATTTAAAAACATCTATATCAGGGAAATTGAAAAAATTGGTTATTTTCACTGAATGTAATTCTGTTCAGAAGAATCGCGGAAATAATTTTCTGCTACATTTTCTCGAAGTTGCAGGTGGTAGATCTAATGATCAAAAAAATTGTAGTGTCATATTTCCAGGGGTGGAATAGCTCATCATGAAAGTTTAATACGGCTTTATCTTTCTATCTAGGCTGAATCAGAAAAAATGCTATACGACAAAAGAATTCCTTTTGACCTCAACAATCTATGGTTTGAATATACAGGGTGGCCATTTGAAAACGAAACAGACGAGATTACAGACGAAATAAATTTTTTCGATAGAAATGCTCGGACAGGTCGATTCCTGTTTCGAGGGGGACAACTTAAGATGTAGGTGACGGACGCATAGCGCTTCAACCCTTGCTACTACAACCCCCATCCCCAATTTTTGAATAGGGAAGATGGGGTGAGTGATACTTCATTTGAAAGATATTTTTATACTGATTTCAGCACAGTAATTGCTTTATCTTTTCATGCATTAGTTCTCGAACTACAGGGTGGCCATTTGAAAACGAAACAGACGAGATTACAGACGAAATGAATTTTTTCGATAGAAATGCTCGGACAGGTCGATATCTGTTTCGAGGCGGATAACTTAAGTAGTAGGTTACGGACGCATAGCGCTGCAACCCTACCTACTACAACCCTCACCCCCAATTTTTGAATAGGGAAGATGGGGTGGGTGATACCTCATTTGAAAGGTTTTTCACAAAAAAACACTACAAGTGCCATGAAAATACCACTTTATTTTCAAATGCTTAGTCAAGAATATTTCCAGAACTGATGCATGAAATGAAAAAAAAATTACTGTGCTGAAATCAGTATAAACATACCTTTCAAATGAAGTATCACTCACTTCTATTCAAAACTTGGGGGTGAGGGTTGTAGTAGCAAGGGTTGAAGCGCTATGCGTCCGTAACCTACATCTTAAGTTGTCCCCCTCGAAACAGAAATCGACCTGTCCGACCATTTCTATCGAAAAAATTTATTTCGTCTGTAATCTCGTCTGTTTCGTTTTCAAATGGCCACCCTGTATGTACAAGTCAAAGACTCGCTCTGTATAGTTGCTACTGACCACCTTTTTGCGAAGTTTCGAAAACATTTCGAAATTTTTCAGAATACACAATAAGCTACTTCAAGAATCCATATTTTTCTAAATGATGATTTCGATGTTTTTTCTCCAGATTTTAGACCTCGATCAGAACGAGCTTCGGTTCTTATCGGAAAGAGCTTTCTCCGGACTCAACAGCTTGGAAGAACTTATCCTCAGCAACAACTTTCTAACCTCTCTTCCTCACGGACTTTTCGCGGACAATACGAGGATCAAGTACTTGAATTTGAGGAACAACGAGCTCAAGTCATTGTCCTATAGCACCTTAGGACCAGTACTCACCAACATCGTCAAACATTCTAGCGGAGATTTGGTGGTAACGGGTGAGTGAAGACATTTTTAACATCAATAGAGGATAACGGTCAAAAGGATCATATGTAGGGTAAAACCCGGATAGATGCCCCAGTTGGATAGATGCCCCATTTTCAAAATACCTCACTTCCCAAACTCTCCACTAATAATTAATAGTGTAAGAATGATCCACTGTCACCCTCAACTTCAGTTGGTAACGAAATATGGTACAGTGAGGACGCGTTTTTCAAATGTATGTGATTATCTCCGCAACGAACTTCGGAAACATGTAGAAGTTTCAAAGGCTAGTATTTACCGTTGTAGAACTTCTAAAGTAGTTATAAATTCGATCAAATTTTTTATTATATCAATAAACTGGTTCTTCAAATGTGCATCCAAGCATGACCAGTTGCTTTTTTGTTTTTAATTTGCGAAAAAAATGCATGGGCATCTATCCGTACCGAAAAGGATAGTTGCCCTGATTTTTCGAGGTATAATGCCCTTAGCGGACATATATATCTCTATACAACCCATGCACCTGTATAGTCCGAGTATTAATTCTTTTAAATATTTTTAGTGTTCTGTTATAGCTTGTGTACCGATCTGAACTCTTTACTGATTGTAGCAAAACCAAGTCGCGAAAGTATGAAAGAAAAAAAGGAGTACAAGGTCAAGTTTGCTCATGGACAACTCGAAGCAGCTTCCGATGAGACAGAACATTACGAAGGCGTTATGCCCCTGAATTATGAAATAATGAATGAAAATACAAAGTCTCAATCCGACTGGATTCAGTGTATAAGGTATCACTCAACTGGCTTCATGAAACCTGTACACTTTTTCGGAACTACTGCTCAAGATGTGGAAAACTTAAAACACTGATCCCCTCTTCGTTGTGTTGTTTTGTTTTAAAAAGAGTACATATTTCTATTTCTATTGGAACCTATCAGGTATTTAATATTTTATAACAACCATGAACAATTCGTATACCTATTTGTTGATACCTACATGATATTTTATGATACAAAGAATTTATATTTTCGTTTAATAAATGCTTTCGAAATTTCATTGAGTAGGCTGATTTAAGTTATATTACGATTATAACATAACGATAAGAGATTTCATTGAATTTGGCTTTGTAATTGGATCACACAATATGAAGGGCATCTATCGCGGACTGAAGGCATCCATCCTTCTCAGTATTTTCATAGTGGGGCAACTATCCATACCTATAGGCATCTATCCCCAGAAATAATGTTCCACAAAAATCAAAATTGTGTGAAATCTGCTAATACTAGGTCAGAAAAAACCCACAGTATTTTAACTCAAATAACAAGTCTAACTATTTTCATAAAAATTATTCAGATAAAATCGATATTTTCGAAAATATGAGGTAATTTCAAAAAGTGGGGCATCTATCCGGGTTTTACCCTATTTATTTTTCCTTTAACAACGTTTCGGCTAATATGTAGCCTTATCAAGCTAAAATGGACAATATGATGGCATTATACAGGTTGAAATTACAGTGTATTAAAAAACAAAAAGGTTCAATACAGTTCAACAGTTTTTGGAAAACAGGCTGACATATAAGTGTTGAGTAAAACTTTTACCCTCAGAAGACATTTCTAACTCGAAAATATCTGATTGTACCATTCGGAAAGCCATTCGTCTCGAACTTAAGAGAAGGGTACATTCAGAAGTGCATTCAAAAAGCTCCAGTTAGAATGATGGTCCGGTTTCAGAAATGATTACTTATAGAGACAGTTATTGTTCGGGAAATCATTTCTTCTATTTGTCTGTCTAATCTGTTAATCCGTTATGACACATCCTGTAGAATTAAGTCGTGTGGAAATATCGCACTTTCACCCAGTTTTCATGGTGAACCAAGACTACCAAGTTAGACACCCTATTATACGTTTCTGAAGAACTGGACCTATTTGAAATCGGAAAATTTGTATTATTATATTGGTTCATATCATCTACCGAGTTAAAATATTCTTGAAACCTAAGCACTTCCACTTAAGAAGGATATGAAAAGGAATTTCCCCAGAAAATTTTTTTTCATTGTTTCATTATTTTCAATTTTGATAAAGTATTCAATTTTGAAGATATTTTCATCAAAATCGTTGCATTTTTCGAAAAAAATTTCAAAATATCTGAAAAAACTGAATAAAAAAAGACCATAGCATTCGGTACCATGTTCGTTTTTACTATTTTAAATAACTTAAGCACAAACCGTTTTCGAATATTTGAGGTTGAAGACTGTAAAAATGTTGTTCATCTCTGGAATTTTCAGAAACTCGTTACCGGGTATTCCAGATGTGAAGTCGAATTCGGAATCAAAATTGACCCATAACTCTCGTTTCTCGAATTAGAACCCTATTTTTTATGATTGCTTTGGATTCTGCGAATGGAAATGATGATAGCGTTCTCACATGTCAATTCTTGAGTTATTTAGGATGTCATACCTAGAAGCAAATCCATAAAATCTGATCAATATCAAAAATGGTGAATGAATTCAGAAAAAAAGATCTGTCACTAGGGAATTATTGGAATGATATACCTCATTTGACCATTGATGATTGACGATGATGATGAAACAGATTTTATGAATTTGACTCCACGTACAGCAAGAAATCAAAAAATCCTGAATAACTCAAAAATTTTTCAATTCAGGTATATTAATATGTGAAAACATAAGTTATGGGCCAACTTTCATCTCAATTTTGACCCCACTGTTAGATTTCCCGTGACGAATTTTTTAAAAGTCTAGAGTTTTATAATATTTCTACAGTCTTCGAATTCAAACATTCGAAAACGGTTTGTGCCCGTTTTCAATAGGAATAGCAAACATGATACCGAATGCTCCTATTTTCCTTTCTATTTGAGTTTTTCCAGATATTTAAAGGAATATTTCGATTTTGATGAGAAGGTATATAAATCTCAATATTCAAGCGAAATTAAAAAAGAAAAACCAAAAAAATTTTTTGTGCACTGAATGAATGAGAGTTGTCTGGATCCAGAAATATTCTCGGTAGATATTGTCGGACAATATTATAATCCCAACTTTCAGATTTCGAGTAGGTCCAGTTGTCAAGAAACTCCTGAAAGGACGTCAAACTAGGCACACCCTATATATTGAATGCATGCTGATCACCTGCCATACTTGCCATAATGTCTTCATTCACGAAAAAATATCTTAAGACGATTAAAACTTTGAGCAGCACTTTTTCACTAGGAATAAGATACTATATTAAATTTTTATCATCTCATGTGAGGAGGTGTGGAAAAAAAAATATATTTTCCATTTCATATCATACAAAAAAATGCTCGGTGCCAGTGAAAATCTGCTTGTTAAGACCTAACGCACACGACCGACAATCGGTGAGCTACAATTTTGTCGGTCGAAATGCAGAACACGTATGTGAATGCACCAACGCACACGAACTACTTTTAGTCGTACCTACAAAACTGTCGGAGCGCGCTACATTTGGTTTTATTCGTAGACTGTCGTCCGTGTGCGTTAACCTCCTACAAAATAGTCGGTCACCGACAATCGTTCGTGTGCGTTAGGTCTAAGAGTCCAGTACACATTGGGCCATGCTGGCCCACTGCTGGCCATCACCAATGTGTACAGGGGTACTTGGCGTAGGATGGCCCATGCTGGCTTATGATGGCCAGCGATTTGTGAGTAGTGGCGCGCAATGGTCATGCTATCTACCAGCCATCGCCAGTGTGTACAGGGGTACATGGCGTATGTTGGCCAGTGGAACATGGCTAGTGGCTCGCAATGGCTAGGTTGTCGGTTTTTGTGATACACATCAAAGGAATCGTGGCGTAGCCTGGCCTGTGGTGTTCGCACACTGGGATGCTGGCCCAATTCTCAGTTCGTAAACCACCGCTAGCGGGGTAGGTGTACCTTGATGCGGAATACACGTTTGTTTATTATCATTTTAATCGTTGAGTGAATTGATTGGAATATCTCTAGAAATAATGAAGAAACTCTCAACTTTCAATTTATACTAATCCGAGGCTATTAAGGACCGAAAAATGAAAGACAAAAAAGCATAATTAATTTCCAAAGACCTAGTTGCCATTCATAATTCTATAGTACTAATGTGGACAGTAGAGAGCGGGAAAAAGTTGGCTACTGAGGGGATCTCGAGTAGCTAGAAGAAAATGGATGACACACTTTTCTCGACAAATTCAAATTTAAAAACAGAACCGTCTTATCATATCTAGATTTTGAGTTATCAACAAATTATATTTCATAAAGATAAAGACAAAATTTGTACATTTGTACTGGGTGGACAAAATTCGTTCTTCTGAGGGTATCTCGAAAACTATAACTGCAAGAAAAAAACTGATAAATCTCTAGCTCTTTTTTTCCCGAACAATGGAAATCCGTCAACAGAAACAGCCCCCCATTTCTAAATTTTGATTTGTGAACTAAAATTCAGTGAATTTCATTTTCAATAATCCTTTATAATTAAGCAGTAATCATTACTCACATGACTTTACTCGTAATTGAAAATTATGTTACATTCTGCAAGCACTTTTCAGGAGTAATTTGAATATGATATATTTGAATTTTTGTATCCAGCCAATATCAAGATATAAAATATAGATTCCTGATTTTTAGAATGTAGATCATAATTGAAAGTTCTTTCATCTATATATTCGATGCTTCGATAAATCTGTCATTTGAAACTGTTGATCTGAATATTTGATGAGAAGAAAACATTCAACTTTTTCCTGTATCCAATTTACCTTCTGATTAATAAGTGGGTAGACGTTACCATAGGGACCGTTAAATATGGTTTTATTATTTATTTATTTGCTGTTCTGTCTTTTTCTATTTTCAGGTTGGAGTTTTTGTTTGGAAATCCTTCCTCCGAAGAGCCGTTCCGATAATCGTGATGTCCTTCAATATAAAATATTCAGATAAAACAATTTTATTTTATTTTTTTTACGGGGAGTCAGGTTTTTTCGGCTGAGATTTTTGTCCCTGGCTATAGTATCGTATGATAATAGTGATGATAGTATCGTATGATTCTATATCATACGAAGAATGTTACCCCGAAGAACGGTACCCCGTTCTTTTTTTACCTCAGCTTAGGTATTTTTTGTTTCAACATTTATTGTATTATTTTAGCTCTCTAATTCATAAGAATTCATCATCTGAACCCGACAGATAAAATCAGATTTTGTCACTGAGAAGAGGGATAGACCAGTTGGACCTCATTTGGCCTCGTTAGTATCGCATGTCTCTCAGAAAAGAATTATTCATAAAATCTCCCAGCCTTAAATTTACTACAGAAGGTCTTTCATCTTTCGAGATAACATCTAGTAGCGTCCAAAGTGAGTTCTATCTTCCAGTTCTCAAACTGAAATAAACTGCTTATATACTCTTTGAAATATCAGCAATGAACCTGAATCAGGGCTCTCATACAAGTTTGTCTGAGTGATGGAGACTCAAAATTTTTTGCGAGAGCACCTATGTATAGGATTTTTTGTAATTTTGAATAATTCAGACCATTGATAATAATGAACAAATGAGCATTACTCCTCGAGAACAACAGAAAATAAATTAGCCACACATGAATTAAATCGGCAATAGGCGATTCTCATCTCAGGATATTGAGTTCACGAATAATTTGAATGCATATTGAAGGTGGCACCTGCTAACTTATTATTTAAAAGTGAAATGAAAAGGAGGTATATCATATTCGAATTACTCCTGATAAAGTGCTTGTGAAATGTAACGATCGTTTTCAACTAAGAGGGGAAACAAACGATTGAAAATGACGACTACTCTATTTTTGTTCATAACTCAAAACCATAAATGAGAGTTTTTTCATTATCTATGTCAGGGCTGTCGAACCTCACGTACCACAAGGGCCACATTTTGAAAAATTCCGGTGCGGAGGGCCGCATTAAAAAAAATTGTAACTTAAAGCTGTTCTTTCAGATATGTGCTTCCCATCATTAAACCTATTGTAAGCCTTAAATTTCGTAAGTTGGGTTACCGTTATTCTTCTGGCAGCAAATTGAAAAATTCCAATTCAGTTCACGTTCTTCCTCGGTAAAAAGAATCTGTTTGCAACTCGCACAATTCCAGTTGAACGTGGAATTTCTCTTGGAACTTTTTGAAATTCGCTAAACCTATTTTAGACTCCTCCTGCAGTCTTTTCGACGTATTTTATCCGAAGTTGATATGAGACTTCTTCAAAATAAAATCCTTCATTTCTTCAAGGGATATTGGTGTGAAGTAACAGTTTGCCATAATATGTAGCTTTTACTCCGTCTTGAAAATCTCAAACTTTTCAAAGTCCGATTACTCTCTCGCATAATGTTAGTTATTTCAACAACTACACTGCGCAAAAAAATTAACGAACATTCTGAAAATCTCAATTTTAATGAAAGCTAACTCTACATTGACTTTATAACTTATTTTTTATGTTCTCTCGGGAAGGTTTAGAACGAAACAAGACACATTAAATGAAAGAAAAATTCAGGATTTCACCGAATCTTATGTGAAAGAAGGGAAATGAACAATTTTCAAAATACTGAAATGCTGATAAGTGATTTAATACTTGGTATTTCCACCCCTTGCGTTAATTACAGCTCGGCAACGACGGTTCATACTCAAAATGAGTGATCTTAAAATGTTCTGATCTAATCCTTCCCAGATTTCTCCGAGTTGGATTCCTAAGTCATTAAGAGTAGCTGGATGATTTTCTGAACTTCTCAGCCTTCTATTGAGGTTGTCCGAAACCTGCTTAATCGGATTGAGATCTGGACTTCTTGCTGGCCATTTCATTCGCCATTTCAACCTCTTCAAGGTACTCCTGAACGATGCGCGCACGATGAGGTCTAGCATTATCGTCCATAAAAATGAAATTTTCACCAATGTATGGGGCAAATGGTACTACATGCTCTTCAAGAATGTTCCTCATATACTTATCAGCATTCAGAGCTCCAGTATCAACGTCCACTAGGTCTGTGCGAGCAGTCAAAGATATTCCACCCCATACCATAATCGATCCTTCCCCGAAACCAGTAGTATTCAGGAAATTGCACTGAGCATATCTTTCATGTGGACGTCTGTATACTAGGGAACGTCGATCACAATGGTAGAGGCAGAATCTATACTCATCTGTGAAGAGAACTCTTTCCCAATCGGCCTCTTCCCAATGCATATGCTCTCTCGCAAAATCCAAACGCGCCCTTCGATGGGCTGGGGTAAGAGCTGGGCCTCTTGCCGCGACACGAGGCCTTGAATCATATTCTCTGAGGCGATTTCTTATTGTCTGAGTGCTAATTTGCACCCCATGAGTTTGCTCAAGCTGATTTTGAAGAAGGCGAGCTGTTGAAAACCGTTGTCTCAACGAAGAAATTCTCAAGTAACGTTCTTGAATGGCAGTTGTTACCCGTGGTCTACCCTGTCCTGGTCTTCGGACATTCATACCTGTCTCCCTGAATCGCTACAACATTCTGGACACTTGTATAGGAAACTCCAAACCTTTCTGCAATTCTTGTGTAGGTCCACCCTTCTTCTCGCAAAACTACCGCTTGGGCACATTCCTGTTGGGTCAAATTGCGTGTTTCGCGGTGCATAGCGATCGAGTGTAGAAAATAAAACAAAAAAAAACTATTGATCACTAGAATTGATCGAGAACAACTGATTTTAGAATGGAGCCAATACATTCAAAATCTGATAATATCATCTGTATTGAAAAAAACGTTGAAAGTGGATAACATATGCATGCATAGTTTTGATAAAAATAATTATCATTGAGCATACTTTCAGTTGTAGAATAAATTTGAGATTTCCATAATGTGCGTTAATTTTTTTGTGCAGTGTATTTTCATAACATTCATTTGCGGTGCCCATTTTTCACATTGCGCCTCTTGGTGAACAATAGAATGTATCACAAGACTGTTGACTTGACTATTTATGTGGATTTATTTCAAGAGTCCTGTAAATCCGATTTCAGTTCCATTCATAGTTCTGTCTCCATCAGTGAAATCATAAGAACCGATAGCACCTTATTCACAGCTTCAAAAGCCGTACCCTCGGTTGTACCATTCAAAATCAAGCATCTCCTATGAACGGTTCTGATAAAAATCACAACCTAGCTGATATCCGATAGATCATTACTTTCAACTAAGGATAGCGAAAAATACTCACACTTTCAACTGAGTTATACAGTTTTTCCTACCTATATTGATCAATATAGTCTACTCGTCTTGCAATCGTTTGATGATACTGCTTCGAATTTTTCGGCATTTTCGGCACTAAACTGTTATATTTTGAGGGCACAATCCATCAGTGAGAGGTTTTTTCGATTTGGCGATTTCTAGCTCCCCTCTGCGGGCCACAAAAAAATGATGTCGCGGGCCGCATGCGGCCCGCGGGCCTCGTGTTGTACAGCCTTGATCTATGTGGTTGGTTTTTTACCGACGTTTCGGCATGCATTCGCCTGCCGTCTTCAGGGTGTTGGTCCTGAGAAGGACCGGTTTTTGCTAAACTTGTTTTGTCTGGACTTGTCCCATACTTCTTCAATTTCGCGATTATAGTGTGGGGATTCGAACACGAGATATCAGAGGTGCAATTTCCGAAATTCCACTCACTCTAACCATTAGTCTACCGAAGCAGGAACAAGTCCAGACAGAACAAGTTTGGCAAAAACCGGTCCTTCTCAGGACCAACACCCTGAAGACTGTAGGCGAATGCGTGCCGAAACGTCGGTAAAAAACCAAACACATAGATAATGGAAACAGCCCAAATAATATTTCAACAAATACACCATTATCAAGAATATCTCGTTCACAACATAAATGAGAGGGTGGTTCTCTTCAGAGATTTCGTTTATTCTGGAAAAAAGCTCGAGAATGAGTAATCAGTTTTCTTCTGTCTGCTAAGGTTCTCAGCCTCAGTAGACAACGAATTTTTCCCACCCATTACAAATTTTCTTTTTCTGAAATATAATATATGCTGTAAACGGATTTCAATTCACTATTCGGAATCAGTACTGAGTTCTTATGAATTCGGACTTCCTAAACTGAATTTGAATTAGGTGTTTTTTCCTGATTGTAAAGTAACTATTCACGAATCCCATTTCTCTTCCCTAAATACAGTATTGCAGAAGTATCAGGTCATTCTGATGCGCTTGTGTAATAATTCAAGGGAATGTTTCCTGAAATCTCTATGGATACTATCGCAGGGATCTTTCGCTTTCTACAATGCAATAAATTGGATGTAATTGCACAAGTGCATCAATATTACCGATTATTTTTCATAACAGCGTGTTGTCTGAAAACTGCAGGAGTTCATTTGCTACAAAAATGAAAACTACTGAATGCAGTTTTTCAAAAACAACTCGCTGAAATGCAGAATTATCAGGTCATTTTGATGGATGAGTATAATTCGGGGGAATATTTCCCGAAATCGCTATGGATACGAACAGTGCAGGGGATCGCAGGGATCTTCCGCTTCCCACAATGCAATTACCGCTGTAATGTTTCGAAAACTGAATTCTATACACTTGAACTTTTTGACAGGAGGGAAATTTTCGAACATAGACACTTGGTCTGTGTTCTCAACCAATATGCGTCATTCTGTCGATCGGTCAAGGTAGCTGATGGTGGCTCATGGCCAAGCATGGACCAATGTGTACTGGCACCTGTACAAATTGGCGATGGCCGGCAGTGGGCCAGCATGGCCCAATGTGTACTGGAGCCATTAGAAGTTTTAATTCTTTTCATATATTTTCGAAAGTGAAGAAGTTATGGAACATTTTTTGAGTCATTGTCCGGCCTAAGTGAAAGAAGACACATCTATAGCCAATCCAATAGGTACTGTTTCAACCTAAATGAAAAGCAGAACTATCGATTTTTTCAACAGTTCACTTCATGAAGAGGAATTATTCGAGAAGAAAATAAACTTTTTTTTGATTGAAATTTTAAAAACATAATTGTGTTCGCTGCAACTGATGAATTGTTGATTACCAAACTCACATGTTCTCTACAAAAAGTATATTTTTTGAATAGACTCACCGTGAATGGAGTTTACACAAAAAAAGATGAGGAAAAAATTAAAAAACTCTGACCAGAAAAGATTTTTAACAGACTCTATCAAAATTGAATTGTTTGATGACTAGAAAAAAAAAAATGAGAGACATACCAAAGGATGAATTCCGATGAAAGTTATGAATTCGAAATAGGTTACTTACATAATGATATATTCATATTAGGAAAATTTAACTGGTACGAATATGAAATAATCGAGATTTATTCTTCTGAGAATTTTAAAAGAGTTAGTTCTTTCGTTCCATGCAACAAAAATCAACTAGAATTGTTTCAAACAATAAAGGAAAAGACATTTCGTGTAACTTGTGAACTATTTTGTCAGGAACCAAATCCTGAAAATTGTTGCTCAACAAATTAACGGTTCGGAGTGTATATGAGATTCATTCATCAAACACTCATTTATCAATACATGTATTGACAAATGCCGATTGAAACATCAGAAAATGAATTTATCCCATCTCAAGTTCTGATCTCGGTATTTTTTTTTATTTTGAAATATTATATTGTAGATATTTTTTTCATTGTTAAAGCACATTGTGCATCAATTTCGTCTTTACTTCTTCTGGTTTGTGTATATTGCATTAATTAATAAAAATTCTCTCTGTTGACTCGGATTTCATTGTGTTCATTTTCTGTAACTAAAATGACTGTGCCGAAAATTATCTGCCATGCCAAACATATCTGAGCCCTGACCTCTTATACTCATCATGTGAATGACTTAATGAGAAATCATTTCAACCAGTTTATGTCAAGGTGAAACATATACTATTTTTATCCATCATATTTTTTCGAATTCATTCTTTTTCCGGAATAAACTCATATTTATATTGATCGTTGCTTTAAAACACATAAAATATTTAAGGAGTGTCCTGAACTCCGTTAGATATAGGATGGACCGTTTCAAAATGTCGAAGTCATCCAGTTGATTCAGATAAATTTAATGGGTATGATGTGTATCACGTGATAGTAAAAGCGTTTTACGCCCAGAATGAAATCGACAAAGCTTATAAATCGATCTGAATGCATTCTGGAGGCTACAGGTGACCACGAATTGTCTTCAAAAAGGATGGTCCGAAAGTTATTGTGCTTATTGTATACACCGCCATTCGAAAGATGAGACGGTACACTTTAGCTTCACCATGACACCATGAATTTTTGTCGTGAATGAACCCAATTTCCCTCGTGTCATTTCGATAATAGGGGTGAAGTTCTCGATTCACCAATTTCCTTCAATCATATATCACATCTGATATGGACGTTCTTGTTGATGGTGTTCATTTCAGATTTCAGCCATATCACGGTCGTGTCTCGCCTGTTCATTCTTCCAGAATTGAGTTGTTCGAACGTGTTTCACATTTTTTTTTTTTCACGATGATAAGGAATAACGTGATACCGATATATAATGCTCTGATAGATTTGAGGATTTTTGTTGGGACATTATTTGGGCTATTTCCATCATCTATATTGTTGGTATTTAGCGACGTTTCGGCAAGCATTCGCCTGCCGTCATCAGGGTGTTGTTGGTCCTGAGAAGGACTGGTCTTTGCCAAACTTATTCTGTCTGCACTTGTGCGCTCCATATTTTCTAATTGTGTTGTGGGAATTCAAACGCGAGCTGTCAGAGGTGTAAACTCCGAAACTCAACCCACTCTGACTACCAGTCTACTGAAGAAGGGAATTCTCATTTAACCCTTAACTGGTATGGTGCTTTAAATTTACGTTCAGGGTTCAGGGTATGGTAGATTCTATTTTGACTCTGTGTATTTTTGCTGTAAAGTTAAAAAAAAATAGTTTTTTCTTCATCAAGAATTTCTCTTTGATAATCAAACTACACAGTGAAAATTAATTTATTGTAATTCAAACATATTGAATAACTGAATAATAAATGTTTCAGAAACTGCGGCAAAATACTAATTTATATCTTTGAGAAAAAACAACTACGAGAATGATGAATTTCAGCTCGAATAACGCTTTGGTATGAGTTCCTTCAGAAGTATATGCTAGTGAAATATGAAAAAACGAAGCCGAAAAAATTTTAACGAATATGTTTTTCAGACACTGCGGCAAAATACTGATTCATATCTTTGAGAAAAAAACTACTACGAAAATGAAGAATTTTAGCTCGAATAAGACTTTGGTATGAGTTCCTTGAAAAGTATATGCTAGTAAATTATGAAAAAACGAAACCAGGAAAATTCTAACAAACATGTTATAAATGGTTTATTTCATTATATTCTAATATCGATCACAATGGCTGAACAGAGTTTTAACCAAACACTGATTGTTGCAAACAATTTTTCTACAATCAGCACATGAATTGAAATGTTTCATATAGTTTTTTGGACATAAAAACACCAAATTTTTTTTTGGAGTCGAACAAAATCTTCGGCAGATTCCACAAAATTTCTGACGTTTGTGGTATGGCAGGGTCAAAATTGACCCCAAGACTGCTGTCACGGTTTTATGAGAGACGCTAACAAAAAAATTCATAGCGTATATTAGCCACATCAATATACTAGGAGAATAGCTAATGTGGGAAGAAACCAGAATCACTCCGTATCTGGCTATGGTACAAAATGATTCGAGTAGGGTCAATTTTGACCCTGCCATACCAGTTAAGGGTTAATCCGAGTTGTTTTGACACTTCGACATGAATTTCATAAATAACAACACCCTGATGACGGCAGGCGAATGCTTGCCGAAACGTCGGTAAATACCAACAATATAGATAACGGAAATAGCATAAATAATGTCGCAACAAATATTTCATTATCAAGAATATCTCGTTCACAGTTCAGGATATCGTATTCTGTAGTTGTGAAAAATTTGTAGTCTTCGAGTAATCGCTGTAAAATCATTTGAAACTCAATGACAACTTGAATCGATGCAACAAATATCAGTATGAGACATTTCGTCACTCTTCTCGCCTCGAATATGCTTCATAAATGTTCCTATTCTGAAATGGAGTCAGTTTATTAACGGCTTCGATTAGTAACTAGTTTTCTGAAAATGCTAAGACGTGAATTAACAAAGGCTGAGGCTAATATGGCTATCGAAATGCTACAGGGTGGCCTAACTCAGATTGTTGTTGCAGAAAGGCTCCAAATCAGATCAAAGTGTTATATCTAGACTTTGAAATAGGTTCATGAAGGCAGGTTCAGTGTTGGGAAGACGAAGGCTAGGTGGACGATGAGAAACAACACCTGTTTAGGATCGTTTTATCACTGTTTCGGTGTGAAGAATGCCTATATCTACGTGTAGAATGCTATGGACTATTCTTCAAAATGCAGATGGGGTCCGAGTCTCCATTGGAACCATCAGACGAATTTTTGAAAAAGGTGAATATAGAATTTAGACATCCATCAAGGAGTACGTGACTATGATCCTCAAAGACTGGAATTGTCAAGGCACTCACCAGATTTGAATTTCATGAAACGTCCATGCAATATGCTCCAAAGGAGATTAGATAATCATCAACCCACCCCAGAATCCTCAAATGATATGAGAGAGCTTCTGCCCAGCTTATGAACCCAAATTCCTCAAGAAATGTTCAACAACCTCGTGTGTAGTAGCAAGGAAGATGTCAAGCTGTTATTGATGCCTGTTGGAGTCATATACAGGGTATTTCACGAGGAACCCTTAGGGCAAGGGTGTGATGCATACACTCACATTATTTTTTAACGCAGATTCAATATCTGCCATAAAAAAATGGGGTTCTAATTTGAAAAAATTGAATTTTCACAATTTTGTCATCCCCAACTTTGAAAGCGATTTTTGCACCCCCTGTATCATGAATCGCGATTTCGATTTTCAAAGTGGATACATCAATTCTACATCTTGAAAAATCCCGAAAATGAAAATTTTCCATCCAAATTCCTCGAAGTTATTCTTGTTTCAGCGGAGCTCTATTTTCGAATTTTCCCGCTCAGACAGAATTTTCCAACCAAAACTGAAAAATGTTACATCAAAATAACTTGAAATTTTCTATGGAATCTATTTCTGCAATAAAAAAAATGGTGTTCTAATTTGAAAAACGGAAGTTGACGTCATTTCCGGAAAAACCGGAGGTGCTCATGCCTTGAAAATATTTTAGATTTCATCAGCATCGTGAAATACTTATGAGTGCTGAATTTCATGAAAATACGTTCAGTAGTTTCCAGTATAAATATGGGTGAGGTTCCTCGTGAAAGACCCTGTATTGTATTGATAGTCTCTCTATTGATTAATTCTCGGGGAATGGAATTTCGGTATTTTACTCGATTTTTCTTAATCACCCTGTATACGACTCACAGGCTGAAATTAATTTTATTTCCTGCAACTTGAAATCAAATTAATATGAATTTTCATCACTAAATCTCATTCGATTTATAGTTTTTTGCAATTTAATTGAATATAGGTACCTAACTTGTGTGTAGCAGTATATTATGAGGGATCTCTGCATTTTACAAGAAGATCTTTTTGCTTTGCTTTCCCAGTCTCTGACAAAATGTCTGAAACGTTACAAAGATAGAAAGTTTGAAATGTTATTGTGTATTATAAAATTCAAGAACGCTTTCAAAATTATATGATGAAAGACTTCTCATTGCTAATATAAAGGTGTAGCAAGTGCATTGACGTCCGCAGAATTTTTTTCTCATCGAAGACAAAATGACAATTTTCGAAAAACAATGAGGCTCAGACGAGATAAATGCTTCGTTTCTATTTCTTTTTCATATTCACGCAGAGACGTCCGCATAATCTGTTCTTCAGTAGAAGGGGTCAAAAAAAAATTGATAAAATTTCCTGATTCAACATTTTTTTTACGTCAACAATATATGGTAATGATTATGAAATGAAACGGTGGCTGTTTTCGGAACAGCATTCCATGAAAAATATTAACTGGAAAATAGGGAAAAAGAATTAGAAATAATATAAAGAAATAAATCAAACCAATATTATAATAACTGCCAATGAGTACTAACAACATAAAAACAAATATACATAAACGCTTGATATAAGTTTTCAGAAAAATTGCATATGAATAAAAGTGGACCATTGAATGAATCAAGTAATGACTTTTGAAACAAGAAACTTAAATATCACCCGAAATAGAAAATTCTCCAGAAAATGAAATCAGCAAAAAATATATTATCAAATTTGACGAACTATAAAATAGAAGAGACTCATACAAATATTTTTATTCATCCAAACAAATAACTAAATCCTAATACCACATGGATGCATGGTAACATTTCTCCCAAGTTTTTTAATTTTTTCTCAAATGCCCCATGATTTCTGTAGGGTTGATACATCTCGGTGGAATGTTTGTGGCACTAATCGCATGGAATGTTCCAATATGTTCATCAAATTAATGCTGAAATCGATTCGATTAAACCAACAGAATGCTATGAAAACAAACATTTAAGTTCAAGTGCATAATATGTGCATGTTTACACTGTCCTCTATACACAACGATGCGATCCTATTTCTGAGCAGACTGAAAGCAATTTTGGAAATGATTTTTGCAAGTTTCATTTTTTTAAGGTCGAAGAGCAACTGAATATGAATCAACATTACATTGAGTTTGTTCACGAATATGCCATTTTGAACATTTTCAATACCTACCCTTACCTTAGGGTTTTTGATGTTCGAAATAGCCTCTGCCTTTTTCTCAACCGTAGAGGCCTTTTCAAACATCAGAAATTTTTATCCTAAGATGAACATGGATGCTATTAAGATATATTAACTTAGGAACAACTTGAACAGAAAGGAAGAAACTTTTTTCTCGTACATAGCGCTTGGTTAGCGGTGTTGGAAAAGACCAAATTCAAGGCAATACAAAATGGGAGCGATGGACCAATCGACATCGGGTGCGTAAACCCACTACCTTCTTCCGCCAATAATCAGGGTATAAGTTGGGCCAACGGATCGAATCCAGCATTACTTTCGGAAATTCAGCATTCGAGTTACAACCTCAGACCAAGAATCCTCTGAAGATAATTACCGTAGTTGTGGGCGAAACGTTAGGTGAAATGATTCCTAGTAGACCATGGCTAATAGACTGGAAGACTCTCCTTATGTCAGTATATCCGTTCGTGAAAGCCTGAAACTATTTATTATCAAACGAGTAAATCCGACACATAAGAATTTCCTAAAACTATTGTTTCGTATTCAGAATCATAACGATACAAATATCAAATTGATCCTATCCTTCGAAATGCAAAAAAATCAGAAATTCCACAATTTGTAAGCAACAATATCAATATTTACATATGCATATACAATGCTGAATCAATGAAAATAAAATGATGTTTCATTTAGAAAATGAGTTTGTCCTTACATCCTCATCAAAGATAAGCGTTTGATGTCTTCTTGGATTGTAGTTATTATATTTCAATTCTACACATATTCATTCAAGGAAAGTTGATGTCATCTGAATTCTCGAGTTCATCAACAATTGACTCAAGAATCATTTTTCAGTAGAATGAATGCTTTTTTGAAAGCTCAGTAGGCAAATCCTTTTTTCTGTTCAATCGTAGTGTTTATATTTTTTCTGACTTCTTCTCTAAAATATCTCGAAGTAGATTATCAAAGTGAAAATGATCGATTGAACTCACTAGCTTTGAAAAATGAGCGAGATATATTATATTCTTCGGAAGAGAGAAATCTTAAATTCGCTACGAGAGTACATACAATACTTTCAAGGAATAGATTCAGATTGAAGGCAGCCAAATTAATGAAAAAGTGTTACTAGACTATTTTATTCGAAGAATAGAAAAGCTGAGATCGCCTGGAAGTCTTTGGGAGGAATACTCAATGCTGAAAAGCACGATATTTTTGAACGACGGTATTGACATATCCAAGTTTTCAACGCTAATAGCATTGGGGGGAAGAAATGAATAAATTCTTGAAAGAAGCACCTGATGATATGTTTTCAATTATTGAGGTGTGCTTTCAATAATATAATACTGCTTTATAAACTTATTATGTCCTTCCTGGTGGAGATGATATTAGGTATATCAGGGGCGTGTAGAAGAGAAGAGTTATACAACATGAGCGTCAGGGACATAGAAGATCGGGAATCATTTTTAATCGTGAAAATTCACAACACAAAAACCGACATTCGGAGAACATTCACAGTCATCAATCGAGATAATGATATCAATTACCTGGAAATATATAGAAAGTGTTTTCGTCTGCGTCCACAAAATGCGAAGGGCGAGCATTTATTTTTGAAATATAGAAACAGAAAATGAAGTAATCAAATAATAGGCAAAGAGACAATTGGAAGTGGGGGGTCAAAAATTGCAACCTTTTCGAATTTTAAAAATCCAAATGCCTATTCTTGCCACTATTTTAGACGCACTTCGGCCACATTTCAAGCTAATGAGGGAGTAGATGTATTAGGACTAAAACGACACGGTGGATGGCGGTCTTCGACTGTGACTGAAAGTTACGTTGAGGACTCCTTGGAAAATAAACTAGACTTTATTGCAAAAATTTTGCATACTACGGAACGTAGCGAGTTGCAACATGAAATGTTGAATTCAGCAGAGGTTTCAGTGAATTCGGCTACTACTCAATCCAGTTGTATTTCCATCAGCAATAATTGTAAAAATTGTACTTCCACTCTCAATATGGAATGAACTGAGTTCAAATTGTTTCTCTATTTCAGTATCGTAATGAGTTCATTACAGTACTAAAAGTAGTGCTTTAATGAAACTCATTACAGCATTGTTTTCAGTTATATTTTTCGTTTTATGATTGTCAGTACTGACCTCCGATCGAATCAAATCAATTCAAATTCCGTGATCTGTCAAATTTCGTATGTCACACAAACCATACAAAACAAAAGTCACTAATCTGAATTTTCATTTGAATTTCGAGAGGTTTTCACAAAAATGGACTGAAATAGAGAAAATACCGTCTAATACTCGTTGCAAAAGGCAATTCCAACACTCATGCTATCGAACTTCGCATTCGTTTTGGAATAGGAGCTCATTCTGCAACTTGTTTTAGAATATACTATTGTGTTATTTCATTATTTCAAAAAATATTTACTTACCGTTCTGTTTACCCTAGCAACCAGTAAAAAGATCTACCGATCTAGCAACAAACGCGGTAACTAACAAAATTCGTACTATCGTGCAAAACATATCTTGTACATTGAGTAAAAATTGTATCTATCGTGCAAAAAATGCTTTAAGTACCTCGAATGTTAAGGACTATTGATCTGAGACAATGATCTATTGTCTTCGACCTGTAAAATGTCCTTACCGTTCTCTATACTTAATATACTATTCTGATCCCAATTCAAAAAACTTAAACGTACTGCAATTTGACGTATCACACTGTTCGGTAAAAACGACGAATAGGATATCATACAGGGTGAGTTTTTGAATTGTACATATATTTAAACTGGAGATTTCTGAAATCAAGAAACACTTTTTGTCTCTACCATTTTTTCCTATTCAGCTCTGTTGAAAAGATACAGGCTCTTGAAAATATATAAAAAAAAGAAATTTTCGAAAATACTTCGTGCATGATTCCATCTAATGAAATGATTCTCAGAATATAGGTTTCGATTAATGTGCCAAATCGTCTGCGAACACAAAATTTACTCACATGTTTTATTCTTTTCATTTTGAACAATATATGTATATTATTACATGACACGATTATATCAGAAATTCTTACATCCCATCTCTCGAAAGTAAGTTGAATGCCAATCAATGAATATTTGGTCATTTCGGAAAATATGAGTATTCTTCGTGAAATCTCGTAAAATGTGCATTTTTAGAGTAATTCATGATTGAAACAAATTCATATCACCTAATGAGAAATCTGATTACTTTGGCTGAATCCAACCCTGTTCAAAAGATCCACAGAATTTAAGTTCTTCTATATTTTCTCGAAGGTTCAGGTAGTAGTTATTATACCCGAAAAAAACTTCAGTGTCAAGTTTTCAGGGTTGGCATAACCCATTATGAAAGTTAAAAATGGCTATATATTTTTATCTAGGCTGAATCGAAAAAAACGGTATACCAAAAAAGTATTTCTTTTGACCTCTAGAATCTATGGTTTAAATATATGTACAAGGCAAAGACTCACCCTGTATATGAACAATTTCAAGAACTGTAAGTGAATTAAATCAATCAAAGAGTTCCTCTTGACGGTTCTTTGCGAGATGGGCCGATACCTACAATTCCTTTCGATTCTGATTTAACATCTTTGAATGAGTAATAACACCACTCTGATCCTTGGAGAGTCGCTTTTATCGATTCTCAATAAGGAGGTGCTAGTTTCCTTCATCATTTCTCTTCAATAAAGGCATAATGAAGGCACCTGAATATTAAATGGGATACCATTTTTCATCGGCTTTTCAGAGAAATTAAAATTTTGAAAATAGACGTAGGGAATATTGCAGCTTGAGAGATGGAAAGAACTATTTCGTTTCGTGCAGCGTATTAAAAATTAATTAAATTGATGGTTTCGCGTTTCATTCAGAGTTAGTCCCAGGAGAAATATTAATTTAATTTCAGAGTCACGTCAATCCTGTATAAAGCTAGGTTTCAGAAATAGTTTAACTTGAAGATGTTTCTCGTTTATAACCGTATGAAACTGAGTGGTTATCAATTCGTCTGATTCTTTAATTTTCTTTTTAAATTAAGAGATTTTTTTCTCTCAGGGCTGCGGCTCTCTAATCAGTCCCATTTCGAATTATGATTTAGGCAATTTCGGAATACATCGCAATATTTCGTACCGATAAAATACATTATCCTTGCAACAGTTTAGCAAAGGAATTTCAAATACTTCAACACATTTTGTTTTATTTATACTCTTAGAGAACAATGATAGATTGCTGGTACTGGAACGGAAGATCCTGAGGGCTATTTTTGGGCCTTGTAGAGACGAAATAACGGGAGAATGGAGAATAAGAAAGAATCAAGAACTACAGGCACTCTATGGGAACGAGAATATAGTGCGACATATCAAGTCCAATCGCCTAAGATGGGCAGGACATGTCATGAGGTCACAAGATGGAATACTCCTCAATACAGCATTCTGGGAAAAGCCTGAGGGTAGAAGAACGGTTGGTCGTCCAAGAAAACGGTGGAAAGATGCAGTGACCAGTGATTTGCAGAGACTGGGAATAACACAATGGGAGCTAGCAGTACAAAATCGACTAGAGTGGAGAAGAATAGTAAATGCGGCCAAGACTCACCTTGAGTTGTAGAGCCATTGATGATGATGATGATGATGATGAGAACAATGTGCCTACTCATCGTTTCTGGGGTAACTTTGAACGTGTTCAATGAAGCTGAAAGTTTGAAACTCGTTTTTTTCTTGTAGAAAATGTTCCGCTCGTACAGAAGAAAACATGATGCGGGAAAATATGTCACTTATAGTTCAGGTTCAGAAATCTCAGGAAAAGCTCCCGGTGAAATAAATTGAGAAAAAAAAATTCTTTGAGTGGATTTTCCTGGCAAAAAGTACCCGACGTGGGAATTATACAGAATTATTCATAACTCGGCAAGACCCTAAGGTAGGCAGAAAAGGAAGGAGCCCTTTCGTTTAGTGCAAATTTTCGCCCATATCTGAGAAGTTAGGATTAGAGAATTCAGTCTTATTTATTGTTTTATGATATCTATTTTTTCTATTATTACAAAATACTAGTTTCATTAGGCTTATATCAACTTTATTTTTCAGGAAAACTTCGGTTTTTTGATTCATTTTTTGTGTTAATGAATGCCTGATGCTATTTTATTTTTAGTATGATATGTATAAATTTTCATTGAAGGTCTTCATATATTTGGAGTTCCGACAAATCGTCACTTGGATGGTCGTATCTGGTTTGAAAAACCCTCACGATAAGTGAACAAGACTGAGAAAAAATTTCGAAAATTGAAGGAATTTAGAAGGACAAAAATTTTTACGTTTTGAAATTACCTGATCATCACCCACACGGCAACATAGAAAATTTTCTTGTGAGAGAGGATGATTGAGAGGATATATATATATATATATATATATACTCATTGATTTTTCACCTCCAATCTACGGATTAGTTTGTCAACTTTCTCGATCTTTTTTGCTGAATACAGTCATTTTCCTGAAAACATAACTTGGGTTTTCTCTCTCAGTCTGTGAAACACGAAACAATTAGAATTTTTTTTTAATAATATAAGAAATTCCCCTACGTAAAAATTCGAGCACTAATTTGTCAGGGGAAAAAACTTTTCGATGAGAAATTGTTGCTTAACTATGAACAGAAAAAAAACACTTTTAACTCTCAAACGTAACATTTCGGAGTCTAAATAAGACTAATTCGTCAGACTATTATAAGTTTTCATTTTACTCCGTGAAATCGTGACAATATTTCTATTTTTGGATTGAGATTTATCAATATATAGATGAATATTGATTACTAGATGTTTATATCGTTATTTCATTTCAAAATTCCCTGAAACCAGTTTTTTTTTTCAATAAATCCATCCAAACTCGATCTATTTCTACTGAACAATTGACGAGATTATTAGCCTCATACAACAAAATACAAGCTAACTTCTTGATTTGTCTCTCAGAAGGTTTCATTATCAGCATTTTTGTTCCATTCCAATCCATCATGTGATTGCCGGTATTAGAACAAACATGATCTCCTATCTGCGATCTTACAATGTCTCTATTTTGTATGTTTTCTTATGTTCACACTTGATGTTTCTCCTGTAGAAGATTTTCCACAAATACAGGGAATATTGTGAATACAATTTCTTGATTTTTGGTTCCCATTCAAAAGTTTAGTTTTTGTTAATAAAGATCGAAAATCATTTTTCGTTTTGAAAACATTTCTTATTTTGAATTTAGAACCATTTTTTTAAATTTTTTCTGAAAGTCCAAGAACTTAAGGAATTAAATTTATAGAATCGATTGTTGGTTCTTGATTGATATTATCGTTCTGACACAAAATTGTTCCCTCTAAATTTGAAATAGTTTTGTCATGAAATTAGTTGCATATTAATTATCCTCAAGAACATCTTTAATAAAATTAATTTCGTCATTTCTTATTTCAGTTGTCAATGAAATTAATTTCCCTCTATCCTGATAGTATATTCTAAAAGAAATTGCAGAATGAGTTCCCATTTCAACACGAATTCGAAATTCGAAAACTAGCGACGAAGGAGAGATTTTTCGAAAGCATCAGTGTTGGAATTTCCTTCTGCAACGAGTATTAGACTATATTTTCTCTATTTCAGTCAAGTTTTGCGAAACACCTGCGAAATTCAAATGAAAATTCAGATTAGTGACTTTTGTATTATAGTTTGGCAGTTTGTGTGACTTACTAAATTTGGCAGATCACGGAATAAGAATTGATTTGATTCGAGAATTGATTGGATCAGAGGTCAGTACTGACAATCATGAAAAAATATAACTGAAAACAATGCTGTGATGAGTTTCATTACAGCACTACTTTCAGCACTGTAATGAACTCATTTCGATACTGAAATAAAGAAAGTGCTTTCATGATACCTCTTTTAACACTCATTTGATGATTAGAATAAAAATATCGATATTGATTTGTGAGTGTATTTTTTTCAACACACTCGTTCAAAAATGATTTGGAAAATTTTTTATCGAAACATTTAAGAAGGAAAGTACATCATTTTGATCCAACTCCATTTTGAATTTTATTGTAGGTTCTTTATTATTGATGTCGTTGAAAAATTTGTATCAATTCTTCTCCCTTATGTTGCCAAATTACGGAAATATCATCTACATATCGCCACCAAGTCTTTGGTTCAACTTTATATTCTTCAAAATAGTTTTGTTCGAAGAATTCCATGAAAATTGTTAAAACTTTCTGAGAGCGCTTCCTTACCGGATATGAATATCTATATTAAATTTTTTTCCTAGTGTAGAAACCTTTTCTTTTTTCAAATATGAAAAAACCTTTTTTCATATCATATAATTAAAATACTCAAGGATGAAAAATATTCATGTATTCATGGAAAACTGCTTGTTATTTTCGGAAATGAAAAATTATGGCACATCTTCGAAATTGAAAAAATATCAAAATTTTGTTATATCTTAAAAAAATTAAGATTTCGTGAGATAGTTTTCACCACTGGTGTTTTCACTCATCTAGTCTGAGTCTAGAAGTACAATACCAGAAAAAGCCAGAATCAAACAATTTGGGACACTCTTTTCTTTCTTCTATTTCTTTTTAAAATTGATTTAAAAAACAGAAACTCTTATCTATCAGCGAGAGAATCGAAAGAAAAATTTGGAACACCCCTGAGCTTACACCCTGCATCCAATCACTGTTTTCAGTTCTCGTTAACCCCTCACAGTGCACTTCGAAGTCATCGAAGCATATGACGTCATAATTATTAGAACGCATTCTAGTCGAGCTCGATGAATATGGCGCACAGAAAACCGCGCAATGAAGCAGAAAATTAGAGCGAACACATCCTCGGGCGCCCCATCCAGTACGAAAAATTCCGAATCTAACCCCCTCCCAGGGGGATGCTTGATTGATTGGCTCGTAGACCATATGCCACTTTCACCCCATGCATTCTTGTTTCAATATTAGCAGTAGCCGAATTCAGGAAAGGGTAACGTTCAGGAGTGAATAGGTAATTGTGTGTACTTTGAAAATAATCGATCATTATGATCTATCGGGTCTCATTGTTCGAAGATAAAAATGGTAGTTGAAGGAGGAATATTGAATCAGTGACAGATTTGCCGACCGTAGACTATTCAATTTTTGCCGCCTCTGAATTTTGATATCCGGGGAATAACTGTACATAGTCTTACCAGAAGTAGTGTTGAACTAGGTGATTACTGATTGATGATAAAAAATTGATTTCTGGATTTCCCTAGAAACCTACAGGGTGATTTTTCAACTCCATGAAAATACTTCGACCATCATGAAATCCAAACTAATTGAAGGATAGTATTGAAACTTGGGGGGTTATTGGCACATGCTGAGGTCGAGTCAGAAAGATATCAATCATTTTATTATTCCAGGGCCGGACTCATTGTCACATCAACAATTATTTTCACATGAATTTGGATAATGTTCGAAAAATTTGATTTAATTACCTTGGTCATTTTCTGGAGGTAGAAAATAAATGATGAATTTTCTTAAAAATGTTACGGAAGGTGAGAAAGACTATAATAGTTTGTTGATATTCTGGTTGGCCACTCCCAGACGCGGATCTCATTGCGATGGAGTAAATGAATTTATATTTCGAAAAGAAATTGTGAAGTGTATAGGGTATACATAAGCATATTTCAAAATTATTCATATGTATACCGGGTGTTGGACAACAAAGATATAGACCAAAGTGACCCTTTTTCCAATGTGAAAACCTTTAATTGAATAAGTGAATCGAGGAGTATGAGTAGTGATTTTTCAATTCGTTAGTCTTAAAACATTTTGGCAATTGATATTGTTTCGTTATGGAATGTGCTTATTGAAGCTCTGAACTTTCTTGAAATTTTCTACAAATACTTTCGCATTTTATATTCAAACATGAGATTTTCACTTTTCTTCATGGTTAAAAATTAAATTTTTCGAAGTTTATCCAAATTCAAAAATTCATAAAAAAATAATTGTTGATGTGACAACTTTGAGCGATATCACAAGTTGAACTTGTTTTTTATGTTTTTTCGAAAAAATTTTGAACGAAATAAGACACAGTAAATAAAAGAAAAGTTCAGGATTTCACCGAATCTTATGTGAAAGAAGAGAAATGAACAATTTTCAAAATACTGAAATGCTGATAAGAGATTTGATACTTGGTATTTCCATTCCTTGCATTATCGCGTCAATTACAACTCGACAACGACGGTTCATACTCAAAATGAGTGATCTTAAAATCTTCTGATCTAATCCTTCCCAGATTTCTCCGAGTTGGATTCCTAAGTCATTAAGAGTAGCTGAATGATTTTCTGAATTTCTCAGCCTATTGAAGTTGTTCCAAACCTGCTCAATCGGATTGAGATCTGGACTTCTTGCTGACCATTCCATTCGAGAGACTACATCTCCTTCAAGGTACTTCTGAACGATGCGCGCACGATTGGATCTGGCATTATCGTCCATAGAAATGAAATTTTTACCAATATATGGGGCAAACGGCACTACATGCACATCAAGAATGTTCCTCATGTACTTATCAGCATTCATAGCTCTATTATCAACGACCACTAGGTCTGTGCGAGCAGTCGAAGATATTGCTGCCCATACCATAATTGATCCTCCCCCGAAACCAGTAGTATTCAGGAAATTGCACTCAGCATATCTATCATGTGAACGTCTGTATACAAGGGAACGTCGATCGCAATGGTAGAGGCAGAATCTAGACTCATCTGTGAAGAGAACTCTTTCCCAAACGGCCTCTTCCTAATGGATATGCTCTCTCGAAAAATCCAAACGCGCCCTTCGATGGGCTGGGGTAAGAGCTGGGCTTCTTGCCGCGACACGAGGCTTTAAATCATATTCTCTGGGACGATTCCCTATTGTCTGAATGCTAATTTGCACCCCATGAGTTTGCTCAAGCTGATTTTGAAGGAGGCGAGCAGTTGTAAACCGTTGTCTCAACGAATAAACTCTGAAGTAACGTTTTTGTATGGCAGTTGTCACCTGTGGTCTACCCTATCCTGGTCTTTGGACATTCATACCTGTCCCCCTGAATCGCTGCAACATTCTGGACACATTTGTATGGAAAACTCCAAACCATTCTGCAATTGTTCTGTATGTCCACTCTTGTTCTCGCGAAACTAACGCTTGGGCACATTCCTCGTGGGTCAAATTGCGTGTTTCGCGTTACATAGCGATCGTGTGTAGGAAATCAACGAAAGAAGAACTAGAATTGTTCGGGATTTCAAATGAATCCAATACATTCAAAATCTGATATCATCATCTTTTTTTATTCCTACTAGGAAAAATCACCTGTATTGAATAAAAACGTAGAAAGTGTATAACATATGCATTCATGATTCTGATAAAAATAATTATCACTGAGAACACCTTCAGTTGTAGAATAAATTCGAGATTTCCGTAATGTGGGTTAATTTTTCTGCGCAGTGTAAATGTTCTCAATTTTCTCTGACATTCTTGCCTACTTGCTCGAACTTCAAAAGTACTTCAAACACTATCCGCCTAAAACTGCAGATAATTTCCATATGAACTCATCATGAATTTCTCAGGAAAAACCACTCGAGACACTCCGCGAATCTCGTTAAAGGGAATTCTATCGCAAACGCTCCCCAAGCCAGAGGAAATATTGACTTTGAATAATTTGATTCAGTTTCGGGCCGAATTTATTCCAACTTCTTTCACGTTTTCCTGAGTCTTTGCCGAAACGGCCATAGGAATATTTTAGAAAGACGAATTGCCCACTGTCTTACATCCTTTATCCACAGATACTCTTGATGTATTGCACCGGTTTTTCTGAATTTATTCAATCTGGAAGAGATTTCTCCCTGGCTTGGGAGAGTAGGTAATATGTATATAGGCCTGTTCCTTTTGATATATCATCAACCACTACGATAAATTGTATGAGACAGGTTCAAAAACTGCTGCATGTTTATCAAATATAAGATTACGTGTATGCTGATATTTATGTGGGAGATCATTCTCTTTAATTCATCAGAGGTTCTAATTTCTCATGGGCATCCGAACGAAGTACAATGTAACTTCTTCTTTCGCTCATTTCGGCCGTCGCCGTGGATCAGTTTTCGACGTTTCGCCAGTTCGAGTGCCTCGCATCTTCAGGAGTCTTCTTACGAGATATCTCGACGAAAATAAGTGTCTGAGTGTGACGTCAGCTGAAATGCGAGAAAGAAAAGGATGGCCGAGAAAGCCTCAACCAATTAATTCAAAAACAATTCGAATGATGTCCTCAGAATGTGAATTCAGTGATGAAATATTTAAAAAGTTTTCTTCGAAGCTAGCTTTTCATGAAAAATGAATTCAAATATCAAAGCTGAACTGACTTCAGTTGCATTCGAAAAGTACCTACCTGAGATTTTGAGGAAATAAATACAATGGAGAATTTAAAATGTTGTTATTCAGTTTGTACCCACAAGGTTTCTCAAATTGCTTGATTTTGGCTGTTTCTGGTACTTCAAGACTAAATAGATCGATATCCGTTAAAACACCAGTGGTGAAAACGGTTTCACAATATATTCATATGTTTTGAAGCTGACAAAGTTGTTATATTTTTTCGAATTCGAAGAAGTGTCATAACTTTTTTTTTTCGGAAATATCTGAAGATGATAAAAACTTTCAACAAGCACCTTTTCACTGGAAATAATACATTATTTCAAATTTTTTATCATCTCCAGTTTTTTTCATGAAATGGGATGAAAAAAATGCATTCGTATTTAAATGAAAAAGTAGGTTTTTTCCATGAAAAAAATTTATTATGATTTTTTATTTTCGGTGAAAAAGCATTTCTAGAAAGTTTTCATCCTTTTCAGATATTTTCGTTAATAAAAAACTATGGCACATTTTCGAAAGCCTAGAAAAAATCAACTCACATTATGGAAATCTCAAATTTATTCTACAACTGAAGGTGTTCTCAATGATTATTATTTTTATCAGAATTATGCATGCAAATGTTTTCCACTTTCAACGTTTTTCTTCAATACAAATGTTTTCTCCCAGCAGGAATAAAAAAAAGATATTATCAAATTTTGACAGGACAGGGAAGACCACGGGTAACAACTAACAACTGCCATTCAAGAACGTTACTCAAGAGTTCCTTCGTTGGGATAACGGTTTGCAACCGCTCGCCTTCTTCAAAATCAGAGAAGCAACCAGCTACTCGTAGTGATTTAGGAATCCAACTCGGAGTAAATCTGGGAGTGAAGAACATTTTGGGATCACTCATTTTGAGTATGAACCGTCGTTGCCGAGCTAAAATTGACTCAAGGAGTGGAAATACAAAGTATTTGAACACTTATCAGCATTTCAGTATTCTGAAAATTGTTCATTTCTCTTCTCTCACATGAGATTCGGTGAAATTCTGAATTTTTCTTCGATTCAATGTGTCTTGTTTCGTTCAAAACGTTCCAGAGAGAACATAAAAAATAAGTTATAAAATCAATGTAGAGTTAACTTAAATTAAAATTGAGATTTTCAAAATGTGCGTTAATTTTTTTGAGCAGTGTATATCAAAATATCAATTAAAAATGAAGATCTCGTGAATCGGTTATCACTAATGGTGTTTTCTCGAAAATCGAGCCCAGGATACTTTCCGAAGTTCTTACATATCTACTCCAGAAGTACCTCAAAAAGTATAAAAAAGTAGAGGATAATTGAAAAGGATGAAAACTTTCAACAGACACTTTGACACTGGAAATGAGACATTATTTAAGATAATTTTTTTTTATTTTAAATTTCTTTGTGACAAGAGATGAAAAAAATGCGTTTGTATCAAGAAAGTGGCTTTTCCTCAGGAAAAAAATTGAATATAGTTTCGTATTTCCGGTGAAAAAGAGCTTCTAGATAGTTGTGATCGTTTTCAGATATTTTCGTTAATGAAAAAGTTATGGCACATATTCAAAATCGATATTATCTTGAAATAAAAAAAAGATGTTTCCACCTCTCGAAGTCTTTACCTATCTTATCCAGAAGTACCTGAAACAGTCAAAATCAAGCAATTCGGAATACCCTGTAAAGTGTGTCCCAAATTGGGTGAGACTGTGCTGTACCTCAGATATTATTGATGATAGAGACATGCGGTTTTCGCGACCTTGTTTCACCTTTTTTTTTGTGAAACTTTCAAATCCACAAATAAAAATGTTCTTATTTTTTTTTTTGAAATACAGGACGAAAACGAAAATATTCACTTTTTTGAGATGATATTTTGTCCGAGCCACTGTATGAAATAGAAAAGGACGAAACCTACCCTAGATGAGAAAAATTTTTTAAAGCACTTTGCTAAAGATTGAGCCCAAACTTGGAATGTTTCAAAGGGAATATACCGAGGAATATACTGTATATTTCTTTTTCTTTAAATACATTGATGTTGATGTATCACAACCCAGAATTTGTTTTTCGAATAGTAGGTCATATCGAATTCCAATAATAATATAAATTTTTTTTTGTTTTCACCACTTTCGATAGCACCTGTAAAAAGTACTGAAAAAACTGTCCTTGAGATGTTTTCATCTCCAGAGAGGAGTCTCCGAAGTTATAATAAATTACAGCAGTTGGCCAAATTTCAAAATCACTCTGTAGCATAGAATCTAATTGCGATGATCAGTAATTTATGTTTTTTCGAAGAAGAGAACATACATCTATTCGATGTTTATTATAGGTGAAAAACGTCTTTTCCGGAGTTTCACCAAAATTCGAGGATTTCTTGCAGACAACTGGTCGTACATTCATGATGCAAAATATTGTCTTTCGCTGGCCATTACTTTCTCCTATATTTTGGGCAGAATCCGAATCCTGCATTAAAAAAAAGGGATCCCCGAAAAATGAGGAAGTCCGAGGGAGAAACGTCCGGAGCTATATACTCCGGTAGGTAGTTGAATTTGCTATTCTTGAAGCTCTGAAATCACTCTCGGCACGTTTGTTCACAAAAATACCGGCCTCATCATGGAGATTGAGAGCATTCTAAGAGCGTCAAACTCAGACTTCTTCATATTGAAGGAGCAAATTAACCCAAATAGACCAGATTTTTTTTTTCATTTCAATGGAAATTGGGCTAGATCATGTTTTAAATGAGGCCTTCTCATATTTTTCATCTTGATGTGCATTCATTCCTCAAGATAAATTTGAATTTGTGATGTTCTTTCGAAGGAACGGTAGGTTTCTCAGGAACTAAAGTTCTCTATAAATGCATCCCTGTTACCAGAAAAGACTTGAATGTCAGCGAAGACCCCGAACTCTGGAAAATTTTTCATCTCATCTGAAATCGATTCAACTGTAGCGACTCTTTTTGTCAACCGAGTCCATTCAGCGGATGAAGCAGTCAAATAGATTTTTATTCAAACAGAAACCTGCAATCTGAATTTGTCTGATATGTTTGTCGATCCAATGGGACGTGAATAACTAAATTGATTGCCTTTTTTATGACCCCTCATTGCTATTTTATGGCGAATATGACAGGAATACGAGAAAATGCTGAAGATGTCGCATCAATGATTTGAACTCATGAAATAGCACTGCCATATTTACGAAGTCTACTCAGTTTTGATAGCATCCATTCATGCTTGACATATATTCGAAAACAGATCAATACAATCGAAGATTATCGAAATAGTTTATTACATAGGCATATTTCAAAATAATTCGTATGTATACCGGGTGTTCGACAACAAAGATATAGAGCAAAGTACACTTCTTCCAATGTGAAAACCTCTAACTGAATAAGTATACAATTTATTTATTAATTTATTTATTTATTTCAACTGGGATACATACAGGTTCACAAGAACCCACTACAATATCCTCTAACTTAAAACCGAGGAGAGAACAGCTGATGAACAGAATTATCAACTGTTGCGATATTCAAGAAATAATGACGATATAATTCGCAGGGCTGCATCCAAATTGAACATTCGGCAAAAGAAATGTATACAAGCTAATGGTTTTCATTTCGAAGCACTTCTGAAGTAACGTTGACTCAGCAATTCATTCGTTTATATTTTCATTTTCATTAGATAGGTACTCTTTACTGTATTTTAGTTTGTTTCATTTATTATTGTTTCGTTATGGAATGTGCTTATTAAAGCTCGGAACTCTTTTGAAAATTTTCTACTAATACTTCTGCATTTTATATTCAAACATGAGATTTTCAGTTCTCTGGTAAAAAATTCAATTTTTCGAACTTTATCCGAATTTAAAATTCATAAAAAAATAATTGTTGATGTGACAACTTTAAGCGATACCACAAATTGAAGCATTATTTAGCTTTTTTCTAAAAAAAAACCATTATTTGTAATTCGAAATACAAAGTATTTGTTCAACTCTGAACACTTTAAATGAAGATTAATGAGTCCGACCCTGCAATAATGAAATTATTGATATCTTTTTGACTCGACTTTAGCATGTACCAATAACTTCCAAAGTTTCAATAATATCTGTCAATGAGTTTGGATTTTATGGTGGTCTAATATTTCCATGAAGTTGGAATATCACCCTGTAGCTTTCTAGGGAAATCCAGAAATCAATTTTTCATAGTCAATCAGTAATCACCTAGTCCAACTCTATCTCTGGTAAGAGTATGTACAGTTATTCCTCTGACACACTGTATATGAGTCAGATTGAGATAACTTTCCTTCCTTATGTACTTCTAAAGGTGAACATATCTTAATCTGACCATTTGGGTGTAGGCAAGGATTGAAAATGAAAGCAATTTTTTTCTCGAACGAGTCTGATTTTCTAGTGGGATGCTAAGTGGACCTAAAATAAGTCTCTTATTCAATAATCTGACGATATGGATTTGACGAGAACAAGCGGCCATATTTTGAAGTTCACGAAAATTTCTACATTTGAACATACTCGGGCGCGTCAGATCAAGATATACAGGATGATTCAAGTTAGACGGCCTATTAGAAGATTCTGGAGACCTGGACACATTTAAAATCTGAAAATTGGTGATATTGTTCGAAATCATCTACCGAGCTAAAAATATTCTTGAAGTTGGATCACTTTCACCTATACAAGGATTAAAAAATTTTTTTTTTCGATGAATTTTCTTTTCCGATCAATTTTTTTTTTCGTTCTGAATTTTGATCGAGTATTCAATTCTTAATACATTCCTTTCAAAATATTCGCGTTTGTCGAAATACTTTTCAAAATATGAAGAAAAAACTGAAGAAAAAAATAAGACGAGAGCAATCCATATTATATTTGTTTTTCCTATTCTAAATATCGAAGGCTGTGGGAATATTTGGAGTTTTGAACAATTCGTCATAGGGTGTTCCAAATGTTGGGTCAAACATTAGGATCAAGTGTGCCTCATAACTTTCGTTTTTCGAATTAGAACACAATTTTTTCATATTCGTGTTGAATTTTACGAAAAATAAATAATAATGCTGTTCTAACATTTCAATGCACCTGAAATGAAGAATTCTTGAGATGTTCAGGATTTTCTGATTTTATTTCGCACCTAAAGTAAAATCTGATCCATATCAAAAATGATGAATAAATTCAGAAGAAAGGTCTGTCACTATTATTTTTTTGTAACGATTCATCTTACATGACTTAGATCTATGTTGATATGAAACAGGTTTCATGCATTTTATTCTACGTTCAGAAGAAAATCCTGAATACCTCGAGGAGTATTAATTTTAGGAACATTTACAGGAGAAAACTTTGCAAAATTTTTGTTGAATTCAACACCCTGTATCTTTCTTCGA
This sequence comes from Hippodamia convergens, assembly GCA_038502775.1. Classification (NCBI taxonomy): domain Eukaryota; kingdom Metazoa; phylum Arthropoda; class Insecta; order Coleoptera; family Coccinellidae; genus Hippodamia; species Hippodamia convergens. The sequence goes on along the minus strand of CM076614.1, from coordinate 7,667,754 downwards.
TTTTGTTGAAATTTTCACCAGGTATAGTATGGGGTCTTGGCATATGTACCTGAAATTTACTTTGCGAAAATGCATGTAGTTCATCCGTTATACAGAAAGTGTTGCAATTTTTTCAAGTTTTATAACAATGTAAAACATTGCAATACCTTATCGACTAGTAAACATAAACAAACTTCTGAAAATTAATAGCGTGTATTTGCACGTCGTTTTCTCATCATTTCTACCATACGACGTGGCATACTTCCAATGCATTCACGAATTGCTTCTGGGGGAAGCAACAATTTCTGGTTATGCAGAACAATGCTTGGCCTCATGTTGCACGGGTTGTAACAGAATACTTTGAAGAGGCGGATATTCAACGATTCGTGTGGCCAGCTAGAAGTCTGGATTTAAATCCAATTGAACGTGTATGAGATATGCTAGGTAGACATGTTCGAAATTGGCAGCCTAACACCTTGCCCGATTTACGAACAACCCTTCTTGAAGAACATGAAAATATTCCCCCCGAAGCAATTCGGAAATGCATTGAAAGTATGCCATGTCCTATGATAAAAGTGATGACAAAGCTAGGTGGAAACAGACGCTAATAATTTTCAGATATTTGTTTATGTTAACTAGTCGATAAGGTATTGTAACGTTTTAAATTGTTATAAAAATTGAAAAAATGCAACACTTTCCTTGTAAATGTGTCTCTTTTTTTGAAGCAGATACTGACGTAAAACAAGAAACATTTTGTTGAGAAGGTGTCACACTTCAAATTAAAACTGAATGATATCAAATTTTCCTAAAATTCACCACAGAGTGTTTAGAAATGAAGGTTGAAAACAAGGTTTCCTTTCACCCTGTATAACGGATAACCTACAGGTATTTTCGCAAAGTAAATTTCAGGTACATATAACAAGAACCAAATACTATACCTGGTGAAAATTTTAACAAAATCAGAGAACCACGAAAAAAGATACAGGGTGTTCAATTTGACAAAAATTTTGCCTGTCCGGAATTTATTGACGGGGAGTGTATTTATTCGCAGAATCCAATACAAAAATATCAAAATACGGTTTTTATTTGAGAAACGAAAGTAACAAGCCAATAATCTTGATCCCAATTTTTGACCGAACATTTGGAACACCCTGTGAAGAGTTTTTCAAAATTCTAGAAATTTACAATATTTCCATAGTCTTCGACTTCAAAAATGTCAAAACTGTTCGTCCATTTAGAATAAGAACAAAACATAATTCCGGGCTTGGGATTCCCTTATATAAGTACATATCATTTAGATCATTTAGATCGTTAGACCCCTCAAACTACAGGAAACTTAAAAGAGATCCTACCTCGTCCAGGCTCAGACAAGCAAAGGCTCTTATAAAAGTTTCTTCTCTCGATGAGGAACTTAAAAAGAGGATTTGTAAGAGTGAAGCAAGGGCTCCGCGTATATACGGACTTCCGAAAATTCACAAGGATAATGTCCCATTGAGACCTATCGTTAGTACCATCGATTCACCAACATACGACTTAGCCAAAGTTTTAACAACTATGTTGAGACCTCATGTGGGAAACACGGACACTTTCGTCAAGGACTCTACTCAGTTTGTAGAGAAACTGCAGAACATTCAGTTGGGACCGAATGACCGACTCGTTAGTTTTGATGTTGTGTCTTTGTTCACACTAGTTCCCATCAGGGAATCGCTTAACTACGTGTCTGAGTTATTCCCGAATGACATAACAAAGCTCTTCGAACTTTGCCTATCATCCAGCTATTTTCAGTGGAAAGGCGAATTCTATGAGCAAATAGACGGCTGCGCCATGGGAAACCCTCTAAGTCCTGCAATTGCAAATTTCTTCATGGAGAAATTCGAACAAAGTGCAATTGAAGCGGCAACTAAGAGACCATCCACATGGCTACGTTATGTGGATGATACTTTTGTCGTCTGGAGTCATGGACTTGAAGAATTGGATGCTTTCCTATCCCATCTTAATAGTAGGCACCCAAATATTCAATTCACTATGGAAATTGAAAAGGATGGTGCTCTACCCTTTCTAGACGTCTTGGTTACTAGAAAGCCTAATGGAAAGCTAGGACACAGGGTTTATAGAAAACCAACCCACACTGACAGGTATCTACACAAGCAGTCCAATCATCATCCTCAACAGAAACGAGGAGTTATAAAAACACTCGTAGATAGAGCCCGACGATTGTGCGAGCCGGAATTTCTGGAGGATGAACTTGAACATCTACAGCATGCATTCGTCGCTAACGGATATAATGCTAAGAAAATTCAGAGGGCAATAAGACCAAGACTTTCCACACGTGATGATAACACATCACAACTCACCCCCAATGGAAGAGCCATCTTACCATATATCCCCAAGGTCACCGATAGAATTGGTAGAATACTAAAGGGCCACAATATAGAGACTGTCTATAAGCCAACTCAAAAACTTGGCCAAATGATCAGAACTACCAAAGACAAAGTCGACCCACTCTCCCAACCCGGTATTTACAGGATACCTTGTGACTGCGGCAAAGTCTACATTGGTACAACGAAGCGAAGTATCAATACGAGAATTAAGGAGCATGAACGATGCTGTCGACTCAATCAGACAGAAAAATCCGCACTAGCGGAACATGCTCTGACAGACGGACACAATATTGTTTTCTCAAAGGCAGAAGCTATTTCAAACATCAAAAGTTTCTATCCTAGGATGAACATGGAAGCCATTGAGATATATAAACATAAGAACAATATGAACAGAAGGGAAGAAACTCCTTTGGTACATAGCGCATGGTTGCCGGTGTTGGAAAAGACCAAAATCAAGCCAATACGAAGTGGAAGCGATGGACCAATCAACATCGCGCGCGCAAACCCATTACCTTCTCCCGCCAATGATCAGGGTATAAGTGGGGCCAACGGATCGAATCCAGCATCACTTTCGGAAATTCAGCGGTCGAGTTACAATCTAAGACCAAGAATCCTCTGAAGATGCCTACCGCAGTTGTGAGCGAAACGTTAGGTGAAATAATTCCTAATAGACCACGGCCAATAAGCCCGGAAGACTCTCTTAATGTCTACATATCATTACTAAATTCTTTGAACCGAATAGCTGGACTGACCAGTCCGGACCTGTTCAGAATGAATCGATAGTTGAACAAAAAAAAAAAACTGTGGTCAGTTAGGCGTCAAACATCTATAGAGAATTCATTGAATTTTAGCCATCAGCAGCCATGGTGTGGATTCGAAAACAAAGCAATTAATGAAAATGCTAGTATTTGCATGAAAATCTCTGCTTTCCTGATTCCGCTAGAGCTTCACCATTGATCGATCTCAGTGTGAAAAGTCGTGACAATTTTGGAGCATTGGATACATTCCAGAGGGAACTGGTGTGTTTCATTCTATTCAACGTATTTGGTACCAATCAATCATCGAGAAAGTTGAGGGGGACCTGACAAGACAGGACAGGCGGAAAAAATGGATATACAGTGTAGACACCACTTATGGATTTAATTGTTGTTTTCATGATATCGGATAATCATAAAAACACTGAGACAAGTGAAACTTCAGATTCAATATTGCCACTTCTCAGTATAAATCCATTTATGAATCTGAATGAAACATTATGTATATTTCTATATTTTCAAGCTACCCACAAACTTTATTTCAACGATCGTTTCTGTAGATTATTATTTCAAATGTTGAATTTCAGGAGTAAAATGTAAAACTAAGGAATTGAAGAAAATTTTACTTTGTCCAAACAATATTCTCCCAATGTTAAATCAGTATTTTCTCTTAACGCATGACGTAAATTGAATACCATGAATTATGATTATTCTATATTCATTAATGTATTATGTTTGTCCTGCTAGTGTTTAAGAGTGCTTTCTTCATAAAGAATTGCATTTGTCAAATGTTTATTTTTTCATTTTATGTACAGCATGTTATAAAGCAAGTGAATCAAACGACACACCCCCGAAGAGTAGACCAAGACTCGAAAATGAACCTTTTAAAAAATCACTAGAACTTTTTCAATATACCTAATATTGCCGATTTTCAAGATTTCAAGATTAATTATAGATTATTGTGATGTCACTTACAATAAGTATAATAGAGGAATAGAAGAACCTCAAGATATTTCTGAAAGGATACTTGTTGAATTAATGTTTCTTTACTATTGATGAATTTTTTTGTAATGATTGTGTTGATTTTTCATTATTAAATTTTCTTGTTGTTGACGTATGCAAACATTTGTAAAATATACTAGCATGAATAAAGATTAGCAATTATTATTCTGAATCGAAAACTTCAATGAATGTTAATTGAAACAATTATTTTCTCTACATAATTTTTATAACTCTGAATGACCCCTTTCTAGTAATAAAATTTTTACCAATTTTTTTGCGATTTTGTCGTATCATGATAGCAAAAATCACTGAAAATTCCAATTTTTCTGACTCCGTATTGTGCAGCAAAGAATCATCGTGACGAAAAGATGGCTACATGAATCTCAGTTGTATCTTACTTAGACAAGACAGGAAATAAATGGAAGTGATAAAAATTGGAAAAAAATCCACTGAATTTGAATATCCAAAAACAGATGAAGTTTCTCAAACGGTTCGCGAAAAAAATTGGTACAATTTCCTGAAAATAATAAAGGCTTATCCAGAGTAATGAAAGTTGTTCAGAAAAAAGATTTGTATTACCTATTTTACGTTCATTGATGTTTTATTGTTGTTAGTCAGAAATCGACAACTGATATTCAGAAAACGTCATTTGTATTTCAAATTAGTCAATTGTATTTCAGAAAATATCTTATGATATTCAGAATTGTCTATTGAATTTCAGAAATTTTCAAATGAAATTCGATTGAGTTATGTGAAATACATTTGATGAAATTCAATTAAATCATCTGAAATTCTAATTGACGCTTTCTGAAATTAAAGCGAATGAGCTGAAATACACTTGACAATTTCTGATTCATACTTGAAAATGGTGTATTCACGTTTATTCTAACGAGAAGTGATGATACCATAATCTAGGATTTATGTGGGCTAAAATCGTAAGCCTTTATCACATATTCGGCCTGCAATTGAAAAATGAATTTTAAAAATCAGAGATATCGAGTGTACTCATGAAACACTAATTATTCTACACCATCCAATTCTTATTTAGAAGCCGTCAATTGATATTCAGAAAACATCACCTGTATTTCAAATTAGTCAATTGTATTTCAGGAAACATCAAGTGATATTCAGAATTGTCAATTGGATTTCAGAAAATATCAAATGGAATTATTCTAACCGAGAGTGATAATACCATAATCTAAGATTTATGTGGACTAAAATCGCTAGCCTTTATGACATACTTGCCCTGCAATCGAAAAAAATTTAAAAAAATTAGCTATATCAAGTGTATTCATATAATTCTAATTATTCTACACCATTTCCAATTTTTATTTACAAATCGTCAATTGACATTCAGAAAACATCACTTATTTTTCAGATTATTAATTGTTTTTCTGAAAAAATCGATTGTTGAATTCCAGGAAATTTAATTTAGTGATCCGAAATACATTTGATGTTTTCTGAAATTCATTTGAATAATCTGAAATTCAATCAACGCTTTCCGAAATTCAGGTGACTAATCTGAAATACACTTGACGATCTCTGAATTACACTTGCAAATGGTACCTATAGAATTGGATCTACTCTATCGTAGTATGTCGTTCGATTCACTAGTTATGGGACACCTGTATATGCTTATGCAGAAATCCTCTCTGGTATTTGTTCATTTTATCTTTGCTTTTTTCATTTTCATGGATTTTCTGGTTATAAAGTGATCAGATTTGGATGTTGTCTTCATTTGTCGGAGTTATTTTGAAATAATTTCCTCATAACGTTTTCGTTTTCGCTATTTTTTCATGTATTATAGACTTTTCTTAAGAGTATCGAAATATCTAGAAGAAAGGGGATAAGTATTGCATATCTCTTACCAAACTGATTGAACTGAACATGAAATTGTTCGAGAGTCAACATTCAGCTATCATCACACAATACTTGATCCAAATCTCTGTTGTGGTAAAACAAGTCTTTCAACTGTTCGTACGAATCTCGAATCTCATCATATTCCTCTTGTAGAAGCTATAAACATCTCTCATACTTCGAGTTCCGCATTAATTTTTCATTCAATGGGAGAGATTGCAATTTTTGATATATAACTGAAAACAACAACATATCCCGTCTATTTCCTGAGACTTTATTGAAATGTTTGTACAACGAACATAACTAGAAACACATGCTGAGCTTTCAATTTACCGGATTCTCTGAAAACGAGAAAATGAGTTTTCTCTGAGGTGCTCCGAGTCCTTTGAAAAGGTTTGTAGGTCATTCGGGAACAAATCTTGTTTTATTGAGGCATGTTTATTGTTTGGATTCTGTTTGAATTCGGAATGTTGTCCCATTGCACTTTCAATCAGGCGAACGTTCCTGTGCTTTTTTGTACGAAACTTATTTTTTTTCTGGGGCCATTGCATGATTACGTTCGTCGAATACTGAGGGAAAATGACATAAATCAAGAATATGGATAAGGGTAATGTACAGGGTATCCCAAATTGCTCGAATTTGGCTGTATTTGGTACTTTTAGACGTTGATAGGTGTCGTGGCCTCGATTTAGGTGAAAACACCCGTAGTGAAAACCATTTGGAAGATATAACAAAATTTTGAAATTTCGATCTGGAAGATGTACTAAAACTTTAGTGTTTTCGAAAATATCTGAGAAAGATGAAAAATTTCAACATGCACTTTTTCACTGGGAATAAGGAATCGTTTTAAATTTTATTTATGATATAAGATGAAAAAAATTCGTATGTAGTCCAAAACAGAAACGTTATTTTTCCACGAGAAAAAAATTTGAATATATCCAGGTGAAAAATTGCTTCTAGAAAGTTTTAATCGTTTTCAGATATTTTCGTCAATAATAAAGTTATGGCGGATTTTCGAGATCGATAATATATCAGAATTAAAAAAATTATGATATCGTGAAACGGTTTACACTAATGATACCTTTCGAAGCTTTTACCTTACTACACTCCCCGTCAATAAATTCCGGACAGGCAATCCGGAATTTGATATCATTTGAAGTGTGAACCTTTCTTACCAAAATGTTTTTCGATTTACGTCCTTACTTGCTTTGAAAAAAAAGACACACATTTTCAAAAAAGTGTTGCATTTTTTAAATTTTTGAAACAATTTAAAACATTACAATACCTTATTGACTAGCACTGTTGGGTAAACAATTAACAGTGCTGTGCCTAAGGTGGCGTCGGGACACAGTAACAAAGCCTACACAGAACATACCCATCATTCTAACTCACACAAGCTTTAAGAAGCTTATGAGGGGTTTCACAGAAACCCAGAATGCATGGAAAATACAATACAATACAATCTGAAGATTAATAGGGTGTAATTCCACCCCGTTTTCTCATCACTTCTACCATACTGGCCCGAGTGTGTCCAATACTGAAAAAAAGAGATCCATCACTGGTTACCAACTACCGTCCAATATCTATTCTTCCAGTTTTTTCAAAAATTCTGGAAATGGTGATGGCTGAACAACTTATTGCATTCCTGGACAAACACAATTATCTCCTAAATTCACCATTTGGGTTCAAAAAGAACAGATTCACAACTGATGCTGTGAAAGATTTATACTCCTTTATATTGGAAGGATTTGAAGTGCGATAGGAAACTACAGCCCAATTCTGTGATCTGACCAAGGCATTCGACTGCCTGGATCATGAAATATTTTCAGACAAGCTTGAACATTTCGGTGTCAGAGGAGTGGCCTTATCTCTATTTACATCATACCTGCTGAACCGTAAGCAGATGACATCACATAACCTGGATAATAGCCCAGTTACAACAATAGTACACGGCATTCCACAAGGATCGATATTAGGTCCTCTCTTATTCATCATCTTCATCAATGACCTCCCAAAGAATGTTAACTGCCACACTGTGTTATAGGCAGATGATGCTACATTGGCACTAAGAGAGCAGGATTGTATTGTCTTACGGAAAAGAGCTGAGCAGGTGAGTGCAGATGCAATTGAATGGTTTAGCGCCAACAAATTATGTCCCAATGAGGATAAAACTAAAACTATCATGTTTTCACCCTCAACTGATATCAGTACCGATAACACAGCATTCTTGGGTGTGCAATTTGATGTTTACTCAACATGGATGGCACATATCACTAATCTAAAAGTCAAACTTCAACCTGCTATTCATGCAATTGGACGTGTGAAATAATACATCATCAAACAGCACTTCAGACCTATCACGCACTTTTCCACTCCAGAAAGACTTATGGTTTGGAAATATGGGGTTATTCGAGTCATCTACATGATATTATTGTTACCCAGAAAAAAGCTGTCAGAGCTATTGAAGGTGCACATCCCACCATCCATTGTAAACCGCTTTTTGTCAAGAACAAAATTCTTACAGTCATAGCTGAATTTATCATCAGCTGAGTGAAGAAAACTTGATATGAAGTCTTCGAAGAAGGAACTTCAGCACGACCTGAGTGTAAACCCTCCATACTCCTTGTTCGAAGTTAATGTTTTATAGTTTATTCATATTGTTAACGTTTTTACTATGTAACCTGAATAAAGTTTATTATTATAACGACATGGCATTACTTTCAATGCATTAACGAATTGCTTCTGGGGGAGGCAACAATTTCTGTTAATGCCGAACAATGCTAGAACGTTGCACGGGTTGTAGCAGAATACTTTGAAGAGGCAGATATTCAACAATTCGTGTGGCCAGCCAAAAGGCCGGACTTAAATCCAATTCAATTGTATGGGATACTCTAGGTAGATATCTTCGAAATAGGCAGCCCTTCTTGAAGAACGGGAAAATATTCCCCCAGAAGTAATTCGGAAATGCATTGAAAGTATGCCATGCCATATGGTGGAAGTGATGGGTGGAATAATATCCTATCAATCGTCAGATGTATGTTTTTGTTTGCTAGTCGATAAGGTATTGTAATGTTTTAAATTGTTCTGAAAATTAAAAAAAAGCAACACTTTCTTTGAAAATTTGTATCTGTGTTTTTAACTAGACGTGAATCAAAAATTATTTTGTTAAGAAAGGGCCACACTTCAAATTAAAACTGAATGATATCAAATTTTCCGTCCCAAATTCACTACAGGGTGTTTAGAAATGAAGGGTATAAAACAAGGTTTTGCTTCACTCTGGATAAGTAAACATCAGGTTGATCACACAAGACCTAATCATATACCTGGTGAAAATTTCAATAAAATCGGAGAACTACGCAAAAAGATACAGGGTGTTGAATTTGACAAAAATTTCCCTGTTCGGAATTTGTTGACGGGGAGTGTAGTTTCTCAAGAAACTACAGAAATTCAGAGAGGAATCTAGTTTGACTTCCAGGTATCTATAAATAAAATTATATTTTAAGGAGGAAGAACCGAAAGTTACACTCAATTTTCTATACAGGGTGTTCCTGAATTTAACGTACAAACGAAAAGGGGAGATTCCTTAAGTGAGTTTAAGAAAAAAAGTCCCATAAACATGGGGTCGCAAATGTTTCGCTTTCGAGATACAGAGTGTTGAATTTGTGTTGGTTATACGAGTTCATCGAATCTTTATGAATCATCGCTACAGATCGGATGAATTTCCATGAAAACTGACACTGAATTAATTCACCACAGCTTACAAAGTGGCCTTCCCATCATAATTTGGATTTTCACGAGAATTTCGAGAGAATCGTTCAAAATTTTTTTTTCTCGAAATCGTTGGTAGATACGACAAAACTACAAGGAACCGAAAAGTTTAGTATAAGAACAAAGCTTTTTTTTACATTTTTTAAAATTAACAGTTCCTCACCAAAAAAAAGTTCTGCAGAAGAACAGGTGGCAGTGTCCCAGGAAAAATATCACCCTGTAGATCTTCTATCGAAATTGCCATGTCACGTGGTGAGAACTCTCAAATGTAATATCTATGCCAAATTTCAGTTGAATATCTTGTGAAGTGTAGATGATATGAGAAAAAAACTTGAAAAAAATTCAAACTTCAACACTCTGTATCTCGAAAACGAAACGTTTGCGACCTCATGTTTATGAGACTTTTTTTTCTCAAACTCACTAAAGAAATCTCCCCTTTTCGTTTGTACGTTCAATTTAGGAACACCCTGTATATCTGATGATTATTCAAATGAAAACTCCTCATAATGAATGGTCATGATAAAAAAATGTTATTATGATTCGCTTTTTTCACTCTCCAAAAGGGCCCTAAATTCTATATAAATAAGTTCTCGTAGAAAACTTATTCTAGTTTGATCGATGCCTACCTACCATACCTTTTCTCTATAGAAAATGATGCCGAAATCAGAGTTATTCTCCTTCTTATGTTGGTTTACCGCACAATCTCGGAAACCCAGTCTCCGAATCCATCCAATTACAATGGATAGAAAATATTTCCTCTGACCATCTAAACAATTGAGGGAGCGCCAGCTGTCTTCATATATAAATCAAGCCAGTTTTCTTCCTATAACTTTTCTCATTTGAGCTCTAATAAATTTCGTGTGAAAATAGAAGTTATACAATTTATCCTTCCACAGATATAATATCACAATAATGAAACCAGACCGGATATAAACATCAACAACTCTCGGACTGGGGTGGCTCTCCGAGGGGAGAATGAGCTTCATAATTAACATGGGCGTACACTCCGTTTTTCTCAGGGGATAATTCATCTTAGAAATTAATCGAACGAGTAACGGGTTGATGTCCCTAATTATAAGGGAAAAGGAAGACAAAAGGATGGTCCTATGATTTCTGGGGGGAAATATGAGAATGAACCATATGTCATTGCATCTGGACCGAAAGTAGGTAATTTTGAATCAGAGGTGTGCCTGAGCACTGTGCTTTTTTACACCTGAGTACTGTGCTCTCAAGAATTCTTCAAAAGCAGTGATTTGTGCTCAGTAATGCTCTACGAGACCCTGAGCACTTCTTCGTATTACTAAGAACGAAATCCTTGTCTTATATTATCGTATTACGAATATGCTATCGATGCCGACTCCTTGAAACCTATGATCTAGGTTTGGTATTCAGCCGAGTAATAAACATCTCACGTTTGTGTGTGACGTTAGTGCGCAGTTGCTGAATATTGTTGTCCTGTTTGGTTGAACAGTGTTCATGTAAAAAAAATTGACGCCCAACTAAATTTTTCTTTGAGGATTATTACTAGTACTATCAAGTCTACACCTACTGCTTGGTTACCAGTCCTCTCAAATATTGTCCCTCCCCATATTCGCAGAGAAACAACAGCTTTGAATTTTTGAAACAAATTCAATCCCTTTGCAAATTTCCCATACTCACCTTTATTCCAGATAATAGGGTCCCCAGATTGAAGGCGCGTAAACATTTTCTTTCGAATATTCTGATTGATATGAATAGAAGCAATAAAGAAATGTGGCAATCTGAATGGAATGTATCAAATTTTTTCAATTAAGATCGCATTTCTGATCCTTCCATCAGAGTTAATGGTTTTGACCTATCCAGGCAAATTTCAAGATGGTTTCGAGGCTATACATAAAGTAAGAATGCATTTCTAAATTGGGTGGTTAATTTCAAAATAATTTGATTCATTTTGAATAATCGGTTTCTTCTTGCTAGTCTTTTTTCATTCCAGATAAAAAATCGTGAGCCGTTTTGGGAAGAATCTGAGCCCATCGACAGATAACATGGAGATGAACACACTGATGTCTTTCAAGTTTTTCCTGATATTTAATATTTTATCTTATTTTTTCACGGGAAGACATTTTTTTTTCGGCCGAGGTTTTTTCCCCTTTCTCTATAGTAACGTATGATAGTATCGTATAATTCTATAGTATCATACGAAGAATGTAATGATACCTCGTTCTGTATATACAGGGTGATTTTTTTAAGTGTTTCATTAGAAGTTTTCGCAGAAGGAATTGTAATACACATTTCAAATTTTGCAATGTTGTTTACTTCTGGTTCTAACGAAAACGAATGTGAACTTCGGTATTTCAAATGTAACACCCTGAATATTCAGACATATTTCAATTCTGCGTTCAATTCTGCACTGATTTCATGTATAATATGCGCAACCTCACGAGCGATTGTTGAGGTATAGCCCACTTGTCAAAATATTTGTCAGAAAGATTGTCACAAATTAGTTTTTATATCTTCAGAATTTCTCATCGTAAAATGTTTTTTTCGCAAAAGTGAAATAAAATAAAGTACTCTGATGCTCTTGCTGCTATAACTTATGAGGAAATTTCATACAGGGTGTCTGAAACAAAGCTTCGAAGTAAACCTTAATAAAACTATGCAATCCCTTTTTTTCAAATGGCAACCATATAATTTTGTTCTCCTAATCGATTGCTCGTCAAAAACTAGTTAGAGTATCTCTAACATTTCATGCCTTCAAATACAGTAGTTTTGTCGTTATTGGATAAGATTCGAATTCCAGGAATAAAGTCAGGTTTCTCAGTCTAATAATGAATTTGTTCAGATATTTTTCAAGTGTGCTTTGTCAAAAGTGAATACATCATTTATAATGCATTGTTAAGAATTATCCTTCATAATACTTGTTGTTTGATTAATCGGGGACTTTGCAGAATCGGAATTACGTTAACAGTAATAAAATATGTTCTTCATTCAAGGTGAATGTTTCAAAATATCAAATTGAATAGTCCATCAGATTAGCCCTCTCGTTCTGCAGACCTGACGCTCTTTCATTTTTATCTATGGCGTACTATAAAATGGGAGATTTATAAAAATGGCATTCATTCAAGGAACAGAATTGAAGTTAAGGTGCGGGTTACATTGCGAGAATTATCACCTGAACACCTTACAGTAGGTGGAGTTCGTAGAAGAATTAATAAATTTGAAAATTTATGTCAATCTCATTCATTTAATTTTCGTGAATTGATCTGAAAGTTTTGAACTGAAATTTTTTGTGTTTATTCGATCATTATGAAAAAAGGTAAGAATGACAGTTCCTACCATAGCCTGTTAAAAAAACGAGCATACCAATGAATTCGACTGAGCGAAACCTATCTTTGATCGTGAAATTGAATTTGATTCAATAACGGCAAAACTACTAGATTTGAAGGCATGAAATTTTCGGCATACTTCAACTAGTTTTTGACGAGCAATCGATTATGAGAACAAATTTATATGGTTGTCTTTTGCCCTGTATGGAATTTCCTCATAAGTTATAGCAGCAACAGCAAGAGCGTACTTTATTTTATTTCACTGTTGCGAAAAAAAATTTTACAATGAGAGACTTTGAAGATATAAACACTAATTTGTGACAATCTTTCTGACGAATAATTTGACAATTAGGCTATAACTCAACAATCGCTTGTCATGTCCAAACATACGGGGTGTTACGTTTGAAATAACGAAGTTCACATTCGTTTCCGGTAGAACCGGAAGTAGATTTTGCTTGAAAATATTTCAAAACTCAAGATCATGTAGTCTTAAACAACAATGCATAATCTGGAATTTGTATTAAAATTCTTTCCACGAAAAATTCTGATGAAACACTTGAAAAAATCACCCTGTATACAGGGTGTACCAAGTTCGAGGGCTATAAGGCGTTTCTGGAGAAATGGGCCTATTTGAAATCTGAAAATTGGGATAATGATATTGTTTGATATTATCTACCGAGTTAAAATATTCTTGGTGCTTGACCACTTTCAGTTATACATCAGGGAGTGGAAAATGAATTTTTAAAAATTTTTTTTTTCTGTTTTTTTTTGTGTTAGAATTTGATAGTATTCAATTTGTACATTCGTACACAAATCGTAGCATTTGTCATGATACTTTCCCAAATATCGGGAAAAAACTGAAGAATAATGGGAGATGAAAGTATTCAGAGTTATGTTTGTTATTCCTAATCCAGATATCTTCACCACAAATCGTTTTCACATTTTTGAAGTCGAAGACTATGGAAATATTTTACAGTTTTAGAATTTTGAAAAACTCATCAAAGGGTGGTCCAAATGTTCGATCAAAAATTAGGCAAGATTGGCCCATAACTTTCGTTATTGAAATGAAAATCCTATTTTTTAATGATTGCGTTGAATTATTCGAAGTATACTATCAAACAATATCTCCATCTCAATTTTCAGATTTCGAAAAGGTCCAGTTCTCCAGTAACGCCTAATAGGCCGTCGAACTTGGTGCACCCTGTATATGTGGAATTAGAAAAAAGAGCTCTACCGATCAGAATGATGAAATACCGGGTGCTACCATTTAAAAAATAATGGTTCATATCAAATGTTCAGGTTTTCGATGCCTTCATGAATTCCTCAGTACTGAATTCTGAATGACCATGAAAAATTTTTCAAATTTGCATATTCAGACATTTTTGTACGACCAATATTAACTGAGTAAAATATAAACAATCACTCTGTACATGGGTAGCATGATTTTTTTAGTGATTGAAATCCAATATTACTAAGAATCAACTGAAAAACTCAACGGTACAAAGTAGCAAAAACCCCAAAAAAAAATCTGGAAATCCGATCAGATTTTCTAAAAAATACTACCGTTGTGTATCATACATTTTCCTCTATCTCTTTCGGTTAAACAGTTGATGTATCTCAAATTTTGCCTACCCCGTACCAGTTAAATTCACCTGAAATTCATGGCAACATTTTTTTTTTCAGTTTTCACCTTCTTCCAGTTACATATGAAACAGATTCATCTCTCGGCAACCGAAAATTACAGTGATGAGGGTTGTGAGTTACTGACAGTTCTTGAGGACACAAACACAATTTCCCTGACCCAAATTCCTCAAACCCGACGTCAAATATTCGGACACCGTCCAGGGAATCGGCATTTTATGACGCCTAATTTTCGAATATGTTCTGGTTCGGGAACTTTTCCCTTCTGAAAATTCCGTTTTTTTTTCGGTGAGAAGGGTCGAAATCGATTCCGTTTTAATCATCGCAGAGAATATCTCTCGCTTGGTCGTGTTTTAATAACCTCGGGCAAAAAGTCCTCTGTTTTCGCTGCGAAAACGAGCTCTTTTCAGATGGCCATCGCAGTAGGTTTTCCGTTTAATGTTCATATTTCTCTCGTTCGGTTGGCACGGGATTTACATACAGGGTGTCTAGATAACCTTGAGGTAGTTGAAAACATCATTGCGTTTGTACCGGAAGAATAGAACTACACTCCAGAATTAAAACAGAATTCATGCCTATAAAATTCGTTGTTTGTATTCATACACTGTTCAAGGTATTCCTTCAAGTACCAAGAGGTGCTAGTTTGAAGAATTGTCGAGGTCCAGTTAATAATGGCATGATGAGAGATCCCTTTTTTCAGAAAAAAATCATTGAGAAACTCAAGTGATTGGTTAGAGGTGTGGCAGATGAAACAATCTTGTTGAAGCACGTTTTCACATTGAAATCTTGAAAACTCCCGCAGCGCTAGAATCTTAAAGTTTCTCAACATATCGCAATACCGTTTAGTGTGAGTGCTAGCCTTCGTTTTCATTGAGAAAAATACACTGCTCAAAAAAATTAACGCACATTATGGAAATCTCGAATTTATTCTACAACTGGAATTGTTTTCAATGATAATTATTTTTATCAGAATTATGCATGCATATGATATTCACTTTCAACGTTTTTCTTGAAAATATATGTTTTTTCCTGGCCGGAATAAAGAAAGATGATATTATCAGATTTTGAATGTATTTGCTCTATTTTAAAATCAGTTGTTCTCGATCAATTCTAGTGAACAATAGTTTTTCTTTCGTTTGATTTCCTACACTCGCAATTTGACCCAAGAGGAATGTGCCCAAGCGGTAGTTTCGCGAGAATAAGGGTGGACATACACAAGAATTGCAGAAAGGTTCGGAGTTTCCCATACCAGTGTGTCCAGAATGTTGCAGCGATTCAGGAAGACAGGTATGAATGTCCGAAGACCAGGACAGGGTAGACCACGGGTAACAACTGCCATTCAAGAATGTTACTTGAGAGTTTCGTCATTGAGACAAGGGTTTGCAACCGCTCGTCTCCTTCAAAATCAGCGTGAGCAAACTCATCTGGTGCAAATAAGCACTCAGACAATAAGAAATCGCCTCAGAGAATATAATTTGAGGCCTCGTGTCGCGGCAAGAGGCCCAGCTCTTACTCCAGCCTATCGAAGGGCGCGTTTGGATTTTACGAGAGAGTATATCCATTGGGAAAAAGTTGTCTTCACAGATGAGTCTAGATTCTGCCTCTACCATTGTGATAGACGTTCCCTTGTATACAGACGTCCACATGAAAGATATGCTCAGTGCAATTTCCTGAATACTTCTGATTTCGGGGGTTTCGATTATGGTATGGGATGGGATATCTTTTACTGCTCGCACAGACCTAGTGGTCGTTGATTATAGAGCTATGAATGGTGGTAAGTATATAAGGAACTTTTTTGAAGAGCATGAAGTGCCATTTGCCCCATACAATTTCATTTTTATGGACGACAATGCCAGTACCGATCGTGCGTGCATCGTTCAGGAGTACCTTGAAGAGGCTTAAGTCTCTAGAATGGAATGGCAAGCAAAATACCAGGTCTCAATCTGATTGAGCAGGTTTGGGGCAACCTCAATAGAAGGTTGAGAACTTCAGCTAGTCTTAATGACTTAGGAATCCAACTCGGAGATCTGGAAAGGATTTCTCGTGTTTTCACATGATTGATAGCTATTGTTTCAGAATTCATACATACAGAATTCAAACAACTGTTTAGAACTCTCCTGCAAGCTCAACTTCTCATTCATTCTACGATCATTTTCCTTATTCATTTAGTTGTTCGGTTGATGTCATCGCAAAAGATTTCCAACCGATTTCAATCTTATTCTCGTCACTAGAAATAATACCGCGATGGCAATCTGAATGAAATGCATCCAATTTTTTCATTAAAGATCCCATTTCTGATCCTTCCATCAGTGTTCCTGGTTTTGACATTCCCAGGAGAATATGGTCTGTTCCAGATCGCATTAGAACAGGCCATGGACGATGCAATGGTATGCTCTTCCGATGGAATTCGGTTGAGAGCTCTACTTGTGAATGAGGAGACTATTTATAAATTTCAAGATGGTTCCGAGGCTACATAAAGTAACAAATGCATTTTCAAAATGAGTGGTTAATTTCAAAATAATTTGATTTATTCTAAATAATCGGTTTGTTTTCTGCTTTTGCCTTTTTTCATTTCAGATTGAGAATTGCTAGCCGTTTCGGAAAGAACCTGTTTATCTGAGTTTGTCATTTTTTTTTTACGGGGAGGCAAGTTTTTTCTCTTGCTTTATAGTATCGTATGATAATAGTTATGAGAAGTATCCTATGATTCTTTAGTATCATACTAAGAATGTATCCAGTTCTTTTTTTACCTCAGCTTTGGTACTTTTTGTTTCAACATTTATTGTGTTATTTCAGCTCCATCTCCCCTGAGAACATTTGTTGAACTGTTGTCACCTCTAGGATCCGAAAAATTGATGTCTAGCTGTTTCTGTTTTGGACATATGAAAATATGATCATTTGTGGAAAATTTGATTTGTGTTATGAATTTACCGAAAATTTTTTTAGGATATTTGGAATATCATGCCCAATCTTGGATTCTTCTATCAAAAGTTATAAACCATCGAAACATCCTTTCTGAAATGCCAATAACCTCACATATTGCACACAAAACACTTTCTAGAAAAGTGTATAGGGCTCATTGCTTGAAATATCGAATGACTTTCACAAAGTGCTTAGTAATATGGAACATGCATATTGTGGTAGTGCTTAGTGCTTAGGCCTTTTTTGTAACAGTGGAGTTTACGTCACATTTCTACCTGGTTTGTTCGATTTTAATAAGATGGATTGGAAGGTTTATAATTTATACAGTTTCAAAGTATTGGAAATACAATTATAATCAATGCTGGTGAATTAATGTCAAGATAATCCTGCCTGGACACAAAATTTGCCCTGCCGTCCCTGGCTAACAGCCACTGAATTGGACCTCAATCTTTTATTGAGCTTATTAATTCCCGAAATTTCCTCTCTCCCGTTAGTAGGTACTTTGACCAATTTCGCCTTCAAACTGCGATTCAATATAACTCGAAACGATGAACCAATCTGACCTATCCACGCAGTTCAAAGTCAACATGTATCGCTCTACAAACTCGGTGAATGTACATCCTGGAATATATCGTTTCATCTACCTGAAAATGATGTTCTCAAATAAATACATACGAAACCGTTCCGTCCGAATGAGTCGGAAACTTTTTTTTTCGTGTAAGTAAACGGGAAAAGACTTTATTTACTCGGGTTCTGGGCCATTGCCCGGTTTCATGGGAAAATCGAGTTTTTACTGCCGCACTGTACACATTCGACTGGAGTCGCTGCTGCGATAAATCAACTCGACAATGGATATATATTATTCTTGGTTCGGTCCTAAAGAGTCGAAAACCCCTTCTCTATTGATTGAGTTAAGAGCGGTAATAGCTTTAGCGTGCAATAATGGGACTCCCCTAATCTGTGCCACATGTCAGAGACAACGCTGCGCTCTTCGTTTTTTTCTCGGCGGGGATTCCAGGGGCGTGGTTCGGGTTTGGCACCCTTCAATTGAGTTTTATATTTCTTTCATATGTTTCTTTTTAATATTTCATCCTGTTTCAATTCGGGGTTGTTCTGATTTTGTACAATACTGTCTAGGACTGTATTCAAATAATTGAGTTGGAAATGGTAGTGTGAAAACATTTATTGACATTCACGATCATAAAATGAATAAGTCACCCGCATAAAGTTGATGCGGTAAAAATACAAACATCAAAGTCATCCATAAACTCAGAGTGAATCATTCAACTAAAAACAGAGGTTATCTAGAGATGTTCAAAATGAGAGGTCAGATGAAGTCAGACTTAGACTCTGAGATAGTTCCATTAATTCAAAATCAAACTCGACGTTTACAGTGATGATGCAATTGAAAGTGATTGTGAGAGCCCCTTTATTTCATAAGAAAAACAGAAGGTTGAATAATGAATCCTTAAAGTAATTGAGTTGTAAGAAAGTGAGATCAAATCTTAGAGGAGATACATGTATTGAAAACTTAGTAGTCTAAGTCTGTTCTTCATTGACATTATTACAATGTGGGAATATCAAGATTGAGAAACCTAGATTTATAATCTTTAACGTAGGTCTATGGGGAGAATGCTAAATTAATCAATTGAAACGTCATTCACAGTGACACACTACTTTTAGTAAGCAGGATTAGTGTTCATCTGGTCAAAATTGAAAATTATGAAGATTATAACATGAGAGTACTATGTATGAATTAAAACTACTAACCCTTTGGTTTTGAGAAAGCAGAAGGATTGAGATCTCGCTTTCTAAGTAGTTCAGATGAATGATATTGAGAATTTCATATTCATAATGATGAGATCATTCCATTTGGATGATATTACCAATATTTGAGAAGAACGCTCAAGGTGAAAGAGAGTCTGTCAATCAGTTTAAATGTTTGATCTACTTGATCGTCCAAATACTTGCCTTTTATTTCGAGAATTTTCATCAATCTGAAACTCGAAAACAATGATCAGTAAGTGTTATGAGAAGTGAAGAGTTGAGAAATGAGATTAATTTATTGAGAAAATTAGATGCACGTGAAAATATAAGAAATCATTATTTATTACTATAGAGAATGTTCATTCTTGGAGAAAGTAAACACTTCAATGTGAGGAGTCTAAAGATATCTGAAAAATCAATGAAAACTGCAAAAATATACCAAAATATATATCTGAGAGGATCCGAATACTTCAGTTTAACGTAATAGAGATCTTACTAGAATAAAGTGAGAGGGGATTACCAAGATTTTTATAGATTTTCATGATCTGAAGCCTGGACAAATTTCCCAACTTTATAAAAAGCAGGAAAATAACATGGAATATGCAACGATTTAGGATTTGAGAATTCATTCACCTTATGATGATGAGTTACTCCAAGAATTGAACGGAGTGAACAGTTACTAAGCGAGGTTACTTTTCGAAAATTCTAATTCATAGGATTAGTACAAGAACAGGTCTATTCACAGGCGCAATCAGTCAATCAGTTGACCATAGAGCTGTACTGAATGGAGTGGGCGTAGCTGCCTATGAGGTCTGAGGGGTTCAATGCTCAATTTTCATTACATCCTGTTAACTGAAGGTTAATAGATTCTACCCATATGATGGTTGCTGTCATCATTTCTGTTTGATCATCACTACTTTATTGCACTTCTTTTTCTTTTCTCATTCATATACAATATGTTCTCCATGTTTGTATATTTTTGTTAATTTTTGAGTTTTAGAGGCTTGCCTCAACTCTTAACCCTTTTTAAATAAATGAATAAAATCTAAGGTATTTGCTCTCATGATGAAGAAAATTATGAACGATTGAATTTTTTCAGCTCAGTGGATGCAAAATCAATAGATTGAATATAACATTTCGTTTTTATGATTGATCGAAAACTGAAAATAACTTGGTTTCTTAGTTTTCAAGATTAAACACAGTTGTTACAATAATGCCAAAATAACAGGAAACATTGTATTGAAACTAGCCCTCTCTATGAGGGTCAGTTTTTCTCTACGGTGGCGCTACGAAATTTTATTTAGGATACGAACTCCAGATATTTTTCAGTGTTTTATCAGTCCTACAAACGGGATCAACTTTTCTTGAAACGTTGTATAAAATGCAAAGCATATGAAACCTCTCAGCGTTGATTGAAGATTTTGAAAAAAAAATAGGATCTCAAAATGCGATCAACTACCTTCTAATTGACATATTTGTTCCACTGATCCCATTATCGTATTTTCTCAAACTGTAGGACCAGCAGAATTTTGGAATACAGGGTGTCTCAAACCAAGTGAATCAAACTTCACATCAGGGTAGAGGGGACATAATACTATCGAATGATACTAACAGCAGTTAAGCGAAAATGTACCCTTCTCAAAATGAAAAGAATTTCATTCTGTTTTTCAAACTGTCTTTTTCAACCACAGGACCAGCTTCTGATTGAGGATAGCAAATTTAGCTCATATTTATCGAAGATTATTGTATTCACACCCTAGAAATTAATATCATTATGAATTTATCTGTTTCTATTGTAATATTTGAAAATAAATCTATTTCTAGCCTCGTTCAATTCGTTTTCTTCATAACAAAAGTAAAACAAAAGAGTCCACCCATTATCCTGCTACACAACAAGTGAAATTAGTAGTTAACACTGAAGGAAGCGAACATCATAAGCTGCCAATTAAACTTAATAGTTCTGTTGTAGTTCTCTTGAAGTTCTAACATCAAAGTCACAATTATGCTTAAACGTTTGTTACTTCAGAATGAACATGTTGAAGCTATTAATTCAAAGAGATTTTTTTCTTTCTGTAATCGGAGCAGGAAAATGAAAATAACAGAAGACCAGGCTCGGACTCTAGGCTAGATGCTCACTAGAATTATTGATTCTCTCACGGCAGATAACGTGATTCAAAATAGTTTCAAATTTTAATAACGTGGGTTGGAAAAATTTAAAATGGTTTCACCTTTATATCAGCCATCAAATCAGTTTCATCATTTACCTCTTCTTACAAGAATAAAATTTATTATACAGGAGTATTTAAGGCAGGTAATATTCGGAATAGATTGATTGTTCTGATGATAGGTCAACCATGAAAATGATAATGAAAATCAAATGAAGTTGTTCTCATGTTTAACTCTCATGTACGGCTCTAGTTATACGGTTCGTACCTAGTAATATGTAACAAAACATTTTTAATAGCAGATGTATGCAGTAGCGCACCAAGAGGAAAAGCCGAAGGGTTGCAGCTTTGGAAAATACTTCGAATTATAAATATATAACCAGTTCTTAACCCTCAACTGGTATGGCAGGGTCAAAATTGACCCTGCTCAAGTCATTAAAACGTTTTTCTGAGAACTTAAGTCCCAGTCACTGAAACAAGAAACAATTAGAAACAATTTTTGAATAATATGACTTTGAACTCTGAAGCGTAATATTTCGGAGTCTAAATCAGATTCCTTCGTCAAACAATAAATGAAGGTATACTTGACTGATATATCTACACAAAATTTGAAATTGATAATATTACGTGTGTTCCAATACCGGCAATCACATGATGAATTGGAATGGAACAAAAATCCTAATTACAAATGAAAAGTCAAGGAGTCAGCTTGTATTTTGTTGGATGAGGCTAATAATCTTGCCAATTGTTCAGTAGAAATAGATCGAATTTGGATGGATTTATTGAAAAAAAAACTAGTTTCAGGGAATTTTGGAATAAAATAACGATATCAACATCCAGTAATTAATATTGATCCATGTTCATCATATATTGACAAATATCAATTCAAAAATCAAAAAAATTGTCACGATTCCGCAAAGTTTCATGAAAATCAGTTATTGTCTGACGAAGGAGTCTGATTAAACTCCGAAACGTTACACTTAAGATTTCAAAGTGTTTTAATTTCTTTCTGTTCATTGTTAGAAAACAATTTTTTCTCGTAAAGTTTTGGCCCTGACAAATTAGTGCTCAAATTTTTACGCAGGGGCCTTTTTTATATTATTAAAAAAAAATTCTAATTCTTTCTTGTTTCAGAGACTGGGAGAAAAAATCCATATTAAGTTTTCAGGAAAATGCAGAGACCTCCCAGAAAATATTTCAATAGATATCTGAGTACTATTACATGTTTGTTAGAATTTTCTTTGCTCCGGTCAAAATTACTCATACCAAAGCGTTATTCAAGTTAAAATTCATTTTTCGTAGCTGTTTTTTCTAAAAAATAAAAATAAGTATTTCGCCACATTTTCTGTAAAATTTATTATTCATTCATTGAAAATGTTTGAAATGTAATGAATTCGTTTTCACTGTGCTATTTGATAATCAAAGAGAATTATTTGATGAAGAAAAGACTAAATTTTTCTAAACTTGATACAGGGTCAAAATTGACCGAACCATACCTTGAAAGTAAATAAAAAGCACCATACCGGTTGAGGGTTGAAATTAAGCTTCGAATTCAGGAAAAAACGACGTATGCAAAGTTGTACACCTTCAATAGACTCTTCATATCCGACCAATTGGGTTACAGAATTTTTTTTTCAACTTGAGGCCGAGTGCCCTGATCGGCCTTTAGATGTACAGGGTAATTGTTCATATTTTACTCAATAGCTATCTCAGTTAATATTGGTCATACACAAAAGTTCAAATGAGCGAATTTGCAGAATTTTTTAAAGGCATTCAGCAGTCACTACTAAGAATTGCATGAAAGTGTCTTTTCTTCAACCAGAAAATTCTATGTGAGCTTTTGTATTTCAAATTTTCCTAGTCGGTAGAGCTCTTTTTTTTATTTCAAAAATAAAACTTTGTTTAGGTTATCTCTGGAAGTTTCCTATAAATATAGATATTTTCTTCTAAATTTGAGGCAGCAGTGGAATGTCACACCAGAATGATGCGATTTTTTTATGTCAAAGGAACCGTGGATAATAAAAAACCTTATTTTTCTATTAATAATTTATTTACTGAAAGTTTAATCAGGTTTTCAAATTATACCCATTAAATCTTAGACAGAGTCGATATCTTTTTTTTTTCAGTTTCTGAGTGTTTTCTTTACCATTTATGGAATATATTGAGGTTGTCGATTTCTTCCTCTAATCTGAATTCAATGTCTTCAATAGAAAGTTATCGAAACACAAATACAGGCCTCACTTTATTAAAGGATCCTGTAATAAAAGATCGCTCAACGTTGGTCGGATATTTGAGCTATCGCAACAATTTGTAAGTTGACAAATTTATTATGACATTTCCTTTGTTTCGACAGTTGTTCAACCTAGAAGATTGCGAGAACTGTCAAAATAAGGGATCTTTTATTTAAATACGGCTGTCCTTTATTTAAGTTGAGTACAGGAGGCCCGTATTTTATTACAGGCCGTCTTAAAATCTTTTGCGAATGCGCATGAGTATATGTCAAAATAAGGGAAACTTTATTCAAGTTAGGCCTCTATTTGCTTTTCGATAACTCTCTATTATTTTGTGAATGGTCCATATACACTTCATAACCTTATTTAATGTCTTACCAAGGAGAATCACAAATATAACGTGTCAGAAAAATTTTAAGAAAGCATTGTATAGCTTTATTCGGGATTGTGAACCCTATAGTTTAGATGAATTTAAAGAGTTTTGTAAGAGATGAATTATGTTCTGTTTTTTATTGTGCGATTTATTGACTTATTTCATCATTTATGCCTACTGGTGTAATTGTTTGAGACCAATAAACATTTATTATTATTATTATTATTTCAAATATCCCCATGAAAAAGTGTCCGATGATAGGGACCATCAGGAGGCCATAGAATGGAACTTCGATATAAAGAAATCACAGCATTCTCGAGTGACGTTCTATAGCTTCCATAGATTTGGACAAAAGAACCTATAATTTTCAGAAACTGCTGAAAAAACCTCAATGAAGTATATATTTGAAATCAGATGAAAGAGCTCTACTGATTAGGAAAATGAAATACAGGGTGTGCCATTTGGAAAACAACATTTTTTATAGAAATTTCAGGTTAGCGATGCCCATAAAAAATACTACAAATTTTCTAATTCAAACGTTTTCGTACGACCAATAATAACTGAGATAGCTAGATGTACATGGAACTCGAAGCCACGTCTTCCTCAAAGCTGCATCCCAGCCTGACAAGATATAAATGGCTGGAGCATAATGAGGACACAAGATAATAAAGAATACTAAAAAATTTAACACTCGCTAAGAAGCTCTGTGGCCCAACTATGTCAGCGCCTCGGGCAGGATGAAAAATTCATGCTAATATGCCCAGGATCATCACACTCGCAGGGGTCATTAGAGAATTAAATCCCCACAAGGGTCCTCCTAGCTCTCGGGGCCAACGTAAACAAAAAAAGCTATACATTAAAGAACAAAGGGCGTTTCATAAAGGGTTCCCGGAGTGAAGAACGAGATGGCAATTTTAATGCATGAACAAGTTCTCATTAGATGGCACCATTTCCCGACAAAGAAGGTGGAAAAATCACGTAATTTCTCATTGTGCCAACTATGGCCGGACCTCTTTTATTCCGAGGAGTCTTGCAGATGAAACGGTTGATATATTTTCCATTCTTTTGACGTTTCGGAATGAGTGAACGTCTACTCGATAAAACCCCTCTCTTGAATTATCGAAGAGGGGGAACGCGATGCTGGTTGCAACTTGAATTGTTCGCTGTAGTGGGAGATGACATTTGACGTCTGGTCATGATTGGAATAAATTCCTGCAATGGGCCTGTAGTGAACACACACAGGGTGTTTCATTGTTGAATTTACATGAGGTAACCTGAGCTAGAACTACCCTAGGCGAGTCCAAAAAACCTATGTCTTATATGTCTAATAAATTCCATAACGGAGATACAGGGTGGTTTATGTATTCACCAAAATATTCAATTGCTATTAACATTTGAACCAACTGGTATTTTCAGTTGATACTTGCTAAGAGATGGTAACATTCTCTAGGAATGGAGCAAGTTGCTCATTAATTCATTTCCAGAGGAAGAAAATATGTGGTTTACATTTCAAAAGGAAATGAAGAGAAATAAAGTTCCTACCTTATTTCTGGGAAAACCTATGATTTCTAGTAAGCACTAAATTTTCATTTACATCTGTCCATTCATTAACATTATGTTTATTAGCAAGTCAAAGAGAAGGACATTTCGAAGATGATAATATAAATGTGTTTGTGATGGCCGATGTGAATCTTAAAAAAAATCATCTGAACGTCAATATACCCATGTATATCATATTTTTCGTTTCATAGGATCCATTGATCATTTGTTGTTGAGAATAATCGACTAGATGAGTTGGATGAGCAAAGATCACGAAAGATATTACTATCGAGTTTACGCCCAACTTGAAAAACAGTAGGTACCTACAATTTAATTTTTGCTCCTGGAATTCAACTCTTATTATATTCATACGAATCCTTGAAGCAAACAATCCTTGCTTATGCAGACTAGGAACAAATTTCATTTTTGTAGGTCTGAGAATTCATTTTAAGAGGAAGATTGGTGAAGTAAAAATTTTCAATATACCAAAATCTACGATATCCATCAGTACCATGAAGAGTTTGATGCCCAATTTCTTTAAAGCACTCCTTCTAGATAGAAGTATATAAATATGTAGAACTTTTTAATCTCAATAATGGTTTATAAGTAATTATATAAGTTCAATAATTGTTTTCATTCTTAAAATCGAAATGTCCCCTACGAACATGCAGATAATTTTATGAATTCAAGTTTGGTCAAATGGAAATGATTCAGATATAAAGGGATCAAAAAGATTTCAATTGATATTTTTCATGTGGTACTAATATAACCTAATTTGTTCACAACACTATTTAATTTGTTGGAAATCCGAGGAGTTTTTTAATAAAGCTGAAAAGCAAAATAACAATTGAACTGTAATAAATAACAGAAGAAGAAGGAGAAATAACAGTATATAAAAATTTACAAAAAAATGATGAAATTTTTTTATGGAAATAAAAAAATTCGCCCTGTAATGTTTTCCTTTTTGAAAAATCCACATTTGCCTCATCCTGTATTTCATATTCCATCGCAACCACATTTATATTATCATCTTCGAAATGTTTTTCTCTTTGACCTGCTAATAAACATAATATTAATGAGTGGCCAGATGTATATGAAAATTTAGTGCTTACTAGAAATCATTGTTTGTTCTAAAACACATTTTTTCCCATATCATTATACAAACAGGTATAATGTTTGAAGAAGTATTTCGACCCATGTTCAACACAATGTGCAACATCGTATTCACTTCACATTCTGACTTAATGAATTGAGAAATTAAAAATTCCTAATTACATTCTGATAAGAATGGCAACGTGTTTGTTTCCTCATTTGGATCAATAGTTCTATATAATCCCATACATTTCTTGCAAAAACAAAACAATGTCCATACAAATGGATTCTCATAATTTCGTTTTTCAATTTCGAGAATCAGACAGAGATTTTTTTCTTAAACTGAGTCTGTCCTGTACGAAAGAACAGGAATACATCATGCCAATTACTTTGACATTTCGAACGATTCTGCAAATTTTGTGTAATTGAATTTTCCACCCCTTGGTAATCAGGCTGATTACCTCCTAGCTCATCAATCATTACATTGTCTTTAATCCGATTATCTCTTGATGCTTCGTAGAAAGCTCTATAGGTGAGATCCAGGACTCCAAGTTGCTGAAAGCTTTCAATGTGAAACTTCTTGCTTCTTCTTTAGTTAAGTCAAAACCAGCCGCATTAGTGGAGAGGCTTTGGTAAGTGACCGTAAAGTCCGTAGCATTCAGGACGTCTATAACGATAAAGTTCAATTAAAGGCCTTCACAATTACAACAGAGACAGTCGTCAAACTGGAAACGTCGAGGAAAATCGAACGAAAAATGTATAATGACGCGAAAAACTTCACAAATACACATACTTAGTCCGAATCGAATCACTGCATGGTAAGAAAAATAAGAGGAGATGATTACAAATAGCAGCGACAAAATGGGAAAAGGCAAAGCAGATTATCCGCATATAACATGAGCGAAAATACCTGAATGATAATATGACATAAGAAGAATTAATCACATTAAAACTTCTGCACAGAAGAAGTAATAATATTACCCAATATCAATATTGGTATGTTCAGTAAAAAGAGCAGTAGGGATATTTAAATTCAAGGAAATGAGAAAATATACAAACTGACAAAAAAACTGCAACCCCAGAAGAAGCTGCTCAAGTTGTATTTTTTTTTTGTGAAACAAAGATCGTTAAGAAGGGTTGAAATGCTTAACATTTTGAGAGAAAGAGCATGTGTGGTACTCGAGGACTGGCGCGGTAAAGCTCTTGTATACATTGCGTCTATTCAAAAATAGGAAGATAATATTGATGATTTGAAATATTTATTTACCTATCTTGCAATACATGTAGGTTATTCAGGAATGTTTATCAATGAAACCTTGAGTTTATGGTAACTGAAATAAGAAACATAAGTTTGTAACTTACTAACTTGTGAATGTCTGGAGAAAACCTCGTCAAAAGTGGCCCCATATTTTTTTGTAGATTCTTGTGGATCATTTTTCATTTTTAAATTCAATTTTCCCGAAATAAAGTTGTCAGCGGAACACGAAGTTAATGGTGAAATCGCCAGCGAAGATAAGTGGAAATTCATTACCATTTGTACCAAGTATTTTCGACCCTTTTCAGTGTACTCCAGTAAAGTGGGATGAATAAAATGCTCTACATCGTCCAATTTTGGATTCGGAGAAATGTAGTTTGCTACCATGACTATGTGAAAGCAATTTTCAAGTTTGCATAAGCATGCACAAATATTTCCAACAAATGAACGTCTAACATTTACATCGCTAACGTCTTCAATATTTATTTCAATATTCGGAGCCATAATATTAGTTACATTCATACTATTTTGGTAAATATCCACTCCACCCTTTGGAACCTTTAAAGGTCCCTAGCGTAATATTGAATTTGATTGTGTCATTAATTATTGTTGTTTTAATGACACAAGGTGGGAGTGTGTTGGAATTTGAGTACTTTGTTTTTTGAGATTTTTGAAAAGTCAAGTTGACAGATTGTAGTTTTTAAGAATCGTCACTTCTGTAATTTTGGAAATAAAAGTTGATGATATTTTAAGTAGATCGTGGCACTGCCTGAAAGGTATATCCATACTTTAAGGAAGGGAACTTTTTAGAAGACTGAAACGTTCAGTTTTTATCAATAAGTAATGTCTCGGGTCCCTGGGATCTCACTTCATATGGGAAACTCTATATCTCCATCAAAATTCTTGTTAATCGACCCTTATTTTCGTAACTAAATTTATAACTTCTTGTAGGTAGCCACTCTCTTCATTGACCTTTCCTCATTATCTCTCCATTGTTGACAACCATTGATTCTGCTCATCACTCCCAAGAAAACAGAAATCCGCTCTTCATCTATTCAAACTTGCCCGTCGTTCCATGTAATAATTCTCCCCGAATACAATCCACCTTGAGCATGACAAGATCAAAGAAGAATGCGGAATAAATCACTACTCTTTATCACGGAGCTTCGGATCGAACGGGACCCAGGAAAAAGAAGTATTAATCATTTATTTGCGAATTCCGGGGCCAAACAACATCTCGGAGCGCCGAATTAATAAGGCGCAACGTTTTATCACCTACAAAGCCGGTGATCCACAAATTTTAACGACAACAATTTGTATTATCCGCGTAGCGGCCTTCGTAATGGACGCGATGAAGCAATATTTCATAGGGAAGATCAATATTGTACTTTGCCGCTAATCGGAAGCAAACCGTTATTTACTGGTATCCGTTATCGCGGTACAACGAACACAGGAATAGATTTATGAGATTCGGGCGCAAATCACTTGTTCGAAGATACCCCCTTAATTGGTGGGTCGTTAATCATATAGAGTTGCGCCTCTGCCCCTCATTATGCACCTGATGTAATTTTGCGATGAGGGAGAATTGAACATATTCGTCAGTTATGGGTTGCAGCGTGTTTCTAGGTTGGCGACATTGTGAAATTAATCATAATCCAATATATTGCTGGTTTTTTTCGGGGTGAGGGAACGTAGGAGAATTAAGAAATCACTTTATGTAATGGCCAACGTTTCGCAAATTTATTTTTGCATCAAGGCTCTAGAAAAAACAAACAATATCAGAAGATGAAAAAGGTACAGATTCACACTTAAATGTAAAAGTTATTTGAATAAATAAAAAGTTTTCATGAATAAAACCTGTAAATACAAACAGATATACAGGTGGCCATTTGAAAACGAAACAGACGAGATTGCAGACGAAATAAATTTTTTCGATAGAAATGCTCGGACAGGTCGATTTCTGTTTGGAGGGGGACAACTTAAGATGTAGGTTACGGACGCATAGCACTTCAACCCTTGCTACTACAACCGTCACCTCCAATTTTTGAATAGGAAAGATGGGGTGAGTGATACCTCATTTGAAAGGTGAGAAAATAAGGTTCTAATTTGAAAAACGAAACTTATGAGCCAATCTTTATCCCAATTTTCGACTTCTAACCCAACATTGAGAACACCCTGTGACGAGTCTTTTGAAATAATAGACCTGTATAAAATTTCCAGTCTTCGACTCCTAACGTTTAAGTTAGAATAGTAATAACAAACAAAATTTGTTTTTCTAGATTATCTCGATACTTCGAAAAGTATTTCGACTAATGCAACTATTTGAAAACGATTCAGAATTGAATACCTACTCTATAGAAACTGAAAACAAAAAACAAAATTTAGATTTGTTTTCATTCCTTGTATAAGTTATACAAGAATATTTCAGCTCGATAGATTATGTCGAAGAATATCATAATCCCAATTTTATGGTCCCAAATAGGTTCAGATCTCCAGAAACCCCTAAAAGGCCTTCGAACGTGGTACACCCTGTATAAAGTTAGACTGATTCGAAACAATCAACTTTTTTGTTTTCACGAAACCCACCCCAACCTCCATCAATTATGAATATTTAGAGGTCGCTCATCGATTATTTCTATTTTTTCTACTGAAGCAGTAAGAAAAATTTTTCTTCACTAGCCAATAGATGAATTTTATCGGGTGATACATATCTTGTAGACAATTAGATACTCTACAAAAAAATTCATCGAAAATTTTTTTCCCTGCTATCACTAGAAAAATAAAAATAATCGATGAGCGACCTCATATGCTAATTTATGTATAAGAATGATATGTACGTGACAGATGGAATCGATGTAGATCTCAATTTCTAATCTGATTATCAATGAACACACCGGGTACCTATTACTTGAAAATTCAAGTTGGAGTGTTGGTATCGATATCTCTCACAAAAAAATGTTTAATTTCTTATGTTTATCTAGGGTGTTTCTTTGAAATATTTCGACGATCAGACTACTTGAACATATCAAAATGAATTTCGGCTTACACAAAATTCGAGGTGGGGTGATCCTGAATATCCACCCGCTCACATTGTTTAAATAAGCACTTTGAATGCGAAATTGAATCCAGACATTTGAAAGGTTTCGTCTGCAGAAGGTGATTAATTGAAAGTTCGGTCACCAGCTCAGTACTAATTGAATTGACTACTGCTTTGTGGGCTGTGTTTGTTCCGATTGTGTCTATGTCCGCTATTTGAACAATGGACGATTCGAAGTCAGTGGAGATGAAACGAAACTTCAGGAAATATGGAATTTCGAAGCTAATTATTGTGAGAGCTTTCTCAACACTTCTTTCACCCAGATGGATATGAGTGGATGGCTTTGAGAAAAATCTTGACGACATAGTCGTCATTGAAATTAACAAGCTTCTGAAATCATGGGAAAAAAAATTGTCATCGCAGAGATGATATTGTGGAAGGCAACCATTTTACCTCCAAGTATATCAAAACGTTATTTTCTCAACATACGTTGAACGTGTGTTTGAAAAACAGATCTGAGATTGTGCATTGCGCTTTCATTGAATTGTGTTTTTTCTTCAAAATCAGTAAAAAACTCAAAATCAGCTACAGATTGCTATGAGAAATTTTATATGTAATGAATGCAGCATTCAGAGATTAAACCGAAAAGCCATGATATACAGATATAAGAAAGCTTATGTCATTTCCGG
This sequence comes from Hippodamia convergens, assembly GCA_038502775.1. NCBI lineage: Eukaryota > Metazoa > Arthropoda > Insecta > Coleoptera > Coccinellidae > Hippodamia > Hippodamia convergens. The sequence continues at coordinate 7,635,996 of CM076614.1, read as the reverse complement.
TGAAAGCAGAAGTCATTGATATTTCAAAATACAGGGTGTACCAAGATCGACGGCCTATTAGGCATTTCCGGAGAACTAGACCTCGTTGAAATATTCTTGCAGCCTGACCACTTTCCGATATACAGTGAGTGAAACAAATATTTCAGAATTTTTTTTCTTCATTTTTGCTTTACGAATTCGATAGAATATGCAGTTGTGAACACAATCGTATTCAGATCATTGAATTCGTCATAATATTCTCCTAAAAATCTAGAATAATCTGAAGACAAAAGGGAGATTAGAGTATTCGATATTATGTTTTTCATTTCTAATTTAGAAATCTTGAGCACAGACCGTTTTCACATTTTTGTAGTCGAAGACAATGGACATATTCAAAGTTTTCTAGAATTTTGAAAAACTCGTCACAGAGTGTTTCAAATGTTGGGTCAATAATTGAAATCAATATTTTTTCGAATAAGGACCCTATTTTTCATGATTGCGTTGGATTGTACGAAGAAAAATAATGATAATGTTTCAACATGTTCATGCTCCTAAAATTAAAAATTCTTGAGTTTTTCATGATTTCCTGATTTCATGTCTTATCAACAATGGCCTTGTTCATAGAAGATGAATTATTCCAATAACTCACTAGTGACACACCCCTTTTCTGAATTCATTCATCATTGTTGATATGGAACAGATCAAATCATAAAATCAGAATTTCCGGAATACCTAACTCAAAAATCATTATTTTAGGACATTGTTGAAACATTATCATAATTTTTCTTCGCAGAATCCAACGCAATCACCAAAAATAGGGTTGTAATTTGAAAAACGAAAGTTATGGGCCAATCTTGGTCCAAATTTTTGACCCCACAATTGGAACATCCTGTGACGAGTTTTTCAAAATTCTGAAAATCTACAATATTTCCACAGTCTTCTTCAAAAATGTGAAAACGGTTTGCGCCTACGATATCTTGGTTAGAAATAACAAACATAATACCGAATATTCTTGTCTCCCTTTTTTCATCAGTTTTTTCTCGATATTTTGGAAAGTATTTTGACGAATGCAACGATTTGAGCACGAATGTATTCAGAATTTCATACTCTATCAAACTTGAAAACGAAAAAACAGAAACAAAAATTTTCTCTAAGAATATTTAAGATCGATAGATAAGTTCAAACAATAACATAATCCCAATTTTCAGATTTCAAATGGATTCAGATCTCCAGAAACTCCTAATAGCTTGTCGAACTTGGTACAGCCTGTATATCGTGAATGAAGGTCCACTTAGCTTATATCACCACACACAATTTGAAATTGATCGAATTATTATCTCTTCATGAACTTCTTATGGGCACTCCTGATGGAAAATCTTGTAGGATTTAAATTCGAATTTGACACTCTTGAAATTTTTCTTCGTGAAAATTCGAACAAATTTTTGTTGGGTTATAAGAATATGTACATGAATAAATTGGTTGAGGCTTTCGCGGCCATCATTCAATAAGACATGTTCTTTCGAGCATTTACCGATGGAATATCAATGGGTAATCCACTGGCCCCAGTGGTAGCGAACTACTCCATGGAGAAATTAGAAGAGAAAACTCTGAATACCGCACCTCTCGAACCGAAAGTATGGTTTCGATATGTAGATGACACATTCGTCATATGGAGTCATGGAAGAGAAAAGCTCAATGAGTTTCTGACACACATAAATAACATGCACCCAAATATACAGTTCACAATGGAATTAGAAGACCAAAACAGAAATTTGGCTTTCCTTGATGTACTTGTCACACGGAAGGAAACTACTCTAGGACACACTGTATACCGAAAACCTACACACACGGACAGATATCTACACAACACCTCAAATCATCATCCATGCCAACGTAAAGGAATAATCAAAACGCTAGTCGACAGAGCGAGAAGAATTTGTGAGCCAGAACAACTAGCAACCGAGTTAGAACACTTGAAGCGCGCTTTCATGGCTAACGGCTACGCGAAAAACGACATCGATAGATACATCAAACAAAGGCCTGAACACAACAACGACAATGTATCACGTCGCCAAGAATCGGAAACAAAAGCATTCTTGCCGTTTATCCCACGGGTGGCAGACAGAATCGGACGAATTCTGGGTAAACATAACATTAAGACAATATTCAAACCGTCGAAGAAGATCAAGGACCATCTCAACTCCCCCAAGGACAGAAGGGATACACTCAGTACACCAGGTGTATACCGAATTCCGTGCAGCTGTGGAAGTGTATACATCGGTACAACGAAGCGATCCATCAATACGAGGATCAAGGAACACAAGGCCAATTGTAGACTGGGTCATTCAGAGAAATCCGCCGTCGCAGAGCACACACTGAACAACAGGAATCATGCAATAGAATTCGACAAAACCCAAGTGTTTTGCACCACTACCGCATACTACCCCAGGCTCTACAGGGAAGCAATCGAAATTCATAAACACCCAACGAATTTCAATAAATCGGAGGAATCTTTGAAAATCAATAGAACATGGGTGCCAGTACTCAAAAGCACAAAACCACTTCCCTATAATAATAACCGGGTTCATGAAGTGAATGAAGATCGGGAACCGGTTGTGAACCGGTCGGACACCGGCGCGCGTTCGTTATCGGTACGAGACCGGTCAAGCGCAGCCACGCCCCCCGACCGAGGTTATATATAAGTACAATCTACGTCCCCGTCTCACTCAGGCAGTTCAGTCCAGTGAGAAAATCTCCTGAAATATAACTCCTGAAGATGCCAGACACTCGAACTGGCGAAACGTCGAGAACTAATCTACGACGACGGCCTAAATACTCGAAAGAATATGTCTTAATGTACATGAATGTTTCAACAAATGTGAAGTCGACCCATTCATCTCAATTCTTCTACTGAAACATTCATTAACAATATCGAAGTAAATCCATTCCGATGAACAGTTATATACAGGGTAATTGTTTATATTATACTTAATATCTCAGTTAATAGTGGTCGTGCAAAAAGTATAAATAGGCAACTTTGAAGTATGATTCATGGACATTCAGAATTCAGTACAAATAATTTCATAAAGGCATCGTAAACTTACAAATTTGTTGTGTACTATGAGTTTTTAAATGGTAAACCCTGTATTTTATTTTCCTAATCGCAAGAGCTCTCTGATTTCCAGATATATACATAAAAATTACTCGATCGGGTTCAAATTCGACAGTTTCTGAAAAATATAGGTTTTTTTAGACGTGGGTTTTTGATCCCCTTCTTGATTTGAGCCATATTTATTTCTCCTGCTGGCTGCTCTGTTCAGTTTTTTTGTGGAATTCTCAAATAATGAATCAGATTTTTAAAATTTCGATCTACAGGGTGAGGATTCTAAACCCTGTTCATTCAGAAACTCGCCACTTCGAGACGAGTTTCTTAACTTTCTGCACTCGTATTATAAATAATAATTCGGCAACACTAGTATTTTTAATTTGGTAACATTGTTGATTTGAGTTGATGGTTGGTTTTTGATTGTAAATAATTATAAGGTTGGGTGAAAAACTGTTTGAAAATGAAACAGTGTGCAAGCGACGCTGAGTGCTCAATCTACTGTTATCATATTAAAATTGAATTTTCATAACTCTATGGTTTTTAGAGGCATCAAAGTATCTATGTGATATTTTCATATCACGACGCAAGTGTTGGTATCTATTGGACACCGAAATATAATATTCTATTCATTTCGCAGGTTCGTTAATTATACAACTCCACGGGCACAGCGGATCCCAATTTAACAGTTAGAATTATAAATGGACAGGTGAAATAACAAACATCGAAATTGTAATGTGAATATATCATTGTTTTCGAATCAGAAATAGACGTGGTGAGTAGAACTTGTCAGAGAATTAACGGATAATCACAAACTCGAGTTGAAACTAAATGTTGTTTATTTGTGAGAAGAAAATTGTAATTTTGGAATCTGTAATGAGTGAAAGATGAGCGTGATTTGTAGCCCAGTCAGGAAATTTGGAAAGGATAATTTCGGTTTCATTTTTTAAATTGATCAGTGGAAAAGTGAATTTTATTCCTGGAAGTCAATTTTATTTTCAAAGTATCTGAAAATCAAATTCATGTGTTGAGCAAAAAGTTTTTTATTCATCATTTTTGTGACCAATTTACTATATTTTTCATAAAAAATTACACCTCCACCAGATCAGATACTCAATTGAGATATTTAGTCAGCTTTTTGTATTATTGAAAGTATTTTCAGGATTTTCCCTTTTACGAATGATAGAACAAACTTGCTCCCCAACAATATGAATATTGCAAAAGTAATTGTCCTGAATAATAGAGATTGGATTCGAAAGTGTCTGAAATCTGAGATGTGACTCTGCATTGTGGGTCGGCATTTTCTTCCAACATTTACCAGGGAAATGTATCATTTTTTGACCATCATGAGGCAGAGCAAAAATCTCAGCTTCTAATTTCTATAGGAAGTAAAAAATAGCTAAAGGAACAAAGTCACCCCATGCCAAAGTATGCTGTTTCTTACGGGTTGTTCCCACCCCTTCTCGAGGGTGGACATTTTTTTTTGTCAAAAAACTACCAGATGTCGATTAAAGACCGAATTCTGAGCAAAAAATGTTTGGTGAAGTTTTTCTTCGAACTCAATACTTTTTTTTTAGTTCTTCGTGAGTGAAAACATGATAATTCTTTGAAAAATCACACTTTTTGAAACGATTATTGATGTATAACACCAAAACTATACGAGAATGCTCGAATCGATACATTCAACTTTAAATTACAGAGAAAATTTTGATGGTACAGGAATAAAGCTAAAATGATTTGTTGTGGTACTTCAAAAGAGCTTCAAAATGAGTGGTGTTTAAAATCGATTGAATCTTTTATTTTATGTTGATTATATGTTAAAGAAGTTTGACTGGTTTAAAATGCATAGTTTGTAAAAAAAAATAGACCGAAGCAGAAACGCACATTTGATTTCCTTTGCAAATCTGCCTTTTTCTCTGTGTAAGTCGAAAATGAAACGGAATAAAAAAATGATTCAGTAAAAATTGTATCGTTTCCTTTAACGAAAATAGTAGATTTCGTTTTTTTCTGCACCATGAAAATTCGCAAAGATATCAGTACTTCAAGTTAGGTTTATAATGTAACTATCGTCTTTGCTTGCGCAAAATTTCATCAAAATCGAAGCATCTTGAAAAAAATGAGATTATTTGGACTGAACACTCCAAATAATAATGTCCCCAGATTATGAACCATTTTGGTAACATCTTTTCATCGGTGTGAAAAGAAGCGGACAGATCTTATTAACCATTCTTTCATCAGTGTTCTTAACTTTGACCTTCCCAGGAGGATATGATCTTTTCTAAATCGTATAAGAACAGGCCATGGACGATACAACAACATGATCTACAGAAGAAAAAGAGAAAATCATTTGGGTCCTTTAATTTTTTTCAAATATTGTGATATTTCTGTCATGACTGATCTATAAAGAAAGAATTTCTGCAATGGGTGGGTAATTCAAAAACAATTCAATTGATTATAAATAACTAGTTTCTTCTGCTTTTTTCTTATTTCAGATGTAGAATTTCGGGTAGATTGGTGAAGAGTCGTTTTTTCTCTGCTTCCCATAGAAGAATTACATGAAGATGTTAATATCATCATGTAGATGTCTTCCAATATCCTCTGATACGATATTTATAGTAAATTATTGGTTCGGTCAATAAGAAGGGGTCACCATTCTTTCATGAACCTGCAGTCGATATAGTCGGGAGGGGATTATCGTGAAAACTTAATTGATCCCAAAAAGCTTCCGGCTACATTCTGCTTCGCTAAGTAATCCCCGAAATGTTTACATTAAAATTTTCATGGACCGAGAAAGAAGCGAATGGGATAATGAACATTTTAACAGGTTCTTTGCGACTTGCTTCAATTCTATGGCAGCCGAAGGACTGTGAAAAATTCGGCCCATCATTCACCTAATTCAATTCGAATAGCGTTCCGCAAAATTTAATATTCGAAACTTTCAGAAGAGGACCAACTTAATCGTGAAGATTAATTTCGTACTTCAGTTCAATAAGACTGGAAAAATTTTGAGGGGTAGGCGGAAATGAGTTTCGTCCTAATTTTATTGAATTATTCCTCCTCCTTTTCCACAATTGGGGGCAATAACTGTGGCCACTGGAAATATATTGAATGGAATGCGGGAATTGTTTTGTGTTTTTCTTGGGATGACTGGAAAAGTTAGAGTATGAATAAAATTAAATTATGACATTTCCAAGTGTATTTCAGATTAGTCACTTCAATTTCAAAAAGCGTCAGTTGAATTCTGGATTAGTCAATTGAATTTTGAAAAACATCAAATTTATTTCGGATCACAGGATCACACAATCAAATTCTATTTTATATTTTCTGAATATAAAATGGCAAGTCTGAAAATCATGGAATACAATTGACTAATCTGAAATACAAGTGACCTTTTCCGAATGTCAATTCAAGATTTATGGTGTGGAAATACAATTTCGGATTTAATTTCTTGCTCATAAATATTTTCAGAAAATTATCCGTCGAAGACGAGAGATAATTTTCAAAATATTTATGGACCCGAGAAAATGAAAAATACTCTCAATACTTTCAAATAAACAATTCAGATAAGTGACTTTTGTTTTGTATCTTGGCAGTTTGTGTGACTCGAAAATTGGTAGCACCGGACAATTAAAAAACGAGAAATGTAACTTAGAACAATGCTGTGATTATTTCATTACAGCACTACTTTAAGTACTGTAATGAACTGGAATAGAAAAATAGTATATTCTATATATATGCATATTGCCTTCTGCAACGAGTATAAGACGATATTTTCTCTATTTCAGTAAAGTTTTGTGAAAAACTTGCGAAAGTGAAATAAAAATTCAGATCAGTGACTATTCTTCTTCTTTTGTATTTTATCTTGGCAGTTGGTGTCACTAACGAAATTTGACAGATTGCAGAATTTGAATTGATTTGATTCGAAAATTAAGTAGATCGGAGGTCAGTACTAACAATCACAAAACGAAAAATATAACTGAAAACAATGCTGTAATGAGTTTCATTACAGCACTACTTTTGGTACTGTAATGAACTCATTTTTTTCAATTGTTTTCCGCTCAGAGTTTTTCCTGTCAAATCTAAATGTAAGTACCAAATACATAATTCTCCCCAGGTTACTGAATGTAGAAGGCGACTTGAAATTTTATATATGTTATGTCAATCAAATAACGAATTCAAGAATATGTACAAACAAACAAAAGTAGAATACAATAGACTACTTCAAGAACAGAAAGCTAATGTGTTCTACCAACAAATAGCTAATTCAGACAACAAAACTAAGACAACTTGGAAAATAGTGAATGAAATCAAAGGTCGTAATTACAGAAATAAAGACTTCCCTATCTTAGGTGATCCAGTCATGTTAGCAAACGAGATAAATGAATACCTTGTGAACATTCCAATTTCCCAACATTCTGAAATCAAAGCTCTACCTTACAATTGCGACATCATACCATGTGATAAATCAATGTTCATCTCTCCTGTAACAACTAGTGAGGTACTTGATTCTGTAGCCAAATTAAAAAATAGCCAAAGCAGTGGTGAAGACAATTTTCCGAATTCTATTGTGAAATATTGTGCCCCATCAATCCTCGAACCACTTACATTCATCATTAATAATTCAATGTGTTATGGCATTTTTCCGGATGCATTGAAGGTTGCTTTGGTTTCACTTATACATAAGAAGGGTGATACGAATAATGTTGACAATTATCGACCGATATATTATATCGTCTTTTTCAAAAATCTTTGAGAGGATTATGTGCAACAGATTAATAGCATGGCTTAAATATAATAATACCTTCAACAGATACCAACATGGATCACTGAAAAGTAAATCCACCCAGACTGCCATATTCGACTTTCTGTCGAGGGTAGTTGATGATCTGGAAAATCATGAAATTTGCTTAGGCGTATTTCTCGATTTGTCAAAGGCGTATGATTGTCTTGACCATAACATACTCTTCATAAAAGCTGAGAGATATGGCATCAGAGGACCGGCCTTGAAATGGCTGCAATCATTTCTCCACAACAGAAGGCAACGCGTTGTAGTAACTAGAGATCTCACAGAGTACCGATCTGATTTACGGACATTCAATGTAGGGGTACCACAGGGAAGTGTTGCTGGACCACTATTATTCAAACTCTACATAAATGATATAGTCTTGAATATCAACCCAGCTGTTTTCAATCCCATTTTGTACGTGGATGATACTAATTTTTTGGTTAGAGGAAAACTAATGACTGACGTGATAAACAATCTCAATTCATTATTACAGCTTTCAACCAACTGGTTTCATACGAATAAACTCAAACTCAATGAGGACAAAACCCGACTAATGTATTTTATGACAAATAGATCGCAAGTCCAGAGAACCATGTTACTGAATGACGATTTTCCAATTGAATTATCCGATAATGTGAAGTTTCTGGGTCTTCACCTAGACAACGCGTTAACGTGGGATCAACATATAAGTCATATACTCAGTAAACTCAACCAAGCATGCTTCTGCCTTAGAATCCTCTCAAGTTACCTGAATGTTGCTTTGAAGACTGTTTATCACTCTACCATTGAGTCTGTGATGCGATATGGTATAATTTTTTATGGAAGAGGAAGAAATTCCAATGCAGTGTTCAGGGTACAGAAGCGGGCGTTGAGAATTTTACTAAGATTGAGTACACGGGAGTTTTGTAGAGGAAAATTTACCGCCAATAAAATTCTCACTTTCCATGCAATATACATACAAGAATGTCTGTTGTATTTCTTCAAAAATAAATCCCAGTTTGAACATTTTGAGCCACAATCAAATTATTCCAATAGAAATATGTGTTATAACTATCCTCAGCATAGACTTACATCCGCGGAAAAAAGTACATTTTACAACTGCATTAAACTTTTCAACAAATTACCACGAAATATAAAATTAATCAGTTCTCTCAATTCATTTAAAAAAGAGGTATTTAATCTCCTCTTGACAATTGAACCATACTCATATGATGAGTTCCTTCTGTAGGGCTCTCCTTTTTTGGTTTTTTTGCCTTTTTGACGATTGTTTCAGTTAATGTTACTTATGTGATTTAATATTGTATTTGTGATATTCTTTGAAATAAAATTTGTGTATTATTATTATTATTATTATTATTATTATTATCATTACAATACTGAAATAGAGAAAATCATTTTTCGATATCCAATAACGTCAACTTTCGTTTTCAATCAAGCTGTAAATTGGCGTGCAAAGTTTTCAAGAATATTTCATAGGTTTCGAAGGATGTGTATTCTGAAATTGAAACGGTGACGTCAAACACAGAAATGTTATAAAATATTTCGTGATTATTAGAGCAGATCTGGCAATTCTGTCATGGTTCTGCATTCTGATTTGCGTGTTTATTAAACTGTAGATGCAAGCTTTCGAAAATATGCAGTTAAGCGATATTAAAACTACTGATGTCACACAGAAAATTAGACCTTGTTCACATGCCAAGATATAGCTTAAGTACAAGCAGAATAGAAAAAAAAAATTGTCAAACAAAATTCTGTGTAAAAAAAAATTTCCGTTCAATTTGCTGTTGTACCTCCATGGTTTAAATGTCCATGAATAAAACCCTAGTTTGTATACTGTCTGGAATGTGGATATTATACAAATAATAGTTCTCAACAACTGTGGATCGCACTAACTATGCATGCAGTAAATCTGAGGCAGATTCAAATCCGCATGGGAAAGATCCGTTACGGATCTGAATCCTCCATCCGGACCTCTCATAATTGGCATCTGTTGAACCCGTTCTTGATGAAATGAATAATTTAGAGCACAGGCTGCGAGTTTCGAAATCTGTCAGTATCAGGGAACTGAAAAGTTTGATGAGTAATTCATCATCGCCAGTATCGATTTCATCGGGCTGAATGTATTAATTTTCTCGCCTTTTAAGATGCGGTACGGTTCGTCGTTGCAGAAAAATCTTCTGGATTATAATTCGAGAATACGAAAAATGTGAGACTGCGGATCCCAACCCTCGAAGGATTAATGGGGCAATTTTGACAGGAAACGTAATTAATGGTGGTTTAGGGGCAATGCTATTGTATTATTTTCTACTTGATTTCATTAAAATATACCATACCAGAGATTTAGACTTCGAATATGGTGAAAGGGGAAATATGCATTTTCATGATCTTTTGATTGAGAGAGATATCAACAATAGAATTTGCCTTAGTGGATAAATTGAACAATGGTTTTCGGATATGGCAAAACAAGGTTACTCAAAAACGATTTATTCCACTACAGTTTCGGATCCAATTTGATCCTTCTTCAGGCGAGACAAATCAAATTAAGTTTTTCTTCAACAATCATGAATGAACTGTAAGGAGTTTTGATTCATGATTGTTGAAGGAAAACTTAATTTGATTTGTCAAGCCTGAAGAAGGATCAAATTGGATCCGACATTGTAGCGAAATAAAACGTTTTTGAGTAGAGTAGAGAGAAGTAACCTTGGGGGTGAGGGTTGTAGTAGCAAGGGTTGAAGCGCTATGCGTCCGTAACCTACATCTTAAGTTGTCCCCCTCGAAACAGAAATCGACCTGTCCGAGCATTTCTATCGGAAAAATTTATTTCGTCTGTAATCTCGTCTGTTTTGTTTTCAAATGGCCACCCTGTATTACGAGAACTAATTCATAAAATGAAAAAACAATTACTGTGCTGAAATCAGTATCAAAATACCTTTCAAATGTGGTTTCACTAACCCCATCTTCCCTATTCAAAAATTGGGGGTGAGGGTTGTAGTAGCAAGGGTTGAAGCGCTATGCGTTCGTAACCTACATCTTAAGTTGTCCCCCTCGAAACAGAAATCGACCTGTCCGAGCATTTCTATCGGAAAAATTTATTTCGTCTGTAATCTCGTTTGTTTCGTTCTCAAATGGCCACCCTGTATTTCGAGAACTAATTCGTAAAATGAAAAAACAATTACTGTGCTGCAATCAGTATCAAAATACCTTTCAAATGAGGTATCACTCACCTCATCTTCCCTATTCAAAAATAGGGGGTGAGGGTTGTAGTAGCAAGGGTTGAAGCGTTATACGTCCGTAACCTACATCTTAAGTTGTCCCCCTCGAAACAGAAATCGACCTGTCCGAGCATTTCTATCGAAAAAATTTATTTCGTCTGTAATCTCGTCTGTTTCGTTTTCAAATGGTCACCCTGTATGTTACTGCAAAAGATATCCTGGAGTGGAAGTCTGAAGTTAAATATTTATGAATTACCTTGGACAGTATGCTTCTATGGAACAGGCATATACAGGGTGTCCGAGGAATAACTGTATATACTCTTACCAGAGATATAGTTGGACTAGGTGATTACTGATTGACTATAAAAAAATTATTTCTGGATTTCCCTTGAAAGTTACAGGATGATTTTTTAACTTCATGAAAATACTTAGACCATCATGAAATCCAAAGTAATCGACGAATATTATTGAAACGTGGGAGCTTGTTGGCACATGCTATGGTCGAGACAGAAAGATATAAATTTTTTCATTATTCCAGCGCCGGACTCATTAATCTTCATTTGAAGTGTTGGGGGTAAAACAAACACTTTGTATTTCGAATTACAAATGATTGATTCGCTTTTTAGAAAGAAGCTAAATTGTGCTTCAATTTGTGATATCGCTTGAAGTTGTCACATTAACAATTATTTTTTTTTTTATTTTTTTATTTGGATAAGGTTCGAAAAATTGAATTTTTCACCATGAAGAGAAATGAAAATCTCATGTTTGAATTCAAAATGTTGATGTTTTAGTAGAAAATTTGCAAAAAAGTTCAGGTCTTCAATTAGCACATTCCATATCGAAACAAAAACAAATGAAAGAAACTGAAATACAGTAAAGAGTACCTAAAAAAACTTTAATTAGGAACGAATGAATTGCTTAGTCAACGTTATGTCAGAAGTGGTTTAAAATGACAACCATCATCTTGTATACATTTCTCTTGCTGATTTACTAATTCAGTTAGAGGTTTTTACATTTGAAGAAGTGTCACTTTGGTTTATATCTTTGTTGTCGAATACTCGGTATACATACGAATAATTTTGAAATATGCTTATGTAAATCCTATACACTCAACCAATTTTTTTTTCATTTACTTTCATTTACTCCATCGCAATGAGATCCGAGTCTGGGGATGTCCACCCAGTATATAAAAAAATAATTATAGTGTTCCTCACCTCTTGTAATTTTTTAAAGTTAATTAATTATTTATTTTCAACCTCCACAAGATGACTGAATCCTGTTCAGGTGAATTATTGATTCTATTTTCGAACTTTATCCAAATTCAAAAATTCATAAAAAAATAATTGTTGATGTGAGAACTTTGTGCGATATCACAAATTCAAGCATAATTTAGCTTCTTCCTGAGAATCGAATAAATTATTTGTAATTCGAAACACAAAGTGTTTGTTTCACCCTGAACACTTCAGATGAAGATTCATGAGTACGGCCCTGGAATAATGAAATACCTTAGCATGTGCGAATATCCTCCCAAGTTTCAATAATATCCGTCAATGAGTTCGGGTTTTATGATGGTCTAAGTATTTATATGAAGTTGAAAAATCACTCTGTAGCTTTCTAGGAAAATCCAGAAATTAATTTTTCATACTCAATCAGTAATAACTTAGTCCAACTCTATCTCTGGTAGGAGTATGTACAGTTATTCCCCGGACACTCTGTATGTAATACTACTAGTAGAGCTATTAAGGCTCTTATGGCGTGCAGGCGTCTATGCTGCAGAAATTGGGGTTATAACGCAAAAATACTGCGATGACTGTACGTCGTGATTGTCAGACCTGTTATCACATATGAAACAGTAGTCTGGTTTGCTAAAGCAAGTCAGACAAATATGAGGAAATGCTCCATAAAGCACAACGGCTTGCTTGTGTGTGCATCACGGGGGCCATGAGAACGTGCCCAACCAGATCAATTGAGATTATAACAGATCTCACATCCGTACATCTGATGATTGACACCATGGCCCATGAGGCTATCCTCAGAAAATCTAGAGAAGGGGTAGGTAATGAGAGAATTAGGTGTCAGAGAATCTGGAGCTGTCTGACTAACTACATTTCATCTACGAACCTTCCTAGTGATGTAATGGTCAAGAAAGTAAGTGCTGAGAAAATCTTCAGTACGATGCTATGCAAAAAAGAGGAATGAAAGCGGAAATACACCGACCAAAATTTCGAAGAAAATACTGTTAAATGGTATAAAGATGTTTCTAAAACCATCACGGGAGCTGGCGCTAGGGTTCACGGGGCCAAAGCCAAGTGTGCACTATCGTAAGGCTTCTGTGTGAGTGTTCTGCAAGCAGAAATATCAGCAATCGAAAGATGTCTAGATATCAATCTAGAGAGAAACTATCAGAATTGCGACATAGCTACTCACTCAGATAATCAAGCTGCGATTAAAGCACTGAACTCCTATGTCATCAACTCAAAGTCGACATGGGAATGCCGGAACAAACTCAATTAGGTAGGCAAGAAGAATAAGGTCTCTTTGATCTGGGTTCCTGGTCATTTGGGCATCACAGGTAACGACGAGGCAAACAAACTTGCCATAGAAGGTGCTTGGAAAGCACTCACTGGCCCAGAATATTTCTGTAGTATCAGAAAATGATATATGAAGGAGTTTCTGGTGATGGAGAAAACTGAAAGAGAAACACTCTGGCAGAATCTCCCATGGTTGGATCACTCCAAAAAGTTCCTTCGGAATTTTGAAACTGCAAGATTCAAAAAATATTTGAATCTCAGTAAGAACCAACTACACCTCCTCACTGGTATTCTTAGAGGGCATTGTCGCCTCAGAAAGAACTTGCTGAGAATGGGCGTATCGGACACTGACGAGTGTAGATTTTGTGGGGAGAAGGAAGAAACTCCTATTAACCTAATCACAAAATGCTTTGACATTGTAATCCAAAGAAAACAATGCTTTGGTCAAGAGAGCAGCTGTAGGAGTGAGGAATTAGCCTCACTGAAGCCTTACGAGATATTGGATTTCATAAGATCTCTGGGACTGGAAGGCGAGCTGTAAAGCTTTGTCAGGGGGCACAATAGACCATCAGGTCGCAGTGGACTGTAACCCCTTTTAAACTATCAACTACTGCAAAAGATTATTTCATAACTTACCAAATGAATTCAGGCGGATGTTGTTTTTTCTCAATATACGATAACTTTCAAGGAAACTGCAACAGTCAGTAGAAGCTCTTTAAATTCTATATTTTTCTTGGTGAAGCATAGATAATATAGGGTGAATTAGAGACAGATGACTTCCCTTTTTCAAAATGCTACTTAAATCCACTTTTCTGAACTGAACGTGGTGATAAAATCATAAATAATTCTTTAGGTCCTACACTTTTATTGTGAAACATCAACATGAAGAAAAAGCAGACCATTTTTCAAAAAAGAAATGAAATACAAAAGACTACTCATGGGGTAAAGAGGGATTGCTAATAGAGATTGAACATAAGATGTTTACCTTCGAAAAATTGGTCTCTCCTCATTGATTCTCCCGTAGATTTGATATTTTCGTAGCGCTGCAAGCATCCTACTAATTCATTATAATTTAAATTTTGTTAGAGTGTGGAATCATTTGAAATATGAGACTATTTCAGGCTTCTGTGCCTCGACAACTATGGTCATGCATAACACCTCAATTGTCCTATTACACGAAGATTTTTCTCCTTTTCCGTATGGGTCTCTTGTAGAATAATCTCCCCAACACCATGTTCATTAGCTGATTCCGAATCGTATTCACTGTTTTCCTTCTGAATAACTTCGATAGTCGAATTCAAAATTTTCGAATTCAGGCTCTATGATTGTGAGGGTGTTTCAAAATTCCAAGAATCCAAACCCGATTTCTTGGAGATTCAGATGTTTGGAAACCTCTACTAGGCACTGATGAGATGAAATCATCTCCGAACGATAAACATTTTAACTAAAAATACAAGAAAAAATTGGAATATTTGGCGCAAGCAAAAATTGAGAGATATTGAAAAAATTCTCTAAATTACATTATGCAGATGAACGCCTTGAAATTTGTCGACGAATTTGTGTTACTTTAACTTGAGGAAATCGTCAGATTATGGGTCGGTTTCACAAAACTTTGTGCGTACCTTTAAATGAATTGAAGCCACCGCGATTCGTTGAAATTTCAAAACGAGTGATTCGATTGTTTCGAATTGACGGAAGGTTTTTTAATCACACAATTAAAGTTTTGTGAAACCTTCTCTATATGTTTTTCATAATCCTTGAATTATTCCCTCAAAATAACAGAAAAACTAGCGACACTGCAGAATGTCCAACCGACGATTTTTTTCACAACTTTGGAGTTATCTTCTGTCTTTTCTTCACTCTCAAATTGTCAGATTGGTGGTGTGTAAATTTTTCAGCATGTAAATTACCCACCCACCCTATTCTAATCTGACGCACTCGAGAATGATTTTCACTAATCTGATTCTTTATTCTGGACTGGCAGCTATATATACAGGGTGTCCCACCGGGAGTGCCCATTAGAAGTTTATAGAGAAATATTTATTCGATCCATTTCAAATTTTGTGTGGATATATAAGCTAAATAGACCTTCATTCATGATATATTTTTAAATATCAATGAGTTCCGCTTTCACCGGAAATGGTATCAACTTTCTTATTTTAAATGGAACACCCTGTATATTATAAGTTTTTCGGGTAGATCTTCGAATTCCACATTCATTTTATTCATCATTCCCTATAGCCATCTGAAGTCGTTTTCGAGTTATTCACTGTTTTGTGAAAAAAAAATACAAATTGAGCCTTGTAGAACACTGAAAATTCAATGAAAGCGCAACGCACAATCTCAGATCTGTTTTTTGAAATGGGCTACCGAAAAGATATTCGACGTCACTCTGTAGAGGAAATAACGTTTTGATATACTGGGAGGTAAAATGAGAGTGTCAAAGTTGGAATTCAAAAAAGGGTGAAAATAGATCATAATTGATACCTCACATATTATAATATGCTCGTTGCTAACAGTTATTTCTGAATCTCCCGAAAATGGTACATTTTAGATATAGGGAACCCTTAAAAGACTTCACTTATCTTTTCCTCACAAATTGAAATGGGAGTGAAAAAAATACAGTTTCTATTTGTAAAAATCGAATTTCTGCCTTTTTTGGAATTCAAACTTTGACACACTAACAGTTTTTCCTGAATATCTCGAAAATGGTACATTTTGGATAGGAACCCTGAATAAACTCCACCTATTTTCACCTCACAAATTGATATGTGGGTAAAAAAAATATGGTTTCCATTTGAAAAAATAGAGTTTTTGGCTTTTTTTGAATTCCAACTTTGACACTCTCATTTTACCACCCAGTATATCAAAACGTTATTTTCTCTACAGAGTTAGGGTGAATATCTTGTCAGTAACTCATTTCAAAAAACGTATCTGAGATTGCGCGTTGCGCTTTCATTGAATTCTCAGTGTTCTACAAGCCTCAAATTGTAAATTTTTTCGAAAAACAGTGAATAACTCGAAAACGGCTCTAGATCTATAGGGGGTGTATAGGGAGTGATACATAAAATTAATGTGGCATTCGAAGATCTATCCGAAAAAGTCATAATATACAGGGTGTTCCATTTGAAATAAGAAAGTTGATACCACTTCCGGTGAAAGCGGAAGTCATTCATATTAAAAAATATATCATGAATGAAGGTCTTCCTGGCTTATATCTTCTCACAAAATTTGGAAATGATCTAATTATTATTTCCCCATAAACTTCTAATGGGCACTCCCGGTGGGACACCCTGTATAGCCCCCATATTCAGTGGACGTAATTCAACGAAAGAGAAACTCGCTATATCCAGCCAATTCGAAATTCTCTTTTGGTACAATCATTCGAAAGTAATGAATTAATTCAAATTTTTACTTCGATGCAGCAGCATATAATTTGAATAGTTTTTCGATATGAATATCACAATTTCGTATGAATGTGAAATAAACACACAATAGAGATAGGTACTGAATTGATATATTTTTCGAGTGCAATACATATAGATACATATTCAAATGTAAAAGCTCCAAACAAACATTGTTTTCTCTTTAGCATGAATGGATTTTTCGAATTATGTTTTTCAGCATATATATCAAACGGACAAATAGTTGGATATTTCAAATTTCACATTGAACATGAGTTGCACAAACCTCCTGGTGGGAGGACACACTAAATTTCAATTCGAAAACCATGAAACTGGAATCAGGCCATATTATTTCGAAATTATGATGAACATAGTTGAATAGAAAAATGCGGAAACAAATTAATTAAACTTAATGTATTAAAATCAAATACTCCTCTACAGGAACAACCATAACGAAACATTAAAACGACATGGAATCAAACTCTAGAGCAATAAGAATCAAAGAAAATAATTTGTTATAACACGTGAAGTAACATTCATAGAACCAAATTTATGGTTATAGGTATGTAGAGAAAACAACTTTGTAAGATTTTTCAAATAAGATGTGAAAATGTCTCATTGAACTTTCAAAAAGCGGTACGTGTAAGGACTTTGAAAATATACTGCTCAACAAAAAAAAAATCTGTATTCAATAATTTCAAAAAGTATGTATTCTTCGAGAAAATAGCTTTGAAATCATTCAAAACTTATATACAACTTGAATTGATTCGATGAAAATCAGTATGAGACATTTCGTCAATCTGGTCGCTTTCTTCCTGAAGTTTGGTTCTTTGCATATGCTTCATGAATGTTTTTATTTCGAAATGAAGTAAATTCATCGACGGCTTCGATTTTAAAACAAGAATTCAATTAACAAACGCTGAGGCTAAAAGGGCTATCTGAATGCTTTAAGGTGTGATATCTCAAATTTAAAAGCGTCCAGGGAGACATGTTCCGTGTTGGAAAGAATAAATTAAAGTTCACTAATATATGCACGATGATACCTATACATCGTTTATTCTGATTTTAGTGCCACTGCTAATAATTGCTAGGGAACACATTACCACTTACCGTGAATTCCGGATTTCTATTTTGTTCTCAATAAAAAACTATATAGGTACTCAATAACAACCATAAACACACTAATCTCTCGATTGTCTTAGACAGGAAATAAAATGGAAGTCTTAATCAATCTGAATCTACAACTTTTCTACAACCGCTGCTGAACGAATATGACAAGGAAATGCAAATGGCTACTGGCTATTATGATAATATTACTATAATATCACCGAAAAAATATAAATGATACATAATTTTTATATATCTGATCAGAGTATTATAAAATATGTACCATATACATCGCATAAATTACATAACAAAGTTATGTAGGTATATGAAACATGTATATGTTTCATTTATCACTTGTGAAATGAAAATGATATATACGCGGTACATTTATTTTACATATATCAGTTATGGTTCTAGTATTTTCCCCAATGATATGTAACACGAGAGCGCATGTAACACCTTGGTTGGCTGGGGAGTTACAAATGACAGGTATGAAAATATTTGTTTCCTTATTTTGCCATCCGGCTTTCCGTAAGGAATCAAGAGTCCCTTTCATCTTACCAATGCGATCATTTCATTCACGAATATCGAATGTCCCTGATGAATCAAGCTCCTCCAATTAATTAACCCTTGGGGTTGAACTTCAATAGGTACGGGTAAATATAATTTCTCTTGGTGCGTTACTGAATAGACTGGCTCGATATCCGAAGAGAGTACATTATCGAAATATTCAACAGATATGTTCACCATAAATGGCATACTTGCACCTTGGAGTACAGAGTGGTCGTTACATACTGAGTAAATTTCCAGAACTACAGGAGGATTGAAGTGACATTCTACAGCGTGCAGAAGAATTAACTCCATAATAATTCTTGTACGAAAAATCAAGAAAGTTCCCGAATCGAAATTCAATTTCGAAAGGAATTTAAAGTATGCTTTTTTTAATTCAAAATTTTTCATCCCCTACGTCCCCTACTTTATTTTTTCGAAGTGATTTTACTTGAAGTTTAATTGATTGTGCCATTTTGTTACTAAAAATTAACCCAAATAGACCTACCGTTCCGTATAAAGAACACCTACATATCTAAAAGTTTTCTATTAATGCACAAAATAAAGAAACGAAGAAGGCGTCAATATAAAGACATAAATTAATGCTTTCTTCAACACTAAATATAACCTACAAAGTGCTTCAGTATTCAAATTCACTTTAAAGCCATATTAACTTCATGAATATATCAATTGTTGCAATACCTCATTTTGTCCGGTGATGTTACTTTTTCATATGTATATATTTCATCGCTCTTGCGAATAAAATAATTATATCTGTGGTCGGATGAATAATATTAGAAGCGAATTCATCTTCTCCATGATTTCAAATCCCGAATTTTGCTACGTGAATGATGGTGTTCTTTTAACGGAACGATAGGATTATCTATACTATATTACCTGAATATATTGTTATAATTATTGGAAAAATAATCTGACTCAGTATGAGATACTTCATCAAGCAGATAATCTGGATATGATTTCAGAACCACCTGATAGCAAAATTTTCTTCTGCACATAATTCAATAGTTTTCTGTAAGTGAAATAACAATAATGTTACTTATGCGCCTACTAATTTCTTATTCGTATTTCCATGCACCAAACAAAGTAATAATATATTCATTCACCTTGAGAAAAAAAAAATCATTGACCAACCAAAACTCATGCAACATTAAAAAATATCTGGGGCGTTGACTGATCCCGTAAAAAAGTTAGAATCTTATTTCGACAAGGACAAAAATTGTATTTCCCACTTCTTGCACACTGCTTTGACATGGTTGTTCAAAACGCAGAAATGGTAGAGATGGTAGACTAGCTATCATCGCAACAAGATTGCTGGAAACTAATAGAAAAACCATAAAAACAGGACCATCTAAGCAAAGAGTTTACACCAATCTTCAGGATATTTCAGGGTAGACCACCTGATTGTTTACCAGAATTTAATTAAAAACTTGTGAAGTGTGGCATAAAAAGTAATATTTTATAGGTATTCAATATAAAATAGCATAACATCCGAAAAATTGCTTCTATAATCACGACATTTTATAATTCAATGTTCATTTTTCTCAGAATGAATTTTAGTCTACCGTTCCTTTAAAAAAACTTCAAAAATCTTAACTTTTCTCGAAAAATAAGTACACATCAAGATGAAAAATATGAAAAGGTCCCATTTAAACCATAATCTGACACAATTCTCATTGAAATGAAAGAAAAAAATTTCAGGTCTATTTGGGTTGAGGAAATACATAATTACCAATTTATGATTGGAGAGTACTTCAATCAGACCATTATTATTTTACTACTTATTACTTCAACTTACTGTTATTGTGGGAAATTCACGAATCCATGGATTTGCAATTTCGAAAGCCGGCCTCCCTATGCTCTTTGAATTTGAAATCTCTCATTCTCAACAGTCGACACCAATCTTCTTGTGACCTGTCCACTATCAGTTTTATGAAGAACTTTTTTGCTTTTCATTAATTGGAAAATTTCTCAGAATATCGGGAAAAAACTAGGTACTTTGTAATATTTTACTCATTACTTCACAACCAATTATTTCAAATTCGGAAGTTTTTTATGAAGATTTTGTCCTGAGTTGTGCGGGACACTGATGAGGCCCAATAAGGCCAAAACCGGTATATCTCTCATCTCAGTGACAAAATCTAATATCATTTCTCCTACCACATGATAAAAGATCTCTGAGCCTGGGAATTGAAAATGGTATTCATTTCGATGATTACTATTTTGAATTCATCTATGTTTCAAAAATGTTCTCGATGTGCCTTCGTATAGGCAAAGAATTTATTTTTTTTTTTAAAACATCTGGCTTCACAGTCACAAAAAGAATTGGGCGTTTCCATCACTTTGAGAAACTAGCAAGCGGGCCCTGAATAGAGCCACTGCTGAAATCTCATTCAGTGAAAGAGGAAGTACAGATTTCTTTTTTTGCATTTGATTGGAGATGTAAAACTTCATTTTGACGCAACTGGATGTCACCACCTTAGTACCTTGTAATATTTTACTCATTACTTCACAACCAAGTGCTTCAAATTCTGAAGTTTTTCATGAAGATTTTGTCCTGAGGTGTGCGGGATACTGATGAGGCCCAACAAGGCCGAAACCGGTATATCTCTCATCTCAGTGACAAAATCTAATATCATTTCTCCAACCTCATGATAAATGATCTCTGAGCCTGGGAATTGAAGATGGTATTCATTTCGATGATTACTATTTTGAATTCATCTATGTTTCAAAAATAATGATATAATGTTTCTTAATACCTCGAGCACAAACCGTTTTCATAGTCTGGAACTGTGGAAATATTGAAACTTTTCACGAATTTTTGGGTAAAATTTGTGATCAACATTAGCCCATAACTTCCGCTCCTCGAATTCGAACTACACAATTTCCAATTTTGATTCAGAAATCGTCAATTGACATTCAGAAAACATGTTTCAGATTAGTCAATTTACTGTATTTCGGAAAACATCAAAGGATATCAGATTTGTCAATGAAAATTCAGAATTTATCAAATGAAATTCAATTGAGTTATTCGAAAAACATTTGATGTTTTCTGAAATTCATTTGACGCTTTCTGAAATAGAACTAACTTATTTAAAATACACTCGACAATTTCTGATTACAGTTGTGAATGGTGTGGAATGAAAAAATATTTTCATAACTGCGTTGAACTTTGCGAAGAAAAATGATGATAATGTTCTTTTTTTAATGCGCCTGAAATGAATAATTCTTGAGTTATTCAAATTTCCTGATATCTTACGTACAGTCAAATTTATAAAACTTGTTCCACATGAGTTAGAGATATTGACTTGAATTGCAAAAAAACTTCAGTTCAAATATGATTTTTTGATGAAAATTCGTTTGAATATGATTTCAGTTCGCAGATAATTAAATTAATTTGAGCATGTAAGTCTGAAGCGTATACAGGGTGGTTAGGAAAAATCGAGTAAAAAAACCATTATTTTATTCCCAGAAATTTCGAACATTTTAAGACAACCAATACAATGTATGGCCTCAACCAGAACACCTTGTCATATTCCTTGCATACTACACAGGCGGTTATTTAACATTTTTTTGGGGAATTCAGTTTCATAAACAAGGCAGAAGCTCTCTCAGGTCTTTTGAGGATTCTAGGGTAGGTTGATGATTATCTAATCTCTTCAAGAGCATGTTCCTTGCATGTTCTTTGCAATTCTAATCTGGTGAGTGCGGAGGTATTGGTGAATGTGGAATACCAAGCTCCTCTCGCTCATTCTCAGCTATGGCTATTCGGTGAGGTCTAGCGTCATCGTCTAGAAATTAAAGAGATTTACCAACAGTAGCGTGAAAATTTGGCAAAATATTGTCAATGACAAATTCTCTATAGTGTGAGGCGGATATAAATCCAGGAAAAATGTAAACATCTACATGAAATCAGAAATTTCTGAATATCCCAAAAATTATTAATTTCTGGAGCATTAATATGTTAGAACACTCTCATTATTTTTCTTCCAGGAATCCAATACATACAGAAAGAGGTAGGATTTTAATTTGAAAAACAAAAGTCATGGTCCAATCTTGATCCCAATTTCGATCCAACATTTGAAACACCCTATAACGAGTTTTCCGAAATTTCAGATTCTTACAATAATGTGAGAACGGTTCGTGTTTGGGATATCTGGAATTGTAATAAGGAACATAATACCGATTACTTTTATCCCCCTTTTGTCGATAATTTGAAAAGTATTTCGACGAACGCGACGGTTTGAATAAGAATATATTCAGATTTGAATATCCTATCAGTATCAGAAATCAATTTATATGTTCTATTTTTTTTTATATACTGTATGAGTGAAAATAATCAGGTTTCAAGAATATTTCAGATCACTAGACAATGTCGCACAATATCATAATACCAATTTTCAGATTTCAAATATTTCCAGTTCTCCAGAAACTTCTGATAGGCAGTCCAAATTGGTACATCTACGAAAATGGATATTTTTATTCATCGTTGCCTAAAAGTAAAATTCACGAATTAATTCATCCTGTCACTCTGATCAACAGCCTTGTGGTTCGAAAAGTATCATTTCATTGCTGTGAAAAAATTTCGAAAGCAGATTTTCATGGGATTTTCATAACATAATTGATAACTGCATAATTCATGCTTGATCCTAACAACTCATTTAATTGAAATATAATCAATTCGTTCGACGATTGGCCCGTCGCTGTAATCGAAAGTTAAAATATTGATGAAGTCGAACATACCGGTTGCCGGATGAATATGCAAACTATCAATCAGAATTATCTGTTTTTTTCTATAATAAAACGAATATGCAAATTCCGTATTGAAACATCACTTTCATCCCTTGATACAGACTTTGACTCGAATTAGCTCCAATCTGTTTCTTGTGATATTTTCGAGAACGAATCATATCGATACTTCAAATCCTCAATAACCAAGCGGTATTTTAGCCTTTTGTTCGTTAATTTGACTATACCGAGTGTATAAGCTGGAATATTTTCGAATCCTGACTTTCTGTCATACAAGTTATGAAAAAACTATTTACAAATTTTTCGTGTGTTTTTTTCGTTTCTAATTTTGATAGAGTATACAAATCTGAATACACTTCTTTCAAATCGTTGCATTCGTCGAAAAAATTTCGAAATTATCGAGAAGAAACAAAAAAAAAGTGGAAAAAGAGTATTCGGTGTTTGCTTGTTATTCCTGACAACTGTTTTCACATTTCTGAAGTCGAAGACTGTAGAAACATTGTACATTGCTAGAATTATCAGAAACTCGACCTCAGAACAACTCATGTAATTTTTCAACTGAAAAATATAGATTTTGGGAATTCAAACGAAAATAATATTCTGAGTACTGGGAGAAATGAATATACGCTTCGTTTTTTTATTAATTTTTTTACAACTGAAGGTGTTCTGAACGATAAATATTTTTATCAGAATTTTGCATGCATATGTTATCCACTTTCAATGTTTTTCTTTCAATACAGATGTTTCTTCCCAAAAAAAAATGATATTATCAGATTTTGAATGTATTGGATCCATTCTAGAATCAGTTGTTCCCGATTAATTCTAGTGATCAATAGTTTTTCTCTCGTTTGATTTTCGATCGCTACGCAACGCGAAACACGCACTTTGACCCAAGGGGAATGTGCCCAAGCGGTAGTTTTGCGAGAAGAAGGGGGGACATACACAAGAATTGCAGAAAGGTTTGGAGTTTCCCATGAAAGTGTGTCAAGAATGTTGCAGCGATTCAGAAGACAGGTATGAATGTCCGAAGACCAGGACAGACGGATAACAACTACCATTCAAGAACTTTACTTGAGAGTTTCTTCGTTGAGGCAACGGTTTGCAACTGCTCGCCTCCTTCAAAATCAGCTTGAGCAAACTCATGGGGTGCAAATTAGCACTGAGACAATAAGAAATCGCCTCAGAGAATATGATTCAAGGATTCGACATGTGCTACCCTATTTTGAAGAGTTTCTTATATCGTCAAGCGGTCGGTATTTCTCTTTGAAGGTTGCCACATGATCCTTTCATTGGGGGCTCGGCGGCTTATTTGACATGTTGTTTTTCGGGCGGCTTGCGTCTTATCTGTTATTGCAGAAATTATTGTCAATTCTCCAATCAGGATATTTGTATGAAGAAGGGGAAAATATTATGAAATCTTTTTATTTCCATTTCCATTCTAATAGTGAGAGAAACAAGTGTTTGAATATGAAACTACGTTATGAGTTTGTTCACATTCAACGATTATGTTTTCAATGTTTTGACTCTTTTACTGCCTTTGGTTTCAGGATTACAATTTTAATTGCGTAGCTCTTTTATCCGTTGAGAAACGTCTCTCTTTTTTTTTTCATTTTTAATATTAAAAAAAAAATATTGAATGCGCCAATTAGAAACGGCATTTCGAATGTCTTGAAATTTTTCAGAAATAAGAAAAAATGTCGAATCGGAGAAGAAAATTTTTGAGTGGAGCTTGCAAAAGAAAAGTTCAGAGAGAAAAAGAAGATGCATTTTCTACGCGACGAAAGGTTTTTTTTTTATATTTTAATAAGCCAATGTCCGAGGTACAATAAATTATTCAGCACAGTGGCGTATCAGAGGTCCCTGTCACTAAAGGGGCATCCAAGTCAAATGAAAAGCTTCAAATGGGGCCCCAATAATTTCATTCTATTCAACTTTCGGATTCGCTATATTTTTCTGGGATGTGATGAACAAAACTGAAACAATGGATATACAATTATAATAACTCCCGAGAAACAGAGAAATGTTCCTAAATGGTTTAAAAACCTATAAGGTTTTCAATAACTCCATTCGCAATTCGAATTATCACTCAATTAGTTTTTTTGATTTTTTTCCAGTTATTTTTATATCAGAATCTATGTTATTTTGTTTATAAATTTTTGTTATTCAATATATTGTGTACATACCTATATATAAATTTATAATCACATTTTTTTAAATATTTTTCTTCGAAAAACGTCAGGGGAAACCTTCAGAAATAACGTAAATTTATGGAGGCGTCCCCCGACTGAAATCTTGCGGGGGGCCCCCGAAATTTGCGCTACGCCACTGCTGAGATGCAATTCTATCATTGTTTCATTTCTGAATCACCTACAATTAATATTTTCTGAAATGCAATCTGGTATCAATGTGTTTATGAAAGGAATTTCAATTTGCCATTTCTTAAATATAATTGACCATATCTCAAATTCAATTGAGTGTGTTATCTGAATTACATTCAATTCCATCTGAACTACAATTGATTATTTCGGAAATTCAAATGACTAATCTGAAATACATTTGATGTTTTCTGAAATTCCATTGAATAATTTGAATTTCATATGACACATTCTGACATTCAAACGACTTATCTAAATAACATTTTTTGTTTTCTGAATGTCAATTGACAATTTCTGAATTACAATTTTAAAAGGTGTAGACACACTGTATATTATTTTCTATGCTATCCTTTCGGATTCTGAATAGGTACAATTTTGATCGGCAGTGGAAAAAGGGTAGAATGTTCCAATGGAACATTCTCGAAATTTTTATACGTTCAATTCCACAAATTCCGTTGCAACAGACTTTTCAGAAATGCGTCGTTTCGTTTCCATGACTATCAGCAACAGAATAATTTTCGCAGTCGGTATGGATGCGAGTTAAATGTAGCCGGAGATTCGACTTCCTGAAATCCATCATTGAATGGGTACGATAATAGAATCGCAGCAAATATTTCTGGGAAAAATTCCGGTGCTGATAATGAAAAACTCGTCTGTATTTTTCATTTTAAACATTACTGATTGCACGCGGAGCACATTAATTCGATAACCCCATTCGTGTATCGCTGGGAATTACGATGTTTTTCACTGAATGACAGAAGTTGTGGTATCAGACTTCGCTTTTTGTATCGGTTTATTCAAAAGGCTCTCATTATTTGCTTCAGATGTGGATGTTTTCATGAAGATTCTGTCTCTTAGCGATATGGAATACTGATGATGCCATGTTTTGATATATATATACAGGGTGGTACCAAGTTCGACGGCCTATTAGGCGTTTCTGGAGAACTAGACTAATTTGAAATCTGAAAATTGGGATTATGATATTGTTTGACATTATCTACCGAGCTGAAATATTCTTGGAGCCTGACCACTTTCAGTTATACAGGGAGCGAAAAAAAAATTTTCAAAATTTTTTTTTTCTGTTTTTTTTTTTTTTAATTTGACAGCGTATGCAATTCTGAATACATTCGTACTCAAATCGTCGCATTCGTCGATATACTCTCAAAAATATCGAGAAAAACCAGAGGAAAAAGAGAGAAAAGAGTATTCGGTATTATGTTTGTTATTCCTAATCTAGATACCTTAAGCACAAACCGTTTTCACATTTTTGAAGTCGAAGAATGTGGAAATATTGTACATTTCTAGAATTTCGAAAAACTCATCACAAGGTGTTCCAAATGTTGGGTCAAAAATTGGGATCAAGATTGGCCCATAACTTTTGTTTTTCAAATTAGAACCCTATTTTTTTTATGATTGCGTTGGATTGTACAAAGAAATATGATGATGAAGTTTCAATATATTGATGCTCCTAAACTTGATCATTCTTGGGTTATTTAGGATTTTCTGTTATTATGTCGTACGTAGCGTCAAATTCATTAGATCTGTTTCATATCAACTATGACCTTGGTCATAGAAGATTTTTCTTTAATTCATTCATCATTGTTGTTATGAAACAGATTTTATGAATTTGTCGCAACGTACGACATGGAATCAGAAAATACTAAATAACTCAAGAATTATTACTTTTAGAAGAATCAACATGATAGAACATTATCATCATTTTTCTTCGCAGAATCCAACGCAATCATAAAAAAAATAGAGTTCTAATTTGAAAAACGAAAGTTATGGGCCAATCTTGAATTCAATTTTTGACCGAACATTTGGAACACCCTGTGACGAGTTTTTCGAAATTCTAAATATGTAAAATATTTCCACTGTCTTCGACTACAAAAACGTGAAAACGGTTTGTGCTTAAGATATCTAGATTAGAAATAGCAAACATTATACCGAATACTCTTATCTACCTTTTTTGTTCAGTTTTTTTCATATTTCGGAAAGTATTTTGACGAATGCAACGATTTGAGTACGGATGTATTCAAGTATGTGTCACTAGTGGAATAATTCATCTTCTATGACGAAGGTCATAGTTGATATGAAACAGATTAAATGAATTTGACGCTACGTACCACATTAAATCAGAAAATCCTAAATAACTCAAGAATTATCAATTTTAGGAGCATTAACATGTTAGAACACTATCATTATTTTTCCTCATACAATCCAACGCAATCATAAAAAAATAGGGTTCTAATTTGAAGAACGAAAGTTATGGGCCAATCTTGAACCCAATTTTTGACCCAACATTTGGAACACCCTGTGATGAGTTTTTCAAAATTCTAAAAATGTACAATATTTCCACAGTCTTTGACTGACAAAAATGTGAAAACGGTTTGTGCTTAAGATATCTAGATTAGGAATAACAAACATAATACCGAATACTCTTTTCTCTCTTTTTCTTCAGGTTTTTCTCGATATTTTTTAAAGTATTTCGATGAATGCAACGATTTGAGTACGAATGCATTCAGAATTGCATACTCTGTCAAATTCAAAAAGAAAAAAACAGAAAAAAAAAATTTTGAAAATTTTTTTTTCGCTCCCTGTCGAGCTCCCTGTATAACTGAAAGTGGTCAGGCTCCAAGAATATTCTAGCTCGGTTGATAATGTCAAACAATATCATAATCCCAATTTTCAGATTTCAAATAAGTCTAGTTCTCCAGAAACGCCTAATAGGCCGTCGAACTTGGTACACCCTGTATATTCTCCTGATTGAGAGAGTTAAAATAATACAATTTATATACAAACAAAAAAGTACCCAGCTGAAATAAGTGCAACACAAGAAAACCATACAGGTCTGTAGTATGATAAAATGAGAAAAGGGAAAAAACCCCAGAGAAAAAAAAACACGGACCTCACCCGTGTTAGAAAAAAATTACTGAAAATATCATATCAGAGGATCTTGGAGAACATCTACGTGCTATGTGATCAGAAGAACATCTTCATCTAGTTCTTCAGTGGGCAGCAGAGAAAAACAGACTTTTCACCAAACTAGCCAAAATTCTAGATCTGAAATGAAAAAAAGGGGAAAAACTAGTTATTTATAATCAATTGAATGGTTTTTGAACTAACCATTCATTGCAGAAATGTCACAGTGTTTGAAAGAAATGAAAAAACCTAATCAATTTCACCTTTTTGAATTCTTTAACATGAGAAAACTTATAACACAACAAGCTAAACCGTAATTTGGACCAAGTGACAAATCAATGAGTCCATAACTTTCAATTGTCCTCCTTCACGAAGAAGTTCCTCTGTTGCCATGTGGGTTTCTCAGAAGATCTCAACACCATGTTCAGAGATTAATTTCGGAACGTTATCACTCTTGTCCTTCGAATTCCTCCAATATTCAGATTTAAATTCTCGGCCTTGCTCTCTGATCGTGAAAGTTCTTTAGAACCAGGTACGACCATCCAAGTGATGATTTTTCGGAAATTCAGATGTTTGAAGACAGCCATGGGACTCTAATGAAGGGAAAATCATCTCCCATAGATAAACCAAACATCTTATAACACGAGAAAATAAAATGTTTTTCAAAACCAAAAATTACGACATATTCCGAGAATTGTCAAAATGATAATTTTGATACCCCACTGAGATGAGATCTTTGAAAGTGGACTCACTTAAATTCCACACGTAAATCAGTTGGTGATTTCTGTTCCGATATTGTAGGTATTTCGTCCACGTATTTGTGCCTATTCAATGCATTAATTTGCAGTAGGTAGGTAAGATTATGCTGTGGAAACCAATTTACGATCGTCACAGCAGCGCATTGAATCAATTCAGAAACGTCCTTTGAAATATCACTTGTAGGTTCGAAGGTATTGGTGTACACACAGCTTCAATTATAGCTTGATGTTCAATAGATATGTGTGTGTTCTCTGGAAGTAAAATGAAAAATATTGGCGGTGAAATCCTCGTATGACGTTTTAAATGACAATATCAATAACGATAGGGCCTACTTTTATTCTTAGAATCCTTTATAGTATCTGAGGCACGGTAGTGCCTTGCTTCTGAATTTATTGGTTAACAATTTTTCAGAGCACCGGCACCCATGTATTCCTCAGATAAGCCACGAAGAAAATTTTTTTTATTTTCCAAGTTTTTATTTTTCCTCTACGCATATGGAAAAATTTTGGCAAGACCGATGCAAAGGCCACATAGCCTGTTTATTTCGCTCTAACTTGTTCTTCAATACTTTCGAAAATTACTTTTTGTTTTCGAGATATCCAATTTTGAATGCAAAATGACACTTTTTAAATCAAATGTTTATTTTTCTGCAGAAAATTTTCCAAAAGAATCTTTCATAGTTGATCGAAAAAAAATTGTTTCAACCTGTAACGGTAGTGTGAAAAAAGGGGGAGAAAATGTCATTTTGTCATTTGTAGGTTAGCGGACTGTATCTTCGTCAATATTGGGGAGCAAGCCAAGGTTTTGAGACAGTTTGACAGCCTAATGTACCCTCAAAGACCTTCACAAATCGGTAGATCGATCGATTCAGCGGTTTCTTAAAAAATTGAGGGAACAAGGTTCTCGTTATTTAAAGTTGACCTCTTCTTCTCAAAAATCAAATATTGTTTTCTTTTCACTTTTCACTCTATTCTCAATGGTTTGGATACTAACTAATTAAAAAAAACATCGGTGAATTGTGTTCGGAAAATATGGAGAAAAAAATTATTCCTTTTCAATTGTAAAAGAAAAACCTTACAAATTTTCTAGATTTTTGAAAAATTTTTTTTGCAAAAAAAATTAGTCATAGATTTCTTTCGTCCTCATAAAATACTGTGGAGCTGACGAACCACAGGATTTCATTTCTTCTAAAAATTACTCACACAACACTGATAAACACACTCTTCAAACAATGAGTTTTGGGTCCTCCAATACTGTGAAGCTGAAGAACCACAGGGTCTCATTTCTGAAAAATCATGAACACACGTGCTTGTGCACAAAAGAAGCGTAAATCTTCCTGAAAACTCAATATGGGTTTTCTCTCCCAGTCTCTGAAACAAGAAACAATTGGAAAAATTTTTTTGATAATATAAGAAAGGCGTAAACATTTGAGCACTAATTTGTCAGCGGCCAAAACTTTACGAGAAGAAATTGTTACCTAACAATGAACAAAAAGAAAATGAAAACACTTCGAAATCTCAAGAGTAAAGTTTCGGAGTCTTAATCAGACTCTTTTGTCAGACAATAACTAATTCTCATTCAACTTTGTAGAATCGTGACAATTATTTTTTTTTTCATTTTTTGGATTGACTATTACTTCACTGAAAAATAATCAAAGGATCAAAATCCTACCTGCTGATAAGGGAAATGTAACAGATATCATGTATTCAAATGAATATAAAAACAAACTTCTGAATATTATTAACGATACCGAGAAATATACCAGAATCAATAAAGATCTAATTGTCATAATTGAAAATAAAGTTAGGAAAATTATGTCGAAACATTCCCAAAATATCACATATGCAGAAAAAATTTATTCAAGTATCTTAAAGTAACATCCACATTTATATGGATTACCGAAAATTCATGAACTGTTCATTCCATCAGGACCAATAGTACGTAATTTTTGAAACCATCAACCGGAAAATCAGACAGTTGCTTGAAAAACACATAACACTTTCTTGAAAAATTTTGAAATTCCAATCTGAATTCGACTGTAGTTAGATGTAGTTATTCTTTTTCCTAATGTTCCGGTCGATAAAACACTTGAAATAGTAAGGACAAAATTAATGGAAGATAATACTTTTCATGAAAATTCGAAACTAACTGCAGATATTATAATGGAATTGTTAGATATTTGTCTGAATTTAACATATTTTCAATTAGATGATGATGTTAATGAACAAAAATTTGGTATGGCTATGGGTTCTCCATTATTACCAATGATGAGCAACATTTTCATGGAATGTTTCGAAGAAGACTATATTGAAAAATATTCAATGAAACCAAAAACTGGTGGCGATATGTAGATGATATTTTTGTAATTTGCCAAAATGGAAATATTTAAAAATCAAAATGTCTATCCAAACATAAAAAAATTTAAAAAAACTGTCACGATTGCACAAAGTTCAATAAAAATTAGTTTTTGTCTGACGAAGGATTCAGAATTAGACTCCGAAACGTTACGCTTATGATTTCAACGTGTTTTCATTTTCTTTTAGTTCATTGTTAGGCAACAATCTCTTCTCGTAAAGTTTTGGCCCCTGACAAATTAGTGCTCAAATTTTTTGCAGGGGCCTTTCTTATATTATTAAAAAAAATTTCTAATTGTTTTTTGTTTCAGAGACTGGGAGAGAAAACCCATATTAAGTTTTCAGGAAAATACAGAGACTTCCCTGACAATATTTCAATAGATAGTTAAGCGTGGTATGCTTTGGGTAACGCTGATGTCGGCAGTAAACCAATAATTGAATAAAATTTTAGTCGTCAGAAAAGGGTGAAATAGGTTTTCATTCAAACTTTCCATATTTTTATTTTGGGAATGAAATTTTTTTTCGATCTTCAAAAAATACAAAATTTACTCATAACTGAAAAAATTTAATTAATCATTCTCGAGAAGATAAGCTCAAGTTTGAGAAACAAAAACCTCGTTCGCTTAATTCTTTCAAAATTTCAATCGATTGGTCCAGAAAAACCGCTTCACCGATAGATCAACTGATTTAGGGGGGCTTTGGACTACATTGGGATGTAAATTTTTTGTATAAACTCAGCTTTCCCTCTAATATTGATGAAGATATAGGTCGTTAACCAACAAATGGCAAAATTGCATTTTCTTGCTCATTTTACTGCTAGGGTTTTTGAATGTATAAGAAAATTATTGACGTATGTACCTTTTAGAAAATTTGATAAAATAGAAAGTTTTCTCCTCCCATTTGTACACCAAGTTCATGATGATTTTTTCGTGTAATTCTCGAATATTTCTTCAAAATTTAACAACAAAACAGTTGCAACCATTTATGACCCCTCATATCTCGGATTGTCAAAATTTTTGGTGGATACTTTGTCCCAAGAAATGATAACCACCTAGTCAGCTTTCGGAAAAAAAATTCATTGAATATTTAGAGTCAATAAGTTTTTACAATATTCAGAAAAGTTGAAAAATCGCCATATACACTGAGCAAAAAATAAACGCACATTCTGAGAATCTCAATTATAACTAAAGTTAACTCTACATAGACTTCATAAATTATTTTTCATGTTCTCTCTGGAGGTTTTGAACGAAACAAGACACATAAAATGGAGGAAAAATTCAGGATTTCAACGAATCTTATGTGAAAGAAGAGAAATGTGAAATTTTCAGAATTCTGAAATGCTGATGAGTGATTTCATACTCGGTATTTCCACCCCTTGAGTTAATTGCAGCTCGGCAACGACGGTTCATATTCAAAATGAGTGATCTTTGAATGTTCTGATCTAGTATTTCCCAGATTTCTTCGAGTTGGATTCGTACGTCATTGAGAGTAGCTGGATGATTTTCTGAACTTCTAAGGCTTTTATTGAGGTGGTCCCAAATCTGCTCAATCGGATTGAGATCCGGACTTCTTGCTGGCCATTCCATTCGAAAGACTTCAACCCCCTCAAGGTACTCCTGAACGATGCGCGCACGATTGGGTCCGGCATTATCGTCCATGAAAATGAAATTTTCAGCAATGTATGGGGCAAAGAGCACTAAATGCTCTTCAAGAATCTTTCTTATATACTTATAAGCAGTCATAGCTCCATTATCACTGACCACCAGGTCTGTGCGAGCAGTCGAAGGTATTCTACCACATACCATAATCGTTCCTCCTACGAAAACAGTAGTATTCAGGCAATTGCACTGAGCATATCTTTCATATGGACGTCTGTATACAAGGTAACGTCGATCACAATGGTAGAGACAGAATCTAGACTCATCTCTGAAGAGAACTTTTCTTGAATGAATGGCAGTCGTTACCCGTGGTCTACCCTGTTCTGGTCTTCGGACATTCATACCTGTCTTCTTGAATCGCTGCAACATTCAGGACACACTTGTATGGGAAACTCCAAACTTTTCTGCAATTCTTGTGTATGTCCACCCTTTTTCTCGCAAAACTACTGCTTGGGCACATTCCTCTTGGGTCAAATTGCGTGTTTCGCGTTGCATAGCGATCGAGTGTAGAAAATCAAACGAAAGAAAAACTATTTATCACTAGAGTTGATCGAGAACTATTGATTTTAGAATGGAGCCAATATATTCAAAATCTGATAATACCATCTTTTTTTATTCCTGCTGAGAAAAAACATACGTATTGAAGAAAAATGTTGAAAGTGGATAACACACGCATGCATAATTCCGATAAAAATAATTATCATTGAGAACACCTTCAGTTGTAGAATACATTTAAGATTTCCATAATCTGCGTTAATGTTTTTGCGCAGTGTATTTGTAAATATAGATTTTCAGACCATGCTTAACTCGACGTGATTTGCTGGAAATGATGTCTTCTACATCCCTGTATTGCAATATAAAATATTCTGTGAGATCTCCGTAAACCGTACAGGAATCATCCACACCAACTCCACCCATTAATCTCATGTTTCATGCTAAATGAAGTTTGTTCAGACTTGAGGACCATCTCGAAACTGCTGAGGCCTCCTGGTACATTCGGTAATAGAATCTGGTTAGTTACCTTTGGGAGTAGATGTCGTAAATTGAACGAACACATCATTCTGACGGAGTTCTTGTTGTTTAGTAATTAACTAACCGCTCATCGAAAAGTTCGCAGCTTTTGGATGATGAGATAAATCCAACGGAATGCAGTAGGTATTCGCAGAGAGCTACAGAGGCTTGGCAACCACCCCAAATTGGTTTTGTTTCTAATGGAAATGCTCCGGTTGATTAAGTGTACGGCAATCGTTCCTATGGATTCTGTCTGAGGTATTCGGATTGCGCGAGATAATGGATGTATGATAACAGCTTGCGGAGCTGATACTAGATTCTCAGATTATCAGAATTTGTGTAGATCTAACCTACAAACCCAGCAAACAGGGCGATGCAATTGTTATTCTTATGCAATGTACTGTTAACCTCTCCACGTATTTGCATCCAAATGTCCTCCACATCAAGTACGCATTTCGGAAAAATGAGTAGAAATAATAATAATAATAATAGATGTTTATTTGAAAAAAAAGCTTCATACAAAATGAACAAGAAAACAATTATTTTTAATTTAGAAAAACAAAAGGTTTCACAAACAAACATGAGCTCCCCAATAAAATCGAGTTGTCCAATATGAGATCGTAAAACTGGTCACAAATGATACTCCATTTCTTGTCACATTCGTGGGGTGAAGAACAAATTGGACCTGAATGAACAGGCTATGCATGCTTTGTATCGGTCAAGCTCAAAACAATTTTCTAGCTGATACTAGATTCTCAGATTATCAGAATTTGTGTAGATCTTACCCACAAACCCAGCAAACACGGCATTTGCATCCAAATGTCGTCCACATCAAATACGCATTTCGGAAAAATTAGTAGTTGAATATGCGATCGTAAAACTGATCACAAATGATACTCCATTTCTTGTCACATTTGTGATGCTCTGCGAGTTAATTTTGAGACTACACTATTCTGTATTTCCTTGCGACGTCGCATAGGAATTACGAAATGATACTAAAACATATCTTTAAACACGAAGCCATTTCAGATCGCATTTGAGGCATATCTTGTTATACTCATTGCGTTCATTTTTATTGCAGATGATAAAATCATTAATTTAATATTGATTAACAGATTTATTCGATCAAAAATTATAATAATTAGTAATGTCACGATAGAATACATTGGAAAACAAAAAAAAAAAGAAAAAAGCAACAAAAAAATGTTCAATATAAGTGTGAGAATAAATAATGTAGTTAGGTTTTCAATCTCCCTTTCCTTTCTCTGTCTGGCATGTCGCAACTATTCCTTCACAAAGATTTCGAAAGGAATGAAAGTTAAAGTTGAAATGATTCTCTTTTTATTAGCAAGATAGTAATAAGTTCGATTATACAGAAAATAACAATATATTATAGAAGTATTGTACATTTCTCCTTTCTATCCTTCTATGAGATATTAAGGAACAGTAACTTCTAACTTGAGCAGGTTTGACAAGTTTGTTCAACTAATTAATTTATTAGTTCAATTTATTTCAATTGACGAGAAGATATAACTGCGAATGTTTTTCAATTTTATTCGTATAGGTGTCAAAAACATTGAAAAATTTCTGGACAACAAAACAACTAGTTGGACAAGTATAAGGTATCGAGTATTATTGAATACTTTCAAATAAACATCATTTAATTTCACAACATAAATGTACTTCTGATAAAACTCGATAATGTGAACGGTTTTCGGAATATTTTGCCATTCCAACAATACCTTCCCTTATTTGTTATCGAATCGATTCTTCCACTGTTCTGCTAGACTCGGAGCTCATTACAATCATTCAAATTCCTATGTTTCTATTCTCTTTATCTGCAGATATCCGGGGTAGACAAACACATCATTGATAAATTAAATTGAAATATGTTCTTTCCCTTTGAATTCTAATCATTAACTACTCGATATACTATCTATGTTTCACAAAAAAATGTTTCATATTAACACAGCCTTTTCCGGGTTTTGCAGTTTCCTTTTCATCCAGTGTTTCTCCACGTGAAAAGAATTTTCAACGACCGAAATAACCATTTGAAGTTGGAATTGCTCTTAATTCGTAATTTTTCTGACTTATACTCGTTTGTACACGACTCACAGACATAATAAAAACTAGAGCGGTCCCGACACTGAACCTTGCGAAACCCAGCAGCCAGTTTTAATTAATCTAAATATGCATCTTACACCTTAGGACAGATGCTCTTCTGGAACTATCGGCCAGTGGCATAACAAGACCTCAATTATATGTGGGCGAGAAAAAATTTGCGGGGCCCTTTCATAAGAAACAATCGAAATTTTCTAACATTTAGTAAATAAAATGTGACGAATTATGTAGTGAAAGTCAAATAAAAATTGTCGGCTCCTAGCCTCACTTATCTGCTTAATTATAATCATAGGGTTGCCAAAGCAGAAAGTCTTCCCTGATACATTGTATTTCGTAGATTTTTTTTACCAGCTTTGATTTTGAGAAACTTTTTTCAGCAGAGGCTGTAATCACCGGTATGATCAATAAAATTCGAATGGATAAACTTCTTGCATGCTGTTTTCGCAATGTATTGAAAAAGCTGTTTCACATTTTCAATGGAGACTGTAAATTTGTACAGGGCATTTCAAATTGCTCGATTTTGCCTGTTGGTGTTACTATATAGGTAAAAATGTTGAGAGGAGTCTTGGGCTCTGATTTCCTGAAAACACCAGTAGTGGAAACCGCTTCACCATATTTTTATTTGATTCGAGGATATAACAAAATTGTGATATTTTATCCAAAATATCTGAAAAAGATCAAAACTTTCTACAAGCACTTCTCAAATGGGACTGAGACTCTTTTTTTAATTATTCATCTCTTTTTCATATAACATGCAAAAAATGCGTTCGTTTCTAGAAGGAGAAAGTTTTTTTATCACCCTTAGTAGACGAGACAAGAAAATGAATATAGTTTATTATTTCTTGTGAAAATAGGCTGAAAAAATTTCAATCGTTACATTTTTGTGATTAATAATGATATGGCACACTTTCGAAATCGATCGAATATCAAAATTGAGTTATATCATGAAAAAATGAAGATATCACGAAACGGTTTGAATTTGAAGTATTTTCGCGAAAATCGAGCCCAGGAAAAATTTTCCCTATCTACACCTTTTCAACTTCAAATTGAGACTTAACTGATGTGAGTAAGTGTTCCTTGCACGATTTAGGTTTGTGTGAATTTCTGCAAATATATTGCGCTATCGAAAGTTGATAAGTAAGCTGGAAGGTACGAAAAAGAAATCGTCGTCAACAAAGAAAAAAGGCTTCATATAGATTCATCTGTGAATAAAATGATTAATCTTGGAGGGAAAGGGTATCATTGGGCCGCGAGGCCCTTGAGGTCGCCCACACCCAGTTACGCCACTGACTATCGGCTCTTTGTGTGACAAAGTGAATGTGTAGAACACTGATGTTCGAGTCGAAAGGTCTCCAATTGATCCTGATTTCTCCTAAATACAGACTCTCAATTCTGACGCCGATGAAAACAATGAAATTCGCATCTGCATCTGTTAGGCGACTGCGGAGCTCGAACCAGTGGCGTAGCGCAAAATTTGCCCCCCCCCCTTCGCAAGATTCTAGTCAGAGGCCCCCTCTATAGATATATTTTATGTATGATGAGTTTCCCTGAGTTTTTCAAAGAGAAATATTAAAGAAAATGTGATAAAAATAATACATATATAATATTGAATAACAAAAATTTCTGAACAAAATAATATAAATTCTGATATAAAAATTATTCGGAATAAATCAATATTAAAAAGGACTTGAAAAATCATTCAACAAAAGTTCATTAATCTTTTCGACTTTTTTTGTTCAAACATATTTATCAACTTGTCGATGTCCAAGCTTCTTGTTCCAAACTGGAGTAGGCTTGAAAGTTTGATAGACGAGTTTGCGACATTGAATTCCTGAGATAATTCTTGATTATTTCAAGCCCAATAAAACGATCATTTGGCGATGTTTAGAGAGAGCCCCGAAAAGCATTGTTTTAGTTTTTTGCGTACAGGCTATATAGCCTCTGCGATTCATGTTTATGTTACAATATCATCAGAAAAAGAGAACGAGTCGGCAAGTTCAATGGAATGAAATTAATGGAGCCTCATTCAATGCCTGATACTCCACTGGGCTGAATGATTCCATGAGACTGAGGCATTGGCTTATTAAAATATTAAAAAACCTTTCATTGCTTAGGAAATGCATTTTTTTCTCTCTGTCGCTTTCAAATATTTTCTTTTCCGCTCTGACATTTTTTTCTAATATCTGAAAAATTAATATATTCAAACTGCCGTTTCAAATTTGCGCATTCAATAACTCTTCTTTTTTTTATTGAAATGAAAGAATAATGAAAATACGAGAGACATTTCTTAACGTATGAATAAGCTACGCAATTAATTCTAGAACTAACCTTCATTGAAATTGTAATGCTGAAACTAAAAGCACTAAAAAAGTCAGAATATTGAAAACTTTGTCTTTGAATGTAAACAAACTCACAACGTGGTTTCGCATTCAAACCATTGTTACACTTGTATTTCTCACTACTAGAATGGAAATAAAAAGATTTCATAATATTTTTCCCTTCTTCATAAAAACGTCCTGGTTGGAGAATTGAAAATAATTTCTTTAATAGGAGATAAGCCGCCGAGCCCCTAAGAAAACGATCATGTGGCGACGTTCGAAGAGCAATGCCGAAAAGCTGGACGCTATATAAAAAACTCTTTAAAATAGGGTAGCACAGGGTGTGATTTAGTGATATGTCGAATCGAATCACTGTGAACCTCTTATATTTCTTGAATATAATTCAGAAATATTTCTCTATTTTTCGAAAATAATAACTGTACCTTCATTGTTTAGGTTTTGTCCAGTGGCGTAGAGCAAATATAGCGAATCCGCGAGTTCAATAGAAAGAAATTATTGGGGCCCCATTTGAAGCTTTTCATTTGACTTGGGGGCCCCTTTAGTGCCAGGGACGTCTGATACGCCACTGTGCTGAATAATTGATTGTGACTCAAGCATTGGCTTATTAAAATATCAAAAAAACCTTTCGTCGCGTAGAAAATGCATTTTCTTTTTCTCTCTGAAGTTTTCTTTTGCAAGCTCCACTTAAATATTTTCTTCTCCGAACTGACATTTTTTCTTATTTCTGAAAAATTTCAAGACATTCGAACTGCCGTTTCTAATTGGCGCATTCAATAACTTTTTTTTTATTTTGAAAATGAAAAATACGAGAGACTTTTCTTAACGGATTAATAAGCTACTCAATTAATTCTAGAACTAACCTTGAATGAAATTGTAATCCTGAAACCAGAGGCACTAAAAGAGTCAAACCATTGAAAACTTTGTCGTTGATTGTAAACAAACTCACAACGTGGTTTCGTATTCAGACACTTGTTTCTCTCACTACTAGAATGGAAATGGAAATAAAAAGATTTTATAATATTCTTTCCTTCTTCATAAAAATATCCTGATTGGAGAATTGACAATAATTTCTGCAATAACAGATAAGACGCAAGCCGCCTGGGTTGCGTTCATAAACTTACTTAGAGTAAGCTCCCCTTACTCTGAAGCGTTCACAAACTTGCTTCGTCTTCCTCGGAGTATACTCTGTGAGCGTTCATAAACTTCCTCTGAGTAAGCTCTGCATACTCTGCTATTTGGGAGAGTAAACACATACTCTGACAGTTATGACGTACGATTTTCATTCTGTCCTGCTCCCGCAGACTTTTTGAAACTTGAATATTATTCCAATAAGTATTTATTTCTGGTTTTGTTTCATTTCAATAACGAAATACGAAAAAATAAATTTTCCAAGTGAAACAACTATTCTGTGAAATAAAGAAATATAGGAAAGAATTACTTTAAATTTAATGAAATTGCTAGCAGTGAATTAACGCAGCTCAAAGTGAATTTTACCAAGAGATAATGGTAAAGAAAAAAAGAGTTTTTCCCTGTATTGCAGAACCTAGAGTGGTCCGTTCAAGTTCAAATAAATCAAGACATGAAAAGTCCCACAATAACTGTTTTTTGTACCTGATTCGCAATCTACGTTGATATTTTGTTATATTCGAGAGTTTAGATCTGTCAAGATTCATTCATATTTTGCTTTATCTTTCATACAATATTTTTTTAACGTTTTTTGTTAGCTTCCTCATATGAAACTATTTTTTGTTACGAAGTATTTAATTTTTTTTCTGGCGTAGAGTCAATAAAAAAACAAAACATGTAATAACATTTTTAATTTTCTGCTTGCAAGAGAAGATTATAGACAATAATATCCTTTTTCATTCTTTCTGTCTCATTGAAAGTAATTCAATGTCCTGAGAACTTTCATCAGTTTCCTCACAATCTTCAAAAAAACACGTTTGTGCTCTGCTTCTCAAATAAAAGAAAAATTGACTATACTGCGAAGACACAACTGAAAATGTACGACTAGAGAGAATTTTTTTCTTAAACTTCTATTATTCATTCATGATAGCAACAATTCAATATAAAAATGATATATAAAAAATGTATATGATGCAAAAGTATTATTCATAACCTATATACATGTTTGAATTTTGGATGACATTTGTCAGAGTAAGTTTGTAAACGAGGAGTGTGGAGTAAAGACCGAAGTATATTTCTGATCATATGGCCATACTTTCTGAGTAGGTTTGTGAACGCTGCCCTGAAGAACAACATGTCAAATAAGCCGCCGAGCCCCCAATAAAAGGATCATGTGGCGACCTTCAAAGAGAAATACCGAAAAACTTGACGCTATAAAAAACTCTTCAAAATAAGGTAGCACAGGGTGTGACTGAGGGATATGTCGAATCGAATTACTGTTAACCTTCTATGTGTTTTGAATATAATTCAGGAATTTTTCTCTATTTTTCGATAATATGTAACTGTACCATCATTGTTTAGGTTTTGTTCGTTATATCATCAGAAAAATATCGCTACTCGGCAAGTTCAATAGTTACTGGGGCCCCATTCAAACCTTTTCGTTTCGCTCGGGGGCCCCCTTTGTGCCGGGCCCCCTCCTCACTGCGGGGTCTGCGGGGCTCTCTGCTACGCCTTTGCATCTTAGCTCGGTCAATAATATTTTCCATGTATGTTAGTCTTTTTAAATAACCCTCGGTGGCACAATGTTTTGAATTCTTATCATCGACCATAAAATGTCCATTGGATTGAGCATAAGAAAATAACGGCTTTTCCGCAGCAGTACTGTTTGGATTGTTACGGTCATTGTTGCCAATCGTCGGATTTTTATCCGAATTGCGGATTCTTTTGGCCCTTGCGGATTTTTTTCGGATTTAAAACTGATTCGGATTTTTCCGGATTTTTTTTTATATTATACAGTTTCAAAGATTTTCCGTGGGAATTTGATAATTCAAATCAATTATTGAGGTTTTGTCCACTAGATGATATTCCATTGATCGAAAAAATATTTTATATATTATGTCGTGGAATATTTCCACTAGGGACTGGGAAAACCACGTAAAAAAGTTGCCAAATACAAAACTTCAGAAGTGGTGCGAAAACGTGTGCGTTTAATTTGAAATACAACTTTCTTACGATTTGAATATTTTTTTTGTAGAGAATTTTACGATCTGCAAACTTTCTTGAGGTTCACAAAAATGTATGGCCGTCGACCGCAAATTAAAAAACAATTCAAGCGGGATCAATGGGGATTTTTGAAATAATATTTTTTATGTCATAAAATGAATTAAAATCCATCAAATCTCAAATCATAACTGTTTAATCCCTATCAATTACCATTTGTAGCACTAGAGATTATTCAAATTAAAAAATTTATTGAAATATTCAAAATAGATGAGCATGTTTTTCCGTTTCTATATTATTTAGTTGTTCTATAAACGATCGGATTTTTTTCGGATTAAATAACGGAGCCATCGGATTTTTTCGGATTTTTTGGCACAAATTTCGGATTTTTCCGTGAATTACCATTGGTAACACTGGTTACGGTCTCCAATCTCGAATGGCATGGAGCATTATTCGAGACGATCACTCAATCTGATAACAAACACTTGTTTCTCTCACTACTAGAATGGAAATGGAAATAAAAAGATTTCATAATATTTCCACTTCTTCATAAAAATATCCTGATTGGAGAATTGACAATAATTTCTGCGATAACAGATAAGACGCAAGCCGCCTGAAGAACAACATGTCAAATAAGCCGCCGAGCCCCCAATATAAGGATCATGTGGCGACCTTCAAAGAGAAATACCGAAAACCTTGACACTATAAAAAACTCTTCAGAATAGGGTAGCACAGAGTGTGACTGAGGGATATGTCGAATCGAATTACTGTTAACCTTCTATGTGTTTCGAATATAATTCAGGAATATTTCTCTATTTTTCGATAATATATAACTGTACCATCAGTGTTTAGGTTTTGTTCTCTATATCATCAGAAAAATATCGCTACTCGGCAAGTTCAATAGTTAGTAGGGCCCCATTCAAACCTTTTCGTTTGGCTCGAGGGCCCCCTTAGTGCCGGCCCCCCCCCGCACTGCGGGGTCTGCGGGGCCCTCTGCTACGCCACTGGCTCGAACAAGGGACGATCGTGACCCTTCAAGAGAGCCGAATTCGCAAAATTAATAGCTTCGGATGGCTCGAATTGCACGGACCTCGAATAACGAAACTTTTCGCGCCAGAACCAGACCATCGTTAATCGACCGGACCGGAGTGAGTTGAAGAATTAATTTGAAGGATAAATTGGATGCAGTTCGAACAAATTGAATTAGTGCAATGGGGTCTCACCTGGTAAACACGAGTTTCATAATTTGGCTGCCGGCGAAACACCAGTTTAGCAGCTTCCGGCTATATTTCACCCCCGTTGGTTAACGTATTTTAATAAATTTGATTCGGGGTTTCGCCAGTTGAGCAATTTTGGGGACGGGCTGAAGTTATTGCCTAGCGACTGAGTACGGAAGATCTTCCGCATTTGTCGAAACTGAATAATCACTTTTGAGAAGCGTTCGTAAGAGCTGAATGTAATTACTCTATACTAACAGTATAGAATAATATTCTCGGAATATATATAGTTTCAGGCTTTCACGACCGGATATATTGACATTAAGAGAGTCTTCCGGGCTTATTGGCCGTAGTCTATTAGGAATTATTTCACCTAACGTTTCGCCCACAACTGCGGTAGGCATCTTCAGAGGATTCTTGGTCTTAAATTGTAACTCGACCGCTGAATTTCCGAAAGTGATGCTGGATTAGATCCGTTGGCTCAACTTATACCCTGATCATTGGCGGGAGAAGGTAATGGGTTTACGCGCGCGATGTTGATTGATCCATCGCTCTCATTTCGTATTGGCTTGATTTTGGTCTTTTTCAACACCGGCAACCATGCGCTATGTACCAAAAGAGTTTCTTCCCTTCTGTTCATGTTGTTCTTATGTTTATATATCTCAATGGCTTCCATGTTCATCCTAGGATTGAAACTTTTTATGTTTGAAATAGCTTCTTCTGCAAATAGTTTCAGGCTTTCACGACCGGATATATTGACATTAAGAGAGTCTTCAGGGCTTATTGGCCGTGGTCTATTAGGAATTATTTCACCTAACGTTTCGCCCACAACTGCGGTAGGCATCTTCAGAGGATTCTTGGTCTGAGATTGTAACTCGACCGCTGAATTTGCGAAAGTGATGCTGGATTCGATCCGTTGGCCCCACTTATACCCTGATCATTGTTACAAGACCAAGAATCCTCTGAAGATGCCTACCGCAGTTGTGGGCGAAACGTTAGGTGAAATAATTCCTAATAGACCACGGCCAATAAGCCCGGAAGACTCTCTTAATGTCAGCTTCTTCTGCCTTTGAGAAAACAATATTGTGTCCATCTGTCAGAGCATGTTCCGCGGATTAATTACTTTTATCAGAATTATGCATGCATATGTTATCCACTTTCAACGTTTTTCTTCAATACAGATGTTTTTTCCCAGCAGGAATAAAAAAAGATGATATTATCAGATTTTGAATGTATTGGCTTCATTCTAAAATCAGTTGTTCTCGATCAATTCTAGTGATCGATGGTTTTTCTTTCGTTTTATTTTCTACACTCGATCGCTATCCAACGCGAAACAAACAATTCGACCCAAGAGGAATGTGCCCAAGCGGTAGTTTTGCAAGAAAAAGGGTGGACATACACAAGAATTGCAGAAAGGTTTGGAGTTTCCCGTTGAGACAACGGTTTGCAACCGCTCGCCTTCTTCAAAATCAGGTTGAGCAAACTCATGGGGTGCAAATTAGTACTCAGACAATAATATATGGCCCCAGAAAATATGTCGCGGCAAGAGGCC
Organism: Hippodamia convergens; assembly: GCA_038502775.1. NCBI lineage: Eukaryota > Metazoa > Arthropoda > Insecta > Coleoptera > Coccinellidae > Hippodamia > Hippodamia convergens. The sequence continues at coordinate 7,591,124 of CM076614.1, read as the reverse complement.
CAGCTCTTACTCCAGCCTATCGAAGGGTGCGTGTGGATTTTGCGAGAGAGCATATCGATTGGGAAGAGACCGAATGGGAAACAGTTCTCTTGACAGATGAGTTTCTATTCTGCCTCTACCATTGTGATCGACGTTTCCTTGTATACAGGCGTCCACATGAAAGATATGCTCAGTGCAATTTCCTGAATACTACTGGTTTCTGAGGAGAATCGATTATGGTATGGAGTAGAATATCTTTGACTGCTCGCACAGACCTAGTGGTCGTTGATAATGTAGCTGTGAATGCTGATAATTATATAAGGAACATTCTTGAAAGCATGTAGTGCCATTTGTCTCATGCATTGATGAAAATTTCATTTTCTTTAACGATAATGCCAGACCCCATCGTGCGCATATCGTTCAGGTGTACCTTGAATAGGTTGAAGTCTCTCGAATGGAATGGCCAGCAAGAAGTCCAGATCTCAATCCTTTTGAGCAGGTTTGAGACAATCTCAATAGAAGGCTGAGAAGTTCAGAAAATCATCCGGCTACTCTAAATGACTTGGGAACCCAACTCGGAGAAATCTGGGAAGGATTAGATCAGAACATTTTAAGATCACTCATTTTGAGTATGAATCGTCGTTGCCGAACGGTAATCAACGCAAGGGGTGGAAGGACCAAGTATTAAATCACTTATCAGCATTTCATTATTTTGAAAATTGTTCATTTCTCTTCTTTCACATAAGATTCGGTGAAATCCTGAATTTTTTTTTTCATTTAATGTGTCTTGTTCCGTTTAAAACCTTCCCGAGAAAACATAAAAAATAAGTTATTAAATCAATGTAGAGTAAACTTTCATTAAAATTGAGATTTTCAGAATGTGCTCTAATTTGTTTGCGCAGTGTAGATTATAGTCTGGGATTCCAGGGCCCCCAGACATTACTTACTTTTGAAGTAACGAATTTCACAGTTGCTAGCTAGCTTGGCTAGGCGACTGTTCTTAGGTAGCAGGTAGAAAAGATAGACTAAAACATACCGAACCTTTCTTGAATTCGAAGAACTGATTTTCATATATGTCACGCAGAATATTATGAAAAATGAATATTTCATATTGCCAGACCGTTTCCGTGGGCCGTAATTCCTCCCAGACACTTTAACTTTCAATAAGAAAATCACAGTAAGAAACATATTGTTGCAGAATGGCCAGATCCTGCATTTTTGTTCAATTCGAAGCACTGATTTTTATATATGTCACACAAAATATTATAAAATATTATCATATTGACAGATCATTTCCGTCTCTCCAATTTTCCATGAAAAAAACTTTTCTTACATTCGAAGTCTTTAATTTTGAATATAATCCTTGGGGGATTATTTCAATACCTTTCATGGTAAGTCAGACCAATCCCAAGGGTCAATCATTCTGCCAGATATAATCAAAATTTTATTAGGTCCCTAGAAACTATATTTTTTTTGGCTACAAAGTATATGTTTTCAACATAAAATCATGGAAATGACAATTAATGATTATAATTATATCGGAAATCAAAATGTATAATCTTTTTCATTAGTATCTTGATCTTGATCTTCATTGTCAGCTTCACTCGATGGTTAACTCGTACCTGGCATTTTACAATAATTTTATTGATAGAGGTTTCGTAACTATGGGTTCTGTTCAAATTTCTTCGAGTTGGTAGAACCTGCCTTGTGGGCATACACTTTATAAGCAGAAAAAAACCAATAGTTTGCAGGGACCTAAAAAAAAAATCTGATTGTGTCTGGCAAAATTTTTGGCCTTCCACAGAAGGTATTAAAATAATTCCTCAAGGATTATATTCGAAACTGAGGACTTCGGATATGAGAAAAGTTATTTTTTTAAATGAAATTCAAAGCGTCTGAGAGGAATTAAGGCGTAATATCTTGCATGATATATATATAAAAATCAGTGCTTGGAATTGAACTAATGTGCTGAATCTGGCCATTCAAAAACAATGTTTCTAATTGTGATTTTTTTTTATTGAAAGTTAAAGCGACCAGGAATCATAAAATGATAATTTCGTGGACAATCTATTGCGGAGACGATAACTTCCTTCATTCTTGCCTTTGGAGTTAGGCCGATACCTTGTCGTTCGGTTTTTCTAATTTTTTGCCAAATGAACAAGTATGCCTTATTTTCTCTAAAATATGTAATTATCTCTTCATGATAGATTTAGCTACAGTTTGTCACAACAAGGTGGATTATTTGAACATTTAATATGAATTTATCGATCTTCAATTACGTATGTTTTTGAATTAGTTTTTGTTTTTTTTTTTCAAGAATTAATTTTTGTTTTTTAATTTTTCCTCGTAGTATCTTTTTTTGTTTTTCGATTTTATTTTATTTTCAAACCAGTTTTTGCTAAAGAGTACCTGAATACTAATTTCCACAGGAAATCATTCTTGTCATTCATTGACGCAAATAAATTCCTCGCGTCAGAGTGAAATAAAATTGTCCTATTCATTTAAAACAGATATGAAATCACCCACAACACGTTTGGAGTGTTACTGATTAGATTCGACACTTCGCGTACTATACGATACGTTGTTCTCTACATCCCCACAAAACCCGCTGTTCCAATTTACTATGGGAACTGTGATATTTCAAATTCTGTTTTCTCGATCTGTATATTAATGTGTAAAAAAAGATCCCGTCCTTAGGACAGATAGGAAACAGAATAATCATTGGGTTCAATAAGTATGAAATTTTCGCATGGCCATTCATTCTCAAGATGAAAGGCATTGAAGAAAAGAAATCACAAATACACATTTTTAACGATTGTACCGAAACTACTAGCGAAGTTTTAATGAAACTTTACACGAATTAGTTTTGTATGCTGATTCATTATATCCAATGAATTTGTTTTTGTCTGACTCAAGGATTTCGTTAGTTGCACCGTTAATACCAAGTATTAGTTGGGTCAGGGCAGGATTAACTTCTTTCTTGGGCCGAATTCGTCCTCCTCAATTCAGATCTTAGTATGAGCACCCAGACATTCTTCATATCCTGATTGGGTTAGGAGTTATTGCCATGAGAGCTGCTTCTTTCAATTTCTTTCTTCTTTATCCTTCTTCCTTCAATATTATGAAAACTTCATACCATTTGACGTTTGTTCCAAGCGTGTTGGACTAGCCTGGATTCATCTGTTTCTCAAAGTTGAGCTAGTGTTTGGTGCTCTCTGATTCTGACTTTCAGGGGGAGTTTAGTTTCCCCAATGTAGAACCTACAGTATCAATTAAATTCGTTGAAATATGTGATGCATGCTGCCTGATTTGTGGAAGAGGTATTCTTGCAGATAATGTAATAAAATAATAATAACGCTGACTGTCACTCACATAGAAATCATGACAGTTATAAATATAAAGTCAAATTGACTTTCCAGATATCTGAATAGTTTCATTATCGAGTGTTGAATTAGTAATTATTTCAAATATGTCAGTTAGGCAGGCGTAATCGAAATCCATGAAATATATAATTTGCATACGTGTTCGAACGGCTAATAATTGATTCCAGTTATTTTTTCAGCAGATAGAATCAATAGGAGCTATTTATCGTGATATACAAGGTGATATTTTTGCCTTGGTAAGAGATCTCGATCCATTTATTGTATATTTCAAAAGAATTCACAGATTGAGTTATTACTCCAAAACGATTGCGAAATGTTAAAATGCAAAAGCATGAGTGTTGGAATTGCCTTTTGCTACGAGTATCAGACGATATTCTCTTTATTTCAGTCAGGTTTTGTGAAATACTCTGGAAACTCAAATGGAAATTGAGATAAGTGACTTTTGTATTGAATCCAGAGACAACAATGGGAGGGTCAACCCCTGAATGATTTATATGTGGAGCTGGAGAAGATTAAGTATCAAAAATGCATCGTTTTTCAACTAAAATAAATAAGTGCGTTGGTAATATTCATATGAAGAAATGTGCTCAGAACACAATATCGTAATTTAAATTTTTTCATATCAAAGATGACAAGAGAAACTAGAAATGAAATTCATGTAAGAATATCTCCGAAATTATAGAATATATTCTAACCTTTTTACTCCAGAGTCATACATTATATATATACAAATGTAAGACTACTCACAGATGCAGTTCCTAGTTCCAATGAAATTCTTCAATAACCCACTTCCTTCGACTTCTGCAATGCCGGAAAAATGCTAAAAAAGCAGATTTATTATATCTGATTGCTGGTCCATTCAGATAGCCCAAATGTCATTGCATCAAGTTCAATTCAATTCAATTCAATTCAATTCAATTTTATTCATCAACATATACAATACATTAAAAGTTAAAACTGGGTTTCCAATTTGCAGAGTATGCAGTCTAAGCCAGGCTTGTATACTGCCAATACTCTCGCAAAAACAAGTGATGAACATTCCTTGCATACTAACCACTAATATTCAAATAAACAACTAATATATAGAAAAAAATTAAGTCTGCATACATAATCAAGAATAAAACAAAAAAAGATAACACCATGAAAAACAGAAACAATCGAATCCAAGTTATGATGAAAGAACTGCCTCGAATCTACTAGAATTCACTGTAATATATGTACGGAGCGTTTTTCTGAATGACTTACTCTTTACATTAGCTGATGCCTTCAGCTCATAGGGAAGAATGTTATAGAATTTGGGGCCATGATAACAGAGGCTTTTCTGCGAATGTTTCTTATTGAACTTCGGAACGAAAAGGTCTCCACGCAGAATCTGTCGTGTCTGAAATATATGATTAATGAATTTCTTTTCCGATTTTATTTGATACAAAATCACTTCATATATGTATAGTTGTTTGATACTTAATTGTCCAGATTCTACGTAAAGTTTCTCCGTTCTAAACCTTCTACCCAATTTTAATATTATCTTCAGTATGGTTTTATGGACAACATCAAGGCAACCCATATTATTTGTACACATACTACCCCAAACAACAACTCCATACCTCAAAATCGAAAGAACAATTGCCTCATATATTTTAAAACATTCTTTAGCTGAGAGAACATACCTGATATTGTAGAAAATATAAAAGAGTTTCTTGAGCCGTTTGACTAGATATAAAGCGTGTTCACTCCATCTCAAATGCTGATCAATAGTAACACCGAGGTACTTTATTGAAACAGTTTTTTCAATTACAGGACATTCACAACCCAGCTGATTACATTGATCTTTATGAAGGTGTATTAACCGATATTGCGGCTGATCAGGTTCCCTAAGTGAAAATGTCATGAACTTGGTCTTACATAAATTCAAACTCAACAAGCAGTGTGACAATAATCTGTGAATTTTCCTCAAACCATTCACTGCACATCGTCGAACCTCATCCCAACTATCTCCCTTGAATATTAAGACAGAATCATCGGCATAGGCAATCATGTCAAGATCTGAAACACGCAGTACCCAGCCAATAAACACCAAAAAAAGAATCGGGCCCAGTACAGTTCCCTGTGGTATCCCGATATCAATTTGTAAGGGCTTACTCAGAACATCTCCCATCTTGACCCTCTGAATACGACCACTTAAATAATTTTTAATCAAATTCAATGCCACTCCCCCGATACCTACCTCATCCAATCTTTCAAAAAGTAAGTGATGGTCGACCGTATCAAAGGCCTTGGCCAAATCCAAGAAAACAGTTAGAACCTTCTTATTATCATCCAAAGAGCGAATTATTCCCTCAACGAGAACCTGAATCGCATCCGTGGTTGACACATTTTCCCTGAATCCAAATTGTCTGCTGCCCAAAATATCATTCTCCTCAAAGAATGAGGTCAATCTGCTCTTGAGACATTTCTCGAAGATTTTAGAAAAATTATTAATAACAGATATTGGTCGGTAATTCGTCAACAGGGATTTGTCACCACTCTTATAAACGCAACTCACATGTGACTCCTTCCATTCAATTGGAACAGTTCCACTTGAAAAGCATAAATTCACTATATGGGCAAGTGGTTTCAGAATGTACAAATGAACCTGCTTGATAAGAGATGAAGCGATACCATCCGGTCCAGGACTAGTGCTATTTTTCAAAGAAGAGATTGCACTCACAAGCTCATTCTCGTCAACAGGTCTCAAAAATATAGAAGCGTTAAACCTCTGAGATTTCAGATCACTGTCAATCGGAGATCTATTAATTTCTCCGGCGAGGCGTTTACCGATATTAACAAAAAATTCATTAAATGCATTAGCTTTATCCTCCGGTTCTATGACAGTACAACCCTTATCATCAATCATTTCCCTGGGAATATCTGATTTGATCCTACAGATATTATTCATCTCATTCAAAATTCTCCAATGTTTCTTAATATCCTTACCTGCTAACTTAAACTTATTTGCATAATATAATTCTTTGGTCTTTTTTATCAAGCTATTCAATAAATTTCTATATTCAGTATATTTCCTATTATTTTCAGGAGAAAAATTCTTCCTCAGCCACACCTTCATCTTATCACGCCGCTTGATAGATGTTATAAGTCCAACTGTGATCCAGCATTGTTTTTTCTTATAATTTTCCACTTTAACTTTCTTTGTATATGAGGAATCTTCTATATACCTTCTTAAAGTCATCATAAAATTAGTGCAAGCTGTTTGTGGGTTTGAGTCATCCAAGACCTGTCGCCAGGTTTCACCCATCAAGAGAGAGTTGAGTTTCTCCCTATCAGTAAAGGTTCGCTTATTTGAGGGGTTATGTAAATAGTGTCTTTGGTTAGATGTAGACTTAATCGAAAGAAAAACCGCCCAATGATCAGTTATTGAAGTTTTCAAAACACCAGAGCAAGATAGCAAGTTCTGACGCGCGCTACTTCTAAGTTTCAAGTAAATATGGTCAATGACAGATGCTGTATTATTAGTAACCCTTGTAGGTGATTCAATCCTAGAAATGAATCCATTTTGCCCCATATATGTTTGATATATTAAACTATCCAAATCAGCACTATCCCCAATATTAATGTTAACATCTCCCATAAATATTTCAACATCCCCACAACACATGCTCAACAGATACTCATTAAGTTCCTCAATGTAAAGTTTCACATTTGTAGAAGGGGGCCTATATGAAGCAGTTAGTCCAAACATTTTACCTCCCAATTGAAAGGACAAGTGAAGCAAATTAGTTTCTGAAAGCCTAACAACGTGTGCATTCACATCAATTTTATTTTTTACATATACTAACAATCCATCGTTTTTATTGTATTTAGAACCATTATAGTACACATTGAAACCAGGAATACTATAGTTTTGTTCTTCATTCAACTCCCAACATTCAGACAGAACTATCATATGCACGTTATCAGAATTCAGGGCTCTTAAATACAACAATAATTCATTATAATTTTTCCTTATACTTCGAATGTTGAAATGCACAACATTCAACAATTTATTCAATTCAAATTCTCTTTTAGCATCATCAATTTCAAGATATCCGCTCGATAAATCATCCCATTCTGATTCGAAGCAATTCATAATACAATTAAAATAATCAAAACAAAAAAATACAATGCAATAAAGCAAATAATAACCTGCCTTGCAGTAAGATAATCAAATAAGCAAAAACGATTATGAATAATTCTACACTACAATTCACTTTCCCTGAAAAGCCCCGATAAGTACAAAAAGATTCGACAAAAATTAGAAAACTTAATAGAATACAAATCTTATTTATTTACCCAATAAACCATCAACTATACCATTTAACTGTTCTCTATCTTTCACTGTTATAATTCCCTTTTCAGTCCTAACCTTAACATTTCCATCAATAGTCCATACACTTTTGGGAAATTTTTCTGTGGCATACTTAAACAATTCAATTCTCTTTCTTGTGAGATCTTCCTTCACAAAAACCTTACCTTCCAAAAAGAGTTTCCTTGATGAGTAAAATATATCACGATGAAATTCGTCCGTAAATTTTATAATGATTGGACGTGTTTTGTTTTGAATTCGTTTTCCTAATCGGTAACATGATTTTATAGACTGTGCATCGATGTTTACTGCGTTTTCCTGACACATGGATGTAAGATTCTTCTTTAGATCTGCATTATCAGATTCAGGAATTCCAAATACAATAACATTAGTTTTTTTACTTTCTTGTTCAAACTGATCCAATTTCGCTTCGGTCTCTCGAAGTCTTGATTCCAAATTCTCCGAATACTGTTTCATCGCAGTTAAATCACTATCTTTCAATTTGAAATTCAGTCGTTTGAACTCTTCCTCCATTCTTTCCTTGATCCTCAGCATTATTTTCTCAGTCAATGTATCAAGGTAACTGTCGAGAACAGATATTACCGTCTCCTTGATAATCTCTTTAATTTCAGATTTATTTTCTCGAGTCAAACCCATATTCTAATTTTCCAATAATATTTACTTCAATGGTTTCAGACTAGACTTATCAGAGGTATTATTAGATGTCTAATCGCGACAACACATGCTAATCGAATGTAGTATGTTCGATATGTTTACTATAAATAATTGATTCAGTTAACGTTCTTTCTGTTAGTATATCAAAATTGAAGTTCACTCCGTTTTTATTTGCAGAGATATTCTCCCATAACGTACAGTTGAATCATACACCCAAACAAGATCGCAGAATTTTCAGAAACATAGAAACTTCATCCATTAGTAACACTTTCTTGCCGCTATTTTGACCAGCCTTCGTTGAATGGAGATGGAGATGGTACCTTGAGAATGAAGAAGAAGTTGAATCCTACACCCAAACAAGGTAGCAGAATTTTCAGAAACATAGAAACTTCATCCATTAGTAACACTTTCTTGCCGTTATTTTGTCCAGCCTTCGTTGAATGGAGATGGAGATGGTACCTTGAGAATGAAGAAGAAGTAGGACTTCAACAAGAAAGAAGAAATCGGTTCAGATTATTCAGCAAGAAGAAAAACCACTTAGCCAAGCTCAAGAAACAGTGTAGCTGTAGGAAAAAGTCTAGGACTTTGAGGAATGTTTTCGAGTTGTCTGATACCCCAGAGGTTCAAAGTTTGGACGAAAACATGCCTAAAACAACTTTGAATTTCATAATGTCGCAATTGAGATGTTATAAAGTAAAGGATACAAGAGGCAGGAGATGGAGCTTGGACGACAAAATTATATCGCCATTATTATTGAAGAAAAGTCCTAGATCAAATCACAGAATATTTTTGAACACATGTATGAAGAAGTTAAAGAGGATATTGATTGCTGTTACGTGTTGGTCTTTGATGAAATGGACATGAAAGAAATGTTATATTATGATAAGCGTCAGAAAAAAAATTATTGACTCTGAGAATTTCGGTAAAGAAAAAAGTGGAAAAAAGTACTGCCAGTACGAGCCGTAGGCGAGTCAGTTATCTCCTTGAGTCAGTAATACCCGTTACCTTGCGTATATTTTTATATATTCAATTTGTTTCCCACTTATAAGAAGGTAAGATAAATTCCAAAAAAAATCTCAATAATTTGTCGCAAATGTCGTGAGCTATGGAAGCGTTGCGATGAACATGTCTGTTTATTTTTCTTTGCATTTGTTTTGGCGAAAGCGAAAATTAATGTACCAAAAGAAATTATTGACGCAGCCAGTAGTGTTACATCAAGTTTATTACCTGCATAATCAGCTTCAAGGTACGAACGAGAATACGACGACTAAAAAGTGGCAAAACAACAATAGGGTGATTGTGGTAACTGAAGATGTTTACTTGATCTGCTTGAATCAACTATCAGCTAGATTCAGCCCTAATACTTTATGATCAAAATGCTCTAATCTAAACAGCTGCTCGGAAATGAAAGAAAATGCCCCTGTTTGCATTTTTCCTTAAAAAATTTATTGAAAAATATGACGTTTAGTTGTCATTTATAGATTTCAAAAGTTAATGGCGTTTCTGAAACGAAAAAATGAGCGTTATACGCCAAAAAAGACAAAGTATCGAAAAAGAAGAGGCTGAACAATTTCTTTCACATGCTCCTAATTAGTGGTTGCTGGCGAAAATTGTAACAATATTTGGGATTTTTGGATGTTGTCGATGTGACACAATTCTTTCCTTAAACATGAATGATGTAGAAGATATGGAAAAATACGTAATTGTGACATTGCGGCAAACAAAAAATTTAACAACAAGAAAATTCACCATAACCGATGATGGCTGCAGCTTCAAGCCCTGCAGGTTATACAGGAAATATGTATAACTTCGGCCTCCTGGAAGAGAAAGCCTAAGATTTTTTCGACATACCGACAATTGCATTTCCCTTAATACTGGTCAGCACACTATTGGTGGTGTTCCAAAGCAAATAGCGAAATATTTAGGTTCAAAAGACCCAGAGTTTCACACCGGCCACTCTTTTTGCAAACTGGAGCCACTATGGTTGCGGATTCGGGTGGAGAAATTTAAGCACCCAAGCGTGCAAGAGGGTGGATGAGCACCGAAATTGCAATGAGTTATGTCGATGATTCGGTCAACAAAAAAATCGAAATGTCTAGCAAATTATTTGGTAGTAAGGAAAGTACAAATGTTCTGCAGTCCCGAGTTCAGCAGTTTCTGAGTCAACAGATGGTTGGTTCATCATCATCAATATCAACACTTGGTTTATCAAAAATCTTGTGTTACTGGAAATAACAATTGTACCATGATATTCACCATATATGACGATAAAAAAAAATTTTCTAATGTAAATTTTACTAGAAATTTGTGAAAATTTTGCAAGTTAACTGTCAGTTTCACAATAAGTTCATGACTTGATAAAATAAACTTTCTTGATTAATTTTGTGTTTTTGGAAACTGACGTTTACGAATGAGAAACAAATAAAATATGTTAACATGATACATGAATCTGCGCTACTTAAAACTTGTTATGTCGAGAACGGAGCAGTTTGAAATTCATAAATTCCAATAGAAACAAACTTGAAATATGTTCTCGTCGATCAAACATTGGAATTATCATGCCCAAACGCAGACGTATCTCAGCCATAATTTACATAAGGTAGATAGACGCCTAACACGATTCTAATTGAATTCTGTACAATGATAATTATTAGTCAGTTATGGCAATTGCATTTCTGCATTCCTGCGCACGACTTGAATACAATTTCATACGTTTACCAACCACTACGTGGTTACGTACGCGTGTGAAATTTATTAGGTGACTAATGACCCTCTTCATTTGTTTACACACGAGGGGGTTATTCAGAATTAGCCGCTCAGACTATTTTGGTTAGTTGACATGGAAAAATAACGCCCAGTAGGTACAATTCATTCACTTTTATGAAATCAATATGTTAGCTATGGATAATCTTTCTTGAGTTTCATTAATGGTTGAGAGCAAGGTGTGAACATAAGAAACGTTGTAAATGTCAAAACGAGATTTGAAACATTTTTTTGCTCACTTCAATATGTTCACTCTGCGAAAATTTCGAAAGTGTTCGCAAAAATAGAAAGGCAGAGTATCAGGAAGAACTATATTATTATTATCTTTATCTTAATATACAGGGTGTAGAAAAAACATGCGGCACAAATTTAGGGGGTTATTCCTTGGCCTATTTTAAGAATATTTGTACCTTAGACGATTTTTCGAAAATCGTTTCATTTCGAAGAAACAGGGCTAGATTTGCAAAGAAAAATCTATTTTTGTTTCGAAAAAATACAGCAGATTTCATACGTAGTTGGTTACATTTCCATTATGACATAAATCATTTACTGTTTTTGATAGTTGTCAAAGGTCATTTTCAATTTTCTCTAGTATTTTTATCTGATAATTTTACGTTTGTTAGTAACGTTCTCTAATATGAATCGCTATACGAACGCCGAGATGACTGATATGCATTTTATGTATGGACTTGCTAATGGAAATTCGGTGGAGGCTAAGCGGTTGTACGGTGAACATTTTCCCAATCGTTATGTCCCAGATAGAAAAACCTTCCAAACTATCCATCAACGCCTTAATGAAACAGGCTCATTTAAACGAAGTGGAGGACCAGGTAGGCCAAACACAGTACCAACAGTACAATTAGAAGAAAATGTATTGAACATGGTAGATGAAGATCCAGGTACTTCTACCAGAAAGTTGGCAGATACGTTCAATGTTAATAACAAAACAATTTGGAACATTTTAAAGCGGCAGGGCTTGTATCCATAACACATTCAGCGCGTTCAGGAACTTATTCCTGCTGATTTTCCTCCACGTATTGCATTTTGTCAATGGCTTCTGCAAACTTTGATTCAAATCCCTCAACTATACTGATGCTGATTCTGTTTACGGATGAAGCAAATTTCTCAAGAAATTCAATTAGGAACTTTCACAATAACCATGTATGGGCTGATGAAAATCCGCATGCGACACTTGAAGACCGTTTCCAACATCAATTTTCATTAAACGTTTGGGTTGGAATTGTGGATAACTATCTTATTGGACCGGTATTTCTACCGGGAAGACTTACCGGCGAAATATATCGACACTTTTTGGAAGAAATACTACCTGGGTTTTTAGAGGATGTACCAATGGTAACAAGGATTGCGATGTGGTTTATGCACGATGGTGCACCAGCACATTTTAGTTTGGTTGCTCGTGATTTTTTGAACGCAACATATGAAGATCGCTGGATTGGCCGTGGTGGGCCTCACTTATGGCCTGCTCGATCGCCAGACTTAAATCCCTTGGATTTTTTTCTATGGGGCCATTTGAACTCATTAGTGTACACAACTGCTGTAGAAAATGTAGAAGATTTGAGAAATCGGATAATAGAAGGGTGCAACTCAATAAGAAACACCCCTGGTATTTTTGAAAGAGTTCGGCAATCAATGAGGAGAAGATTGGATGCATGAATCATAGCTGGGGGTAGTCATTTTCAGCAGTATTTGTAATTAAAAATCTTGCAAGTAATAAATATTGTTTTTTTTAATCCACCCCTGTATCTTCGAAATGAAACGATTTTCGAAAAATCGTCTAAGGTACAAATATTCTTAAAATAGTCCAAGGAATAACCCCCTAAATTTGTGCCGCATGTTTTTTCTACACCCTGTATAAAACTCAGTCGGTCATATTGTTTGTTACACCATTTATAACTCAAGATTGGATGAAATGTTTTTTATGAAAGTTTTTTGTTTTATTCTTCTACGGCGGGGTTAACATAAAATACCATAAAACCCTGAAAATTTTGATAAAATAAAAAAAAATATAGGAAATAATTTTCTTTCTTGCGAATAACGCCAATAGATGTCGCTCCGGTTAACAGCGGTAGATCTCTTTCTTCTGATTTCAAATACATCTTATTGAGAGTATCTCTGGCAGTTTTCTATAAATAATTTCTTCTAAATCAAAGGCAGTTGTAGAATGCCACACGAGAACGATGCGATTTTTTCATATCAAAGGAATCGTGGATAATGACACCTGATATTTATATTATTTATTTATTAACTGAAAGTTCAATTAGAGATTCACATGACCCCTACTTATTTCTAGACAGAGTCGATTTCTTTTTTCAAAGTTTTTGAACATTTTCCTCAACATTTATGGAATATATTGAGGTTCTCAATTTCTTCTTTTATTCTAAATTTAATTTCTTCAATATTTTGCGGACGGGCATTTCATATTTCAAATTTACCCATAAAAAGTGTCCAATGATGTTAAGAAGGGACTATAAGGAGACAATAGAATGGAACTCCTTTATAAATAAATTACAGCATTCTCGAGTGGTATTCTACAGCTGCCTTAGATTTAGACCAATAATTTTCAGAAACTGTCGAAAAAAACTTCAATAACGTATGTATAATTATATGGAATCAGAAGAAAGAGTTCTACCGATTAGGAAAATAAAATACAGGGTGTGCCATTTGAAAAGCAACAATTCACATAGAATTTTTAGGTTAACGGTGCCTTGATGCAATTCTTAGTACTGAAATCTGAATGCCCATAAAATATCCTACAAGTTTGCTCATTTGAACTTTTGTGACTACCAATATTAACCGAGATAGCTATTGAACTATTTAATTGCAATCAAATTTTTTGTTTTTTTTGTACTTTTGTATTTTTTTTTGTATTTCACCTAATATATGTCCTTAAAAAAAAAAAACAATTTTATTCATCTCTAAGACGGAACAATATTTGCCGGGCCAGCTAGCTCATCTAATTGCCAATTGCCACAATTAGTTCCACTACCAGATCCCTTTCGCTCTTTAGTTTCTGGGATAGTAAATGATTCTGAACAGTTCTTGGCCAACATTCAAAAGCTGTTTCCAGACGACAACGTTTGGAGCAACTCATACTGTACAGGACAATTTTATGTCCACTTTCAAGGTATTATACCATAATAGTTAATTATAATATTAAAGTTGCTCCTTTTGAGGCAGTACGAAGTCTGCCGGGTCAGCTAGTTAGATAAGAAACTTTGTTTCGCCGTTTTTCAGAAGCTGACTGTGGCGGTAAGAGAAAGTTGAAATAAATATATATATCTCAGATGTCACACCCCGAGCTTAGTTTAAAACCCGGATAAATGTCCCACTTTTTGAAATTGCCTCATATTTTCGAAAATATCGATTTTATCTGAATATTTTTTATGAAAGAAGCTAGCCTGGTTATTTGAGTTGAAATACTGTGGGTTTTTTCTGACCTAGAATCAGCAGATTTCACAGAATTTTTTTTGATAATTATTCTTGGGGATAGATGCCGACAGGTATGTATGGTTGCCCCACTATGAAAATACTGAGAAGGATAGATGCCTTCAGTCGGGGATAGATGCCCTTCATATTGTGTGATCCAATTACAAGACCAAATTCAATGAAATCTCTTATCCATATGTCTGTTATGATCGTAATATAACTTGAATCAGGCTACTTGATGAAATTTCGAAAGCATTTATTAAACGAAAATATAAATTCTTTATATCATAAAATATCAGGTAGGTTTCAACAAATAGGTGTATGATTTTTCATTGCTGTTATGAAATATTAAATACCTAATAGGCAGTGGCGTATCGCAAAATTCGGGGACCCCCCTGCAAGATTTTAGTCGGGGCCCCCCTCGATAGATCCATGTTATTTATGATAAGTTTGAGCAGACGTTTTTTGGAGAAAAATGTGATAAAAATATTACATATTATATTAAATAACAAGAATTTATGAACAAAATAATAAAGATTCTGATATAAAAATAATGAAGAGAAATCAATATGATGAAAAAATTAAAAAAATATGTGACAAAAATGCAGTATTCCTTTCTAATTTTTTCGTTCGAACATATTTTCATATGACAAGACCCAATACTATACCTGTTGAAAATTTCAACAAAATCGGAGAACCACGAAAAAAGATACAGGGTGTTGAATTCGCCAAAAATTCAGCCTGTCCGGAATTTATTGACGGGGAGTATATTTCAATGATTCAGCATTCGCGAATATTTCAAAACAACCGGTATTTCGCAATATCATCAAATGATGGCTGATTGAAATATGGAAACCACCGAAAATCCATGTAAACCGAAAACGTTATGATTCCTTTCTGTTCAAATTCAGTTTTCCTCTCAACCGTACGAACGAATACATCAGTTTTTACAACGTGATGGACGTGTGATCGCGTTGAGCAATATGAAAATTATTCATGCAGAGTTTTCAACAGTGAGATATCCTGCCGGTTGCATCAGCGGTAATGTCTCATTTATTGGATGGAATCAGTAGAGTGAGTGTCGACCTCTAGCGGAAAGAGTTTCATGTCATTAATTAACTGTGGGAATAAATATTTTTGTACTGCAATAAATTTATATGAATATGAAGAGTTTCAAAATTGTTTGTGTGTTTTTTTCCTCATAACTATACATTAGGAGGACTGATTCTGATTCAAAAGTTGTTGATTGGCTGTTGGTGAATGACTCAGTTCTGACAATGATATCTGTGTTTGGAAATCAAATAAATTCTTGAGATAAAAAAACCAAAATACATACCACGAGAAGAAAGTGAAAAACAGAAACCAATTCAATTGAAACAAAAAGGAAAACAAAACAAATTCAGAAATATGCGAAATTGAAGATCTACAAATTCAAATTGAATATTCAAACTATCCAGCTTGTTGTGCCAAACAGTAGCCAAATCTATTATGAAGAGATGATCTCATAGCTCTGGGAAGATAAGGCATAATTGCTTTTTAGGCACAAAGTTGGATTATTGTGGACCTTAATTCAGAAAAATTCGTCGTTCTTTCACAGTTCTTCTTCAAAATACTTCAGTCCGGAAAACCTCCATATCTTTACAATAAAATATCATATCGCTCCGATGTCCATAACCTCAATATAAGGTTTAAGGGTACTCTCACTCCACCTATGCATAGAACTGAGCTGTTTCGTAGATCATTCTCCTATAATCTACCCCGTATAATGAACAGTTTACCTCCGAGCATCGTGAATTCTTCTAGTATGAGTGTTTTTAAGCGGAAACTATTCGAGAAAATCATGAATGAGCAGAATGAGGCTTCTATTTTCGTCATTTCTTCATTCAGTTGACTTAGAATTAGTTCTCTCACTTTACTTTATGTTGAGCTAATATATTTGTGTATATATGTTTTTTTCAGTTGTTAAAAATATTCGTAATGAATCACAGGTTAGATTGAACAGAGCACTCGTTGGTGCACTGAATCTCGCCTTTTTCAGGTTTTCTTAAGTCTAAGATATCAGATACGTGTGTTATTTTCTGAAATAAAGGCCTTTATTATTATTATTATTATTAATTTTATATCAAATATAATACTTACAAGAAAACGGCATCAACCTCAGTTACATATACTGGCGTTATTCGCAAGAGGGAAAATATATTTCTACTTTTTTTCCATTTAATCGAATTTTTGTTTTAATTCATTTTATGTTAACCCCACCGTAGAAGAATCCAACAAAGAAACTTTCCTAACAAACAGTTCATCCAGTCTTGAGTTATAAATGGTGTAACCAACAATATGGCCGATTGAGTTTCATATATTAAGATTATAATTTCAAGGCTAAGACGTTTTGGCAACTCAAAATACACAGTTTTACTTGCAATTTTCTTACTGTTTTTCCATTCCATCAAATTTTTCATAGTTTAAATGTATTTTATGTTAACCCCACCGTAGAAGAATCCAACAAAGAAACTTTCATGACAAACAGTTCATCCAGTCTTGAGTTATAAATAGTGTAACCAACAATATGGCCGACTGAGTTTCATATATTAAGATTATAATTTCAAGGCTAAGACGTTTTGGCAACTCAAAATACACAGTTTGAATTGCAGTTTTCCAAGTGTTTTTCCATTCCATCAAATTTTTCATAGTTTGAATGTATTTTATGTTAGACCCACCGTAGAAGAATCCAACAAAAAATCTTTCATAACAAACAGTTCAATCAATCTTGAGTTATAAATGGTGTAACCAACTATATGGCCGACTGAGTTTCATATATTAAGATTAGAATTCCAAGGCTGAGACGTTTTGGAAACTCAGAATACACAGTTTAAAATCAGATATAATACCTACACGAAAACGCTTTCAACCGTAGCGACAGCGACATCTACTGGCGTTATTCGCAAGAAGGAAAAATTTTTTTCAACTTTTTTTCCATTTCATCAAATTTTTAATAATCCCAAAATATTTTATGTTAACCCCACCGTAGAAGAATCCAACAAAAAAACTTTTATAACAAACAGTTCATACAATCTTGAGTTACAAATGGTATAACCAACAATATGGCCGACGGATTTTTATATTAAGATATGTGGCAATGAGAGCAAAGTCAAATTTTATTTGGTAATGATGCTCTTCTCCTGAAGTTCAGAAAAATCTGGCGATTGGTTTTTTTTTTTATGAAAATCACAGATTTCAGCTGGAGGCTGAAAGGATCTTTGGCCCTTTGCATAGGCAATGAAGAACTGTTAATAATAATATATTCCATATGTGAATTCAATACGATATTCCTCCAATTATTTTCTTTCAATTTTACCTGCGCTCAGTCCCATGGTCTTCACAAAACATGTAGGAGAAATCGCCAATCTATAGGAGAATGAATATCTAAATTATAATGTCACGTTATTTTTCATAAAAGCGTGCCGATATAAATTTCCAGGCAAAAATGTAATAATTACAACAAATTGTCGTGTAAGATTGGGATCTCAATAAACTTCTTCGAGATTATTTCACGCAACAATCGCGTGCATGTATCAATAATAGCAATAATGAGGTCTAGACATGAAATATAAGACTTCATGTTCTTTTTAATTCGTTTTTTGCAATTTTAGACTCTAATTTCATCATTTTTACAGTAATTACATTCAATCTCCCAGGCTTCATGTTCATTATGTTGCTTGCTTTTCTTCGTTGGTGTTATTACTCCTTTCTGAAAGACTCAGGAGCTGAAAAACGATCCAAACAATTCTGCAGAACAGTTCTTTCGTATATCTACCTCCAGATAATTTCATCGATCTATTTTCATGAATGAATTCTTGAAGATATTATCTTTATTCCCCCTTCATAATGTGTTTGAAATGGCCAATCTAAAGGCTATTTGTCATCAGAAAAAAATTGACGTGGCGGTACTTTCTAGTTCGGTATCGGGGAAGGAATCTATTTCGAAAGCTTTGGATAGGCCTTACATCTCGTATTTGTTGAACCATTCGATAATACGCCCTGTTGATTGTTCCTCCTTGACTTCAATACAATTCGAGACCATTTCAGTGGTTTACTGAATTGATCAAATAACTGATCCAGGTAGGTATATCAGAATAATGAGTAAACAATATCTATTTAATGAATATTGTTATTGCTCTACAGGAAAAATAGGAATATCACCTGTTTTTCTCCGATATAACAATGAGATATCAACATAATATAAGCACATTAGGATGATTATCTATTGAACGACATGATGAATGGGTTAGGTCATCACAGTCTCATAGTGAGTGACATTAAAATGTTTCAGTCATTTCGAAAATTGATCTGAAATTGGTTATTGTTTGTGTATTCGCCAATTGGAGTTCTTTTTCGATGCATCACTTGAAGTCATCGATTTCTCGAATTCTTTATGATCCCTTTCACATATTACAAATTGAGAAAAAGTCGGGGTTTCTATGAAAGATAGACACAAAGATGAAGTTCAATTCTACCAACATCTTGTTCACTTAAAATTAAAAGTAAAACCTTTGACTAAAAAAAAACTGTTGTGTTTGTAGCACTCCATCTTCTTATTATTAAACTAGCTGGCCCGGCGAACTTTGTTTCGCCTTAGAGATACATGAAGTTGTATCAACAAAACATTGGTATTTTGTCAAGTAGGAGGTATATTAGGCGAAATTAAAGTACAAAATCTACGAAAAATTCAATTACATTGAAATATTTTTGGAACATGAAAAATGTTTTCGGTGTGGCCTCCGTAAAGGCAAATAATATTTTTGTTTACCGTTTCATTCTTTTTTCTTAAACACATTGAAAAAACTATGAACATTGTTATTCACATGAAAAGACTTCACTTTATTCATGCGGTAACTTATTATTATTTAAAAAATATCTTATCGTGGTACATTTTTTTCCGGGTGCGAGAATAATAAGAGCAGAAGGTTTGCCGACTCGTGAACAAGCAACATACAACTCGCCATGAGACAAACATTTTTTTTTTAGATTTATGCCACACGCACTCAAGGATTGGCCTTGGGATATGTTGTTATAGCCGACCATACAATTGTCATAGCAAACGATAGACGAATTGGAAATTGAATTATCCTTAACTCAAATGGCATATCTGTTGGGATCATCGGAGTTATGAGAATAAGAACTGAATCACCTTCATATTTTCCTTTGAACATTGTGCAATGTGCAACTGTCTGTTCTGGTCGAATTCTTTTTACTGACCAGATGAGAATGTGTGCATGTGGCAGGCCTCGTTTTTGCCAATCAATTGAATACATCCAGTATCGAGTTTCCCCGAAGACATGTTTTGCAATAAAATTCATTAGTAACTTCAGTTTTTGTTTGAATACTCGTGCAGTGATGTCATGTCGATCAATTGATGTTTGTCCGAGAAGAAGCATTAGAGTGATTTCTTCCTATTTTGCATTGCACCCTTTGTCTGCAAATGAATCTGAGAATCTTGCTTTACATTACCCTAACTTGCTTGTCAACGTTGTCATTATTGCCAAGTACCATTCCGAGCATGATCTGTCTATAAATCTCAATCTTTGTACTCTTTTCCCCTATTTCAAATCTTTCACATTCTTTCTTAGATGCTTCGAGCCATTGTCTTGCATTTGAGTGGTTACACTCGAATTTTTCCACCATAAACCTCTCTGCGATTTTTTTGAGATCGAATTGATTTTGTTTCTTCTCCATGGACTCCAATAAATGTGATTGGATTACCTCTTCTTCTACCAACTGTTGCAAATAAGTATCTTTGAAAATTACATTATCATCTTCATCAAAATAAACACTTTTCATTTCCTCCGTTAATTTTATTCAAACTGTTTTTTCTTGTCCTCTCTGGTTCAGACTTTTCTTCACTCTCTTGAAATGTTCTGTTTTCACCAATTCATCATGCTCACTCACGTATTTATCTTCTTCTGAGAGTATTTATTTTACCTTGTCTTCCGTTGTAATATATGATATTGCTACTGAATTTGTCTTTGTATACTACTAATTTGAGAGTGAATTTGATTCTTTTTGCCATGATAACAAAATATTGTCGTTTTGTAAGACTATTTTTATCAGATGAAATTGAAACCAAATGTGTTTCTATGCAAATAAAGTTTTCAATTTTATACAACATTTCTACTCACAATATCTAGAATCTTACCTGTGAACAAAGAAACGACAATGTAAGTTTCTCATACTATTTTAAATTGAACTAAATATCGAATACTTCTTCCAATATCTAAACATAAATTCTTCTCAAACAATACTCATGACAATCAGCGTCAGAACAATGACATTGACAATGGTTATCAGACCGAAATTTCCCTTAGATTAGAGATTACAGGAGTCTCATCTCCTTACATATATTAAGAAGAAGAAAAAGATCTTAGCGATATCTATTGGCGTTATTTGCAAGAAGGAAAATTATTTCCGACTTTTTTTTCATCAAGTTTTCCATAGTTTTGATGTATTTCATGTTAACCCCACTGTAGAAGAATCCAACAAAAAAACTTTCATAAAAAACAGTTCATCCAATCTTGAATTATGAATGGTGTAACCAATAATATGGCCGACTGAGTTTTATATATATTATTAAGATTAGATTAAACTTCTTTTGTGATTTTTGTACAGTTATGTAACCACTAACGACAAGTCAAACAAATAATGATGTATTCTCGTTATACTTTTATTGACTTTTCATTTGCCTGATATTCTTCATTTCTGAATCTATCATTGAATCTTCTTATGAAGGTGACTAGATAAAAATATCAACCCTGAGTTCAGTGTAGCGGCAGACGGATCTTAAATTGAAAAAAAACAAGTTGTTTATTCTAATAATTAAATTATGAACGATATACTCTACAATGAGATGATAATCTAGTCAATGAAAACTGCAATCCCCATGGTAATCAACATTCGGAGAAGCAACTATAAAATTAATTCTAGGAAAGAGCCGCCTCGTTCAGCTAGAAAGAGGCAAAAAGGTCACATAATTATTAATTTCACCTCTGGATTCGCGGAACAAGCTTGGTTTTCCATCATCTTCAAATTTAATTCTACCAGGAAAGGTCCACTAATTGCCTATATGCAACAGAGCACACTTTATCCATTCCACCGAGAGGTTTTTTTTGTTGCCTCCCATTATTCCTGTTAGTGGGGTCACAGTTCACAAATTCCTCATTACTTTATTCGAAGTTGCTCTTAAATGGAATCTGAAATGACGCTGTCCTCCGGTCCTTATAATTTATTTGTTTTTTCCAGGATGGGATGACTTTTCACGCAAACATAAGTATTTATGGTTATGTGTTCTGGCCATGAGGGAATACGAAAATCGCATTTCACTGAGTGGGGGGCGTCACATCAACTTGAAAAGTTTTTCAATTCGAAAAAACGAAAATAAACAAATTCGTATATGTCTTGGCTTGGTTCCAAAAGCTGTAATAGGTGTTAAGAGTCTCATATCAAACCATGAATAAATCAAAGTTAATTTGGACGGTCAAAAAAGATTGAATTTCAAATTCAACAGTAAAAAAATTAACGATAATTATTGCTTCGAGCACTCGAAAGCAATAAACACCGATTTCCATAAATATTTCTCTATTACTGAGCACTTTGTGAAAGTAATTCTATAATTCCACTACTAAGCCCTAAGCACTTCATTAAGGAAGTGTTGTTTGTGAGGTGATTTCCAGCGACGGGCCCAAGGGGGGGGATGGGGGGGATCATCCCCCCCAATGTTGAACGAAGTTTCAAAGCACTTGGAAGATTTTCAAGGGAGTTGGAAAAATTTCAAAGTAGTTGGAAAAAATTTCAAAAGGTTTGGAAAAATTCCCAAATTGTTGGAAAAATTTCAAAGCATTGAGAAAAAATTCCAAAACAGTTGGAAAAAGTTCAAAGCAGTTGGTAAAATTTCGAAACATTCCAAGAGAGTTATGAAATACGAAGGAATCTGAATTAGAAAAAACAAGTTTGCAATCAGTAGTAGACAATATATGTATAGCCGCAAATAAATGGTATTTAACCCAATATTTTTACCATCAAGTGTTAGAAGAGATGTGGCCTCAAGAAATAGGTACCTAGTTGTAAATTTTTCAGTTACGTCGCATGGACTCTGTCATAAGAAAAACCTTCTGGTATCATAAATTTAAGCTGTTACTTTCATATAAGCAGAATCATCATTAGGTTCGCTCTTCGTACATTGTGTTATAGTATTGCGAATAAACAATATGTGTACATAAATTTAAATAATGAACTAAAAAAGATACAAAGTGAAGTTTGAGTTATGTGGTGCCTTATTAAAAATTAAAAAAAAAATAATGAACAGAAACTGCATGAAGGAGAACAAGTTTGAGAGAAAATTATGGGTAGTGACCACAGAATATCGGAAGTCACAGTCACAACAACAATCTTTTAGAATACCAAATATATCCTCAATTCCAAACACTAATTGCAATGAACGCTGCAAAAGAGTTCGAAATGGCCAACTCAAAATATAAAATTTTGTTCGAAATTGTTTCTTCAATATGAGTGATTTAGGTCGAAACCATTCGATATGGTCTGCAAAATTTCGTTGCTGTAACCGTGAGTATTTGCACTACGTGCTTGCAAAATATATCTGCTACAACAATACATCACCTTGAAACAGTCTAGCAAAGAGAATTCAAATACAACACATTTTGTTCTAATTATACTTTTAGAAAACAATGTGCTTAGTCACCGTTTTCGGGGTAACTTTGAATGTTTTCAATGAAGCTCAAGTGGGAAACTCGGTTTTTTCTTGTAGAAAATGTTCCCCTCTTACAAAGGAAAACATGGTTCAGGAAAAAATGCTACTAATATTTCAGGTTCAGACGAGAAAGAAAAACTCTCGTTCAGTGCAAATCATCTTAGCCCATATCTGAGAAGTGGGACTCAATAGTTCAGTCCTATTTATTGTTTTCTGATACTTATTTCTTCTATT
Source organism: Hippodamia convergens (assembly GCA_038502775.1). Taxonomy (NCBI): domain Eukaryota; kingdom Metazoa; phylum Arthropoda; class Insecta; order Coleoptera; family Coccinellidae; genus Hippodamia; species Hippodamia convergens. The sequence continues at coordinate 7,567,546 of CM076614.1, read as the reverse complement.
ATTACAAAAAATTAGTTCAATTCAGTTCACACCAACTGCATTTTTCAAAAGATGTTTGGTATTTTGATTCATTTTTTGTGATAATGAAAGCCAGATACTATTTCGAAAAAATTTTTTTATTATATTATGTCATATTTCTAGTACACATAATTTTTTTCAAGTTTTTTTAATATTGAGGTATTCAAGTAATCTCTCTCAGAGGAGTTGAATAGAAATCGAGCAGTTTTTTCATAGTCGTTCAAACTACCCCACTCGTAGGGTAACTTTGAACACCCATAATTTAATTAAAAAAAAGGTTATTGATCATTTCGATATCTAATTTTTTTGTCAGCAGCAAGCTCTAACTGATGCCCAGGATATAAATTTTTTGGAAACTTTCATTCGCTTTCTTACCGGAGATATATAGCTTTGAGATAAAAATTCATTCAAAGTTACCCCGTTTTACTGTATATTAAAAACATGAAATGTTCAGCACACTCTAACTAGTTTTTGACCAGCAATCGATCGGGATTAAAAAATTATAAGGTTAGCAATTGAAAAAATGTTTCAATCAGGCCCTGTTTCAGACATCTTGTATGAGGTTTCTTCTCAAGTTATACCAGAAACAGAATCATCGAAGTTTACTTCATTCGATTGTTGCAATGAGGAATTCTCAAAGTATATTTGTTGTTTCAATCTTCTTGATGAACATTTTTAAAATTAACTAGACTTTAGACCCGCAAAATATTTCAACGTTTACTGAGAAGAATTGCTTCAAACTTTTCAACAAACTTCCGATTAAAATTCAACAGAACGAGAATTTCAAATACTTTCGAAATAAACCCAGCATAATGGACTTTTGCCAGGATATGATTAGTGGAGTTCTGGAAAATGTTTTAATCATTTACTCAGGCCTCTAACAACAGTAGTTTGAGTTTGCCCCAATTTCTTAGGGGAACTAATGTCGAAAAACCCCGAAATTTCAGGACTATTTCAGGTTTTTCTCGAATAGCTCCTAAACTAAGAACTCCATCAAAAACATTGTTGCATTCAAAAATGTCCCGCATTAAGTTCTGCTTCTGAAAATTATAACGATATTATATTTTGAACCAGCAGTGTAATAAAAATCATAATGTCGTATAATAGTATATTCTAAAACAAGTTGCAGAATGAGCTCCTTTTCCAACACGAATGCGAAATTCGACTCGAAAGCATATGTGTTGGAATTGCCTTCTGCAACGAGTATTAGACGATATTTTCTCTATTTCAGTAAAGTTTAGTGGAAAACTTTCGAAATTCAAATAAAATTTCAGATTAGTGACTTTTGTATTGTATCTTGGCAGTTGGTGTCACTAACGAAATTTGACAGATTGCGGAATTTGAATTGATTTGATTCGAAAATTGAGTGGATCGGAGGTCAGTACTGACAACCACAAAACGAAAAATATAACTGAAAACAATGCTGTAATGAGTTTCATTACAGCACTACTTTTAGTACTGTAATTAACTCATTACGATACTGAAATAGAGAAAATGTATTATATCTTTAGAACTACGAGCTTTACAACAAACAATGTAAAATCGCACAGTAGATCATTCCATTGAGGATGCTGATCGTAGCTAGTGCTGTTGAAGTTGCTCGGTAGACCCATGAGTGTGCGGTTAATATTGAGGACACTGACCTTCTTGTGATTTTGACCGCTCCAGCCTATAACGAAAATTCTAATGACCGGATGGTTATAAAAGAAAAATCAAGGAGTCAGCTTGTATTTTGTTGGATGAGGCTAATAATCTCGGAACAGATCAAATTTCGTTTGATTTAATGAAAAAAACTGGTTTCAGTGAATTTCGAAATAAAATAACGATATCAACATAGGGTAATCAGTATTGATCTATGTTCATTATAGATTGACAAATGTCAATCCGAAAATAAAAAAAATTGTTAGGATTCTACAAATTTGAATGAAATCTAGTTATTGTCTGACGAAGGAGTCTGATTTAGACTCCGAAACGTTACGCTTAAGATTTCAAAGTGTTTTCATTTTATTTTTGTTCATTGTTAGGCAACAATTTCTTCTCGTAAAGTTTTGTGCACTGACAAATAAGTGCTCGGATTTTTACGCAGGAGCCTTTCTTATATTATCAAAAAAAAATTTCGTAATTGTTTCTGGTTTCAGAGACTGGTAGAGAAAACCCAAATCCAGTTTTCAGGAAAATCAGAATCATACGGCGATATTATTCCTATTTCAGTCATGTCTGATGGAATATATTGACTTTTGGATTGTAGCTTGGCAGTTGGTGTGACTAACGAAAGTTTACAATTACTGAATTCGATTTGATTTTATTCGGGAATTTATATGATCGGAGATCAGCACTGACTATCACCAAACGAAACATTCAACTGAACACAGTGCAGTAATGAGTTCATTAAAGCACTTTTTTCACTACAGTAATGAACTCATTACGATACTGAAATAGAGATCAAATTTCATACTGCATTTTTACATTTGCATAAAATGAATCAAATAGAATCAAATGAACAATTCGAATTGGGAATCCATCAATTAATCGTAAATTCAGAAACCCGATCTCGAATAATATCTCGTTTCATCACGAAAGCATGAAATCGAATTTCAAGAAAAGTATTCACATCGATTGGATAATAAATGGATGAAGAGAACCAATCTCAGGGGCGGATCAGGAGGGGTCCTAATTTCCGCGGGGGCAAATCGGGAAACAAATTCGAATGGGGTAGCCCTGGTTCGACGTGTTATAATCAGTTTCCCAATAATGACATCGCTAGGTTACGCCCATCGAGGGGTTGCCAACAGACATGAAGAAATTTGGTTAGTCTGCCAAAAACGAGATAAACCAGACGTGCTAGAATACATCCCATAAATCTGTAGAAATGAAATTGAAAATTTTCCCCCATGTCGAAGAAAAAGAGCAAAAGATGTTATTATGAAGAATTTCGTTTAGTAATGAGAGGGTTCTTTTAGGTCTTGATTACAGAGATTTAATTTGACAGAATGCCGACGTTTCAACGAATTGCACTCATTTGATTCTGAAAATGTCACTATTTTAGACACTCAAACTAACTTAAAGAAGAGATTATTATGTGAAATGCTAGAAATTAGGGAGGACAGGAATTCAATCAATAAGAGCAGCGATATTGACAACCTTAACACAGCCTATTTCGATTTGATACAGAGATTACGCATGTTATCATCTAAATATTCGTAGAAGTCATTTTTGGCTGGTTATACATATTGTTTCGTTTTTTCCTTCATGATACCAGATAATTAACACTGAATATAAACCGTCCAGTTCATTTCCATTCCACATATTCAAGTACACAAGGTTCAATCCGCATGATGTCTGTTGTTATTTCATCCTCAGTTTTATTTTATGAGAAGGCAATAGAGACCAACTGGCAATGTGAGTAGCTTGATTGAGGAGTATATAGAAAGAATGAAAAAACTTTTTGTTTGTAAAAATAGTTAAAATAAGATGATCATATATCCTTTTCTCTTTTGAATGTCCAAGTATTTTTTGTGTTTCTATTTCTTGTTTTAGAGTATAGCCATCATATCTACTTTTTCAAATGTTCTGAGGGAATTTCCACACTTATGTGTATCGTTTATTGTAGAGCCCTGATGAAGATTTAAAATAAATCGAAACGTCGGCATTCTGTCAAATTAAATCTCTGTAATCAAGACCTAAAAGAACCCTCTCATTACTAAACCAAATTATCACAAATGTTGTTACATCATTCCAAATTATGAATAATATCCATATCAAGTTGAAACACAAAATGAAAAGGCTTTTGCAATGAAATTTTCTCGTTTTTATTGGCTAGGTTGTGTATTAATTGAACTTTTGAGCCAACTTCTGAAAGACTCTGCAGCATGTCCGAATGAAGTTCAGCAAGCAATTGGAAAATTAACATTTCCTACAACAGTATAGTATTAGAATGGCAAAATTTGTATTTATTTATAAACTGCTCGTCACTCGAAAAGTTAATAGTGAAATTTCGCATCAACTTTCACTTCTTATAATTTCTAAAATACTGAACGCATTTTGAATTGTAGCCCAGATTTTGAAAGCTCTTTTCATCGACTAACGAATCATTTCTTACAGCTCCTTCAAGATTGATCAGGATCAAAGATACATGGATATTTTCATCATAAATGAATTTTCGAATGAAAAACTATCATGAGAATTCTCATACTACATTAGGAATTAATTTTATTCGAGCCATTTCGTATAGTGTGTAGTTAATTTTTGTTTGAAATTTGATGTTTTGCTTCAAATTCTTTATGCTATAATCCCGAATGATTAAATTTGGATATTTTCAACATATTTCACCTCGCTCTTGACTAACCATGAAAATTCATGAATTGTAAAAATTATTTTCCTTGAACTTCTATTTCGGCTGATAGAGATATATTAAGTTCAAATAAACAAATTTTACGAAGCTTATCCCATCATTTGTAATTCTCAAATAATTTATTATCTACTTTATTAAGAAAAAGGAAAGTTATTGCCTCCGTAAAGGCAAAGAATTTTCTTTTCCTGAAAACACTTGGCTTCACAATCTCAAAAAAAATTGTGGTTTTTCATAACATTGAGAAGCTAGCAAGCAGAAGCTGAATAGAGCTACTGCTTAAATCTAATTCAGTGAAAGAGGAATCACAGATTTATTTTCAGCATTTGATTGGAGATGTAAAACGTCATTTTGACTCAATTTGATGTCACTACTTTGTAATATTCTACTCGGTACTTCACAACTAATTGCTTCAAATATCGAAGTTTTTCATGATGATTTAGTCCCAGAGGTGTATGGGATACTGATGAGGTTGAAAAAGGCATAAACTGGTATATCTCTCATTCCGGTGACAAAATCTAAAATATTTTTTCCAACCTCATGATGAAAAATCTCTGAACCTGGTAATTGAAAATGGTATTCATTTCGATGATAACTATTTTGAATTAATCTATGTTTCAAAGATAATCTACGTGATGCAACATTTGAAAGTATTTTCAATATCAGTCGTTTAAACGAAAAAGCTATTCAAATTTATTTTTATGTATAGGAAGATGAAAAACACCTTTGAAAATCAAAAGTTTGTCATATTTCTCAATAATTCTAGGAATCCGTGTTTGATTATATTGAAACTTGATAGTTTGTTGTAAAATGACCTGACAGACGTTGTGAATCATATCCATTCCTTCAATATATCTGCATAAACTCATGGCAACACAGCTTTCTGTCTTTGAAATGAATATTTCCCGAACATTTCCATCATATCGATTGAACAGCATAAATGAGACGGAATGCAAAATCTAACACGATGAATATTCAACGTCACAAAGAGTTATGTTGTTGTTTTCTTGAGGCAGAACCTAACTTCCGGTTCAACAAGGGGTGTTGTTATTTCTGAAAGATATAGTTCACGCAACAGCCTTTGATGAATATTGTTAATAGCTAGTAAGTTTCCTTCAAATTGATAACAGGGTAGATCCACCGTGAATATTCCTTAGAGAAGCATTGGTCGACTACTAAACTGCTCCTTATGAGATAGCATAGCGACAAAATTGAATATAAATAAGATTTTGTTATGAAAATTCACAATAACATAATTTAAAGTTGCATTTAAATTGAATTATTTTTAGCCTGTAGGTCTGTAGCGTATACATGGTGAGAAAAATCGAGTAAAATAACGAAATTTTATTTCTCTATTTCAGTATCGTAATGAGTTCATTACAGTACTAAAAGTAGTGCTGTAATGAAACTCATTACAGCATTGTTTTCAGTTATATTTTTCGTTTTATGGTTGTCAGTACTGACCTCCGATCGCATCAAGTTTCGAATAAAATCAATTCAAATTCCGTGATCTGTCAAATTTCGTATGTCACACCAACTGCCAAGAAACAATACAAAAGTCACTAATCTGAATTTTCATTTGAATTTCGAGAGTATTTCACGAAAACTGACTGAAATAGAGAAAATACCGTCTAATACTCGTTGCAGAAGGCAATTCCAACACACATGCTATCGACAACTCGAACTTCGCATTCGTGTTGGAATAGGAGCTCATTCTGCAACTTGTTTTAGAATATACTATTACAGAGAATTCTCTCATTTTGAGACTCTCAATAAAATTTATGGCCTCCAAGGGCATCAATAACAGCTTAATATCTTCTTTGCATACTACACACTAGGTTGTTGAACATTTCTTGTGGAATTTGATTCTATAAACGGGGCAGGAGCTCTCTCAGATCATTTAAGAATATGGGGTAGGTTGATGATTATCTAATCTCCTTCATACATGTTCTATGCATTTCGAATCTGGTGAGGGCACAGGTATTGGTAAATGTGGAATAACAAAATCATCGAGGGCATTCCCAACTATGGCTGTACAGTGCGGTCTAGAGTTATCGTCTAGAAATTGAAAAGTTTAACCAACAGTAGCGAAAAATTAGGCGGAACATTGTCAATGACATGCTGTCTATAGTGTGATATTCAGAGGACAAATGGGAAGATTTGTGCGCCCGTTGAGACATATATTTGGGCCCATACCATGACATTACCCTCTCGGAATGGATGTACTTCTTGCACATAGCCACGATTACGGGGTATGCGTGGGATTGTTAATTTTCTTTTTCTTCGGGAATCTGAAAACTGTCCATATCTGGATTCATCGGTGAAAAGAACACTACGCTATTCATTGTTCCAATTCATAAGTTGCCTTGTCTATTCCAGTCTTTGACACTCATGATCACCTGTTAATGAAACTCCTCTTAACCCAAATAGACCTACCGTTCCGTATAAAGAACACCTATCTAAAAGTTTTCTATTCATGCTCAGAATAAAGAAACAAAGAAGGCTTCAATATAAACACATAAATTAATGCTTTCTTCAACACTGAATATAACCAACAAAGTGCTTCAGTATTCAAATTCACTTTAAAGCCATGTTAACTTCATAAATATATCAATTGTTGCAATACCTCATTTTGTCCGGTGATGTATTTTTTCATATGTATTTATTTCATCGCGTTTGCGAATAAAATAATCATATCTATGGTCGGATGAATAATATAGAAGGCGAATTCATCTTCTCCATGATTTCAAATCCTGATTTTTGCTACGTAAATGAAGGCGTTCTTTTAACGGAACGGTAGGATTATCACCTACTATATTACCTAGATATATTGTTATAACTATTGGAAAAATAATCTGACTCTGCATGAGATACTACATCATGCAGATAATCTGGATATGATTTCAGAACCACCTGATAGCAAAATTTTCTTCTGCACATAATTCAATAGTTTTCTGTAACTGAAATAACAATATTGTTGCTTATGCGCCTACTAATTTCTTATTCGTATTTCCATGCACCAAACAAGTAATAATAGTAACAAACTAGACTAGCTATCATCGCAACAAGATTGCTGGAAACTAATAGAAAAACAACAAAAACAGGACCATCTAAGCGATCAAAGAATTTACACCAATCTTCAGGATAGGTCAGAGTAGACCATCTGATTGTTTACCAGAATAAAATGAAAAAATTGTGAAGTGTGGCATAAAAACCAATATTTTATAGGTATTAAATATAAAATAGCATAACATCCGAAAAATTGCTTCTATAATAACGACATATTATAATTCAATGTTCATTTTTCATAGAACGAATTTTAGTAGCTCAAAAACCTACCGTTCCTTTAAAAGAACACCACAAATTTTGACTTTTCGTGAAAAATAAGTACAAATCAAGATGAAAAATATGAAAAGGCTCCATTTAATCCATAATCTGACACAATTCTCATTGAAATGAAAGAAAAAAAATTTCAGGTCTATTTGGGTTAATAATAATAATAATGAAAGCTCTTTATTTGTACGCGGTAAGTGCATATGATTAGGCGAGGTTTAGCTTTCAGCTATTCATACACCTAACCTAGAGTATACAGAATGAAAAAAAATATACATGCTATATAATCATGAAAAATATTAAATTTGACAAATTGAATAAAAAAAAACATTTTACCTGAATGATAAACAACAGTGCTAAACTCAACCAATCAAGAATTATTGATGAGACAAGAGGTGTAGTTTCAACATCCCCTCGAATGATTTCACAGATGAAATCAGCTTCAGATCCGTGTTCAAGTTATTGCACAAAAAAAACCGCGTTATATGAAAATCCCCAATTAAATAGAGAGGTGAAATGACGTGGCATGGCAAAATTTCTGACAGTCCTGCTGTGCTAAGTCGCTCCAAAAGTTAGCTTATCCTCAAGATACTTATAGGATGAGGAGTCATAAATACAAATTGGATTAAATTAAAAACATTCAGCCATCCAGTCATGAAAAAACGCACTAGAGATGTGATCAAATTTTCTAAGACCACTGACGAATGGACAACAAGTATTTTGCATTATTCGCAAACGATGGCGATCTGAATTCGACAAACAAGAGAAATAAACAACCATGCCATACAACATCCATGAAATCACAAGACTCTCACGAAGTTGGGGCTTTACCAATTTGTTTCGCAGCAAATGTCTACCAGCAAAGAGTAAACGAAAGGTTCCGTAACACTGTTTTAAAACATGACCGACATGACCGCTGAATCTCAAGTTCTCATCAAAATACAGTCGTAAATTTCTTGAAACCACAGGAATAGTTTGCCTGGCATCAACCAGAATAACATTGCTGCCAATTAATTCTCTGATTTTCCTTCTACAAAACACAATTGGTTTTGATTTAAACGAATTAATGTGTGAAATATGATTAGCCGAGTATTCATCACTATTCTTCAAATCATCGATTATCAACTCGAAAGCATCGAGTTAATTTTCAGGAAGAAAATCACAAAATACCTGGGTATCATCTGCGAAGAACTGAACAGAAGAGTAAGTGACATGCTCATAAATATCAGCTGTATATATTAAAAATAACAAGGGTGCCAGAAGTGATCTCTGGGGTACACCAGATTCTAGAGTCTAGAACCTAGATTTACTTCTCTCAAACGTCTTAAGATGGTTTAGATGGAAATTTCGACCCCATCTGCATTTTGAAGAGTATTCCGTAGCATTCTTCACGGAGATGTAGACTTTAATATCGCCGAAACGGTGATGAAACGATCCTGAGCAGGTGCTGCTTTTTGTCGCTCACCAATCCTTGGTCTTTCCAACACATAACCTGTCTCCCTGAACCTATTCCAAAGTCGAGATATCTTACTTATTCTGACTTGGAGTCCTTCCGCTTCAACAACCTGAGTTACTCCATCCTGTAGCATTCCGATAGCCCTATTAGCCTGAGCGTTTGTTAGTTTACGTCGGTTTTTTCAGAAAACTCCTTTCAAATTGAAGGCATTGATGAACTGACTTCATTTCAAAATAAGGACATTCATGAAACATATGAGGAGAATAAAGCTTCAGAAATAAAGGATCCAGATTGAGGAAATGTCTCATACTGTTTTTTATTGGATCGATTGGAAGTGTTATTGAGTTTTAATAGTATTATCTAAAACAAGTTACAGAAATTTTGAAAGCATGAGTGTTAGAATTGCCTTCTTTTACGAGTATTTTCTTTATTGCAGTGAAATACTCTCGAAATTCGAATAAGAACTAAGATTCCAAATCCTAGTGACTTTTGTGTTTCGAATTAGCACTTGGTATAACTAACGAACGAAATTTGATTGATTTGATTCGAAACTTGTTTCCATCGGAGGTCAGTACTGACAACTACAAAACGAAAATATAACTGAAATCATGCTGTAATGAGTTTCATTACAGCACTACTTTTAGTACTGTAATGAACTCATTACGATACTGAAATAGAGAAATGATGTTAACTCGATTTTCTAGAAAATTACATACTTTTCAAAACTACCGAATACGATAACTCTTGTGGAGCAGAATATTTCGATCCCCCGTTTTCAATATCAGAATTGATCAATTCCCAATTCTAAATTCCAGCGTTATACTGAAGAACCTCCTTACACGTTTCAGAGAACAGAATGGTGTGCGATTGCCACCTCAATTGGGTTAAGCGTCTTTACAACGAGACCAACTCGGAAACTATAAGGAACATCCTACAAGCCTTCACGTGTACGATTCCTGTCAAGAGCCTATCTCAGACCGCTACAAGTCCAACCTCAGGATCGGTAGCCGACGAAACATCGGATTCTACTACAAACGACCGAATTTCAGGTAGGTGGTCAGAGGGTTTCATGTTTTGGCCGGTTCTGAAAGGGGGTGAACGGAGAGAGAGGATTAGGCAGGGAAATATCGATAATTCGAATGTACAGTTTCACTTTCAGTTGGAGCTTGTTGGCAAAAAATTAGAATCCAAAATGATCAATAACCTTTTTAAGCTATTGCATTGCTTTCATCTGATGCTTTGAGCGCCGCGAACGGTTGTAAAAATTCCGTAACGAAAAAACCTAACACAGCCGTGTATCTTCGGTTCAGTTCGGCAGACTTCGGCACGGTGTTTGGGTGCTTGCGACTAGACGGATGCGTGCAGCCACTCTAGCAGTGCAAAATGGAGTCGGCAATCTCGCTGTTCCCATTGCATTACGAAAGTCAAATATTTCATTAACATCGGATAGAAAATTAATAGCCAAACGCAAACATTTTTCATTAATTTCAGCTCTTGCTCTAACTATACATAAGTAGCAAAGTAGAACTTTTGTCGAAATAAAATATGAGTATAGTAAATCACTTTCTCATGAACTCGTCTATGTTTCACTCTCTCGGGTGACTTATATTGAAGAATCAAATTGTATATTACGACAAAAAATGATAATTCTGCATTTAAGTTTGATCATAATCGAAAGCAAGCTGCATCGACTGCATCTTTGTTGCAAAAATTCAAAAGACCGTCTTTAAATAGTGTTCAGACAATATCTCAAAGTGTTTTAGATATCATTAGTAATAGAAATGGCATTTCAATAAGGACTTTCAATTGCCGAAGTATAAATAGTCACAAACACGATTTACAAGACTCAGTTTCGAGACAAAACAATGTGTTACTTCTTACCGAAACATGCATGACGTGTGCTAATCCGATTGAAATACCTAATTTCAATTGTATTGTTCAATTCAAACAAGATACTGGTCTGAAAGGTGGGGTAGCTGTTTACCAAAATAGTAATAATGTTACTAATGTTATGACTCTGAATATTGAAATAAATATAGAAGACGTTAGCGATGTAAATGTTAGACGTTCATTTGTTGGAGATATTTGTGCATGCTTATGCAAACTTAGTTATGGTAGCAATTTATATTTCTCCGAATCCAAAATTGGAATAGGTAGAGCATTTTATTCATCGCACTTTACTGGAGTACACTGAAGATGGGTCGACAATACTACAAATGGTAATGTTTCTTGGCTGGTGATTCAACATTAACTTATCTGATAAAAATCAGAGCGGTTGACCATTTTTCTTTCGGCAAAATCGAATTTAACAATTAATAATCATCCACAACAATCCACAACAAAATATGGGACCACTATTGACACGGTATTTTCCAGATATATAGAAGACATTAAGTCTCATACCTTTGTTTCATTCAGTTACCATAAACCTATAGTTTCAATGATAAAATACCTGAATATCCTACTTGTATTTTCAGATGAATAAATATTTCAAATCAACAGAATTATCTTCTTAGTTTTGAAAAGATGCTATGCAATAGCTCTACCGCGGCAGTCCTCGAGTGCCACACGTGATTTTTTTAATTAAATTATGGGTGTTTAAAGTTACCCCACGATCAGGAATACTTTGAACAAATATGAAGAAACCATGTGTTTTCGATTCAACATCCCTGAGAAAGTTTCTTTGAACACCTCAATACTAGAAAAACTTGAAAATACTCGAAAAGAATTGTGTGGAATAGAAATATGTACATAATATTCTAAAAATATTTTTTTTCGAAATGGCGTCATGCATGCATTATTACAAAAAATAAATGAAAGAGAGCACGTGTGGCACTCGAGAACTGCCGCGGTAAATAGCTTTACCTCGTTGATTTAAAATATTTATTCATCTGTCAATTCATGTAGGTTATTCAGGAATGTTTGTCATTAAAACTGTCACAAAACTTCCATAGCAAGTTTTGTGAAACCCACATTTTTGGTAACTGAAGTAAGAAACATAAGTTTGAGACTTGATGTCTTAATATTTGGAAAATACCTCGTCAATAGTGGTCCCGCATTTTGTTGGGATTCTTGTGGATCATAATTCATTGTTAAATACAATTGTTCCGAAAGTAAAATTGTCAACCGCTATGATTTTTTATCAGCAAAGTTAATGTTAAAAACGCCAGCCTAGATAAGTGGAAATTTATTACCATTTGTACCAAGTATTTTCGACCCTTCTTCAGTGTACTCCAGTAAATTGCGATGAACAAAATGCTCTACCTCGTCCAATTTTGTATTCAGAGAAATGTAAATTGCTACCATGACCATATGTTGGCCTTTCTAAGTTTGCATAAGCATGCACAAATATTCCCAACAAATGAGCTTCTAACACTAACATCGCTAACGTATTCAATATTCATTTCAATATTCGGAGTCATTATATTAGTAAAATTATTACAATTTGGGTAAATACCTACACCACCTTTTGGAACAGTATCTCGTTTGAATTGAACAATACAATTTTAATTAGGTATTACAAACGGATTATCACGCGTCATGCATGTTTCGGTAAGAAGTAACACATTTGTTTGTCTCGTAACTGATTCTTGTAAATCGTATTTGTGGCTGTGTAAACTTTGGCAATTGGAAGTCATTATTGAAATGTTATTTCTAATTATAATGAAATCTAAGACACTTCGAGCTATCGTCTGAACAGTCTTTTAAATTCTTGCAACAGAGATGCAGCTTCCCTTCGATTATGATAAAACTTGAATGCGGAATTATCATTTTTCGTCGTAATATACAATTATTCGATATAAGTCACCCGAGAGAGTACCACATAGACGAGTTCCTAAAAATGCGATTTACTCTACTCATAAACTATTTCGTCAAGTTAGAGCAAGAGCTGGAGTTAATGGAAAAAGTTTTAGTTTGGCTTTACATTTTCTATCCGATGTTAATGAAATATTTGTCCTTCGTAATTCAATGTCAACAGCGAGATTGCCCACTTGCACGCATCCGTCTAGTTGCAACCACCCAAGTCTGCCCAACTGATCCGACGATACACGGCTGTGTTAGGTTTTTTCGTTACGGAATTTCTACATTGAAGCTATGCAATAGCTTCAAAAGTTTTCCTGAAAAATGAAGTTTGTATAAACTGAATTAAAGTATTATTTTGTAATAATAGAAAAAATAGGTATCAGTAAACAATAAATAGGACTGAACTAACTAGTCCCAACTTCTCAGATATGTGGGCGAAGATGATTTGCACTGAACAAGATTGCTCCTTCCTTTTCTACCTACCTTGGTATCTTGCCGAGATGTGAATAATTCAGTGATCGGTATAATTTCCTCGTCATTTACTTATTGTCAGGAAAACTCACGCGAAGAATTTTGTTTTCTCAATTTATTTCACCGGAGCTCTCCCTGAGATTTCCCAACCTGAACTATAAGTGGCATATTTTCCTGCGCTATGTTTTCTTTTGTTAGAAGGGAACAGTTTCTACTAGAAAAAGCTGAGTTTCTTTCAAACTTTGAGCTTCATGGAAAACGTTCTATGTTACCCCAAAAACGATGATAAAGCACATTGTTCTCTAAAAGTATAAATAAAACAAAATGTGTTGAAGTATTTGGAATGCCTTTGCTATAATGATGCTCGAATAATGTATTGTTATAGCAGACAATTTTTCAAAAATATAGTGCAAAGACAAAGATTGCAACAACAAAAGTTTGCAGACCATATCAAACCTGGATATTTCAGGTTCGAAGTAACATGTCAGGATTTTTTACTCTCTGAACATACTTGCATGTAAATGCTGTCTTGCCATTCTTGAATGTGTCACGAATTGAGTAGTGAAAACCTGATGTCGCTTAATCTAATGGTGGTTTCACCATAAGTCGATATAACAAAATTAGTTTTTTGTTCAAAGTTTCTCCGCGATTCAAAGTTACCCCATTTTACCGGTAATATCATTGAGTATTGTCACTCAATGGTAATATACGACGTAATTCAATTATTCTTGTACAGAGAATTATTAGGAAAAACCTGGTACCATTCGATTTTTTAATTCCAAAGGCAATTCATCGTATGCTCTTTTTAATTTGATATTTCCTATCGTATACGCATCACACCAATCTGCTTTATTTTTTCAAATGGAAATATATTGATTGTGATACATCAACTGAAAGGTAATTTGATTCAGGGGATGTGGCTGAAAGCTGAAAAAAAAAACTAGTTGCGCCGTTTTTCAATTACGGAATAGTTTTCAGTTTATGATAGGAGAGCACTGCATTCAGACGATTATTCTGTGTTTGTAATTTCGAAAGCAGATCTCCCTTCAATTTTTCGAACTTGAAATTTCTCACCCTTCACGCTACTGTTTTTTTTTTCAATCCGAATATATGGATTGTCCTATTATTTCAACATGAGTTGTTCTGCAGCGTGCTTTATTGTGTCGTCACTTCGAAACATGGATATGATACGATTTTGTGTCTCCAATTCAATAAGAATTGGAATTCAAATGAGACGAAATACACTTTCCGTCAATAAATTCCTTACAGACAAAGTTTTTGTCAAATTCAAAACCCTTCAGCTTTTTTTCATCGATCTTGTTGAAATTTTCACCAGGTCTAGTACCGGGTCTTGTGATATTAACCTGAAATTTACTTCACAAAAATATCTGTGGTTGATCCCTTATTCACGGAGAAACAAGATTTTATTTCATTACCTCCATTTCAAAACACCCTGTGGTGAATTTGAGGCGAGAATTTGATATCATGGAGTTATAATTTGAACTGTGATCCTTTCTCAACAAAATGTTTCCTGATTTACGTCAGTATCTGCTTTTTAAAAAAAGATACATATTTTCAAAGAAAGTGTTGCATGTTTTCAATTTTTATAAAAATTCAAAACATTACCTTATCGACTAGCAAACATACACAACCATCTGAAAATTAATAGCGTGTATTTCCACCTCGCTTTCTTTTTTTACGATACGACGTGGTATACTCTCAATGCATTTCTGAATTGCTTCTGGGGGAATACTTTCCCGTTCTTCAAGAAAGGCTGTTCGTAAATCGGTCAAGGTGTTCGGCTGCCGATTTCGAACATGTTTAGCATATCCCATACATGTTCACTTGGATTTGAATCCGGACTTCTGGCTGGCCACACGAATCGGAGAATATTCATCTCTTCAAAGTATTTTGTGACAACCCGTGCAACGTGGGGCCTAGCATTGTTCTGCATTAAGAGAAATTGTTGCTTCCCCAAGAAGCAATTCGTAAATGCATTGCAAGTATGCCATGTCGTATGGTAGAAGTGATGATAAAGCCAGTGGAAATACACGATATTAATTTTCAGATGTTTGTTCATGTTTACTAGTCCATAAGGTATTGTAATGTTTCAAATTGTTATGAAAATAGATGAAATGTAACAATTTGTTCGAAAATATGTATTTTTAAAGCAGGTACTGACTTAAAACAAAAAAAAATTTGTTAAAAAGGGTCACACTTCAAACTAAAACCTAATGATATCAAATTTTCCGCCACAAATTTGCCACCTAGTGTTTAGAAATGAAGGGTATAAATCAAGGTTTTGATTCACCCTGTAAAACGGATAAACTACAGGTATTTTTCGAAGTTAATTTCAGGTTAATAGAACAAGATGGAAATTTCAACAAAATCAGAGAATCACGATAAAAGATACAGGGTGTTGAATTTGACAAAAATTTAGCCTGCCCAGAATTCATTGACGGGGAGTATATTTGACTACAGCAATTCCATGTCACAACGCTGGCATTGTGAAGTAATATTTGGATCAAGAACTCGAAAATGAAAGGATGGGTACCATGGATGGATTCTATTAACTTGGACGATCCGATAATGAAGATGAGAAACGTATGTGCCCAAGAATACCCTTTATTTTGACCAAATTCACAATTGATATAGATTATCTATCTTGATACAGAATAGCTAGATGATCCATATATGATTTTCAACAGACCATAATTTCATTCCGAACCAGAAAACGCGTATTCATTGTCAAACTTCGAATTAATTGTGTATAAACCTCTACTTTTTCCTGAAAACTTAATATGGGTTTTCTCTCCCTGTCTTTGAACAAAAAACAATTAGAAAATTTTTCTTAATAATATAAGACAGGCACCTGCGTGGAAATTTGAGCACTAATTTGTCAGGGGCCGAAACTTCAGGAGAAGAAATTTCAAGAGTAACGTTTCGGAGTCGAAATCAGACATCTTCGTCGGACAATAATTAACTTTCATTCAACTTTCTGAAATCGTGACAATTTTTTTTCATTTTTGGATTGACATTTGTCAATATTTTATGAACATAGATCAATATTGAATACTAGATTTTGATATCGTTATTTTAATTCAAAAATCCCTGAAATCAGTTTTTTTTTTTCAATAACTCCATCCAAATTCGATCTAATCTTACTTAACAATTGACGAGATTTAATAATCTCGGCTAATGCCTCATCCAACAAAATACAAGCTGAATCCCTCATTTTTCTCTTATAATTATCAGGTTCCGTCATTAGAATTTTTGTTCCATTCCAATCCATCATGTGATTGCCGGTATTGAAACACACATGATCTGCTATCTGTGATCTACCAATATCTCTATTTTTTATGTTATTCTTAAGTCCACGTTTTCTGATTTCTAATGGTCTTGATGTTCCTCATGTATAAGATTTTTCACAAATACAAAGAATATTGTAAATACAATTTCTTGATTTTTGGTTCTCATTCAAAGGTTTAGTTTCTGTCAATAAAGATCGTAAATCATTTCTTGTTTTGAAAATTGTTCTTATGTTGTATTTAGAACCAATTTTTTTAATTTTTTCTGAAAGTTCATGAACATAAGGAATCAAATTTATTAAAATTGGTTGTTCTTGACGGTTTGTTGGTACTTAATTTTTATTATCTTTTTGACGCAAAATTGTTGTCTCTAAATTTAACTTGCCTCATGAACGAAGTATTCGAAAGCTCATTACTCAAACAAAATTTTCACGATTATATTGCGAAAACCTCGTTTACTACGACACGGAATGGGGCAAGATTGTGATCATCTGAAAATAAAAACACCGACATGTAATTGAAAAGATGCTGAGTGTTGCATTAACAAGTTCATTCAGTATTAACGAGGCTGAATGTGGATATATACGCAGAAGGAAATTTGGGTTGTTTTTCATTTTGTTTCAACCGCGTTGTGTAGCCTTCCTATTGTATACGTATTTCGTGAGTTAAAATCCCGCTGGACGGGAACTTTACGACCCGAACGCATTAGGGGTGTTGATATTCGGTCGGAATCTAGAAGGCTGCCAGAAATGAGACCACATTTTGACCTCGGAAACCACGGAAATTGCTGAATGTCTATATTCTGGGTGAAACATGAAAGGTTTTTCTTCGTTGGATGAAACAGAAAAAAAAGAGAGTTTTCTCTGAAAACTTGATATGGGTTTTCTATCCCAGTCTCTGAAACAGGAAACAATAAGAATTTTTTTTTTAACAATATAGGCCCCTGCGTCAAAATTTGAGCACTAATTTGTCGAGGGCCAAAATTTTACGAGAACAAAATATTGACAAACAATGAACAATAAAAATATTTAAAACACTTTGAAATCTTAAGCGTAACGTTTTGGAGTCTAATGGCATGGCAGTATTCTGCTTTCATCTATAAGCAAATGTGTAACTTTTCATAAGCTCACAGGACAATTAGGATTCTCGACGCTTTCTTTAAATCTGTAGCTTACAGGTGATCGAAAACATATCGAAAGGTATATTGTGAGGTTATGTTGAATCACTTGTTTTAGTCACAGAATATAAAATACTTTACTAAACTCAACTTCTCTTGTAGTTCATCTTCGCACTTCAGTTGTTAAATTTTCTTTCTAGTTGTAACGAACACAAATTGAACATAAATATATCCAATAATCAATACTTACGAGCCGAAATTATAGGAAAATGTATTCTATTCTATGATCTTAATACGATGTAGTTACGAAGTAGTTCAAAATTGACACTTCTGATACGAGAGTTACAGAAAATCTTCCAGACTGTCATAATTTACGCATCTGTAAGTTAGCCATATACAGATCAATCGTACGCTACAGATTCGTAGCCTACAGAGAAAAAGTGGATTACCTAATTTCATTCAAATTTGAAGAATCCTGAAAATTTTTTTTTTTATTTTTGGATTGACATTTGTCAATATATGATGAACATAGATCAATATTGAATACTGGATGTCGATATAGTTATTTTATTTCAAAATACGCTGAAACCAGTTTTTTTCGCTAAATCTATCCAAATTCAATCTATTCCTACTGAACAATTGGCGAGATTATTAGCCTCATCCAACAAAATACAAGCTGACTCCTTGATTTTTCTGTTATAATCATAAGGTTCCATCATCAGAATTTTCGTTTCATTCCAATCCATCATGTGATTGCCGGTATTGGAACACACAGGATCTGCTATCTGTGATCTACCAATATCTCTATTTTTTATGTTATTCTTATGTTCACGTTTTCTGATTTCTAATGGTCTTTTTTGAAACATAGATGAATTCAAAATAGTATTCATCGAAATCAATACTATTTTCAATTCCCAGGCTCAGAGATCTGTTATCATGAGGTTGGAGAAATGATATTAGATTTTGTCACTGAGATGAGAGATATACCGGTTTCGGCCTTGTTGGGCCTCATCAGCATCCCGCACAACTCACGACAAAATATTCATGAAAAACTTCGAAATTTGAAGCAATTGGTTTGGAAGTAATGAGTAAAATATTACAAGGTACTAAGGTGGTGACATCCAATTGCGTCAAAATGAAGTTTCACATCTCCAATCAAATGCAAAAAAAAAAAATATGTACTTCCTCTTTCACTGAATGAGATTTAAGCAGTGGCTCTATTCAGGGCCCGCTTGCTAGTTTCTCAAAGTGATGGAAAACGCCCCATTCCTTTTGTGACTGTGAAGCCAGATGTTTTTTTAAGAAAAAGATTTTTTTTTTTGTATTTGATTGGAGATGTGAAACTTCATTTTGACGCTATTGAATGTCACCACCTTGTAATATGTTACTCATTACTTCACAACCAATTGCTTCAAATTTCGAAGTTTTTTATGAATATTATGTCCTGAGATGTGCGGGATACTGATGAGGCCCAACAAGGCCGAAATCGGTATATCTCTCATCTCAGTGACAAAATCTAATATCATTTCTCCAACCTCATGATGAAAGATCTCTGAGCCTGGGAATTGAAAATAGTATTCATTTCGATGAATACTATTGTGGAATACTATTTTGAATTCATCTTTGTTTCAAAAATGTTCTCGTTGTGGCCTCCGTAAAGGCAAAGAATTTTCTTTTTCTAATGGTCTTAATGTTTCTCACATATAAGATTTTCCACAAATACAGAGAATATTGTACATACAATTTCTTGATTTCATTCAAAGGTTTTGTTTTTGTCAATAAAGATCGTGAATCATTTCTTGTTTTGAAAACAGTGCTCATGTTGAATTTAGAACCAATTCTTTTTATTTTTTTTTGAAAGTCCATGAACATAAGGAATCAAATTTATTAAAATTGGTTGTTCTCGACGGTTTGTTGTTGATACTTGATTTTTATGATCGTTTTGACGCAAAATTGTTTTCTTTCAATTTGAAATAGTTTTTTCCATGAAATTAAGTGGATATTGAACATAAAAATAACATTAAAAATAGAGATATTGGAAGATCACAGAAAGCAGATCATGTGTTCCAATACCGGCAATCAAATGATGGATTGAAATGGAAAAAAAAATTCTAATGACGGAACTTGATGGTTTGAAAAAAAATCAAGGAGTCAGCTTGTATTTTATTGGATGAGGCTAATAATCTTGCCAATTGTTCAGGAATAGATCGAATTTGGATGGATTTATTGAAAAAAAAACGGGTTTCACGGAATTTTGAAATGAAAAAACGATATCAACATCTAGTAATAAATATTGATCTATGTTCATCATATATTGACAAATGTCAATCCAAAAATAAAAAAAAACTTTCTCGATTATACAGTGTTGAATGTATATTAGTTATTGTCTGATGAAAGAGTCTGATTTAGACTTCGAAACGTTACGCTTAAGATTTCGAAGTGTTTTCTTTTTCTTTTTGTTCATTATTGGGCAACATATCCTCTCATGAAGTTTTGTCCCCTGATTAATTAGAGCTCAAATTTTCAAGCAGGGGCCTTTCCTCATAATATTGAAGAATTTTTTCTAATCGTTTCCTGTTTCAGAGACTGGGAGAGAAAACCCATATTAAGTTTCCAGAAAAATGCAGAAACCAACCAGACAATATTTTAATAGATGTTGAATTTTTAATTTTTATTTCATGAATTACCAGTTCAATGGGGTCACTTTGAACCGCGGGGAAACTTTGATCAAAAAATTAAGTTTGTTTCATCGACTTATGGTGAAAATAGCATCAGATTTGGCGACATCTGGTTTTCCTTATACTCAATTCATAACACATTCAAGAATGGCAAGATAGCATTCATATGAAAATAAGTTCAGAGAGTTAGCAATGTTACTTCGAACCTGAAATAGCCACATTCGATATGGTCTGCAAACTTTTCTTTGTAAATATTTGCACAACAATACATTACAAGCAACGGTATAGCAATTTTGTTCTATTTATTCTTTTAGTGATCGCTTTCGGGTTGACTCTGAACGTGTTCAATGAAGCTCAAGGTTTGAAACTAACTCGGGTTTTTTTTTGTAGAAAATGTTCTGCTCTCACAAAAGAAAACATGATACAGGAAAATATGCCACTAAAAGTTCAAGTTCAGAAATATCAGAGAAAGCTCCCAGTGAAATGAATTGAGAAAAAAAATTCTTTGCGAGAGTTTCCCTGGCAAAAAGGAAATTATATCATCACCGAATTATTCAAATCTCGGCAAGACCCCAAGGTAGGCAAGAAAGAAAGTTTAGTGCAAATCATCTTCGGCCATATCTAAGAAGTTGGTACTATTTGGTTTTTTCACTGTTTTTCAGGACGATATTTAGACAATTATTATTAATATTATACCAATTTTTTTTTTCAGGTGTAAGGCTCCTGTTGAAGAAGACTCGCCACCGTGCCCAGAGGAACATAACCATCGTGAACAGTTCAGAAAAATTCGAATGCCCAAAAGAAGAACGTCAGTTGGAAATCGAAGGTCAAATGGTTCGATCCTCTGCCGTCCCACCCTTCACCTCACAGATTCTCATCAATCTTCAAATTTCCATATATCTCAGTGTGTTTTCGATCAAGCTTTTCCCTAAGTAGAGAAGTTTTAATGATGCCCCACCAGAGGACGTGATCAAGTCGCACATCATTATTTTTCGCGTCGAAGTTGCCGTAAAATCATGACTCGTTCCACGAGAAGAAGCAATCTACATTGGATAGATGCTTTTGTCCCGGACATCCAACTATGGATCAGAAAATAACAAGTGATCGCTTTTCCGCCTCTGGTGGTGTATTAATTTCCAATATGGCTGTGTTTTAGATAGAGGAATGTTTGAATCTCGAACTTAGTAGCTGGAACGTCCAATTTACTGAGTTATAATTTTTTACGTGATTCTCAATCTAGGAAAAGTTCAGGCAGGAATTCGAATTAACTCTTTCTAACAAAGAAAAGAGATGGAGAAACATAAAGTTCTTCACCAGAACATTTTCGAATCATATCCGGTGTGAAAAAATTATTAAACATGCATGATTCAAACTACAGTAGAATCCGTTTATTATGACGCCGGCTATACTGACCAATCGCTACTAATGACGCAAATGCAGTGTTAAGTTTGGTTTCATTCAAAAACTCCTTACAATAGGGTCCGGATAAAATGACTTCGCTTATAATGACATGTCGCTTACAATGACATGATTTCAGATACAACAACATGATTTTTCGAAATTTTTTTCGGTTATAGTGACCGCTCGATCGTTTTCGGAAGCCAAGCTACCCTTTTTAATGCGATGAGGTTTGATACGATACCAGAGATACGCGTGCCGACATGATTTTTAGTATAATCCAGATCCTAGAAGAGATTATTGGTGTTTTGTGGACAAAATGACATCCATTGAAGCCATTCCTAAGTTGTACAATGGTGTAAGAAGCTATTATTTCAAGTCGAAAAAAACAAACGCAAACTAAAATTTCAGATTATTTTTCTAAAAAATTATGTTAAGTTTTTTTTTGTAAGAGAAGCCATTTTTTATTTTTTCAATAAAGTAGCATCTCAATTTGTGGTTCTTTTCTCAAACTGAATCCGAGAAAAAAATTCTGCTTTATGTGACTTCTGGTTATTATGATGTATTTTCCATTTCCCCTCGAAGTCATTATAAGCGGATTCTACTGTACTTGGTAAGACGGTTAATGGTGTTCAGCAGTAGCGTAACTGGGCGTGGGCGACCGCCAAATAATCCTCTTTCCTTCTAAGATTAATCATTTTATCTACAGATGAAACTAAAATTCTTTTTTCTTTTTTGACGACGATTTCTATTTCGTACCTCTCAGCTCACTCATCAACTTTCTCTAATGCAATAGGTATATTTGCAGAAATTTACACAAACCTAAATCGTGCCAGAAATACCTACATACATCAGTTTACTCTGGTCGCCACCTGAGGGTGACAAGAGCGTATTTCCACCGCCCTGAATCAGAAAAAATATTTTTTGACTATGAAAGCAGCGATGAACCTGTACAAGGTATCCTAAATTGCTTGATTTTGACTGTTTTTGGAACATCTGGTTTATATTTGTCGAACTTCATATTGAGACTCATCACATTCAAATTGGTATTGCACAATTTCAAATTGGGAATAAACACATTCAAAATGGGACTAGATAATCTCATATCGGGAAATGACTTTTTTTCATAGAGAATTGTCATGATTCTGAAGACTTCCATGAATAAAATTTGAATTTTCGAAGTGTTATTTCTTTTTCAATTGTGAGGTTGCAAGTTTTTGAATGGATCTGGTCTTTGACCAATTTTTGCACATATTTTACACATAAGTGTTCCTTCTACTATGTACTAAAAATTTTTTTTTATTTATTCTCGATTCAGAGACTGGGAGAGAAAACCTTAAATAAAATTCCGAAGACTGAGAGTATTGATTCTCGAATTTTTCATAAATTTTTATACACCTCTGCATTTTTCCCTCATTTCTATTTTCAGTTATTTCAGAATAATTCTCTCGAAATATGAAAAAAACGCCTTTTTTCAATATGGAATAGTTCAATGTCAATATGAATTGGGTAAATTCCAATTCGATTGTGATGACCATTTAGAATGTGATTATTCTCACTTTGATTATGTGTACCATTTCGAAGTTGATTATTCCTATTTTGAAATTGTTCAATACCAATTTGAATGTGATTAGTCTCAATTTGAAGTCGGAAAGGTAAAAATAAGGAAAAAATTTTCTGGGCTCGATTTTCGCGAGAACACTATAAATGGAAACCGTTCCATGATATCTTCATTTTTTTTTAGGATATAATTGAATTTTGAAATTCGATCGATTTCGAAAGGGTGCCATATCATTTATATTAACGAAAATATGTGACAACTACTGAAACTTTTATAATAGGCTCTTTTCACAGGAAATAATACACTACATTAGTTTTTTTGAAAACGACCGCATTTTTTTCATCTTATGTCATGAAAAATAAAGATGAAAAATTCCAAAAAGTGTCTTAGTTCCACTAAAGAAGTGCTTGTAGAAAATTTCAATCGTTTCAGATATTTTGGAAAAAAAAATCATGGTACATCTTCGGAATCTATAAAATATCGAAATTTTGTTATATCTTCGACTCAAATAAAAATATTGTGAAGCGGTTTCCACTACTGGTGTTTTCACGAAATTCGAGCCTAGGACTCGAACTTTCAATGAAAAACATGAACCTATAGGTACTCATAGGTTCATGCACATCTCAACTCGTCATTGTCTTGTTCAAAATTAAATTTACAGGATGAAATAATATTCGGACGATTTCGAGAAAATTGGGGTTACCAAGCTAAGTGAATCACCCTGTACACCAGTACACCTAATATTATTTTCAATATAAATTAGCAATGTCCCTGATGCAATCATTGTTCTTGTATAGTCAGTCTCCGTCTGCGCCATAAGAATTGTCCAAAAAATGAAATGAGTCCTCGAAATTCACAATTATCCTGTATTATTCAAATACGCGATAAAGCGGTTCGCTCTTTCGCTGTTTTCCGAAAAATAAAACACGGCATTATTCTAATGCAAATATTTTCCCTCTCGAGTATCAGAATGGAATAAATTCAACATCAATTCCAACTTCCAGTTCGGCCTTACTGTTTCTAATCTGCAACGGAATGAGGACAAATAATTGCTTTTACCCTGAATGAACTGTTTTACATGATGCAATAATTGCGTCGCAATCCCTGCCCTGCAGTCATACCTGAACACAATTTCGAAAAATATCCGAGATGTAGTTAAGGTTCATAATCATCCAATGCTTTTTTTAATAACTCCGCCGGAAGCTGTGCTGTCTGTTCGGAATAATGAGTCCTTAAATATTTGCGAGACCTCCTTCGCGATGTTTGATCTTCCACAATTGAAGTAATCTCCGAGTATTTTTTTACGACTGCAGAAATGAATCTGGTGATTATGAGATTCGTCATGGTGCGATTAATGGTACGGTTAATTTGATAAGGTGCCGGTTTGAGGGAGACATAGATTCGAGCATTTTTGAGCTGAAATTTTTGAAAGAGAATTCGAGAAGCTCAACTGGAAAAACGTAATGACTTCTTGAAAAAATTTTTGGTGAATTCTAGATACGAAAATTGTTGTAAACATCATATTGAGTCTGCAGGTATTCGCCTATTTGTTTTCTGACCATTGAGGCTTTCATTCTTATCCCACTTGAATGTTCTGCCAAATTTAAATGGAAAAAATAATTTGGAAACAATGATAGGATGTAGGTTTTTTTATGAACAGTCAAGAAAATATTTCATGAATATTCATGTCTTTGGTAGAAAGATGAAATAGAAAGAGTTTCATCAAACTCTTCAGATTAATGCTTTAATGAAAATTCATTCAAAATGTTTCGTAGTCCTTATGGGTGAATTTTGAAAGCTATGAAAAATTATTAGAAAAAGAAACACTCGAAATTGGTCCACATAATTTGATGTTTAATGTCCCTGAAAACTTCGTTTCTCGTTTGTGAACGTCAGTTTATAAAAACACAATATTAATCAAGAAAGTTTATTTTATCAAGTCACTAACTTGTGAAACTGACAGTTAACTTCCAAAATTTTCACAAGTCAGTAGTATTATTTACAATATATTGGTGAAACGTAGGAGAATTAAGAAATCACTTTATCTAATGACCAACGTTCACAAATTTATTTTTGCATCATCAGGGCTCTAGAAAAAAACCAGCAATATATTGCATAAATTTTTGGAACGAAAATTTAAATAAATAGTATTATTTACATTAGAAAATTTTGTTTCATCGTCATATATGTTGAAAATAATGGTAAAATTGTTATTTTCAGTAACACAGATTTTTGAAGATGAATGAGTTGATACTGATGTGATGATACATCTGTTGACTCAGAAACTGCTGAACTCGAGAACTGCAGAACATTTGTACTCTCCTTATTACCAAATAATTTGCTAGACATTTCGATGTTTTCGTTGACCGAATCATCGACATAACTCATCGCAATATCGGTGCTCTTCCACCCCCCTGCACGCTTATGTGCTAAAATATCTCCACCCGAATCCGCAACCATAGTTGCTCCAGTTGTGCGAAAAGAATGGCTATTCTCTTTGGGACACCACCAATAGTGTGCTGGCCAGCATATAGGAAAATGCACTTTCCATGTCGGTATGTCAAAATAAATCTTAGGCTTCCTGTTCCAGGAGGCCGAAGTTTAACATATTGTCTATATAACATAAAGGACTTGAAGCTGCAGACATCATCGGTTATGGTGAATCTTCTTGTTGTTAAATTTTTTGTTTGCCGCAATGTCACAATAACGTATTTTTTTCATATCTTCTACATCATTCATTTTAAGGAGAGAATTTCGTCACATCGACAACATCCGAAAATCCCAAATATTGTTACAATTTTCGCCAGCAACCACTGGTCATCAGGGGCATGTAAAAGAAATTGTTCAGCCTCTTCTTCACCTAATACCTTGGCCTTTTTTGGCGTATAACGCTCATTTTTTCGTTTCAGAAACGCTATTACCTTTTGAAATCTGCAAATGACAACTAAACGTCATATATTTCAATAAATTTTTAAAGGAAAACAAACCTGCGAACAAGGGCATTTTCTTTCATTTTCAGCAGCTTTTCAGCATAGACCATTTTTCCCATAAAGTATTAGGGCTGAAACTAGCTGATAGTTAATTCAAGTAGACCAACAAAACATCTATTTTTGTTTTGTCACTTTTTGAAGTCGTATTCTCGCTCGTATCTTGTAGCTGATTTTGCAGGTAATAAACTTGATGATACACTGCTGGCTGCCTAAATAATTTCTTTTGGTACATTTATTTTCGTTTCGCCAAAACAATTGTAAAAAAAATAAACAGACATGTTAATGGCAACGCTTCCATAGCTTACGACATTTGCGACAAATTATTGAGATTTTTTTTGGAATTTATTATACCTTTTCACGAATGAGAAACAAATAAAATATAAAACAATACACGCAACTTGAAGGGTTTTACTGGCTCAAGGAGGTAACTGACTCGCCTGCGGCTCGTCAGTTATCTCGGATATATCCTCCATACCTCTATTCGCTAGTAAAAACCCTCTTACCTTGCTAGTTATGTTATATGCTATTAATTTTTTTTGAATAGCCATAATATGTTCTTGTATCTATTTCAGCAGAAAATGCTTGGAGGTGATTTTTGCTCAGAAATTTGACAATTGGGAACTATAAGTTCCCAGCTCATACAGTGAGAATAATGCTATATTTTGGCATTGGCACTAGATTCACAAATATTCTGAAATATTTTCTATGTGGAGAAACATTTGCATGTTTGACGTCATCGTGCCAAGGTCAGATACTTATCTTTCAAAACCTACAAAATATTTTTGAAAAATTTTG
This sequence comes from Hippodamia convergens, assembly GCA_038502775.1. Classification (NCBI taxonomy): domain Eukaryota; kingdom Metazoa; phylum Arthropoda; class Insecta; order Coleoptera; family Coccinellidae; genus Hippodamia; species Hippodamia convergens. Next base: position 7,540,269 of record CM076614.1, on the reverse strand, counting down.
CCCTCCAAAATACAGCTGAAATATAGACCAAATTATTGAAAGATTTCATAACCCATAGAAGATTTTGAGAGTTGATGGTTTTTCTACTAGTTGCTTTTATCGTTTCGGATGATTTTACCATATATTTCGAGTATTTTGATGTGAAAAGGAACGCAGAATGGCAGCTTACCTATGATAAGAAATAAACTCTGATGATTTTTCTTCAAGGCGATAAATTCTAGATTCCTGCCTGAACTGTTAGAATTTTCTCGTTAGTGCACAGAATAATATTAAAATGTAATCAATTCCAGATGCATTGAAAGAATGCGTTTCAAAAGAGCACGGGCAAGTCTCCTGCTATGAAAGAGATAAAATCCGATCTTTTCCTTGTGATGCTGAACAAGCAATATACCCGGTGATTTGAACATCTCTCATCTCTGCTTTCTACTTGACGTTTCATAGCGAACAATAACCTGATTTTATATTTTTTTCATCGGCAACTCAACGAATATGTCAACAAAATAAAGGCCATATGAAATCATAATTGGAATAAATAATAACGAAATCCAATTACAATTCGACATGATCGCAAAATCACGAACAAATCAACATAAAATCAAAATGTCCTCAATTCAAAAAAGAAAAACATAGATGAAGATAATAACCTGAGGTTTATGCGCTCAAATTAAGCATCTTGTCAAACTTCAATCATCACAGACCTCCAACTCATGGTACATTTACTCATATAGTATTTTTTCGATTTTGAGATGAATAAATAAATTAAATGAAAATGAAAAATGAAAGAAATATTGAACGTAGAAGTCAGAGTGAGACTAGTGACAGTGCCAATGACATGGTTCGATAAATCAATAATTATTTGTTTTCAATAGAGACAATAGGTATATGTTGGCTGTTTCATTCACTTCATTCATTAAGAAATTTTTATAAACCATCATAAAATATCTTGCGCCTCAACATGAACAAAATTGCCATGTTCATCTCTTTCTCGTCAGAAAATTATCTTTCCCTCAAATCTTTTTTCAAATTGGAAAGCAAATAAAAATCACTGAGGACCAGGTCTGGACTGCACGGTGGATGGACTATTGAATCGAATCAATGCGCATGTAGAGCAATCATTACAACTCTCCCCAGAATGATACTATTATGGCTGAAATGAAAAAAAAAACACTAGAACCATTAGAGGCGTATTCTTGATAATTATTTATTATGTCCCGATTCATCATTTTGTCTATGACAAATAAAAGCTATGGAGAGTAAGAGCGAGATTTCGTTTCCGGAATATCGATTATACAGGATGTCCCACTGGGTGTGCCCTTTAGAATTTAATGGAGAAATAATTATTCGATGAATTACGAATTTTGTGTGGCGATATAAAGGAAATAGATTTTTGTTTATGAAATATTTTCAGATAACATTTACTTCCGCTTTCACCGAAATTGGGATCAACTTTTTTAATTCAAATGGAACACCCTGTTTATTATGAGTTTCTTGGATTGATCATCGAATTTCATGAGAATTCAATGAGAGTGCAACGCACAATCTCAGAACTGTATTTTGAAATGGGTTACTGACAAGATATTCAACATAACTGTGAAGAGAAATTAAATAAATATAGCCTACTGCAGCCGTTTCAGAGTTATTCACTGTTTTGTGAAAAAAAGATACAAATTGAGGCTTGTAGAACACTGAGCATTCTATAAAAGCGCAACGCACAATCTCATATCTGTTTTTTGCAATGGGTTACCGAGAATATTTTCGACGTCACTCTGTAGAGAAAATAACGTTTTGATGAATGTACTGGGAGGTAAAATAAGACTGTCAAAGTTAAAATTCAAAAGAAGCCAAAAACTCGATTTTTTCAAATGGAAACCGTATTTTCTGGGGTAAAAATGAGTGGAATCTATTCAACGTTCCCTATATCTAAAATGTACCATTATCGAGATATTCAGAAATAACTATCATGAGAATAGTATGATATGATCTATATTCGCCTTTTCATGAAAATCTTTGACTTTATTCTGAATATTTTTTCATGCTTCTATTGTTGATATTCCTCGAAATTTATTTCATTATGCAAAGTGAACGAAAACAAATTTTCACTGCTCATAATGAAAATAACAAGTTACTTTTCGGAAAATATGACACACATTTTATAGAAAGCATGAATCGAAATGCAAAACTTATAAAACAAGACATGAAACTTCCAGAACTTTTATTCAGATATATCAGAATCATGACACATTTTTAAAATTTCGTCCACCTACTTCCAAACATTTTTCGCAACTTCTCAATATTTCCTGGTTGGTGGATTTCTTTTTTCAGTCTGGAACAGAATTCTGCCAATACATTGCACGATAAATTCTCTTGTTGGAACGAACGTGGATTATTTTAATTAAAGTCATACAGATTCTTATGAAAGGGTGAACACAGATCATAATTGATACCTCACATATTATAATATGCTCGTTGCTAACAGTTATTTCAGAATATCTCAGAAATGAAACATTTTAGATATAAGAAACCCCTAAAAGACTTCCATTTGTCAAACTTTGACACTCAAACAGTTTTTTCTGAATATCTTTAAAATTATACATTTTGCGTATAGGGAACCCTCAATAAACTCTACCTATTTTCACCTCACGAATTGAAATGTGAGTGAAAAAAATATGGGTTCCATTTGAAGAAATCGATTTTTTGGCTTTTTTTGAATTCCAACTTTGACACTCTCACTTTTTTCCCTAGTATATTAAAACTTCATTTTTTCTACGCGTTGCGCTTTCATTGAATTCTACAAGCCTCAATTTGTATTTTTTTTTCGAAAAATAAGTCGAAACCTGTTTCGGATGGCATATAAAATCAATGTGGCATTCGAAGATCTATCCAAAAAAGTCATAATATACAGGGTGTTGCCTTTGAAATAAGAAAATTGATACCACTCCAGTGAAAGCGGAAGTCATTGATATTCAAAAATATATCATAAATGAAAATCTGTTTGACTTATATCTTCACACAAAATTTGAAAGTGATCGAATTATTATTTCTCCATAAACTTCTAATGGGCACTCCCGGTGGGACACCCTGTATTCGTTCTGATGGTTTCAATGCATCTGGAGATGCATATACTCAAATTTAAGTAAGAAGTACTCACACCGAGAATTTGAAATCGTTGCACTGTACAAAATGTCATACTCATATCATGATTGTTATTCACCTGGGCATTGTATATAAATTAATAATTTTCATATGAGAAAAAAATTTTTGATTGTATTTGGTGTAAGGTCTTTTAGTGTTTCAATTGATATTTGAACCCGATCAACATCAACACCATGCTGTTAGATGTGGTGAAGACAATTTCTTCATTCATAAGGAAATAAAAGACGGAATTTCCTATTTGCAGTTTGTCTGATTTGTGAAATTTTTCAATTTCACCTGATGGATAATTGTTTGAAATAACTGTAGTGTTCTTGTTGTTCGTTTCCCTGACCAATAATTGTGGAAACAGTATTTTTTCTCTGAACTGAAAATAAATGGATTAAATTGTGAGCTCGAGTTTTGATATTTTTATCCCAATAGCTGAAAAATCATGTATATAGTGAAAAAAAATGATTGAGCAGCGGAAAAGGAAGAACTTCAAAGGAACTAGGAAAACTTACTTCTGCCCTGACCAATCAATTCCTGCTTTTCGTTTAATCTTTTCTCGGTCACTGAACAGATATTGTCTAATGACAAAGTTAATGTAATTGATGAAACGCACAAACAAGGTAAGTTCAGATTTCTTGGAATGTTATATTGAAGTAGATATTCATTAGGCAAACACAAAGTATTCAAGTTGTCCAGTCATTTTCGTCGAAATAGAGTCAAAATCTCGGCACTTCATCTAATTTTCATCCATAATGAATACGGTAGGAGAACAATTTATCAAAAAATTTTTTTCCAAGAGTTTTTTTGGATTTTGAACTTTTTTTGACATAGACAGAAATGAGCGTGAAGTGTTTCACAATGTCGTGTATCATTAAAGCTCAGCCGGTGGTCTCGTTCAAATATACAGGGCGAGCCTTTGACTTGTACATATATTTGAGATGGAGATTCCTGAGGTCGAAAGAAGCACTTTTTGTCTCTACCATTTTTTCCGATTCAACTCGGTTGGAGAGATACAGGCTGTTGAAAATACATAAAAAAATAACATTTTCGAATAATATTTCGCGAAAGATTTCATCGAATGAAATTATTCTCTGAATAAAGGTTTTGAATAATGTGGCAAATCTTCTGCGAACACAAAATTTCACTCACATGTTTTATTTGTTTCATTTTGACCAATATCTATCATTTCATGATATGATTATATCAAATTCTAAGATCCCATCTTTTGAAAGTAGGTTGAATGTCAATTAATGAATATTTGGCCATTTTGGAGAATATACTGAAGTATTTTTCATGTTATCTCGTAAAATGCGCATTTTTCGAGTAATTCAAGATTGAAACAAATTTATATCAGCGAAATAAGAAAAATTGGTTACTCTGGCTGAATCCAATTCTGTTTAAATGGTTCACAGGATTAAATTTCCTCTATATGTTCTCGAAGGTTCAGATGGTAGATCTAATGCTCGAAAACACTTTAATGTTAGGGTTGACATAGCCCATTATGAAAGTTCAAAATGGCTATATCTTTTTATCTAGGCTGCATCGAAAAAAATGGTATACGACAAAATTATTTCTTTTGACCTCTAGAATCTATAGTTCAAGTCAAAGACTCACCCTGTATAATATACTGCTCCACAAGAGTTAGGGATATCGTATTCTATCGTTTCGGAAAGTATGTAATCTTTGAGAAAATTGTCTTAAAATTATTCGAAACTCATCATATTTGAATCCATCCAATTGAAATCACTATGGGACATTTCGTCAATCTGGTTCTTTGCATATGCTTCATGAATAAATAGTTTTAGGCTTTCACGACCGGATATATTGACATTCAGACTCTTCTGGGCTCATTGAAGATGCCTACCGCAGTTGTGGGCGAAACGTTAGGTGAAATAATTCCTAATAGACCACTGCCAATAAGCCCGGAAGACTCTCTTAATGCTTCATGAATGTTCTTATTTCGAAATGGAATCAGTTCATAAACGACTCCGATTTGCAACGAGTTTTCTGAAAATGCCAAAACGTAACTTAGGTTGTTGTAGCGGAAAGCCTCCGAGTCAATCAAAGTGTGATATCTCGCCTTTGCAGTAGGTTCAAATAGAAAGGTACCGTGTTGGAAAATGCACGGGAAGAGCTTGGTATTCCGCATTTACCAATACCTCCGCACTCGTCAGATTTGGATTGAATAGAACATGCATGGGGTATGCACCAAAGAAGATTAGATCATCATCATCCTACCCCAGAATCCTGAAATGATCTGAAAAACCTTCTGTCCCTTTTATGGAACCAAATTCCTCAGGAAATGTTCAACAACCTCGTGTGTAGTATACAAGGAAGATGTCAAGCATTTATGGATGCCCGTGCAGATCATTCGTTGTATTGATATTTTTAAAATTCTCAAATTATCTGGAATTATGATACTCGATTTTTTTAAACCAACCGGTATACGCTGCAGACTCACTGGCTTAAATTAATTTTATTTCCTGCAATTTGAAATCATATTAATATGAATGTTCATCACGAAATCTCATCTGAACTACAATTTTTTGGAATTTAAGTCATTATCCGTGACTCTTGTGGAGCAGTATATGTCCGCCACTCGACATGGTAAAACACTGAGCACTCACGGCCTTTTTCTATCTCAAAAACAATTTGAAGTACAGAAAAACTTCTGAAACAAAACTATGAAAAAAATATTCGTGTAGAATATTTATAATAGATCAAAATGGCGAAAATATGATAAGAACCGAGATATTTGAAAGAAACACATTTTCTAGACCCTAGAAGTTTTGAGGGGTCAAAATTTGGGAAATAAATGGGAACACTTAGGGTATAAATATTCGAATGTTTGGTGAAAGTGTCAGCCTAGTAGACCCTCACCCATGATTTACTCTTTTTCAATGTATTTCCGTTTTCGCCAGAAATGCTATCAACTTTTTTCAAGAAAATCATAAATTTCTAGCTTGTACAACACAAAATTTCGGACCTCCTTCTTCAAATGGATAATCGAAAAGATACTCGAATCCACCCTGTAAAAAAACATGAGGTTTCGATATACTGGAAAGTAAAATAAAAGTTTTAAATTTAGAAATCAACAAAACAAAAAAATTCGGGTTTCTTGAATGAAAACAGTAATTTTTCCCTCAAATATCAATGGTAAAAAGAAATAATAATTGTTTCTCAAGGCTATCATTTTCGAGATATTCACGAAAACTGTTACGCGATTTGATATGTGAGGTATGAAATTTGATCAATGTTCGCATTTTCATAGGAATCTTTGTGAATTTATTCAGAACATTATAGGTTTGGTCCAACTCGCGAAATTATCGTGCAATGTTTCGGCAGAATTCAGTCTCCAGATAAAATGAGGTATTTTTTTATAATTTTCACGAAGTTGAAAATTTGCCTGAAAATATCAATTCCGAAACGTTACGAAGCATGAAAGTTCTCAATGTTGTTTCTTATTTCATTAAAAGGCAACAATTTTTTGAAGGCATTTGACACCTGGAAGAAAAATTCACAAATTTTACGCAGGAGCTTTTTTTCTAAAAAATATTTCATTTAATTCTGTTCCAGATATTGAGATAGAAAAATTGGATCAGCAATCAACCATAGAATATTTCAATAGATATTCAAGGATAAGATATATTTAAAAAAACGTTTTCATCCTATTACTCAGTATAAACTTATGACTTTAATATAATGTGTTCAAAAAGATGTTGATTCTTTCAAAATGTAGCTTCGGTTTGAATTTGGATTTAAAACCGAGAGCTTTGCACTATGTGCCAAGGATGATTCTTCTTTTTTGCTTATGTTGTCTTCATATGTTTATGAATTTCAATGGATGGTAATTTTTTATATTCGAAACAACCTCGACCTTTGAGAAAACTATATTATGTCGATCTTTTATAGTGCCGATTTTTCTGACTGTTAAAGTCAGTAGTACTTTAAAGATTTTCCAGGGACACATCGTCTCTTTGCTCATAAAACTTACCCTCCCACTGAAAATAGCTGAATGTAAGGCAAAACAAAAAAAGCAGTTTTTTGTCATTTGGGATTTTGTTTGACGCGTTGTTGAGCGATTCCTTGGTAGGAACTGAAGTCAACAGAGAAAAAAGATCGAAAATAAACGAGTCAGTCCTTGACGAAAGTTTTTGTATTTCCCACAAAAGGTCTACACTTACTCGTTAAAACTCTGGCTACAACCTCCTTCTCGGTTCTTCATCGAGAGAAGAAACTTACATAAAAGGGCCTAGATGATGTGGGAACCTTTTGAGTTTTTAATAGTTTGAAGGTCCTAACAACTCCTTCATTTCGGAGTCAAAGTCAGAGGAATCAATCATTACCGTCGCGTTTCCTTTGTCAGCTTGAAGAAAGAAAACAGATGTGTCCTCATTGAGACTTTTATGGCTTGGTGTTTCCAGAAATATTGCTTTTTGGTGGTTCAGCCTTCCTGATGATTCTTGAGGCTGCAGGCCTCTTATCCTCAGATAAATCCGGAGGTAAAGACCCAATTGCTGTCTCTATCTATATTCCCTACCGGAATTTGTTTAGTTCGAATGTAACTCTCAAACCAAGGGTTCTCTGAATATGCCCAATGCAGATGTTTGCGAAACATTAGGCGAAACAATTCGTGATAGACCTAATAAGCCCTGAAGACTCTGTCAATATCAGTATATCCTGGAAACCCTGAAAGCCTCAAACCATTCATTTTAGGAATTTTATTACAATTTTCCTCATCGACCATGGTAACAAGTATTCATGACTCTTCACCCTTTCTAGTGGTTATCTCTCAATCCACTTATTTTGTTGTCCTTCTAGTGCTTTCGTTGAGACCATAAATTGCCTCATTTTTCTCTAATATTGGGTGTTACAGTGACTCTACGATAGTGTCATTCCATTAACCTTTACCTAAATTGATGTTGCCGTTAAAACATCCTCAATTATGTCCACCGAGTTGCCAATTATTAATTGCTCTGGTAGTTATTGATGCAGGCTTCCAGACAGAAAAACCTCTTCCTGAAATGTTCCTAGTGGATGCTCTAACAAGTGCTTAAAAATTCAGGACGTCGAATTTAGACCTTCGTGCAATAGTGTCATTACCTGAAGGGGATTTTTTTACGAATGCTGCTCAATAATACACGTGTTTACTCGATGAAAATGATCCGTTCCACGTTCACGTCATGCTTTCATCTAGAGAACATTCTACGAGGCGCTTATTCCTGTGAAGAAATGGCTTCTGGATGCGCAATTATCACCAGCTTGCAATTCGTCATGTTCCTCCTGTTCCTCATTTTTGGAAGATACGATGGCAGTGATAGGATGGAGGATTATCCTCGTAAGTTTAATTTTCTCTCATTTTTCATCAGTAGCGTCTCATCTCGGGCGCCAAGGTGTCAGAAGAAATGTGGATGAATCCTAAAAAGTTTTAACGTCTATACTAATTGACAACTCGAAAAGCTGTTTAATTTTTTTTTAACGAAGGAAGTGAAGTAAGCAGTAAAACGATTGAAATTTGAAAAAAAATGTGTTTTATGATAAGAGTGTTAAAAGTGGCGTTGTATTTTGTGAGTGAAAAGTTTCACAAATGAAATCACTTTCAACACAAATACCATACGGTTTTTGTTCAACTATCCTATTTTGATGAGGAGATGGGCGAAATTGCAATAACAATAAACTGCAAAATGAATTTTAATATTCGAATAATGTGAATGGCAAACGTTGCCAATGTTATGATGCTGTCATTTGAATTTCGTTCCTGTCCAATTTTCGTCATGCCTCTAACTGCTTGACATTTTTGTGGAGTGTCCAATTATTAATGGAAGTGAAGATTTGGTTGTTCCTATGGATATTGAGGAGTCTGCAGAAGAGCAAATCGGAAGTCGTACCTAAAAAATCTGTTCAGCAGTACGATATTGCACCTAGAACAATTTCCTGGACTGGTGTCAATTGGAAAATGTTGAAGGGAACTCCAGTGGAACTGTTTTCCTGGCATACTCAGAAGAAAAATAAAAAATATGGAGTTTATCAAATTTCCAATGATGAAGCGCCATTGTTAAAAATGGTGTGGATGTTAGTGAATATTTCCAGGTAACATTTTTAAAATTGAGAAGTGAAGCATATCGTTCCCAGAAATCGAAAATTCTCACTCGTAAACAAGGTTAAAAGTTTATGACGAAGGCATCAGATGAAAAATACTTCATGGTTCAGGTTACAACTATTTTCGGATTATTTGGAGCCTGTCGGCGTGAAGAATTGTGTAATTCATCAGTGGAAGACATCGAAATAACAAATAAATCATTGGTTATACAACTTTCAAATACAAAAACGAAAGTCAGTCGTTCTTTCAGTATTATTGGAAAGTATGTAGACTATTTTTATAAATACTCTGCACTGCGCCCTTCTGTCATCAAACATCGTCGTTTTTTCCTGAAATACATAAATAATAAATGCACTGTGAATGTAGTTGGTATTAGTACATTTGGAAAAATTCCATCTATTGTTGCCGAATCCCTGAAACTGCCAAAACCAAAGCAATATACAGGACACTTTTTTCGAAGATCCTCCGCTTCATTGAGAGCAGAATCCAGAGCAAATAATACGGATATAAAAAAAACATAGTGGATGGAAGTATACGACGGTAGACGAAGGCTATGTTGATCATTCCATTGCATATAGAAATGTCATTGCAGAAAAAATTCTCCCAACCTCAACAGATCTTGGATCATCATCATCCAATATTGTACTTCCGGTTTCTACAAGTACTGATGGTGCATTAATGTAAGTAATTGTTCTAGTTTCACGATTAATATCAATGTTCATAAGTGGCGATTGTTAAATACTGATAATAAAACTTTGCAATTGCAGAATTTTTCTCATCTGATTTCATCATGGAAAATGGAGTGCTGAAGATATTTTAAGACTGATGTTGAAAATATTTTCAACACGCTTCCACGTGAACAATCAATTTTAACATTGGTTGCTGTCATTAAAAGTGTAACTTTCAATGGCAGTTGTACAAAATGCGTTTCTATGTGAACATTATCTGTAACTTAAATCTTGTAGCTTGTAGTGGTTTCTGGCAGATATTGATTGTATTTCACACTTGACGCTAATGCCATCTGAAGCATTTGTCTGGTAAATAATTGAACCACCATCGTGCATATTATGTCCGGTTCGAATGGCCAATGATTTAATCAATCGTCTTCATCTAAAACAGCGAAACATTATTGTCACTTAATGTAACTCGTTCCTGTAGATTTCATGAGTTAATAATGAGGTTATCAAAAGTGATTAAGATGTGCTAGGAAATATGCACCAGTATTCTGTATCAGATAACTGTTAAGCTTAAAATCAATTGGGAAATTGATTTCTCATGAAATTATTTAGTTCGGCATAAATGTATTATTTATCAAGTAATGCTGCAATAAAAAATAATGTTGAAAGACAAGAGACATGTGAAAGTCAAGCCAATATGAAGTAGCTTTTTCCGAGCTTTTTCAAATATGCACGAGTCGCCACTGCTTTTAATTTATATTCATTAGTTTCTTCCCATGGGGTAACAAATATACTCAACGAAAATTTCTGAATAGGGACGGTTTTCAACTTGATTGTTGTTGGGTTTTCTCGTAATTGCATTTGCTCAGTTGAGACAAAATTCTCCCATATCGAGATACTCGGGCGAGAATGTGATTATAGGAAAATATTGTGTATTCGAATATTGTGTATCCCGAAATACTGTAAATAATTTGAACCAGTAAGGGATGTGACAGGACTATGAGTTAGGGATATTGACTTAATTTGCAAATAAATATAGTTTGAATGAGAATTTTGTGACGGAATTTCATATTGATATGAGTTGAAGTTGCAGGAAATAAAATTAATTTAAGTCTTTAGAACTGCAGCGTAAACAGGATGGTTAAGAAAAATAGAGTCGAATAATGAAATGTTATTCCCAGAGAACTCAAACATTTTGTTTGTATAGCCTGCAGGGGCATCAATAACAGCTTGGCATTCTCTCTGCATACTTCACAATAGTCTGTGGCACATTTCTTGTAGAAACTGGTTTCCATAAACGGAGCAGAAGCTCCGTTTAAGGATTTTAGGGTAGGTTGATGATTATCTCATCTTCTTTGGAGCATATCCCATGCATGTCCTATGCAATTTAAATCTGGTGAGTGCGGAGGTATTGGTAAATCTGGAGTACCAAGCTCTTCGTATGCTCTCCCGACTATGGCTGCACCCTGCAGTATAGCGTTGTCATCTGGAAAATGAAAATGTTCACCAGAAGCAGCTTTAGAATTTAGCAAAACGTTGTCAATGACATGCTCCCTAAAGTGTGAGGCTGTCATATTCCCAGGACAAATGTGTGCGACTCTTGAAACATATCCTTGCCCATACCATAACAATACCCCCTTGGAATTTATAGACTTCTCGGACATAGCGACGATTACGGGGTATGGGTTGAATTGACCCTAAGTCTTCGAGATTCTGAAAATCTTCCTTATCTGCATTCATCAGTGAAAAGGACAATACGCTATCGATCGTTTCGATTGATATATTGCCTTTCTCATTCCAGTCTCTGACGCTTATGATTGTAAATAAAAGTTTTTTTTTTAGACGTCTAGAATATATTTGGCTTACTTCAATCTTCTTGTGAATCATATTTAAAAGTGTATATATTCAGGTGTTTACTTCATGTGAAGGAAAATGAGAATGATATGATAGGATCGTCTAGCATCCATCACTACTCCAGAAGAAATAACCTAACCCTCATCATACCAAATCAGAACTTCTATATTTGAACGTTCACCATCTTATCAAAGTGTAAGATTTTTCAATCATTTGCCAACTTCTTTGAAAGTATTGAATATGATGAAATTCAAGAAAAGTATGAAGATCTACTGCTTAGCAAAGGTTACTATTCTGTTTCAGGATATTAAATCATGTGGAGGAATGACATTCTATATTAATTAGTTTTTATTTTTCGAGAGTTTTGTATACTGTCTTTATTATTATTATATTCACCTCTCTCAAACATAGTCTAGTAGTTTCAATGGAAACCTGTACCCCATCTGCATTTTGATGGCGGAATACCCTTCAAATACCCTAACAATCTACAAGTATATGTAGGCTTTCTTCTCGCCGAAACGGTGATCAAAGAAACCAGAGCAGGTGTTGTTTTTCATCGCCCACCAAGTCTTGGTCTTTTCAACAAGGAACTTGTCTCCCTTAACCTATTCCACTATCAGAATTGGCTGACTTGGAGCATTTCCGCTACAGGTCACCCTGTAGCATTCCGATAGCCCTATAAGTCTCAGCGTTTGTTGATTTACGTGTTGTCATTTTCATAAAACTCGTTTCAAATCAAAGCAGTTGATAAATTGACTCTTTTTCAAAATAAGAGCATTCATGAAGCATATGCAAAGAACCAAACTCCAGTAAACAGGCGACCAGATTGACGAAGTATCTCAAACTGATTTTGATTGAATAGAATCAAGTTATTGAGTTTTGAATGTGTTTTCAGAAGAAGAGATATCGTATTCAATATACGATATCCCTAACGCTTGAGGAGCAATATATTTCTCACCAGATCATCAATAAGGAAAATCTAGCTCGAGTTGGAATCAACTTTCTATGATTCCGAACTTTAACAAAAAAGGATAGTGAAAGAAACAAAAATTCATAAAGAAAGTGATCACAACAATATTTAAACTGGAGCGTATGTTCGAAATGTTCACATCATTCAGCTCGATGAAAAAGTTTTTCTAAGGAAAAAATCCAGCAGTGTTGAATATGAAGGTCTTGAAGACCATCTCATCATGTTTATTAGTTATCAATCGATATTGAAGTCAGAATCAAGGTTAAACAAAATATTTCCCATTTCAATTGTCGTTTTCTGCATCGAATCAAATGTCAAATACAAATTGAGATCCATCCTTGAATGGACTATTTCAAGTAGAAAAAGAAATCATAGGTACGCTTTCTTTTCGTCAGATTCTCGAATAATAAATATACTCAATACTCATTTATTAACTGAAAAGTTTTTCTCTTGAATTTGTTTTCTTCAGTGAACTCTTGTCCCATTCTTGTAGTATTATTCCATTAAGGCTGCATATCGAGCTAGTAACTCCAATGTCCCTATAGTTTGTTTTTAGCACCCTCATCATGAATTCAAATTATATTCTTTCCATTCATCTGCCATCTGGATAATTGAAATAATCTTGCAAGCAAATATTACTGAGAAGAATTGGGATCTAAAGGTATCACATTGAAGCAACATCAATTTTCTATTGGTCGGATCAATTTTGCATTTTTCTCAGAACGCGACTGTAGGTAATATCCGGAATTGATGAGCAAAGTGGGTTCAACAATTCCCATCCTGAAATCCTTTTGATCCCCTTGCTGAAGGCTAAAAGAGTCGGTAGTAGGCGTGTACAAACTGCCGCCGATATAACGAAATCCTGCAGAGAAATATGATGTCGTTAGAAGGTGCAATAAAGAAGATGGGTATATAAAACGGGAAACTGTGCTTATATTACCTGTGTGAAATCTGTATGATATTCAACTGGATGTGTTCCCCACAACTCATGAATAATAAAACCATGGATATTACTTGAAATTCGTTTAAAAATTGAATTCATTCACATCATCAAAACGATAGTTTTCTCAGTTGACTAACTTACAAAAACGTGTTCGTAAAATTCGTAGTAAATGATCCAAATGCTGCAGCATTCTACGAATAAAAGGTTGATTGAATCCATCATTTGGACACAATTGAACACTATATTCCGACTTGATAGGTTAGAATCAAGACAAACACGTGAAAATTTTCTGGGAACATTTTGAATTTGCAACAGAAATATCCTTGATAACTTTCTGAAGAATGATTCGATTCTTATGAGCCATGAAGCATCCGGAAGATACACTGAGAAGAAAGATCTCTGAATGTGTTAAAAGTTTCATTCATATATGATTCTCAAATGGGCCCTTTTCAGAGATTCCGGCCATATATTGCCAAATGTTGTTACTCAAATGTTGTACTTGTTTTTCCTTCTTTTTTTTTAAATTTTTCTCTAGTCGAGGAGATCAAAAGTCGATGTTCAGTTGTTGAGCAAAATTTATCGCCAACATTTGTGGATTTATCAGCTTCATATGATACAGAATGGAAAGATGGAGGATATTAAAAACCCTATAATCATTCGAAATGTGGAAAAATGGTTAGACTAGGTTTCGAGTTTTTGTGGATAATAATAGTAGTAATTTCGAAACTTTGAATAATGGTCTTCCACAAGGTTCAGTTTTAACACCTCTCATATTCAATTTATATTTGTGTGATATTCAAACTGCTTCTTCGGAAATATTTATTTATGCTGATTATATTGCTCTGGCTTCTCATCATTCTAAATTTCGAACAATAGAAAGTACCCTTTCCGCAGATTTGGATACAATGACAAATTAGTTTGTTAAGTGGCGTTTGTGCCCAGATGAAAATAAAACCGAGGTTTCGTGTTTTCAGTTGAAAAATCATCAGTTATATAGATAGAAAATTGAGTAAAACTTTGGGTTCTTCTCCCTTTTAACATAATTTCAATCCTAGATACCTGGGCATCAAACTTGATTCCTCTCTAAATTTCAGCGCCTATTTAGATGATATGCGTTTGAAGCTTAAAACTCGAGACATTATTCATCAGAAACCATCTGGTTCCTCATGGGGCTCTGATCCAGCAATACTTCGTACAGCAGCGATTGATTTGGTTTTTTCTGCTACAGAATATTGTTGCCCTGCAGTGTTCATTTAAAAAAAATTGATGCCCCACTAAATTTTTTTATGAGGATTATTTCTGGTATCATTGAGTCTACACTTACTCCTTGGTTACCAGTCCTCTCAAATATTGTCCTTCCCCATATTCGCAGAGAGACAACAGCTTTCAATTTTTGAAACAAATTCAATTCCTTTCCAAATTCATTTCCCATACGCCCCTATGTTCCAGATAATAAGGTCCCTAGATTGAATTCGCGTAAACCTTTTTGGTCAAATTTTCTCATTGATATGAATAGAAGCGAAAAAGAAATGTGGCAATCTGAATGGAATGTATCCAATTTTTTCCAATAAAGATCTTATTTCTGATACTTCCATCAGAGTTCAGGGTTTTGACCTTTGTCTGTTCTAAATCGCAAAAAAAGGCCATGAATGATGCAATAGCATGCTCTTCCGACTGAATTCGGTGGAGAGCCCTAGTTGTGAGTGTGGGGAAATTGAGGAGACTATGGAACATCTTATAAATAGGTGTCCCATTGATAACTTTCAAGATAGTTTCGAGGCTATACATGAAGTAACAAATTCATTTCTAAATTGGGTGATTTATTTCAAAATAATTTGATTTATTCTAAATAATTGGTTTCTTTTCTGCTTTTGTCTTTTTTCATTTCAGATAAAGAATAACCAGTCGTTGTGACTAAGCTCATCGACGTATAACCTGATATTTAATATTTTGAGTAATTTTTTTTCACGAGCAGGGTAAGGGTATTTTTCAGCTTGGGTTTTTCCCCTTTCCTCATTTAATGATACGGGAGACCTCTATGGTTTTCCTCTATTGCACCAACCTCAGCTAGGTACCTTTTTGTTTGAATATGTATTGTATTATTTTAGTATTTCCGGAAATCGCTAACTGTACGAACAAAAATCCAACTACTATTATGAAATGTCATCAAGCATGGATTGATAATGCCCAAAATCGGAGCATTATCGACCCCATCTTGTGTTACCTCCTCGGTTACCTCTCACGGTTCAGTATCGCCGGCAACGATTACAGTGGTGCAGAGAACGGCAACATTGGAATTTGCAATCTCAATTTTTCTCCGACGCTCATGAGGGCAGAAGAACTGTTAGACGATGTAGGGGAGAAATACGTGAACCCCATTTTAATGCTGAGTGACATATACACTGGACAAAAGGCGTCATTGTGTGGGGTGCTTTTGCAAATTACAGTGTAACATTACAGTGTTGCGTGAGCTTCAAGGAATACAGCAGCAATGTTTCTCACCAATATTTCAGAAAGATAAATCTCTTTGTGTCAGAGATAGATCTTTTTCGAAGGGAAACATGTGAATCTCAAATATCGAGTAATTACGGTTAAAACGATTTTTTTGCAAAACCCTACCCTTTATAAGGTTGGTGGTATGAACCACCAATACAATCAAATATTTTTTCCACTTTTCCTTGATGTTCTCTATTTCATTTCAGTGTTTCAAGATATTCACGTCATGGTGTTTGTTGGATTTGGATTCTTGATGACGTTCTTGAGACGATATGCTTTCAGTTCTTTAGGTTTCAACTTTCTGCTAGGTGCTTTGATGCTCCAGTGGTCCATTCTATGTCGAGGAGTTCAAAATTTGGATGAGGCATACAAAATTCCAATCAATTTCGAGAGGTGAGCAATATACATTAATTTTTAATGCATACATCATATATAATTTCTCTTGAGAATGTGTGATCACCATCAGAAACTCAAATGACCTGAGAGTCAAAATGAAACATCGATAAGACAACGAATAATAAGAACATAAATCAAAATTATTCAACAAGATTATAACAGCCTTCTACAGTAGCATTCCCTCAGAATTTTATGAGTCGAAATTTTCAATTGACAAAGTTGCAGCAGCTATTTTTTTCCATGATATTTGCCATCTCCATGTTGAAAATCCATACTAATATTATATAAATATAAATGTGAATGTCCATTTTTGTTGTCAAAAAGTAAATGAAATTTTTCATTTGAATATAACTAGGACAACTATATAATGTTCTTTACGAAGCAAATCAGAAAGATAAATTGTCCTGACGATAGTAGTTTTTTTAATAAGTATGAATAATCAAGAAAAAAGTTCTTGATTTCAAAAAAATTATATTTTTGAGATTCCCCGACATGAATTTTTCATCGAATCGAATTAATAGATCGTATTATCAAACTGAGTATCTTTTGGAAAGTGGAAAAGTACCATTTTGGATATTCTCGATATCTTCAATATAATTTACCTTGACAGCATATGAAATTTTCAATGTTGTCATCCTTTTCGCCAATGAGAGCATTCACTCATCCAGATTATAAGGAATTTTCAAAGGAATGCCAAATCAATTGAAGCTCAATCACAGTATAACCTATATGTATATAAAATCAACAGTTATTGTGTTTCAGTCAAAAGGACAATGGATAAAGAAAAAATTCATTATTGTTCTATGGAAATGAAGACTGATTGATACTGATATCCTTTCAATTTTTCACAGCACATTGATTTAACAATAATTCGCACAGACAAGAATTTCATTAGATCTAATTCAATCAGTGGCGGGTCATGACATCAGAAAAAATTTGAATTTTCTAATCTAAAACAAATCCTTATCATATCATGGCTGATATCGACCAAGTTGTTCATATCTTCATTAAAAAAATTCTTTGTTATAATACACCAAAAGATGATTTTTATTTTTTTTTCGACGTATATCACATTTGCAAGAATCAGCGTGAATGGTATAATGGGGAATACGTTCTCGAAGCTTGTGAAATAATATCAATAATAAATCGAGTTATAAATGTTAGACTTTGTTTTTGACCAAAAAAATTCTGCCATTCATCTATAAATATGCTCTCATATAATGATTGTATGAATCCTTCCTCAAATTTTGGTAGTAGTACTCAATTGCGCTTGTCCAGTTGTATTCATAATTAAATTATGGTATGGTATGGTATCTTATGTTGAAACAACCATAAGACATAATAATTCGAATATTTATGACGTTCAAAATTTCAATTTTCTCATTTATCGTTCTCGTACAGTTTATTCACGTTTCAGTTGATTTATATCCAAAATTTCAAGTTGCGATTTCGAAAATTCGCACGCTGATTCCCATTTTAATAAATGGAGAAGTTTGAATTATTCAACAGATTGATAAAATGTGGTATTTCGATGTCATTAAACCTAACCTGTATTTGAGTCACAATAATATCTAAATTTACAGAAAAAAATGTAATTAAAAACAATTGTTTTGTTTTATCTGCCATTTCAAATACTGCTTACTTTTTTATTGCGAATCTGGTAAAAAATCAAGTCAATGAATAAAATGAAAAAACTTTTCGAATAATATCACAGAGACAAACTAACACGAGACCCAGCAAAAGCGGTCACATCAAATCACAACAAACCCATTTCTCGCTTTCTGAATAGTGCAATATGACGAGAGTCGAGGCAAGCCCCAAATTCATCTTAGAAGCCGCAGTCGCAGTTATAAAGAGTCGTAGATAATGTTCCAGCATTGGGTTGATGTAGATAACGCGCTAGACAAGGAAGGAAGGAAAAGGCATGCCTCGGATCTTTTACTTCTGAATTCAATAGTCTGAAATGAGTCTTGAGCAATCAATTACAGATATTATAGATGATAATTCCGTTCACAGTTTGATAGATGCAGACATTTCAACATGTTCAGTTTTGATATCCATGGGAGCGATCGTTGGAGCATCAACTTACCAACAACTGTTGTTGATGGGTACGATAGAGGTCTTGTTTTTAACAATCAATATGTACATCTCATCAGGATGGCTCAAGGTAATTCCACAGTTGTTTCTTATATATTTGCACGTCTTATCCTCTTTTTTATTATACGAAGTGGTGAAAACAGCCACTCTACCAAATTGAATTCGTGGGCACTTTCTTTTTTTCTTTTATCCAATGAAGAATCTTCGACAAATACCTATGATGAATTCTTAAAAATTTTTTCCTCATTCGCGAGAACCACTAAAACGATTGTAGATGAAAGCTAGAATTGATTATGAAATTCAAATCAAAATTCAGATTTTACATCCTAGTGACTTTTGTTTCCTTACTTGGGATATGGTGTGAAATTTGACAGATTACGGAATTTGAACTGGTTTGATTTGGAAATTTATAGGATCACAGGTCAGTACTGACAATCTCAAAACAAAGAATGTACCTGAAATCAATGCGGTAATAAAAGTATATTCGAAAACAAGTTGCAGATAGAGCTCCTATTCCTAGACTAATGCCCGTTTCAAGAATTAAACTACTCCACATAAGTTATGGAGCATTCACACGGGGACAATTGACAACCCATTACATTGAGACAATCCAATAGTTTAGTGGATTGGCATCGTGTGAATGGAGACAGTGGATTGTCTTGATCCATTCACGGGGACAATCCAGTACTGGAAGCCAATTTTCACTGAGAAATTAGATTGGCTTAGTGGAATAGCGTTCTGTTAAAAGAGACAATCTATTGAATTAGAATGAGCACTGGGCTTCTGACGAGGTTCTGCAACGAATGAACTTACCGAACTACGTAGTGGCGGATAGCTTTTCTAGAGAGGCAGGTAAATATGGTGGAACCGCTATTATCTTGAAGAAAGGTATTCAGTTTGAGAGGTTGCCAATGCTCAGGTTGCTTTCGAGGGAGGGTCACGCGGAGATGTCTGGGATTCAGATACCTGATGTGAATTTGATAATCATTGGCGTCTATAGGCCCCCAAGGGGTGATTTTGGGTTTTTCCTCTCTGTTCTCGCAGACAGTTTAAGTCAGATACAGTCGTCATCGCACAACAATATGTGTATCTTGGGGGACTTCAATGTTGATTTTCTCAAGGATGGTAATGATAAAAGGGAACTGGTAGAGTTGCTTGATTCGTATGGTCTCGGTATTGTTTTTTGTGTGCCCAGCCGTGTCACGAGCAGATCAAGCTCATGCATTGATAAGGTGTTCACCAATCTAGAAAACTCGACATACAGCTTCGAAACTATCGAACCATGCTTATCGGATCATCTGGCTCAGGAGCTTGTGGTGGATCACGGACAGTCTGAAAAGAAGAATGACATTAGAATAAAACGCAAAATATCAGAAAAAAATATACAAAGTTTCAGTGAACATCTGAGTAGCGTTAACTGGCAAAATATAAGAGATGAAGATGCTGACAGATATTATATGAATTTTCATAATGAGTTCCACCGTAGTTTTGATAGATGCTTTCCTGTGATTGCTGTCGGGGGTAGTTGCAATCATGACCGACATCGTGCCGGGTCAGAATTCGATGGTCTCAGGAGGGCAATTGATGCTGCCCAGACGATTCATCAGGTGAAGAGAGATAAGGCCTCTTACGAGTTGTTGTCGATACTTAAACGAACCCTTCGAAGTAACTATATCAGCGCAAGGAAGATTCGGAATGCTAAGTTTGTTGAGGCTGCTGAGAATAAATCAAAGGCTATTTGGGAAATCATTAGACAGAATACTGGTAGATCAAAGGCTAGGGTTGAAAGTAAGAGCACACTGAGTGGAAACGAGCTTAACGATTTTTTTTCGAAGATCGGTAGCAAAACTTCGTCACAGAGCACATCTTCAAAAGACCAAGCGAGACAACTGCTCAAGAGTCAAAGAGCACCTACCGATACATCAATTTTCTTAAAACCAATAACACAGGCAGAAATAACGAAAATCGTTATGAATTTCAAAAATAAGCAGACATCAGATGTATATGGGATGAATGTCATGATACTGAAGCGTGTATTTCCGATTGTCTCTTTCACTCTTTGTGAGATTTTCAATATGTGTATTGCTCAGGGTGTGTTTCCTCGACTGTTGAAAATGGCCAGGGTGGTCCCAATTCATAAGAAAGAAGACATAAATGACTGTAGCAGTTACCGACCAATCTCTATTCTGCCCGTCATGTCGAAGATACTAGAGGAGGTATTGAAGAGTCGACTGGTTGCATTTCTTGACGGAAATGGTTCCATTGGTGATGCACAACATGGGTTCAGATCCCAGAGATCTTCTGTTACAGCGTTGGTCGAACTTTTGGATGGAATTACTGAAGCCTTGGATGACCAGCAGATACCAGAGGTAATGGCCTTGGATCTCAGCAAAGCATTCGACTGTGTTATCCGAGAGATATTGCTGATGAAGATGGAACATTATGGAGTAAGAGGAGTGGCTCTCGAAATGTTTAGTTCCTATTTGACCGACAGGTCTCAAATTGTTACTTGGAAAGATAGCAATTCAGAAGTGAAAGGTATCAATGTAGGTGTGCCGCAGGGATCAATTCTTGGACCTATCCTTTTCATGATTTATATTAACGACTTACCATCAAATGTTCCATCTACTGCTACTATCTTGTATGCCGACGATACCAGTATTCTGAACACGGCACCAACCCATGACAGCTTGGGAGGGCAGTCGGAGGCATCCTTGAGGTCAGCGGAGGTCTGGTTTAGTGCAAACGGCCTGAAGTTGAATACGTCAAAAACTCAGAAATTGAAATTTGTTTTGAATGGCCACGAAGCGCGAGCTCTGAATCTGTTGGGGATTATTGTTCAGGATAACCTCAGCTGGAATGGACATATAACAACTTTGACTGGCAAATTATCCACGGCTCTGTTCACTATAAGAAGAATGAAAGCAGTTGGAACATCGGATATTTGCAAATTGGCATACTATGCCAATTTTCACTCAATTGCATCTTATGGTATCCTTTTGTGGGGCCATAGCCCCGGACTTCAAAAAATTCTTCTGAAACAGAAAGAAGCCGTGAGAATTATATGTGACATATCCAGAACAACCAGTTGTCGAGAATATTTTAAAAGAGAGGGAATACTTACCATGACGTCCGTATACATATTGGAGTGCCTAAGGTACGTCCATCGAAATAAAGAAAAGTTTGCACGGAATAGCGATTATCATCAATACAACACAAGAAACAGGAATGACTTGGTGGTGGAGTACCATAGACTGAAGGCTACACAAACTGCAGTGAATTACTGGTGTTTGATATTTTACAATAAAATCCCTACGTACCTGAAGGACTTACCTTACGAAAGATTCACAAGGAAAATGAAGAGTCTTCTCTTGCAGAGAACTATTTATTCCGTCGACGAGTTTCTTGACGGCGATATGTGATAGGTTTATGAAGACGTTTACCATTGATATTAAGATGTTAGTCAATTACATGTGATTTTTTTTTTTTTTTGTTTTTCTTTTAGATTGTTTGTTGTATTTATTTCTTATGATATTGACGAGCCATGTAATCCGAAATTTTCATTTTTTGATGGCAAATAAATATTATTATTATTATTATTATTATTATTATTAGAACGATTTTGAATTAATTGGTGCCAATGCCATTCGTCACTCTCGGTAAGATGAATTGGTTCATTTCGACGTGCATCTCAAAGTTTCTACACTAGATATCTCCTTAAGTTTCTTCTTATAATGATCAGGTTCTGCCAACAGAATTTTTCTGTTAACTATACCATTCCAATAGTATGGATGAAATGATTCCATTATGTGTTCTTCGGTATTGAAACACTCATGACCTTCAATTCGCGATTTAGCAATATCTCTATTTTCATGTTGATATCTTTGAAGGACTTTATATGTTTCTCCTGTGTGAATTCATAACTACCGAAAATATTAAGAAAAGTTCGTGGACTTTTTTCTCATTAAAAATTCAGTTTTTGTCATGAAATCATTTTGTGTTCTCATGTTGAATTTGAAACCAATTATTTTCATTTTTCTGAACTGTTTTCCAATTCACAAAATGATTCAAGAACTATACCAACAATCATCTTGTAATATACTCCAATCGAAAGAAAATGATTCATTGTTCAATTGCTGTATGGTAGATGGAATTAGAGTTTCTACCATTTCCGGAAATATTTTCATCCATAGCCTATTCTCCTCAAGATTCTCTGCTTCTAATTATCTCGATATTTGTCTTTATTGACCCAAAGTAGATCTTCCCAACATACAGGTGTTATCTACGTTCTTTCAATTGTGTATTCCTGGAAAATATAATATTTCCTCGCTTAGCGAGAAAATAGTTTTTCAATGAACGTTCTGTTTCGAGTTTGTCGATCGCTAAACAACTTTGATCACTTTTCTCAAAAATAGACCCTCTCATTATGTTCTGACAGAAACTGTCTACATGAGGGACGCTTATTTGACACTTCCCATTGGAATGATGGCTTGTTAATTATCCTCGTGTAAATGAATGACGCACTCCAATGGAATGTCTCAATGGATTGGCTCAATGGAATGGCTTGTCCATTGTATCCGTGTGAATGCTCCATAAGGAACATTGACTAAAATCCCAAAAGAATATATTTTGTTACGAAAATTCATATTATTATGAATTCAAGTTGCAGAAAATGAAATTAAGTTTAGGTATTCAGCGTATACAGAGTGGTTGAATAAATCATTTAAGGATTGTGGGGTAGGTTAGTGATTATCTAATTTCCTATGGACCATTTTTCATGCATGTTCTATGCAATTCGAATCTGGTAAGTGCGGAGGTAAGGTAAATAAGGAATACCAAACTCCCCGTGCGCATTCTCAACAATGAATGCACGGAGCTGTCTAGCGTTATCGTCTGGAAATCGAAAACTTTCACCAATAGCAGCATAAAAATTTGGCAAAACATTGTCGATGACATGCTCCCTATACTGTGCGGCGATCATATTCCCAGCTCACATGGAATGGATATATTTCTTGGACATAGCTACGATTACGTTGTATGTTTGGGATTGTACACACCCTTGTTCTTCAAGAAACTGCAAATCGCCCATATCTGGATTCATTAGGGGAAATGACACTACGCCATTGATCGTTCCAATTTATATGTTGCCTTGCCCATTTCAGTCTTTGATGCTTATCGTCAGGTGTTGATGGAGCTCCTCTTAATGAAGTCTTGAACCTAGATTCACCTCTCTCGAATGTCGTCTGATAGTTTTGGTGTAAACTTGGATCCCATCTGCATTTTGTAGAGTAATCCGTAGCATTATATACGTAGATGAAGACTTTCTTCTCGCCAAAACGGTGATGAAACGATCCTGAGCAGGTGTTGTTTTTCGTCGCCCACCAAGCCTTTGTTTTTCCAACACGTAACCTGTCTTCCTGAACCTACTATTTCAAAGTCAGGATATCACACCATGTAGCATTCCGCTACATAATCCTATTAGCCTCAGCGATTGTTAATTTACGTCTTGGCATTTTCAGAAAACTCGCTTCAAATCGAACCATTCCAAAATGGGAACATTCATGAAGCATATGCATAAAGCCAAACTTTAGAATAAAAACAGATCATATTGACGAAATGTCTGATACTGATTTTCATTGGATCGATCCAAGTTGTTATTGAGTTTCTAATGATTTCACAGCGATTTTCTCGCATATTACATACATTTCAGAACGATGGAATACGACATCGCCAACTCTTGTAGAGCAGTATATTTATCAACGATATCGATAGTGATATGTATTACATTCGGGGAATTTCAATATCCCGCTGGAACAAAAAGTTTCGAACAGGTGGAAAAACAGAGTTTCGCAGTATGAATATTGGATACGTACACATTTGCATGTTTATATTTTTCGTCAAAAACCCATGAGTTCGACCTCATTATTATTTTATGCTGAAATTGCCGAAAGGGCAAAGATATGAAGCCCACATCATCTCAAAATGAAACTTTGGCTTCTTATTCCGTGTAATTTATTCATGCTGAGGGTAACATAGTGGGGAAAAGAAATGTTTCTGTGAAGCTTGTTAAATTGTTTTCTTGGGAAACATCTACGTTATTATCGACATGCATGACTGGTGCTCAGGCCTAGTCTGAAACATATCGAGGGTATTATTTCGAGAAATATTCGTACCTGAGAGCCAATTGAGGGATTGGTTCGTCGATTATACGATGAAGAATCAGAAGAAGAAAGGGAAAGGCAGCGTGAAGTGAATATCTCAAGATATTTGAAGTTATAGCTAATATGAAATGGTACATGAAATCACAAATGAGTTACATTCACTCAATTCTCTCACAGATTCAATCATCATAAACCTCAAATAATCAAAACACTGCTCCAGGTATATACACTTAAAAAAATAACGTACATATGATATTATCAGATTTTGAATGTGTTGGCTCCATTCTAAAATCAATTGTTCTCAATCAATTCTAGTGATCATTATTTTTTTTTTTTCGTTTGATTCTCTGATTCTCTACACACAATTTGGCCCAAGAGGAATGTGCCCAAACGGTAGTTTTGCTAGAAGAAGGGTGGACATACCCGAGAATTGCAGAAAGGTTTGGAGTTTCCCATACAAGTGTGTCCAGAATGTTGCAGCGATTCAGGGAGGCAGGTATCAATGTCCGAAGAATAGGAGAGGGTAGACCACGGGTAACAACTGTCATTCCAGAACGTTACTTGAGAGTTTCTTCATTGAGACAACGGTTAGCAATGGCCCGCTTCCTTCAAAATCAGCTTGAGCAAACTCATGGGGTGGAAATTAGCACTCAGACAATAAGAAATCGCCTCAGAGAATATGATTTAAGGCCCAGCTCTTACCCCAGCCCATCGAAGGTGCGTTTTGATTTTGCGAGAGAGCATATCCATTGGGGAGAGGCTGATTGGGAAGGAGTTCTCTTCACATATGAGTCTAGATTCTACCTCTACCACTGTGATCGACGTTCCCTTGTATACAGACGCCCACATGAAAGATATGCTCGGTGCAATTTCCTGAATACTACTGGTTTCGGGGGAGGATCGATTGTGGTATGGGGTGGAATATCTTTGACTGCTCGCAAAGACCTAATGGTCATTGATAATGGAGGATGATAAGTATAGGAGGAACATTCTTGAAGAGCACGTAGTGCCATTTGCCCCATACATTGGTGAAAATTTCATTTTTAAGGACGAAAATGCCAGACCCCATCTTGCTCGCAGCGTTCAGGAGTACCTTGAAGAGGTTGAAGTCTCTCGAATGGAATGGCCAGCAAGAAGTCCAGATCTTAATCCGATTGAGCAGGTTTGAAACAACTTGAAGGTTGAGAAGTTAGGAAAATCATCCAGCTACTCTTAATGACTTAGGAATCAAACTCGGAGAAATCGTGGAAGGATTAGATCAGAACATTTTAAGATCACTCAGTATGAACCGTCGTTGCCGAGCTGTAATTATCGCAAGCGGTGGAAATACCATCAATCACTTAGCAGTATCTCAGTATTTTGAAAATTGTTCATTTCTCTCCTCTTACATAAGATTCGGTGAAATCCTGAATTTTTCTTCAATTTAATGTGTCTTGTTTCGTTCAAAACCTTCCTGAGAGGACATAAAAAATAAGTTGTAATTAAGTTGAATTAAAATTGAGATTTTCAGAATGTGCGTTAATTTGTTTGTTCAGTGTATGAGGGTGGTTCGAATATGATAGAAAAAGATGTTATAGATGGCGCGCATGTATGTTATGAAGGTCGCGGCTTGAGTATATGTTGGCTGTGTCCCTTACTGACTCAAATTGCCTAAAATCCTGTTTTTCAGTACATTCAGTTGAGCCAAAGCATCGAACTATTTATCCTATTTATCTTGAAAGATTTTTAAATCATATCGTGATTCTCAATAGACGTACACGATTAATTTAAATGGTTTTCAACAGGCGTGCGACACTGGAGGTTCGGTAGTCGTCCATACATTTGGAGCCTATTTCGGTATGGGGGTCAGCTTGGTGTTAGGAAGAAAAAAAATTGTGAAGAGTCAGGATGAATGCTCTAGATACGACTCGGATATATTCGCAATGATCGGTAAGGTTAACTAACATCTTTTAGGTGTATAACATTGCTTCATCCGTTTGCCAATAGCCGGCTGTAGCAGACAGTGCTATTTGAAATAAATAGATCTAAGATGTCATACATCTTTCGCCTGATTAGATCTTCAAGAGTTATATTTCAGGAGATGTTCTCACTCACACTCAGGCAGTTCAGTCCAGTGAGAAAATTTCCTGAAATATAACTCTTGAAGATTCCAGACACTCAAACTGGCGAAACGTCGAGAACTAATCTACGACGACGGCCTAAATGCTCGAAAGAACATGTCACATTACTTAATAACAATTTTATGCAATTTACAGGAACTCTTTTCTTGTGGATATACTGGCCAAGCTTCAACAGTGTTGGTCTTCTTTCTAACCTCAAAAATAGAGCAATAATTAATACATATCTATCTCTGGCATCCTGCTGTGTGACCTCTTTCTTAACTTCTTCCTGGTTCAATTCTGAACGTAAATTCCAAATGGTACATATTCAGAACTCGACATTGGCAGGGGGAGTGGCAATAGGATCTTCTGTTTGTCTTCTGGTGCAGCCTTATGGAGCCATCTTCGTAGGGATGCTAGCTGGAATCTTGTCAGTACTCAGTTTCGAGAAAATAACGGTAAGTGAACTAATTAAATTCTTAAAAACTAAGATATGAATCTTCAGGAAGTCAATACCAAAATCAAGCCAATACCAAATGGGAGCGATGGACCAATCAACATCGCGCACGTAAACCCACTACCGTCTCCTGCCAATGTTCAGGGTGTAAGTTGGGCCAACGGCTCGAATCCAGCATCACTTTCGGAAACCTCGGACCAAGAATCCTCTGAAGTTGCTAACCTCAGGTGTGGGCGAAACGTTAGGTGAAATTATTCTCAACTAACTGGCCCGTCGAATTTTTTTTCGCCTCAGAGATACATGAAGTTGTTTCAACAAAACATTGGTATTTTGTCAAGTAGGAGGTATATTAGGCGAAATTAAAGTACAAAATATACAAAAAATTCAATTATATTGAAATATTTTTGAAACACAGATGAATTCAAAATAGTAATAGTCGAAATGAATACCATATTCTATTTCCAGGCTCAGAAAATTGAAAATGGTATTCATTTCGAAATGTCATAGCAAGCGATAGACGAATTGGAAATTAAATTCTCCTTAACTTAAATGGCATATCTGTTGGTCTGGTCGAATTCTTTCTACTGACCAGATGAGAATGTGTGCATGTGGCAGTCCTCGTTTTTGTCATTCAATTGACTACATCCAGTATCGAGTTTCCCCGAAGACATATTTTGTAATAAAATTCATTGGTGACTTCACTTTTTGTTTGAATACTCGTGCAGTGACGTCATGTCGATCAATTGATGTGATTTCTTCCTATTTTGGATTGCACCCTCCGTCTGCAAATGAATCTGAAAATCTTTCTTCGCATTTACCCCCAACCTGCTTGTATTGTCAACATTGTCATTGTTGCCCAGTACCATTCCGAGCATGATCTGTCTATAAATAACCTTAAAATCTCAATCTTTGTACTCTCTTCCTCTATTTTAAATCTCTCATATTCTTTCTCAAATGCTTCGAGACATTGCTGTGCATTTGAGTGGTTACACTTGAATTTTTCGACCATAAGCCTTTCTGCGATGTTTTTGAGATCCAATTGATTTTGTTTCTTCTCCATGGACTCCTCGATGGACTCCAATAAATTTGATTGGATTACCTCTTCTTCTACCAACTGTTGCAAATACGTATCATTGAAAATTACATTATCATCTTCATCAAAATGAACAATTTTCATTTCTTTCGTTAATGTTATCGAAACTGTTCTTTCTTGTCCTCTCTGGTTCAGACTTTCCTTCACTTTCTTGAAATGTTCTGTTTTCAAAAATTCATCATGCTCACTCATGTATTTATCTTCTTCTGAGAGTATATATTTCACCTTGTCTTCCGTTGTAATATAAGATATTGCAACAACACTTGTCTTTGTATCCCTTGGAGATACTACTAATTTGAAAGTGAATTGGATTCTTTTTGCCATGATAACAAAATACTGTCGTTTTGTAAGACTATTTTTATGAAATTGAAACCAAATGTGTTTCTCTGCAAACAAATTTTTCAATTTTGTTCAACATTTCCACCAACAATATCTAGAATTTTACCTGTAAACAAAGAAACGACAATAAAAGTTTCTTATACTATTCTAAATTGAACTAAATATCAAACACTCCATCCAATATCTAAACATAAATTCTTCTGAAACAATACTCATGACAATCAGCGTCAGAACATGGACATTGACAATGATTGTCAAACCGAAATTTCCCTTTGATTAGAGATTACAGATTACTTACATATATTAAGAAGAAGAAAAAGATCGTAGCGACATCTATTGGCGTTATCGCAAGAAGGAAAATTATTCCCATTTTTTTTCATCAAGTTTCTCATAGTTTTAATGTATTTTATATAAACCCCACTGTAGAAGAATCCAACAAAAAAACTTTCATAAAAAACAGTTCATCCAATCTTGAGTTATAAAAGGTGTAACCAACAATATCGTCGACTGAGTTTTAAATATTAAGATAGATCAAGGCCAATAAGATCCGAAGACTCTCTCAATGTTTTTCATCTATGTTTTTTCATTTGCTATCGTGCAACTATGGGAATAAATACATTATTCATTTGATTGGAAATTTAGTTTCATCTAACATTCAGTTAGTTGACGGAAATTTTCATCAAATTTGATACAGATATAAAATCCCAATCAAATGTATTATATTTTGCATTATAACCATTACATCCCATGATGAAAGCCCCAATATACGGGACCAAAGCCTTTGGGATTGTCAAGTAAATTATTATCATAATTTATTTGTACCCATCTTCTAAGATACTCCCACTCTTTAGAACGACTTCCAAATATGTGAAGTATCCATTTAAAGAAACTAACACTCTATATTTTCATAAGAAACCATCATTCATATTGACATAATATTCATAAACAAGGAACAACACTAACGGAGTGTCTCAGCAAAATAAATTTTCACAGATAGCGCAACCTACCAGCAAACTGAATACAATCAACAAAGCGAAGATAAAAATGAACAATGACCCAACATCAGAAAGAAAATATGCAATCATGTAGATATAGGTCATTATGATAGTCTGAGTGTTCTGCTTTTCAGCATAATAAGGGACAAAATTATGCAGAGAGTTGAAAATAGTTATTTTCCTAACAAGTGCGGAAAGTGATATTTTGCCGCACGAAACTGCCGTTACCCGAACGACGCGAAGCGGAGTTCGGGTAAGCAGTTGAGTGCGGGAAAAACACTTTCCGCGCGAGTTAGGAACAATATTTTTTCTACAAGCGCTTATACGAGATCGATTTCAACACACAGATCAAATGTGAATTGATCATTCTAAATACACATGAATGACAAAAGTCTCTGACAAGTCGTTACCATTGTACTTTCATCGTTGACGTTCGGTCCATAGAGACTACAAGCCTATGAAATAGATTTAAACTGTAATAATATTCATAAATTCTTTATTAATTGAAAAGAAAACTAGACTAACAGCACATAAAAATGAATTTTGATAAGGAATCTATGTACATTCTGTTTCTTCCCATTATTATCAATATATTCATCAGAAATATTCAGTTATTATTCATATTTATTGTAAACGTGCAGTTGGTCGCGTTATGCAAATTTATAGCAGAAGCCATCATATTGGTCGAAGTCAGCTGCTCCTTGGAAGATAATGATTCTGTATTACAGTTTGAAGAGGAAGAAGCAAAACGTTGAATATTTGCCATCATATTGTTCGAAGGCTCTTTGGAAGGTAATGATTGTCTATTACAGTTTGAAGAGGAAGAACCATTCAAATTAAGAATTTTAGTGGACATTTTATTTTCTGGTTAATAGATTCTTCCAAGTATCCCTCAGCAACAGCAGTTGACTTCCATCCTCCTAAACGTTTAATATTTGTGATACCTTCTCCACAATTGGCTAGGAAAGTAGCCGAGGAGCGCCTAAAACTGTGTCTTGTGTATAATTCCGGATTTTGTAGGCGTAAGTAAGCTGCAATTTCGGACGGTATTTTTCCTATTGTATTGATTCCGACAGGTTGAATCTTACATTTTCCCCGATTATACTTTATGAAAATTCGGCGATAAGGTATTTCCTTTGGACGTAAATATATTTGCTGTATATGTTCAGAAAATATCCATTATTGGTGTCTTGGGATATAACAAACGATCTTGGTGAATGATTTTTGGAGTCCTCAATATTGACGATGATCAAGTCTCCTTTATCATCTATATCGTCGATGGTGAGTTTTGTAAGTTCCTCTCGTCTGCAGGCACCAGCTAATCCAAAAATTGTTACCAACTTCATCATCAAGTGAATTTCATCAGATGCCTCACTCATGAATTTTGTTATTTCCTCTTCATTAAAAGTTTTGGCCTTTTTTGGACGAAATCCTATATTCTGTCGTTTAATGACGGCAGTTAATTTATGGAATTTTCCAATATCCAAATCCTGTTTCAGTTTACAAACACTCTTTATCATTGAATATCGGGACCATAATGTGTTTGGTCTCCAAATTTTGGACATTTCCAAAAAATACGCCGAAAACACTTCCTCCTTTCTCGGTTGAACCTTTTTGGAATTACACCAATCAATGAATTCTGAATATTGCTTCTCATATTTTATCTTCGACTTGGCCGGTAACAAATTTAAACTCGCTTCATAAGAAGCTGCTAATATTTCTTCGGGCAGGCCATCATCAGATCCCGAAGTATCCATTTTACCGGAGCGTACTGATTGAATTCGAGTTGATATTATTTATATTTAAACACAATTTCATAATATAATGACAATGTATTAATTCTTATTCACATGCCGTTTCCATAGTAACGTCGTCGGTGGCATAGAGATATATCATTATTCAGTTTATTCTTTAGAAAAAGCGTGCGAGAAAAACCCTTGCTAATCCATTACCACACGCATTTGCGTGCGGTAATGGAATAGCAGGTGTTTTTCCCACACTGCTTGGCAATGTGACTCTTTACGAATTGAAATACGTGCGGGAAAGATAATGAAAGTGCACGCTTGTAGAAAAAGAGTTTTTTTATGCGCATGATGCCGTCTAAACGTAAGGAAGAGAAGTCGATCTGAAGCGCATGAGACATTCAAACTAGCAGTGGAAGAGTATTACATGACTTAATCAAATATGGAAATCAAATAGGGAACCAAAGACATGTAAAATAGTATTAAATGAGTTCGAATTTCTTCGGATCGAGGTTTCTTATTACAGAGACCCAAAAACTACCATAAGCAAGCACGAATGATTTTCAAACGATACATACTCGTATTACCTTTCGTATTAAGCATGTTTCACGCCTTCTAATTGGAAAAGTCCGCGATGATAATTGAGGTAAATCCTAATAATTCGCAACAGGGAATGGATCAGAGGTCGAAACAGAATTCATCACCAAATCGAATGGCATCGAACACAACTAATTTCCAACAACCATACTACACGAATGAAGCTGCTCCCGAACTACTGTTCCGTATAATCCAGAAAGTTCGGAACATTCTGATTATCTGCTAGGTATTAAACGTGAAATAATCTCGAATACGCCAACAATGAGATCTGCCTGATTGCTCATCTGCCCATCACTGACAAATGCTGACCGAATAAGGGCATCCATGTGATATGTCCTACGGTCTAACACTACGTATTTGCTTATTCATCTCTTGTATTGGAGTTGTGAAGGGCAGTTCCCGATCGGTCAAATGATTTCGCCCATCCTTTCAGAGTTAACCCTGGCTGCTTTATTCTAAAGAGAATAAACGATGATGGAGGACTGGCTCGCCCTCAAAGTTTCATTTTCATGAATAAGTTAAATATCTATCCTCGGCAATATTTCATGAGTTTGTTCTGTTTATCCATCAGCCCTCTGTGAATCCTGGATCTTTTCTATAATGAACTTCATGGCGAACTTTGATGGGGTTCGACCCTCCAGTCTCCTGATTTCATGAATGAATGCAGGTCCCCACAGGTTCATCGCCCAGAACTGACTAAGTTTTTCTCAAAAAGTTTATACAGGGTGGCCATTTGAAAACGAAACAGACGAGATTACAGACGAAATAAATTTTTTCGATAGAAATGCTCGAACAGGTCGATTTCTGTTTCGAGAGGGACAACTTAAGATGTAGGTTACGGACGCATAGCGCTTCAACCCTTGCTACTACAACCCTCAATCCCAATTTTTGGATAGGGAAGATGGGGTGAGTGCAAGGGCGCCGGCAGGATTTTATTCAGGGGGGTGCAGAAAGATTGTTTACACCAACCCCCCCCCCCCCGCGTAACTTTTTTCACGAAAAATAACGAATTACATTTCTAAATTACAATCAGTGGTGTGTTTATTTAATTTAAATACACTGAGAGAACAGTTTATTTGATAAATAATATAAGTCAAAATAAAAAATATTGTTACGAATCTAGAAAGATCTCGAAAACTCGACCAGGAAGTGATAACGTCACGTTATTTCTTCGAAAGAAATGATAAAGTGTAAACTGATACTTTCTCTGGAATGTTCCTTTTGATATTCATTGTTATGTGCATTCTAATGAAAAACATTACGCAAACAATTTTTTTATTATCAAAAAACCATTTTTTTATCGAGAAAAAATTTTTTTTCAAATGCCAGGGGGGTGCATGTGCACCTCCTTGCACCCTCCTCCCGGCGCCCATGGGTGAGTGATACCTCATTTGAAAGGTATTTTTATACTGATTTCAGCACAGTAATTGTTTTTTCATTTTATGCATTAGTTCCCGAAATACAGGGTGGCCATTTGAAAACGAAACAGACGAGATTACAGACGAAATAAATTTTTTTGATAGAAATGGTCGGACAGGTCGATTTCTGTTTCGAGGGGTACAACTTAAAATGTAGGTAACGGACGCATAGCGCTTCAACCCTTGCTACTACCCCCAATTTTTGAATAGGGAAGATGGGGTGAGTGATACCTCATTTGAAAAGTTTTTCACAAAAAAACACTACAAGTGCCATGAAAACACTACTACATTTTCGAATGCTTAGTCAAGAATATTTCGAGAACTAATGCATTAAATGAAAAAACAATTATTACTGTGCTGAAATGAGTATAAAAATACCTTCCAAATGAGGTATCACTCATCCCATCTTCCCTATTCAAAAATTGGGGGTGAGGGTTGTAGTAGCAAGGGTTGAAGCGCTATGCGTCCGTAACCTACATCTTAAGTTGTCCCCCTCGAAACAGAAATCGACGTGTCCGAGCATTTCTATCGAAAAAATTTATATCGTCTGTAATCTCGTCTGTTTCGTTTTCAAATGGCCACCCTGTATAAAGGCGTTTCTCAGTCACAGGAACTTCAGTTTATTTTTGATTTATTTAATTGTAACTTTTAAGAAATTTTTTTTTCAGATTAGTCAATTGAATTTCAGAAAACATAATATGGATCTGTTCTGAGGTGGACCTGTGCAAAATGCTCACTATCGATTGGTTCAGATTCTTCTCTGGACTGTCATCAGAAAGAGAAGAAAATCATTAACTATAAGATTGAGGGTGGTGTACAGGGTGATTCACTTATCTTGGTAACCCCAATTTTCTCGAAAACGTCCGTATATATTTTCATTCTGTGAATGGTGTTTTGAACAAGTCAATGTCGCCTTGAGATGGGCATAAAATTCTGCGGAATGAATAAAGACATCTTTATCGATGAAGCTGACGTGAGAAAGGCGCTAAATGGGTTGAAAAACAGGAAGAGCCCTGGTCCAGACGGCATTGCAAATGAACTCCTCAAGTACGGTGGGGAAAGATTGATTCAGGAGTTGACCATTCTCACACAAAGGATCCTCGAACAACAAAAAATTCCGGACGAATGGAGAACAAGCACAATGATTTTACTCTTCAAAAAAGGAGACAAAAAACAGCCCGGGAACTACAGAGGAATAAATTTGTTATGCACTACCTTGAAATTAGTCACTAGAGTAATTTCAAATCTTATCAGCGAACGGATAACACTAGCTGACGAGCAACAGGGGTTTAGATCTGGACGATCGTGTACAGATGCGGCATTCGTGGTGAGACAAATAACCGAAAAGTCAATAGAATATAATAAGCCTGCGTTCTTCTGCTTCATAGATCTAGAAAAAGCGTTCGACAGAGTACGATTAGCTGATGTGGTTCATCTCCTCTATAACAGACAAATACCGAACAACATTATTAAAACCATAGAAGATATATACCAAAACAACAACATACAGGCAAAGATAGATAACGAGTTAACAGAACCCATAACACTAGGGAGAGGCATTAGACAGGGAGACTCACTGAGCCCGTTACTTTTCAATATAATTATGGATGAAATCATAAGAAAAGTCTGTACACAAAGAGGTTATAAGATGGGAAATAAAGAACTTAAGATCATATGCTATGCAGACGATGCAGTTCTAATAGCAGAAAATGAAGATGATCTGCAGAGGCTTCTACATGTGTTCAACACATTGGCTCAATCTCTTGGGATGATAATATCTACATCCAAAACAAAGTGCATGACAACGTCCAAAATACCCCGTAGATGTAAACTGATGGTTGGTGGGAGCATTATACAGCAGGTGATGAAGTTCAACTACTTGGGCATAGAAATTTCCAGTTTTGGTGAAATCGAGACGGAAGTAAGAAGACAAGTGGTTAAGGCAACAAGAGCAGCTGCACAACTCAATGACACCATATTCAGAAACAAACATCTTAGGATAGACACAAAGAGCCGTATTTACAAGACCACTATAAGACCCATTCTAACATATGCGGCAGAAACAAGACCCGAAACATCTAAAACTCGCCAGATGATGGAGGCAGCGGAAATGAAAATAGTCCGGAGAATAACTGGAAAATCGCTATGGGACAGACAGAGAAGCGAAACCCTCAGAAGGACATGCCAAATTGATAACATCAATGATTGGGTACTGGACAGGAAAATTCAATGGAATGATCATATCACCCGAATGACAGAAGACCGAGTCGTGAAGATCGCTAGGGATAAGTCACCATTGGGAAGACGAAGCCCAGGAAGACCTCGAAAACGATGGATGGATGGTATACCTTGATGAAGCGAGTTGCGATGAAGAACAGGCATTGTGCCTATATGGACGCTGGAAGAAGAAGAAGAATAAAGACGCCAGGTGTCGCGGCGCTATCAAAAATTTTTTCTCCAGGGACATACCATTTTCATCATGTCATTCGGAAAATAATTTTATTCTGAATTTTTTTTTAGAATACAATTTTTATCCATTTCCAACCGTTAGCGATCTGCAGCGTGTTTTATGTTGATTCTATTCGATTTATTTTTTTCTGTATTGTGGTAGTATGCGTTTATCTGGGACATAGATGTGATTTTGTGATTTGAATTCAAGAAGGCTAGTTTTCTAGTCATCAAATAAGATGAAGTATGTGGCTACAGCAAGATGGGGCTTCATGCCACAACGCTGCCATTGTCAAGAGATATTTAGATCAAGAATTCAAAAATAAATGGAATGAAACCAATAGACTCATCGGATATCGCCAGACCTAACGCTCATGGATTACTTTTTTGAGGGGTCCCCTTAAATATATGGTATACCAAACTGATTCTAATAACCAGGACCATTTGAAAATGAAGATGAGAAACGCATGTGCCCAAGGAGACCCTTATATTTTGACCAAAGTAACTTATAATGAAATAGGGGAATGATAAAACTTATGTATGGATCATAATGACTGGTATATAGAACATATGGGTCGAAATGTTTCGTTTGTTATTAAATAAAATGTTTATTCATATAAGATATAATATTTAATGAATAAAATAATAGAAAAATAGTTTGTAACAGAGCCCTTGTCATTTTACGAAACAAAATCAAATCTAGGTCATCTAGCCATTATGATCAATACACAAGTTATATTATCTTCCTTTCTCATTATAAGTCACTTTGGTCAAAATATAAGGGTCCATTAATTTTCAAATTCTTAATCTCAATATTTCTCAACAATGGCAGGGTTGTGACATGGAACCCCATCTTGCTGTATCCACATATTTATTCTTATTTGAAGAGGCAGATTGTTTAGAAAACTAGCCTGCTTGAACTCAAGGACAAAATTATATCTATGTCTCCAAATCAAGGCATACTACCACAATACAGAAAAAAATAAATGGAATAGAATCAACATGAAACACGCTGCAGATCGCTGACGGTTAGAAATTAACAAAAATTGTATTCGAATAAAAGTTCAGAATGAAATTATCTTTCGAGTGAGGTGATAAAAATGGATGTCTCTCGTAGAAAAAATTTTTTATAGCGCCGCGACGCCTGGCGTCTTCATTTATTCCGCAAATTTTTATGCGAATCTCAAGTCAATATTGACTTGTTCAAAACGCCATACACAGAATCAAAAAATATTCGGACGTTTTCGAGAAAATTGGGGTTACCAAGATAAATGAATCATCCTGTACTTGAGGCTGTAAAAAAGATTGTCTCTCCCCGATGCTCTAAGATTGTTGAGTTGGAAAAATTGATTCTCTCACGAAGTAAATAAATAAATAATATTATTGCTGAAATTCACACATTGAAAGAATGTAAAAACACAAATTCATTCAAAGAAACATCTGAGGAGGGTCCCGCTGAAAATTCGAATGATGACCATATGGAAACTTCTATAGAACGGGTATCTACGATTATTCTTCTTTCTACAGAGCTTGTATCTCCTGACGTTCCAGCGCCAATTCTTGTTATTACTGTGTCCACAGATATTGAAAAGGAATCAATCCAATCTTCCACTGATTTAGAGAATTGGAGAGTAGTCAAAAATAGGAACAAGCTTAATGCAAGAAGTGAAAAGGAACTCAAAGATCAAAATTCGAGAAGATCAAACAAACCAATTATCGGCTACTCGAGTTCAGGCGCACTTATCATTGTTCCTGATTTATTTTTGAGCTATAATTTAAATGTAGTGTCATCTGAGCCTTCTCGAGTATCTACCGATAGGCAGGACTCTGTATCTAAGGTGGACCATATTGTTAGCAACGCTTCAAAAAAAAATGTCTGCGTATATGTCGAAGAACCTCACTTAAGTGACTATAAGGCGGTAATACTTTATTATTGTTCTCAAACGAAGTTTCACCTTATCAATGTTGTTGTTGTTGTGTTTAACCTCCTAATAATCTGAATTACCTTTCTTTGCTCAATGCAGAGACTTACTTCGGTATGATATACAGGGTGGCCATTTGAAAACGAAACAGGCGAGATTACAGACGAAATAAATTTTTTCGATAGAAATGCTCGGACAGGTCGATTTCTGTTTCGAGGGGGACAACTTAAGATGTAGGTTACGGACGCATAGCGCTTCAACCCTTGCTACTACAACCCTCACCCCCAACTTTTGAATAGGGAAGATGGGGTGAGTGATACCTCATTTGAAAGGTATTTTTATATTTTATGCATTAGTTCTCGAAATATTTTCAACTAAGCATTTGAAAATGAAGTGGTGTTTTCATGGCACTTGTAGTGTTTTTTTTTGTGAAAAATCGACATTTTGAGCTTCAAAACAACCATGACTGTGGCTTCCTTCCTCCAATCCACTGACATAGAAATCTTTAATCAAGATGTCGAACAAACAAAGCGTATTGCGAAGGAGCTCAATCTTGCTGAAAGTCAATCTAAATTATCTTCGGTATAATTTGCAGTATTTCCAATAGCATGCGGTAACACTTGATCGATAGAAATCTCCAAAAAGTACATATCTCTAATCAGATTACCAGGTGAGAAAATCAAATCATTAATGATGCCACAGAAATATTCCAGTGCCAATTAGTGAAACGATTTCCGACTTAATTATGAAGTGTTTTTTCAGTTGGCTTCAATAATGTTTTAATTTTGTTGATTATTGAATTCATATCTTTTTCAAAAAAATGAGAATCGATAATTTTTTATTTATTACGAACAGATCATTAAGTTGGCTTTCTGGTTCTTTTACATGTGAATTATTCTTAGTTTAGTTGAGACTTGTATGTGTTCTAATTCATTGTTCGACATGGTTTATTCAATTGCAGAGCGGGTGGAAATAATTTCACTTTTTTTTCAAACAATCAATGTGCGAATAGAACCGCAGAATTCTTCAATCAACGACATTTAGATAAACATGTTAATAGGAAGTATGTTTCAGAATTAGTGTTAAAGTTTCAAGAAACCGGGTCCGTGGCTAATAAAAAACGAAACATGGAAAGAAATGAAGCAGCTAAAGTAGCTGTTCTTGGACAGATATGTAGATCTGAATCCAATGACGAGTACGAGGCAGCTAGCACATGAATCTGGTTTTACACGAACTCGAATTGCAAATATTTTGAAGCATCATAAATTTCATCCTTACAAAATCCATCTTTCACACGCACTAAACGAAGATGATTTTGACCGTCGTATTGAATTTTGTGATAGAATGAGTGAACGAGTAACTGCTAATCCCAATTATCTGTACAATGTTTGTTTCTCCGATGAGTGTTCGTTGTTTCTAAACGGCACAGTAAATCAACACAATTGTCGTTATTGGGCCGATGCTGATCCGAGATTGTTCCACGAAGTTTATACTCAACAACCACAAAAACTCGATGTTTGGGCTGGAATATTTGGTGACAACATTGTCGGCCCGTTCTTTTTACCTGGTAATCTTACTGGAGATATGTATTTGGACTTATTGGAAAATCACATCGATCCAATTTTGACCGAAATTATTGAAAACAATGCTGGAAATTGTGTGGAAGATCAGATTGTGTTTCAGCAGGATAAAGCTCCTCCACACTACGCCTTACCAGTTCGAGAATATCTGGATCAAAGATTTCTAAATCGGTGGATTGGAAGAAGGGGCCCCACTGAATGGCCAGCCAGATCACCAGATCTGTCACCACTAGATTTCTTTCTTTGGGGCCACTTAAAGAGTAAAATTTACTCTACACCGCCCGATTCCTTAGAAGATTTAAGAAGACGTATAGTGAACGAATGTTGTCAAATCACTCCAGAAATGCTGCAAAATGTGCGCCATCGTTCAGAACAAAACTTATCTCATTGTATGGATGCTAATGATGAACAATTTCAATATTTAATTAATTGATGTGAGTTTTTGATAAATTATTTACTTTACTTTGAAAAGTCTCATTTCTTAGATCAATACTTCAAATCGTTCTGATACCGTACAGTTGGAGAATTATTTCAGTGAATAAAACAGCTAGTCGAACATCTGACCCCTAGTATAGCGTTAACACATACGGACTTCATTTGCCCAGTGGTAGATGTTTCACAATTTCAAACATAAGTACGGAAATTTTGGTGTTTCGGAAGCAAGAAATGTCAATTATTCGCAGAAAATTCATTTACGTGATAAAATTAACTAACGCATGAATATTTCGACAACTAATGCATAAAATTAAAAAAAAATTACTGTGCTGAAATCAGTATAAAAATACCTTCCAAATGAGGTATCACTCACCCCATCTTCCCTATTCAGAAATTGGGGGTGAGGGTTGTAGTAGCAAGGGTTGAAGCGCTATGCGTCCGAAACCTACATCTCAAGTTGTCCCCCTCGAAACAGAAATTGACCTGTCCGAGCATTTCTATCGAAAAAATTTATTTCGTCTGTAATCTCGTCTGTTTCGTTTTCAAATGGCCACCCTGTATAATTGCCAGGCAGTTGATGCTAAGTTTCGAAAATTTTTTGACATAGTGAAATCGCTCATAATCAAACTTGTCCGTTAAAGAAGATACGCCATTCACTGCAGAGTCTTCATCACAGCACTACTTTTTGCTGACTTCATTAGTGCAAAGTCGAGACAAACGCTGTATTTTCCTTTCTCTTCTGACATTTTTTATACAATGTATTCTATTTTGAAGAATGAATGAATATAATTGTTGATATGTTTAAAATATTGCAGCCATGGTTGACGAAAAAATGGAATATTCAAGACACGTGTGGCGTTCACAATCTACATGGACTTCCAGGTATTTTCGGTGGTCTGATTGGAACCTTCATGGCTATTCTGGCAGAAGAAGAAGATTACGGCCTTTATTTGTATGAATTATATCCAGCAAGATCTATAACTTTTCGGGAACAGATGAACTCAACCTCAGGATATAATAATGGAGGAACAGATGAAAGAGATGCTGTGCAACAAGCTGGATTTCAACTCTTATCAATAGTAACAACGGTTTTCGGTTCATTGATATCTGGCATAATAACAGGTTATTTTCATTTCAAGTATCTACTTTTTTTTCGTGGGCTCCAAGAAAAAAAAAGCTCAAGGTCTCCAGGTTTCATCAAGTGTTGGACTTTAAACAACAGAATAACCCTCATTAGCTTCTCATCAGAACATACCATATTCTCCTGAGAAGGTCGAAAGCAGGAACTCTGATGTAAATGGAAGTTTCAGTATATTAAGATCTACATTGAAAAAATTGCTGACATTCCATTCGGATTGCCAAATTTCTGTGTCGCTTCTTTTCATATCAATCAAATTTGACCAAAAAGGTTTACACGACTTCAATCTAGGGACCTTATTATCTGGAATATAGATGAGTGTGGTCAATGAATTTGAAAAGGAATGAAATTTGTCACAGAAATTCAAAGCTGTTGCTCTCTGTGAATATAGGGAGGGACAATATTCAAGAGAACTGGTAACCAAGGAGTAGGTGTAGAGTTGATAATACCAGTAGTTAGGCATCAATTTTTTTATATGAACAATATTCAACCAAACAGGTCAACAATATGCAGCAGCAGAACAAACCAAAGCTAGTGCTGTTGTACGAAGTTCTGTTGCAACAGCTAGTTTCTGAAGAATATTGTTTCGAGTTTAAAGCTTCGAAAGCATATCATATGAATGGCGTTGAAATTTAGAGAGGAATCAAGTTCCCAAGATTCCCAGGTATCTAGGATTAAAATTTCCTGATAGCAACATGCGTTAATTGAGTGATCTATTTTGATGAGCTCTATCATGTCAAAAGAAGGCTTCCCCAAAAAAATTCTCTGTATGATTTGAAGAAATCATGTTGTTTGAACTGAACTATTTTTGATACTCATTTATTGTTTTTTTTTAGGGCTGATCATAGATCTGGATAGGTTGAAGCTCAACCCGAATCATTACTTTATTGATGCACCTTTTTGGAAAACTGAAGAAGAATCGCAGTTTCCCTGTCATATTCAAGTTATGCCTAAAACTGAGTCAAAACTGCAGATGTTCCCAACCAATAGTGATAATTGATAGGAAGATATACTTTCCTAGAAATTCTAGGTGAATGGATTCACCTAGAATACATAGGAGAAAAATTTCGTTTTATTATCTCTACAGATGAAAAGGGAAAACATGGAACCTACCCGGCTAATTCTATAAACTATATAATTTAACTATAATGATATCCACACAATTTTGACAAGTGTGAGTGCAGAATAATTTAAATGGCCATTCTTCAATGCATCGATTTTTAAACAGTTTTCCTAATAACGAGAAATATTCTTAGGAGATAAGGGAATATATTTTTTTGTTATGATTGTAATATATCTTAGGGGTTATTTGGGTTTTCTCTCCTGGTCTAGAAAATATTTTAAATGAAAAATATGATGAAATTTTCGAATCACGTCAATAATAAATCTCATTCATGAATAACCTACAATAAAAGTCACAATGGAGTTGATACAAGATAATGTTCTTAGATGTTTCTATAAGAAAATTTTCAAATCATATTGAAACAAGTGTGTTCAGAAAATACACACACACGAATCGATATCTAAATTTTTATTTAATCATCAGATGGGTGTTGAAACAAATATTCTAAAAACATTGGGCTCAATTAATTTCATCAATAATTGAAATACGAAATGTTGAAATTGATTTCATAGAAAATATTATTGAGGATAATCAATATCCAACAGGGTTCGAAAATATCATGATATTTATATAAATATCAAAATATCGGATATATATCGATATATATCCGATATATATCAACTTTCTGATATTTATTTTTCTGAACAATTTTTCAATTTTTTTAAGAAAAAAGTCAATAAATCAAACGTATTTAGAAGTTCATTTACCAAATTTATTGAAAAAACGAATCAAGATGCTCAAAAATAGAAAACAAATAAAAATAAAAAATTTGTTGTTAAATTCATTAAAGGTTTGATATCCTGATTATCAAAAATTTTCTGTCCAGATGCAGTGGCCTCATCCCATATCAATCTCAAATTACTACTACTGCAAACTTCAGCTGTATACGTGAACGTGCTTTCTGTTCAAATTTTAAACAAAAAAAAACAAGACCATAATGAATAGTGCAATGACGATTTTACGGCGAAGTTATAATATCACCATCTGAAGATATTCTGAAACGAAGTATGGGATTCCCCGAAAATACGTTGCATCTTCGATCGAACCAAAGACCTTTTATCCTAAGATATCCTATGATGAGTCTATGGATCGAACAAATGGTCGGTATGTCGCTATGCATGGTGATATTGGTGTGCTCTTAAATAGCGATTGATTATGAAATTTTTACGCACAGTCGCAAATTTTAGTAAATTCATAAATATCCTTGATATATATCAATCCTTATAAATATCGATATATATCATGATATATATCAGGATAAATATCGGCGATATATATCGGTCGAACCCTGATATCCAACGAATTTCATAGAAAAAACTATTTCAGATTCAGAGAGAACAATTTTGCGTCAAAACGATAATGACAATCAGGAATCAACAAAAAACCGTCAAGCACAACCAATTTTATCCAATTTGTGGCGGTATTCTGCTTTCATCTGTAAGCGAATCTGTAACTTTTCATAAGTTTACAGGACAATTACGGTTCTCAACGCTTTCTATAAATCTGTAGCTTACAGGTGATCTGAAACATATCGAAAGGTATATTGTGAGGTTATGTTGAATGGTTTGTTTTAGTCACAGAATATAAAATACTTTACTTAACTCAACTACTTTTGTAATTCATCTTCGTACTTCGGTGGTTAATTTCTCTTTCTCGTTGTAACTGTTAAGAATAAGAGATCT
The DNA here is from genome assembly GCA_038502775.1 of Hippodamia convergens. Classification (NCBI taxonomy): domain Eukaryota; kingdom Metazoa; phylum Arthropoda; class Insecta; order Coleoptera; family Coccinellidae; genus Hippodamia; species Hippodamia convergens. The sequence continues at coordinate 7,496,366 of CM076614.1, read as the reverse complement.
ATGGTCTATGCTCTATGGTACGCATGTAAGCGTCAGTAGAAAGAGGTTAGAGAAATAGTTGTACGAACTGGTGGTTGTGCCGATATATTTTTTATTAATAAATACTTAAAAAGCAAGGTGTATTAATTAAGGACTTTACGAAATAAACAAAATCGAAACAGGTTATGGGCCCAGGAGCTGCAGAACGTTGAAGTATAGAGTCCAAATTAAAAAAAATTCACAAGATGAATCCGATCACGTTGCCTCAACTGAATGGTGAAAACTTTTGCAACTGGAAATTCAGAGTGGAAGCTTTACTAGAAGAAAAGCAGTTGAAAGATACCCTCGAGAAAACATTATCAGATTATCAAGATGACAAACAGAAACAAGATTTCCGTTTACGAGATTCCAAGGCCAGATCATTATTAATACAATGTGTATGCGACAAACATCTAGACATCATTAAAGATGGAAAATCAGCCAAAGAAATGTTAAAATGTTTAGAAGATGTTTTCCAAAGGAAGAGTATATTTACCAAGCTAACTCTGAAAAAAAGATTGCTGACCATGAAACACAAGAGAAATGATAAATTGGAGGATCATTTTCATAATTTCGATACTCTCATAAGGGAACTTGAAAATGCAGGATCCAAAATAGAAGAAGAAGATAAAGTATGTCACTTACTGTTAACTCTAAACGAAGAATATGAACCTGTTATCACAGCTATAGAAACATTGAACCAGACTGTTACAATGGATTTTGTTAAGTCAAGATTATTAGATGAGGAGCTGAAGATTAAAACGAAGCAAGGAAGTACGCATAGAAGCACAGATGAAATGTCTTTCAAAGCAAATCAGTTTGTATGTTTCAAATGTGGAAAATCAGGCCACAAAATTGCAGAATGTCGACAGAATACTTCACAACGAGGAACATTCAGAGGTAGAAGAGGAAGAAGAGGCTATGGACAAAATTATAGAGATCAAAATCGCAACTCAAACCAGAACAGTACTGGAGGACATCAAGTGAACAAAGCAGATGAAATAAGCTTCATTGCCTTAACAAGCCCAACAGAAAAAGTAAAAGAAGCTCAGAACACATTTATACTGGATTCAGGATGTACTCAACACATGGTTATGGGAACATTGGAGAAATACATGACAAACATTCAAGAGTTGAAGACAGAAGTCAAAATAGGAACTGCCAAATCCGAAGAAATATTGAAAACCAAGAAGAAGGGTACACTCGAAGGGATATGTCAAGGTAAACCGATAAGGATAGAAGCTTTGTTAGTTGAAGGTATGTCACACAATTTATTGTCTGTCTCAAACTTAATAAGCAAAAATTTCAAAATAACGTTTGATAGTGATAAATCCGGTAATAAATATGCAATGATAACTAAAAATAGTTCAAAATTTTATTGTAAACTACTGAATGGTTTATTTTTCTTAGATGTAAACCTAAATTATGAAAAATGTGATATTGCAAATACTTTAAAAATGTCTTATAATAATGAAAATCTCTGGCATAGAAGATTAGGACATATCAATAGATATAGTTTAAAACAATTAGGTTTACCATATTGTAATAAAATTTGTGAACACTGTGTAGAAGGTAAAAGTACAAGAAAACCTTTTTATAAACATATTAAGAGTACAGTCAAGATTGGTGAGTTGATACATACTGATATATCCGGTCCTATTACAACACCAACATTAGATGGTCATAAATACTTTCAGGTATTAATCGATGATTTTTCTCATTTCTTAGTTGTTAAACTGCTGAAGAATAAAAATGAAGCAGAGCAAAATGTTATAGATTTTATTAAATTAATTAAAACTCAGCATGGGCTTAAAACAAAAAGAATCAGATTAGATAATGGGGGTGAATTGACCATATTCGTTAGCTATCGGTTGCAGCTTTTTTAAGTGTTTCTGGGTTGGCGACATTGTAAGATTAATCCTAATGACATTCATCGTAGTTGTCAATTGTCATTATTTATTTACTTTTTTCAAAATATGAATTTTGAAATGTTTCTAATCATCTATATTAAACGGACATTTTTCAAAATATTTCATCAATCTAGTTAGGTTTCTCCCTGCATATACTACAATCATTTAAAACAGATATCAATAATTTTTATTGATGAAACAAATACATACAATTTTTACTAAAATGGATACTAGAAGGCTGTAAGTATATCTTGCGTATATTCAAAATGTCCAAGAGTACAATATTTGGTTCATGTTTTTTCGATTTTAGCAACCACAATGTTGGAGGAGGCTGGAGCACTGTCAAGTCGTAGTTCTACCGAATATTCCAAATTAAAATTTCATAGGTTTGTTTGAGTTTCATAGGTTTCCTAAAAATAAAATACTTGCTAAGAAATGGTAACCTTCTTTAGGAATGGAGCAAGATGCTCATTCATTAATTTCCAAAGGAAGAGAATATGCGGTTTACTTTTCACATTACAAAATGAAATGAAGAGAACTAACGTTCCTACATGATTCCTGAGATAACCTATGATTTCTAGTAAGCTCTAAATTTTCATTTACATCTATCCACTCATTAACATTATGTTTTTTAGCAGGTCAAAGCGAAAGCATTTCGAAGATGATAATATAAATGTGGTTACGATGAAATATGAAACACAGGATGTGGATTTTTCAAAATAGAAACATTACAGGCAGAATTTTTTTTTTCATCGAAGAATTTTAGCAGTTTCTTTGTATACTATTGTTTATTATAGTTCAATTGTTATTTTGTTTTTCATCTCTATTAGAAAATTCCTTGGATTTCCAATAAATTAAATAGTGTTGTGAACAAATTAGATTATATTAGTTAGTACTACATGAAAAAGATCTATTGGATATAAACGTCCTATAGATCCCTATATTAGTACTACAAATATCTCTGAAATCATTTCCATACGACCAAACTTGAATTAATAAAATTATTTGCATGTTCGTGGGGGACATTTTGAATTTTGGAATGAAAACAATTATTGAAATGGAACACTTATATAATTACTTATAAACAATTATTGAAATTGAAAACTTCTATATTGCTTATATACTTCTATCTAGAAGGGGTGCTTTGAAGAAATTGGGCATCAAACTTTCCATGGTACTGATGGGAATCGTAGATTTCAGTATAATGGATATTTTCACTTCTCCAATCTTAACATGAATTCTCAAACCTACAAAAATAAAAATTGTTCCTATAGTCTGCATAAGCAAGGATTATTTGCTCCAAGGATTTGTATGAATATAATAAAAGTTGAATTCCAGGAGCAAAAATTAAATTGTAAGCAGTGTTTTACAAGTTGGGCGTAAACTCACTAATAATATCCTTGGTGACTTGTTTCTTCAACTCATCTAGTTCATAATTCTTAATAACAAATGATCAATGGATCCTAGAAAATGAAAATTATGATACTCATGGGTATATTATCGTTCAGATGATTTTTTTCAAAGATTCACATCGGCCATTACAAACATTTATATTATCATCTTCGAAATGTCTTTCTGTTTGACCTGCAAATAAAAATAATGTTAATGAGTGGACAGATGTAAATGAAAATTTAGTGCTTACTAGAAATCATAGGTTTCCTCAGGGATCATGTAGGAACGTTAGTTCTCTTCATTTCATTTTGGAATGTGAAATGTAAACCACATATTCCCTTCTTCTAGAAATTAATGAATGAGCATCTTGCTCCATTCCTAAAGAAGGTTACCATTTCTTAGCAAGTATTTTATTTTTAGGGAACCTATGAAACTCAAACAAATCTATAAAATTTTAATTTGGAATCTTCGGTAGAGCTACGACTTGACAGTGCTCCAGCCTCCTCCAACATTGTGGTTGCTAAAATCGAAAAAACATGAACCTAATATTGTACTCTTGGACATGTTGAATATACACAAGATTTACTTACAGCCTTCTAGTATCCATTTTATTAAAAAATGTATGTATTTGTTTTATCAATAAAAATTATTGATATCTGTTTTAAATGATTGTAGTATATACAGGGAGAAACCTAACTAGATTGATGAAATATTTTGAAAAATGTCCGTTTAATATAGATGATTAGAAACATTTCAAAATTCAAATTTTGAAAAAAGTAAATAAAAAATGACAATTGACAACTACGATGAATGTCATTAGGATTAATCTTACAATGTCGCCAACCCAGAAACACTTAAAAAAGCTGCAACCGATAGCTAACGAATATGGTCAATTCAGTTCAAATAATTTCAAAACTTTTTGTAAATCTAAAGGCATTGAACTTGAGTACACAATTCCATATAGTCCTCAGCAGAATGGAACTGCAGAAAGAATGAATAGAACACTATTAGATAGAACAAGAACAAAATTTGCAGAGACAAATTTACCTAGGGAACTATGGGGAGAAGCTGTATTATGTTCGTCATACGAAATAAATAGATCTCCTACAGCCGCTAACCAAGGAGAAACACCAGCTATGAGATGGTACAAAGACAATGATCTATCGAGATTGAAAGTTTTCGGAAGTAGAGCTTGGGCAGTAATTTTACCAGTAGGTAACAAATTGGAAAAGAAAGCACAATCGTGTATAATGGTTGGATACAATAAAACAGGTTTCAGATTGTGGAACTACGAAACTAATGAGATATTTTGTTCAAGGGATGTAGTATTTGATGAAGATCAAACAGATTTTGATCATATAAAAGAAGCTAAAAAAGAAGGAACAGATGAGTTCAAAGAATCAGTTAATGGAATAAATGAACTAAAATTTATGGACAGTAATGAGGAAGAAAGACTTGACGAAAGACTAGAAGAGTCAGAAGAAACCAATGATAAAATGACTAGAAGGGGGAGAAAAGTCAATGTACCAAGACATCTGACTGAGTATGAAGTTTACACTGCATATTGTTTAATATCAACTTCTGAAGAAGATCCAGTGGACTACAACCAAGCAATTAAACAACAAGAATGGAAACAAGCTATAGAGAAAGAATTAAACTCGCATAAATTAATAAATACGTGGACAGAAGCAGAATTACCTAAAGGAAAAAGAGCAATACAAACGAAATGGGTATTCAAGACAAAAGAGGACGGAACAAAAAAGGCAAGATTGGTTGCTAAAGGATTTCAAATAAAAGAAGACAACCCATTTGAAACAATTTATTCACCTGTTGCCAGAATGTCAACAATTAGACTGATTTTATCTATTGCTTTACAGGAAAATTGGGATGTAATGCAACTAGATATACCTACTGCATTCTTAAATGGAGAAATGAAACATGAAACTTATATATATATTCCAGAGGGATTGACATGCAAATCACCAGTGTTACGATTGAATAGAGCACTATACGGATTGAAAGAATCACCAAAAGTATGGAACGAGACATTTAATGAGTTTGCCTTGAAAAATAATTTCAGGAGATCACAACATGATTGCTGTCTATATTCTAATGGAAGGACATGGATGTTAATTTATGTCGATGATATTTTGGTCATTGGAAAATCTGTAAATGTCAAAGAAATATTATTGTTGCTGGAAAAACAATTCAGAGCAAGAATACTGGGTCAAATAAATCATTTTCTAGGTATGGAAGTAATAAGATTAGAAGATAAAATAGAAATTCGGCAAACTAAGTTCATTGACAAATTAATTTCATATTTCAATATGGAAACATGTAATCCTAAGAAAACGCCAATGGAAAAGGGATTTCACAATACAGAAGAGGAAATAATAAAGGTACCATACCGACAGTTAATTGGAGGACTCTTGTATCTGAGTACAACAAGCAGACCAGACATAACAGACGCAGTTGGATATCTAAGCAGATATTTAGATAAACCAACAGCACAGCTGTGGAATGCAGGAAAACGCATATTAAGATATCTAAAAGGAACAAAGGATATAGGACTAAAATATTTCAAGAATAAGGAAGCAAACAAAACATTGAATGGATATACAGATGCAGATTGGGCTACAGACAAATCAGACAGAAAGAGTGTTAGTGGATGTCTGATATTTTATGGTAACAATCCAATTTCGTGGTTTTCAAAGAAGCAAAGCTGTGTAGCTTTATCAACAGCCGAGGCTGAATATGTAGCAGCAGCAGCATGTGCTCAAGATCTTGTCAACTTGAAGGGAATTTTAAGTGATTTCAGATTGGATAACAAAACAATACTCTATTGTGATAATAGAAGTTCTATTTTGATGGCAAAAAGTAATGAAAACTCAAAACGAGCTAAACATATCGACATTAAAGCTCATTTTATTAAAGAATTAGTGGCATGTAACGAAATAGAAATCAGATATGTGTCAACTGATCAAAACTTGGCAGATATTCTCACAAAAGCATTACCTGAAGAGACATTTGTTAATTTAAGAAACAATTCCTATATAATGTAATAGATTAAGTTAAACGATTTTCATTTTATTTTGTAACCATTTCAAATCGAGAGGGGATGTTAAGAATAAGAGATCTATGGTCTATGCTCTATGGTACGCATGTAAGCGTCAGTAGAAAGAGGTTAGAGAAATAGTTGTACGAACTGGTGGGTGTGCCGATATATTTTTTATTAATAAATACTTAGAAAGCAAGGTGTATTAATTAAGGACTTTACGAAATAAACAAAATCGAAACAGTAACGAACACGAATTGAACATAAATATATCCAATAATCAATACTTACGAGCCAAAATTATAGGAAAATAAATTCTATTCTATGCTCTTATGACGAAGTAGTCACGATCTTATTACCAAGTAGTTCGAAATTGACACTTCTAATACGAGAGTTACAGAAAAACTTCCAGAATGTCAAAATTTACGAATCTGTAAGATCCGTTTGCACCATCGTTCCTTAAAGTTAAGGATCCCTTAAATATTGACAGTTGCACGACTGTCACTCAAATGGAATTCTTACGTAAGGAACCTTAGAATATAGAACAATATTTTATTATCCATGTCGGGACCCTTAAATAGTAATATCTAGTGATATTTCAGTTTTTCATGTTGTTTAACTTCACCCTAGTTCAATAAAGCCTTTTCATTGGCTGGCCGGATACAGATGAAGTTGTCATTTCATTTAACCTAACTTTACTGTCATTTTGACGATTTCATGCTAGTTGAAATTTCAAATTCTCTGCTATAATTTCATAGAAAACAAGAAATGTTTGACAAATTATTTTAGGTTAGAATTCCATTCTTAAATTTGAGGTTAGGTTTAAGAATCGAAACGTCACTTAAATATTTAAGGAACGATGGTGCAAACGGATCTAAATCAGCCACATACAGATCCATAGATAAATTACAGATCAATCGTACGCTACAGATTCGTAGCTTACAGAGAAAAAGCAGAATACCGCCATTGATTCCTTATATTCATGGACTTTTGAAAAAAATTAAATAATTGGTTCTAAATTCGACCTGAGAACTGTTTTCAAAACAAAAAATGATTTACGATCTATAAAAAATCTAACCTTCGAATGAGAACCAATAATCAAAAAATTGTACTTACAATATTTCCTGTATTTGTGAAAAATCTCATAGGTACAGGAGAAACATCAAAAAACTTAGAAATTGGAGAGCGTGAACATAAAAATAACATAAAAATAGAGATATTGGTAGATCGCAGATAATGTGTGTTCCAATTACGGCAATCACAAGATGGATTGGAATAGCACAACAATTCTGATGACGGAACCTGATAATTATCAAAGAAAAATCAGCTTGTATTTTGTTGGATGAGGCTAATAATCCCTGCAATTTTTCAGTAAGAATAGATCGAATTCAGATGGATTTATTGGAAATAGACCTGTTTTGAGGGAATTTTGAAATGAAATTACGATATCACCATTTAGTGAGCAATATTAATCTGTTTATAATATATTGACAAATGTCAATTAAAAACACAATAGTATATTCTAAAACAAGTTGCAGAATGAGCTCCTATTCCAACACGAATGCGAAGTTCGAAAACGAGCGACGAAGGAGCGAGTTTTCGATAGCATGAGTGTTGGAATTGCCTTCTGCAACGAGTATTAGACGGTATTTTCTCTATTTCAGTCAATTTTTGTGAAATACTCTCGAAATTCAAATGAAAATTGAGATTAGTGACGTTTGTATTGTATCTTGGCAGTTGGTGTGACATACGAAATTTGACAGATCACGGAATTTGAATTGATTTGATTCGAAACTTGATTCGATCAGAAGTTAGAACTGACAACCATAAAACGAAAAATATAACTGAAAACAATGCTGTAATGAGTTTCATTACAGTACTACTTTTAGTACTGTAATGAACCCATTATGATACTGAAATAGAAAAAATATTGTTATGATTCTGGAAAGTTGTATGAAAATAGAAATTGTCTGACGAAAGACTTCAAAATGTACTCTTCAGAATTCAAAGTTTTTTTTCTTTGTTAGGCAACAATTATTTCTTGTAAAGTTTGGGCTCTGACAAATTAGTGCAAATTATTGATTTTTTTTCTTCCAGAGACTGAGAGAGCAAACCCAAATAAAGTCCCGAGGAATATTTTTCATTGTTTCGCTCTCTGATATAAGGAGAGTTGTTTTGGGTTAGCTGAACAAGTTGAACAGTTGTTTTCTCTCACTATTGTTTAGTTTCAAACAAATTATGTTAATCTAAGTTTTCATTACATGAATAGTTAATTTCAATTATTTGACTTACTGCTCCCATTCTGTAATTGGCTTCGGCTGTTGAATTGTGTATAAATTAAAGAAATAAATAAATAATTCGACTCAAAGAAAGTTGTCGTAATGTATCCTACAATTTTTGTTCCCGAGATTTTTTTCATCATTCTTGAGATACATTGAATACAAAAAAAATTCCAGGTTTTTCAGAAAGTTTGTACCTATGCTTAGTTCACAAAACCCCCACCCTCGTTACGCCTATGTATAATAAGGATTCTTCAAGAATCTTCGGCTGATATATAAGTACAGGACAAACTACTTTGTAGACTCAGGATGAAAAAGACCTAGGTCTTGTCAATTTTTGCATATCACGAAATTGAAAAACCGCAATATAAGAGATACAATTATTCGAGTACTCAGAAATTTTTTTTCTCTATATCAGTATAGTAATGAGTTCATTACAGTATTAAAATTAGTGCTGTAATGAAACTCATTACAGCATTGTTATCAGCTATATTTTTCGTTTTGTGGTTGTCAGTACCGACCTCAGATCCTCTCAATTTTCAAATAAAATCAATTCAAATTCCGTCACACATTAATCTGAATTTTTATTTGAATTTTGAGAGTATTTCACGAAACTTGACTGAGATATAGAAAATATCGTCTAATACTCCTTGCAGAAGGCAAGGAACTCATTCTGCAACTTGTTTTACAAGATACTATTATTAAATCCCCAGCATCTTCAAGCCCTCATTATTCCACAAAATATATAGAAAAAAACATACTCTCAATTTTGGTTACATTTAATTTTATAGAATTAATTGACAATTATTTTTCAACACTCATATATTCAACACAACATTAATTCTTTAGCTCCAAGAGCTCAACATCAACAAAACAATTCAGATTACTCATCATCATAGCAGTCTTCATTTATGGCATCGAATTGAAAAAAAATCAACGTAACTCAAGGAATAATTTAAAAATTATGAGGTCTCATACAAAATGTACTGTTACAAAAATGAACACAATAGAAAATTATATCATCGTATATGTACAGCTTCATTTGAAAAAATAGTTTTTCTCTTTGATAAAATAGGGTAGATAAGTATCTCCTCAGATATAGAAATCTTATATAAAGGTAACTTTATTTCTCCTTAATTCAGATTATTCCGTATAAAAATATAAACAATATAAAGTGTGATTCCCTTTATCATCTATTCTCATGGCGTTTGGCCCGATATGGAGTATGATGATGGCCAGTTTAAGGAGTCAGAGCTGGCACCGGCCATTTTTCGAATTCTGGTATGAGGTGAAAAGTCCTCAGGATCCCCAATATCGTTGCTTATCAAAGTTTCCACGTCTACATTATTCATGTATGGATTCTGGGCATGGTTATCAGAAGTCCCTATCGATTCTCGCCTGCTGAAAAATTTGAAAAATTACAACATTTTCAATACACATGGGTTTCACGAAGACCATTGTCAAAAAATATCAAATATGGATTCGAGATAACCACTCGAAATTTCATAGTTGAACTTCGTTAGTACATGGAGAAATTTTCAGATTTGTTCAACTTCCGGTTCCACAGAAAATGATACCAATTTTCATTTCTTGAATGTAATTATTGAACTTGTATAATATGAAGCATATAAATGCAAAACCAGACATTTGATGTATAAGCCATTTCGAGTGTACGAAAAAAACCATCCAAAATCATAGTTTTCAACTAACAAAATTCCAAATTTGATCAGAATCGTGATAGGAATTATTATTCCAACACTGATTGAAATATAGCCTGATAGTATAAAGAACCTTTGCTAAAAAGTATACATATGTTGTTTTGCAACTTATAATAGCAAATATCTGCTTATGCATCTAATTTCATATTAACTTTTTTTTGTCGGAGTAGAGTTGAGAAAAACTTTCTCAACTTTTTCAATAGTCTTAACTAAGTATATAAAGCAGCAAACACGTTACATCGCCTGTCACTTTTGTGGAGTTACATTTCCAACATGAACTAAAATATTCATTGTGATGTGGCGTATGCCTCCAAAATCTAGTAATTTTCTGATATCGCTTTGTTAACGTGATGAGGAAGAAAAATTCTCAATATTTTGACGATGAATAAAGATATCTAAAATGTGATTCCCATTATGGCATTTGCAGTGTTGAGAAGAGAGGGTTTGCGTCTGACAGATTCAACGTATAACAATTTTCAGACTTGAGTTTTTTTTTTTGGATCCATCATCATTTTGTGACTACAGTTCGATTCGAGAAGTTCGCTGTTCGGTTTGGTTTTCTGCAATTTGAGTGCATTCATTAGTAAGTAAATTCTTGGTTATTATATACTCATCTTCATGTGTCAAGACTTCACCCTAGTACTAAACCAGAAAATCTGCAGAAGTTATTGATTGCGACATTCCCTGAAGTGCAATGCGAATTATTGAAATCTAAACACCCACTTATATATTCATCTATCAAGGTTTCCATCTATCAGGAAAATTTCGAGAAGGCATGGTGCAAGGATATATGGCCGGATGGTGCTCTGGTTTCTAAATATTTTTTATTCAAAAAGGACACTCTCCAGTTGGATGGTGTCCAAAACAAAGAGGATCTGGATGTAGAGATGACAAGAAAGTAATCAACATTCTCCATATAAACCTGCAGAGTATTTCTACATCATTCAACGGTCTACAACAACTAGCTGCCGATGAGGATTTTCACTTCCTGGCTTTTACCGAACATTGGCAAAGCAACGAACAATTATTGTGTTATTCTATTCCTAATTATTGTCAAGTAACTCACTTTTGTCGTCCGATTAATAGACATGGAGGCTGTGTACTGTATGCCCAAAAAAATATTGAAAATTGTAATATTAGAACAGATATTAACAACTTAAGTGTTCAATATACTTTCGAATGCTGTGCTGTCCAATACCCTCTTGATAAAAAGATCAAATTGAATTTAATTTGTATATACAGGTCAAATAATCCAAATTTGAGTGATATAGACTTATTTTTTGAGAAACTATCAGCTTTACTTGATCTCCTCACCAAAGAGAAAATAAATAAATATATTATTATTGGTGACTTTAATATAGATTTTTTGAAAGCTGAAAATAATATCTGTCAAAACTTAATAAATATCTTACATGGATTCGGAGCTGAGGTCATGTTACATGAACCAACTCGTGAAACTTATAATTCTTCTTCATGTTTAGATAATGTTTTTACTAATATCGTTAATGGTAGAGTAAACATTTTTCAACCCCATTTATCTGATCACAGTGCAATATCGTTTAGCTTTGACGCACATGACTCCATCAGTAATACTACAGAAAATCTACTCAAGTACCGAAATTTCAGTCAAAGTAACATTAATGAATTTATTGCTACACTTGCCGAAATAAATTGGTCTACACTTTACTCCATTGACAAAGAAGAGGTAAATAATATTTGGAATTGTTTTTTCAATAAGTTTGAAACACTATTCAAGAATGCTTTTCCTAAAGTTCGTAATAAATATCGTAAAAATCTCCGTGATATTTGGTGTGACCCACAACTTTTAAAGCTGAAAAATGAACTTGATATTATGTATATATTGTCTAGAGCTGATTCACAATACTTGTCCCTATATAAGTTTAAAAAACGTGAATATGACAAACTAATTACTAATTTGAAGCAATCCCATTATGGGAATTTAATCTTGAACTCTTCAAATAAATCGAAGGCCACTTGGTCTTTGATAAAAAATCTCAGGGACAACGGAGGAGCTAAGGTATCGAAGTTACCAACTGGAAATCCCAAATTGCTGTGTAACAAATTCAATGAATACTTTGTTAACGCTGCTGGTAGCTATTCTCTGACGCCAAATAGTGAGGGTATAAGTGATAATTCTAGCAGATGCCCAAAATCATTTTTCATGTTTGAACTAACTCCTTCTGAATTGTTGACAATTATCTCAAAACTTAATAATTCATTATCTCACTGATATGATGAAATGCCTATGAAGATCTTGAAAAAGTGTATTGAGGTGATTGCTGAACCCTTATGTTTCATAATAAATAATTCTTTTACTGAAGGCATATTTCCCGATTCGTTGAAAATATCTATTGTAAAACCTATTCATAAAAAAGGATCTATAGAAGAATTGGAAAACTACCGACCAATCAGCTTATTGACGTCTTTTTCAAAAATTTTCGAGAAGGTTCTGTCTGTCAGACTGATATCATTCTTTTCTAGATTCAGAATCTTTAGTAAATACCAACATGGATTCGTTCCACATAAATCCACCGAGACTGCCATATTCGATGCGATAACTGAGATCTTATTCGCTTTGGAAAACGGCAAGATTCCCCTAGGAATGTTCCTCGACCTATCGAAGGCCTTTGACAGCATAGATCACAGTATGTTGTTGTCAAAATTGGAGGCCAGTGGTATTCGAAATAATCAGCTAAAACTTATTCGGAGCTACTTGAGTGGTCGCAAACAGAGAGTGGAAATACTGAAGGATGGTGAGGTTTTCACCTCTGATGATGTCACAATTTTGATGGGAGTACCGCAGGGCAGCATTTTGGGTCCTCTCCTATTTTTGATTTATATAAATGACTTGCCTCATTTGATCGGTACCCTTATTAGGGTTATCCTCTTTGCGGATGATACCACTGCTATTATAACCGACTCTGACATGACATCACTTGTCAAAAAGACTACACATGCTTTTGACACCATTACCTCCTGGTGCGAAGACAACCACCTCAGGTTGAATGTGAGCAAGACGGATCTAGTTTTTTTCCACACAAATCGATCACGCCTCACCTTTCCAAAGTCAATCCATGTTGGTAACACAGACCTCTCTATAAGCGAATCAACAAAGTTTTTGGGAATTCACCTTGATGCATCTTTGACGTGGGAACTTCAGGTTGAGAATTTGAACAAGAAATTACTCTCTGTGCTTTATGCTATAAATGTCCTAAGGCGTCAGTTGACAATTGACGTGTTGAAGGTCATCTACTTTTCCAATTTCGAATCATTGGTTTCCTATGGGATTATCTTTTGGGGTAACAGTCCACACGCTCGACGTTTATTCATAGTCCAGAAAATGACTATAAGATCTATCCTACGACTACCCTACAGAGAGTCTTGTAGAGGAGTGTTCAGAAATAACAACATTTTGACGCTCCCAGGTTTGTTCGTATTTAGGTCGGTGTGTTATCTTCGAAAACATCCTGAACTATTTTCTCGCTATTTGAATGCTAATGATACAAGAAGGATGATACCTTATCTCCTCCCCAAATGCTCCCTATCCCTAACTCAGCAAAGTAGTCAATACAGTTGCATGAGATTTTATAATGCTCTTCCGAGATCCCTCCAACAAACCAACAACCTGAGATTATTTAAAATGAATGTACGTAAGTTTATACTGAATTTGGAACCATACACCGCAGAAGAATTCTATAATTATTGTCGATTAGCTTGATTAAAAAACCTGTATGACCTGTTTCAATTTCATCACTGTATTAAAATTTAATTATGTGATAATTTTTGAAATAAATGTGTGTTATTATTATTATTATTATTATTATTATTTTCAACCACATACTTTGATATTTCATTCAAGCTACATATAATTATTGAATAATATAAGTTTTTATGTATGTGTTGGCGCAGAACTTTTTGATTTCATTTCGAGAATTTTTATTTCATCTGGTTATAGAGATACCTCAAGAAAACATAAAATAGGCAATCCTATTACCTTGAGAGAATAGGACTTTAATTGATGTGTCAGAAATAGTTTGTGCTGTACAGAGTTGGCAAAATTGCCTTCGTAAAGGCAAACAATTTTCTTTTTCTTTAAAACATCAGACTTCACAGTCACAAAAAGAATTGGGCGTTTCCATCACTTTGAGAAACTAGCAAGCGGGCCCTGAATAGAGCCACTGCTAAAAACTCATTCAGTGAAAGAGGAAGTACAGATTTCTTTTTTTGCATTTGATTGGAGATGTGAAATTTCATTTTGACGCAATTGGATGTCACCACCTTAGTACTTTGTAATATTTTACTCATTACTTCACAACCAATTGCTTCAAATTCTGAAGTTTTTTATGAAGATTTTGTCCTGAGATGTGCGGGATACTGATGAGGCCCAACAAGGCCGAAACCGGTATATCTCTCATCTCAGTGACAAAATCTAATATCATTTCTCCAACCTCATGATAAAAGATCTCTGAGCCTGGGAATTAAAAATGGTATTCATTTCGATGATTCCTATTTGGAATTCATCTTTGTTGCAAAAATTGGAGATGTTTTCTCAATGCGAAATTCACAATAACACATTTGAAATTAAAGTTTTGTTATTCAGAAAGAAACTACTCCTTCTAGTGTTCCTCCAGTCTAATTTCCCAGAAATAATATAATATAGGTACAGATTTGTTAGTAATTCATATCTTTTTACCTATATCGTCATATTTGGAAAGCCTAGAAATGAACTTATTACATATTTTTTTAGTGAAACTGCTATCAAATCCGATCTCTTTTGGAATTTTATATGGTTTTTTAATTTCAAAAACTAAATGGGACCTTTTTCAGTACAAAATATATGAAGCCGTTGGGGGTAACAGCAGCAAGGATTTCGTTGTGAGATGTCTCCAAAATACTCTCACTGATGAAACGGGTGAATTTTGTTCACGGACATGCCTTGGGTCTAATGACAAAACAGCTGAAAGTCCCGTTACGGAGATTTTATTCATTATTTGATTTGAAGTGTAGCCGCGATACTGTCAAACACAACCTTTGCAGATATTCGAATATTTTTTTCAAATTTGTTGTTCAGAAATTCAATGATTTTGACACCTATACGAATTAAAATGAGGGAAGTTCGCAGTTATATCTCTATATCTTCTCATCAATTGAAATGAGTTGAACTAATAAATTGATTAGTTGAACAAAATTGTTGAACTTGCTCAATTTAGAAATGACTGTTCCTTAATCTCTCATCGAAGGATGGAGAAGAGTAATGTACAATACTTCTTTAATATATTATTTCTCAAATAATCGAACTTTTTACTATGTTTCTAATAAAAAAAGAATCATTACAACTCACAGTTTCATTCCTTCCAGATGTAGTGAGTGGAATTTCGGAGAAGTAAATCTATATGAAGAAATAGTTGCGAAATGCCCACCAGAGGAAGAAAAGGCAGATTGAAAACTATCTACATACTTACACTTGTACATTTTTTTGTTTCTTCTTTCCTTTTTTTTTTGTATTCTCATGTATTCTATTTTGACGTTACTAATTATTATATGTTTTGTTCGAATACATTTTTCAGTATCCTCCTGCAATCGATGATGTGATTAACTGCGTTAAAAATTGTATAATATTCATGAACGCAATGAAAATAACGAAATATTTCTCGAATGCGATGACAAATAGCGTCCTATTTGAAGATATCTTCTAGTATCACATCGATAAATTCAAAATAGCATTCGCATGGAGTTGAATACCATTTTCAATACATACGTTTTCATGAAAAATTATTTACTTTTGAATCAACTAGTTCCTTCTGAGTATAGAATACAGGTGGCGACATCTAATAGCGTCAAGAGAGACGCAATCACATGCTGAATAGAACTCTCTCTCTTCCCCAATGATAAAGTATGATTTCATTTCTGCAAGCTCAAGATTGAAAATCTGTTAACCTATAAATTGAAAATGATATTCATCTACTTTAAATGAGTCTACAGGGAACATTGTGTAATTTTCGTTGCTTCCCATCCAGTCCCATCTATGCGCTTTTTGTCGAAGCTGTAGTACATTTTTTACCGCAATATGTGTTTTGAAGGGAGTTTTGCTAGAACGTAAGGATAGATGTCGCTTCAAGTTAATAAGAATCGATAATATCCTATCAGGGGCTGACAAAGGTTGAATAATTCTTTCTTATCTCTAACCATGTATGAAACAAGGTTGATAATAAAAAAAAAATAGTAATAATTATATCAATAAAAATTTCAAATACAAAATATAGATTTCCGTTTCTTGTCTTCCGTTCTAACAAAATTAGAATTTTTTCACGGAATTTGGTGAAAACTCACACTTTGATGTTTGAAATACCCTGTACCTGATTTATTCACCTTATTTCGATACGATATCGCACTCATTGCTTACGTCAAAATATCTGCTTTCTTGCAGTTGAGGGCTTTTTTTTCTTTGAAATGTCTATTTTTTCATAAAATAACCAAAAGGTTTAACTGTGGTTCTCAGGAAATACGCCCAAGTTATCCATAATAATATGTTTGATGTCAATATATCATTACATTTCTCTAGTAACACCATTGACTTATCACACATGGACTCACTGAACGCACATTCTGAAAATCTCAATTTCATTGAAAGTTAACTCTAGATTGACTTAATAACTTATTTTTCATGTTCTCTCTGAACAAGATACATCAAATGGAAGAAAAATTCAGGATTTAACCGGATCTTATGTGAAAGAAGAGAAATGAACAATTTTCAAAATACTGAAATGCTGATCAGTGATTTAATACTTCGTATTTCCACCTCTACCGTTAAATAAAGCTCGGCAACGACGTTTCATACTCAAAATGAGTGATCTTGAAAATACTCGAAATGAGTGATCTTAAAATGTTCTGATCTAATCCTTCCCAGATTTCTCCGAGTTGGATTCCTAAGTCATTAAGAGTACATATCTGGATGATTTTCTGTTCTTCTAAGCCTTCTACTGAGGTTGTTCCAAACCTGCTCAATCGGATTGAGATCCGGACTTCTTGCTGGCCATTCCATTCGAGAAACTTCAATCTCCTCAAGGTACTCCTGAACGATGCGCGCACGATGGGGTCTGGCATTATCGTTGATAAAAATGAAATTTTCACCAATGTATGGGCAAATATCCCTACATACTCTTCAAGAATGTTTCTTTTATACTTATCAGCACTCATAGCTCCATTAACAACGACCACTAGGTCTATGCGAGCAGTCAAAGGTATTCCACCCCATACAATAATCGATTCTCCCCCGAAACCATTAGTATTCAGGAAATTGCATATCTTCCATGTGGACGTCATATACAAGGGAACGTCGATCACAATGGTAGAAGCAGAATCTAGACTCATCTGTGGAGAGAACTCTTTTACAATGGGCCTCTTCCCAATGAATCTGCTCTCTCGCAAAATCCAAACGCGCCCTTCGATGGGCTGGGGTAAGAGCTGGGCCTCTTGTTGCGACACGAGGTCTTGAATCATATTTTCTGAGGCGATTTCTCATTGTCTGAGTGCTAATTTACACCCCATGAGTTTGCTCAAGCTGATTTTGAAGGAGGCGAGCGGTTGGAAACCGTTGTGTCAACGAAGAAACTCTCGAGTAACGTTCTTGAATGGCAGTTGTTACCCGTGGTCTACACTGTCCTGGTCTTCGGACATTCATAGCTGTATCCCTGAATCACTGCAACATTCTGGACACACTTGTATGAGAAACTCCAAACCTTTCTGCAATTCTTGTGTATGTCCACCCTTCTTCTCGCAAAACTACCGCTTGGGCACATTCCTCTTGGGTCGAATTGCGTGTTTCGCTTTGCATAGCGATCGAGTGTAGAAAATCATTTAGAATGGAGCCAATACATTCAAAATCTGATAATATCTTTTTTTTATTCCTGCTGGGGAAAAACATGTTTGTTAATTTTTTTGCGCACTGTATTTTCAAGTGACAACTTTCTGCATCAGGAATGTTGCAGTATGTTTGAGACATAAAGGTGAGTTTTCATCGAATTCGGTCCAATAACAGACCTTAAGCTTACCCATAATTCATCCTATAAGTATGACCAGCCTGACTGTGATAAAACGACACCAGAGAAAACGATTGACCGGCCAGTGGCTCCAACTTTTCGACGATTCCGATGAACAGCGGCCTTCTTGACGGTCTATGCTCCCAGCAAGCCTCCATGATTTCCCAAAGAACATTGGGGCAATCTTTTGGACGGCCCAATCTTCCTCTCGTGGTGACGAACCTTAGAACTTGCTCATTGGACATACCCTGATAGGGATGTTCAGCTAGGGTTGCCATCTCCCACAGCACTATTCCATAGCTCCAAACATCGGACTCCGAGGAGAAAACACCATCAGCTAAGCTTTCTGGTGCCATCCATCTTACTGGGAGGAGTCCACTTGTACCTAAAATACAATGGCTAGATCAACGAAGTGTTTGACTTGATTGTCAGTGAAATATTTTAGCTGAAGGTAAGAGACTAGAGAAACATACAATTTTATTTCGAATTTCCGAATTCTATCAGTTTCGATATCGACAACCTCTGTTAGTACTTAGTCGAATGCGCTATTAATAAATCAAAACAAGGAATATTCTGGACGGAATAAACCTAAAACTTCAGGAATCCATAGTTCTTAATGACATGATCATGGATTACCGAATATTCCGGACACTTTTAAAATTCAGAATATTCGTATAAAATATTCATGGTATAACGGAAATATTCCGTCGAAGTAGAGTATTCAGGGAATATTTTTCAGGAATATTAATGGTATATTCTGAACGAAATGAAAATATCATTCAATTCGAAAACACATGACGAAAAATGCATATAAAAAGTTTTCAATGAAAAAACTCATGTATTCATAATATTCCGGGGGCTATTGGAATATTTCATATGGAATATTCCAGGGGTGTTTGAATATTTTATGATATAATCGAAATGAATTATTATTCTAGAACATTCATAGCGAATAGAGACTAACAAGAATAAAATGATTCTGGATCATCATAATATAATGTTAGCTACGAATATCATGAAAATTTTGGAAATTTATGGATATTCCGAAAAAAAAATTATATAGTATATTATATATGTATAGGAATTGATCTAAATGAAATGTTTTGGATCATATTAAACATTCAGGGAATATTCTTCTGGAACATTCATATATTCTGCACTGAATAATTCTAAACATTATTAGTGAAGTTTAAATAAACATGCGATGGAAAGTATTCAATCGAATAATCATAGACGAATAAAATCCAGAAATTATTGGATTATTCTATGAGAATATTCTGGTTGCTTTTGAAATATTCATGGAATGATCCGAATAGGTCAACTCCGTGAGATTTCTAGTCGATTTTGAATATTCAGAAAATATCTCAAATTGCTTGATTTTGACTATTTAAGGTACTCCTGGACTAGATAGGTAAAAACTTCGAAAAGTATCGTGGGATCGATTCTGGTCAAAATACCATAAGTGATAACCGTTTCACTATATCTAAATTTTTTTCTCAATTTCAGTCCACTTGTACCTGCAATACAATGGCTAGATGTTTTTGACTTAATTGTCAGTGAAATATTTTAGCTAAATGTCGGAGACTAGAGAAACTAACATTTTTATTTAGAGGTTCTGAATTTTATTATTTTCCATATCAACCACCCCTTTCAGTAGATAGTCGCACGTAAAATAATACAAGGAATATTCTGGACGGAATAAACCTGAAAATTCGGGAATGCATAATTCTCAATGCCACTATCATGGATTAACGAATATTCCGGAAACTTTTGGAATTCAGAATATTCTACCTAGAATATTCCGAGATCGTTTAAAATATTCATGGTATGATGGAAATATTGCCTCGAATTAGACTTTTCAGGGAATATTCTTCAGGAATATCAATGGCATGAACGGAATGAGTGTATCATTATTATTCGAAAATACAAGATGAAAAATGCAAATGAAAAACTTTCAATGAAAAACCATGTATTAAATTCCGGAGGGATTGAAATATTTCATATGGAATATTTCAGGTGTGTTTGAGAAGTTTATGAAATTTTCGGAATGAATTATTATTCTGAATAATTCGAAACCAATTTGAATTTTGAGGAGGATATCAAAAAGAGAGTGATTCTGGATTATTATAACACATTGCCCAAATAAATTAACGCACATTCTGAAAATCTCAATTTTAATGAAAGTTAACTCTACATTGACTTTATAACTTATTTTTTATGTTTATTCGGGAAGGTTTTGAATGGAATAAGACACATTCAATGAAGAAAAATTCAGGATTTCCCGAATCTTATGCGAGAAAAGAGAAATGAACAATTTTCAAAATACTGAAATGCTGATAAGTGATTTAATACTTGGTGATTCCACTCAAAATGAGTGATCTCAAAATGTTCTGAACTTATCCTTCCCAGATTTCTGCGAGTTGGATTTCTAAGTCATTAAGAGTAGCTAGATGATTTTCTGAACTTCTCATCCTTCTATTGATGTTGTCCCAAACTTGCTCAATCGGATTGAGATCTGGACTTCTTCCATTCGAGAGCCTTCAAACTCTTCAAGGTAATCCTGAACGATGAGCGCACGATGGGGTCTGGCATTATCGTCCATAAAAAAGAAATTTTTACCAATGTATGGTCCAAATGGCACAACATAGCTCCATTATCAACGCCCACTAGGTCTGTGCGAGCAGTCGAAGATATTTCACCCCATACTATAATCGATCCTTCCCCGAAACCAGTAGTATTTAGGAAATTGCACTGAGCATATCTTTCATGTAGACGTCTGTATACAAGGAAATGTCGATCACAATGGTAGAAGCAGAATCTAGACTCATCAGTGAAGAGAACTCTTTCCTAACCGGCTTCTTCCTAATGGAAATGCTCTGTCGCAAAATCCAAACGCTCCCTTCGATGGGCTGGGGTGAGAGCTGGGCTTCTTGCCGCGACACGAGGCTTTGGATCATATTCTCTGAGGCGATTTCTCATTGTCTGAGTGCTAATTTGCACCCCATGAGTTTGCTCAAGCTGATTTTGAAGGAGGCGAGCGGTTGCAAATCGTTGTCTCAACGGAGAAACTATCAAGTAAGGTTCTTGAATCGCAGTTGTTACCCTTGCTCTACCCTGTCCTGGTTTTCGGACATTCATACCTGTCTCCCTGAATCACTGCAATATTCTGGACACACTTGTATGGGAATCTCCTAACCTTTCTGCAATTCTTGTGTATGTCCACCCTTCTTTCCGCAAAACTACCGCTTGGGAACATTCCTCTTGGGTCAAATTGCGGGTTTCGCGTTGCATATCGATCGAGTGTAGAAAATCAAACGAAAGAAAAACTATTGATGACTAGAATTGATCGAGAATAACTGATATTAGAATGGAGCCAATGCATTCAAAATCTGATAATATAATCTCTTTTTATTCCTGCTGAGGAAAATATGTATAACATATGCATGCATAATTCTGATAAAAATAATAATCAGTGAGAACACCTTCAGTTGAAAAATAAATTTGAGATTTTCAGAATGTGCATAATTTTTTTGATCAGTGTATAATGTCTGTGTGCTTCTCAGGAGGAGAACTTAATGGCGAACATTTTCTAATATAACAATATTTTTGTTGAAGTGCTTCCTAAATTCGAGTAAAACATAAAATAGTCCAAAAATTTCGAGGTTTTTCGAACGTCACAAAATACACTTCACTGGGAATCTGGGTCAAAACTCAAACTACTCATTTCAGAGAATTGAAGCCATGATTGAAAGAGTTTACCTAATTCCATCAATTATTTCCAAGCATAAGTCTAATTGGCTTAGCCTGTATTCCATCCATACTAAAGTTAAGTATACTATACTCCACTATAATCTAATCAATGTGAATGTCCGTGCGTTTGTTTGTTTGTTTGTTCTCTATGGACTCAGGAACTATATGACCGATTTTGATGAAACTTTCACTATATTGTGGAGAATTTTTTCTGAGAGATTTTCATGTAGGGTTCATCCCTATATAACGAAGAATTAAGAAATAATCCCGGTACATTCTGGCTTTCACAGGCGACGCTGCGTAAACTATGAGAGATAAAGAAACATCAAAAACAATTTCGTAGTGCTTGAAAAGTTCTTTTAAAAAGTCCGCGACGGCATATGTCTAACTTATTTTCAGTTCAATCGAAAACAATGGTCAATTTGGAGAGGGCTTTTGACTGGCATGAAATGAATGAATATGAAAATGAATGCGACTGATATCTGCGGCATTTATTCCTTATGAAGAAGTATAGTTTTCTAATGGATACTTTGGAAGTTACAGTAGTGTGAATTTGAGCAAGAAATTATTGAATCTATAAGCGTCACGTTTTGTCATGTATACACGTGCAGTCTCTCCTTCGATACGAGGTTATGAATGTGGGGTTGCGGACCTATAAGTACCGTTTCGAATTAAACTATAACGCGAGCGAAAGCGCGGGTATTGGCTTGATTTCCAATATGCTGAAAACAATTAACATTTGAAGATATTATCAGGCATCAAACCTTAGTTAGACAAATGAATTATGAAGAACAATGACCTCACCTTTCCTATAGTAGTCAGTCTCATAAATATCCTTCGTCATTCCAAAATCCCCAATCTTGACAGTACGATCACCAGCAACCATGCAGTTCCTCGCTGCCAAATCTCGATGGACATACTTCTTGGCGGACAAATAAGCCATACCATCCGCTATCTGAGCGGCCATCTGGTAAACCTCCGGCAGAGATATCGCTTTGGGATTCTTCCTAGCATTTCTCAGGTACTGCTTGAGGTCACCCCTCTGCATCAGCTCCATTATGACTAGAGGAGGATCATCTTTCGACACGACGCCAAACAGTTTGATCACGTGGTGGGCGTCAT
Source organism: Hippodamia convergens (assembly GCA_038502775.1). Lineage (NCBI taxonomy): Eukaryota > Metazoa > Arthropoda > Insecta > Coleoptera > Coccinellidae > Hippodamia > Hippodamia convergens. The sequence continues at coordinate 7,473,062 of CM076614.1, read as the reverse complement.
TGAACGTCCTCATCACGAAAGCCTCCTTGAGGAACTCCGACCTATGGACGGCTGCAGCAGTTTCATTCATGGTTTTCACAGCACATGGTAGGTTCTTTGATTTGACGTAACCACTATACACCACCCCGAAACTGCCCTGACCAAGCACTTCGTTCATTTCGACGTCGTCTCGCTCCATCTCCCAGCCCTCTTCTATATACACGGCCCTGGAGTACTCCGGATTTATACTCGGTATAAGATAGACTCTTTCGGATTTCGTTTTTTTCTTGTACCAAGCGAAAAGGATGAAAGAAGTTAGTATAACTGCAAGAACGACGCAAATCACCAAGTAAATCGCCCAAGTTTTCAGTTTAATTTTGATCTGAAAGGTAACTGTTTCGCTGTAGATTCCCGCTCCATGTAAAGATACAGGTCTGACTCGTATAGTGTAAGTACCAGGGTCTATATTCTCGATTCTGTAAACGTATCCGCTTCTAACGTGTTGAGTTCTCGTGACACAATCAGGAACGTTGTAAGACCGCGAACTATCAACACTCTTGTACTCGATGTTATAAGCAACAATCACTGCGTTAGGATTCTCTGGATCTTCCCAAGTGAGAGAAACAGCGTTGTCGTTGAAAATCTTCACTTTTGGGTGACTTACAATGTCAGCACTCCTGTTGGCAAGGGTTCTGACTGAGGAAAATAAAACAGAACTACACTGGGACTTTCCTTTGAACTTCTCGTTACACGCTGAAAACCAGAATATGTATTGGGAGAAAGGCCTCAGATTCTTCAGAATGTATTCAGTACTATTTGATGGTACCTTGATATCAATTATGTTCTTATTGGATGCAAATCCGACTGTCTTCGAATCCAACAGGTACCTCTTAACTTTCTTCTTCAGCGGTTTGTCGATCATATTGTACATGTAGTCGTTGCAATCTCTGGTGGGAAATTTCAGACTTCGTGCACCACAGAGAGAGTCAAAACTGAGGATTCTAACATTGCAGTCACAGACGCCGTTGATGGTTTGGTTTGTCCAACTCCTCATCAGCTTCTCTTCTGTTTTCTCTACATTACTGATCACATGGGGGTAAATACAGTAATTCCTTTCATTTATAAAGTCGATGTCGTCCTTCTCTAAGAAGGCATAAAGTTGGTAGTAGGCAAGGTTTCCATTCAACGACTCTGGACTTTCCCAAGTTATCTGAACACTCGTAGGGGATAGAGGCTGTATGTAGAAATCTATTGGAGGCGTTGGGTCATCTGGTGAAGTTTCGAAATACTTTATTTCTGTACTTTCCGATATAGCCTTATTGTTTTTCAGGTAATTGATCTTGACCCAATAAGCATAAAGGCTGAAAGGCTCCAGATCGGTAATATTCAAGGTATTCGAGGAGATAAGTCGACTTCTCCAACCGTTATCACTGCACATATTGTTCTCGTAGTTGTAATTGTTTCCTTCTTGTAGAGTTCTGTTACGGATGTAGTAAAACGTGTAGGCTATAATCGTAGAATCCTTTGAGAGGTATGGATCCCAATGCAAAGTGACGTTAGTTGAATGGGTCTCAACTAACGTCACGTTCAATTTGAGGTCTCCACATAAAGCTCTGTCCCCGTTTGAGTCCGGTGACACATCTTTCTCCTCTTGCAGTATTTTCTCAAAAGTTGCGTTCGACATTCCCAAGACTTGAGCAAATTTTTTTATCTCGGAAATGCAGAGTTCTGGGTTGTAATGGAATCCTATGCTGAGGTCTCCTCCTGTCTCTATATGATCGACATCGATGAGGGTTTTCAGATTGATATTGTCGTGAATGTAGACTGTGTGGTTGTTGCATAGTTTCTGCTTGTCCTTTCCACCGATGCGTTTTAGGTTCCTCAAGAAATGCAATGAACTGAGAGCGTCCGATCTGGCAACCTTGAAACATCCGCTGATCTCTGTTATGTTTATAAGGTTATGTTCCAGATGTTCGATTTCGTATTCGTTGCTCACCCTCAGTTCTAGGTGGCCTTGAATATGAGTGCATCCTTTTAGTTGCTGCATGCTCTGTTTGTTGTTGATGGAAGTGCCATTACATTTCTTATGGCAGAGCCCTTCGCACAATCTGCAAGTTTCGGTGGGTTCTTGGACCAGCTCGTGGTTCTTTGGACAAGTATGTTTTTTAAGGCACCATTTTCCGAAAACCCAAGCTGTTGAATCAAGGATGTTCTTAAAGTTGCGGCATTCTTCTTCTGTAACGCACATCATCGTGTTTGCACTGAGAAATCTGGAAATAACAGCAGGATTATCAATCTTTCATGTTTTGAGTTTCGTTCATATTTCAGGTCTGCAAACTGGGATGATTGTATTGATCAGATCATCAGTCTGAGCCAGAAAACTTCAGAACGATCCTATGCAAAAAAGAGGAATGGGAGCAGGAATACACCGACCAAAATTTCAAAGAAAATTCTGTTTAATGAAGAATGTTCACATTTTTCAATTTCTACATATTCCTATTCTCCGTAAAAAATGAAAATATTGTGTCCAAAAATTATTTGAATACTTCAAATAGCGCCCGAGATATCGAGTTATGAACATGAGTGCGATGGATCCGTGTGACGTCACTTTACATCCAACGACTTGCGAGGTTCAGTACGTGGCCGGGTCCAATATGAGGGCCTTTCGTCTCACGGAGTGCGATTTGCGAATGTAGTATAACATCATATCGCCGCGAGGAATTGAATATTCACGGGGTTGTAAAATCCGAACTACTAGGTCTTTTCGACTGAAACAAAAACTAGTGATTTCATTTACATATAGGTTAGACTGTGACGAAGTTTCGATCGATTTTGCTTCCCTGTGAACATTCCCCATTGTATACAGATAGTTCTAAAACCAACACAGGAGCTGGCGCTGGGGTTCACGGGGCCAAAGCCAAGTTTGCACTATCGTTAGTCTCCTGTGTGAGTATTCTGCAAGCAGAAATATTAGCAATCGAAAGATGTCTAGATATTGATCTAGAGAGAAACTATCAGAATTGCGACATAGCTATTCATGCAAGTCAAGTGGCTTTTAAAGCACTGAACTCATGTCATCGACTAAAAGTCAACATGGGAATGCCGGAGCAAACTCAATGAGGTAGGCGAGACAATATGGTCTCTTTAATCTGGGTTCCTGGTCATTCAGGAATCAAGAGGCTAATAAACTTGCCAGAGAAGGTGCTCGGAAACCACTCACTGGCCAAAACTTTTCTGTGGTATAGCAAAATGTACAGTTTCTGGAGAAGGAGAAAACTGTAAGAGAAACACTCTGGCATAATCTCCCAGGGTTGGATCACTCTAGAAAGTTAATTCGGAATTTTGAAACTGCAAGATCCAAAAGATAATTGGATCTCAGTAAGAACCAACTACAACTACTCACTGGCTTTCTTACAGGGCATTGTCGCCTCAGAAAGCACTTGCTGAGAATGGGCGTATCGGACACTGACGAGTGTAGATTCTGTGAGGAGGAGGAAGAAACTTCTATTCACCTAGTCACAGAATGCTTTGGCATTGTAAGCTAAAGGAAACAATGCTCGAGTCAAGAGACCTGTAGGAGTGAGGAATCAGCCCCACTGAAGCCTTCCTAGATATTGGATTTCATAAGATCTCTGGGATTGGAAGCGAGCTGTAAAGCTTTGTCAGGGGGCACAATAGACCATAAGGTCGCTGTGGACTGTAACCGCTCTCAAACTATCAACTCAACACGTTCTGGCGAAACGGGCATTTCTGGGAGAGCTTTCAATTTTCTTCGTTCGGTGAACGCGACCAATGTCATCCCAATCATGTTGGTTTTACTCCTGGAGGAATGAGGAAGCATTTTTGTGAGCTAAGATATCGTGAACATCTCGATGAATGGGTGAAAAATTTGTCGGGCACATTTTCTACGATTTTTTTCATTGAGTTGATATTCTCCACAAAAAAGTACCTTAAACAGTGATTTTTCGCTATCTGGATTTTTTTTCAATCCGATAGTTGTTACGCTAATATTGAATATGAAGATCGAACACAGAAAAAAAGCTGACATTTAAGGCTACAGAAAAAAACAGGAACTCACTTATTTGGTGGACATTCACTGACGCAAGTATCTCCATTCTTCAGATTCTTGCAAGCTAAGCAATGTTTCGCTGAATTAGGTTTCGTACAACCCAAGCACTCGTCATGGCAATTCTCAGATATCGTTTGACATTTTCCTGGACCCCAGCAGTGACCTACAAAAAATAACAATTTTAAACCGACATTTTTCAGGGACAAAATTACGTTGAAGCCTTCTTCAAATTATAACGATAATGAATGCCATTCAGTTCTGCTTCATTCAGAAGCGTCGATCGTGAAGATTTGGTTGACGTGGCTGCCAATTAACTCATGAAAGGGTTGTTGAAGAACATGAAACTTTCATGAGTAGAATCGGGCTCGTTTGCTCGAGGTAGAAATTATAGGGTTATGATGCTCGTCTACAAATTTTAATCGCCAGGTTAGGTCGGATTAATATTGCTATAGCCATGTAATTAATATGGTCTGTCATCCAGTCTGAAAAGATGAAGAATTGGGGTGGTGGCAACTAGAAATATGTGTATACAGTGACCTCGAAGAAAAAGTTAGTACCTCGTTTGGTCGAATTTAAAATGTAAAGTATGGAAAATCGGTCGGACTCATAACTTTTTGATTCGAGTGCGAACATCTCAACCGCCCTTCAGACCTCCCTAACGGTATTGAACACAATCTCATAATTTTGAAAAGGTTGAAGGTTTGGGAAGGAAATACAGATCGTAACCAAAAAATTTTAATCAGGTATTCTACATCAAAAATAAGCCCAAGTATGTCAAATGGACATATATGTCGAGAAATGTTTCGTCTCTGAGATACAGGGTGATAAAATTATAGAAGAAAACGTTTTTTGAACAACTGCCATTAAAAGTGACACTTTTAATGGCAGCAAACAATGTTAAAATTGATTTTTCATGTGGAAGCGTGTTGAAAATATTTTCAGCACTCCATTTTCTTATGATGAAATCAGATGACAAAATTTCAGCAATTGTAAATTTTTATAATCAACATTCAACAATAATTACTTATGAACAATAATATTATTGATCGAAAAACGAGATCATACCATCATTAATGCCCTGTGGAGTATGGGAGCTCCACAACACATTTTAAGAATCCTCAGCACCATCGGTAGAAACCGGAAGTACAATATTGGATGATGATGATCCAAAATCTGTTGAGGTTCGGAGAATTTTTTCAGCAATGGCATTTCTATATGCCACGGAATGATCAACACCGTCGTAGACTTCAATCCACCATATTTTTAAATCCGTAATATTCGCTACGGATTCTGCTAGCAATGAAGCGGAGGATCTTCGAGAACATTGTCCTATATCAGCACCACAGAGGTGAAGTGTGTTAAGTCACAAAATCAAAATTAGTATTAAGAGAGATTTTTCGGTACCAGTATTGTTTGAACAAATGTTGACTGCCATTATTTAGTGAACTGATATACCTAGGGAGTTAAAACTGTGTTCCACTAGCTAGAATTCAGAATGTTTGATGACAGAAGGGCGCCGTGCAGAGTACTTATGAAAATAGTCTTCATACATTCCAATAATAATAATAATTCTTTATTTGCCATAATTATACAATCGTATACAAGTTCATTTCAAACTGACAATAATGAGGCAAAAGGGAGGTTAAAAGCAATTAAAAAGATTCAAGTTTAACCCCCCTAATACATACAGATGCCAACCGATGTAACATTAAACCAATATTTGTCTTACAATGCTCATACAAGTGCATAAAAGTACCACAGAAACAATATGAAAACAAAATGAAAACGAAACAAAATAAAATAAAACGTCACCCACACACTCCTTAATACTGAAGGAACGAACGACTGACTCTCGTTTTTGTATTCTCAAGTTGTATAACCAATGATTTAATTGTTACTTCGATGTCTTCCACATATAAATTACACAGTTTTTCACGCCGACACGCTCCAAATAATTCGAATATAGGTGCAACCTAAACCATCAAGTATTTCTCATCTGGTGCTTCCTTTATAAACTTTTCAACATGTTCACGAGTGAGAATTTTCGATTTTTCGTGACGATATCCTTCACTTTTCCGTTTTGTATATGTACCTTAAAATATATACTAAAATCTACATCATTGAAAATTTGCTCCACAAAGTTGATGTACTCCATATTTTCGAGTTTTCTACTGAGTATGTCAGGGAAACAGTTTCACTGAAGTTCCCTCCTACATTTTTCCAATTTACACCAGGCCAGGAAATTGTTATATGCAATATCGTTTTGCTGAACAGATTTTTTAGGTAAGAATTCCAGATTTGTCCTCTTGCAGACTCTTCAATATCCAGATTAACAACCAAATCGTCACTTTAATTAATAATTGGGATCCTGATGAACATATTAGGCAGTTGAAAACCCAAGAAAATTTTGCCGGAACGAAATTTAAATGACAGCGTCTTTTCTCATTTGTTAGTAATCATAACGTTCGCGAAGTTTTCCATTCATAACAACTTTTTGATTATTTGAATTTTAAAAATGCATTTAGGAGTTAATTGTCAGTGCAAATTTGCCCATTTCATCATCAAAATAGGACAGTTGTGACCTTGTGGCTATTTGTGTTGAAAGTGATTTTATTTTGTTCGAGCAATTATTCAATTCGCTCCGCTCATTTCACAAACTTTTTCACTCACAAAATTTACCGTCACTATTAACACTCATATCAAGAATAACTTTTTTTATGCATAAAGAAATCGTCAAAATTTGATATAGCAATAAGAACCTTACTACAGTTTTGTAGCAAGTCAAGAAACCGAATTCGCCCCGAATTAAATGAGGATTTGAATAGAGATTTTCATTTTCAGAAAAAATAGTGGCGTATCATTTTTTATCTGAAACTATTTAGTTTCGCTGCAGTACGGACGCCACTGGTAAAATAAAAAAAATGATATCATGCAAAAGGTGCTCCTTGACGTTCAAAACCCATGTCTCAAATTTCATGAAGATATTTCATGCTGTGTGAAAGTTATAAGTAAAAAAAATTCTATAATTTCAACCAACTGTTTTTCGGAAAGGAAACATTTCTCGACATATATTTAAACGACAAACAAGGGATTATTTTTGATGTAGAATACGTAATAATTTCTCGGTTACGATCTGGACCACCTCATATTTATTAATTTCATTTCATATTCATTGAATGGTCGGTCATTCACGATACGAAATCATTTTACTTTGAAAAAAGTCAGAAGATAAGATGATTAATTATCAAACTTTCCAGTACCACGACCGTCGCGATCAGATAAAAATTTTGTATCGTTTCAAGTATTTTTTCAATCCATTAATTATCGGTTACTACTCACGATATGAAGTCATTTTGCCAGAAAAAAAATCAATAATATGATGAATAACTCATTCTGAAGATCTTATGGAGTATCTACCATGTAAAGCACAATTTTTTCAATGAGTTTAACCTACTTTGCGAATTGTGCTGTGCTACCCCAAATTTTTGCTTCACATTGAATCATTCTCACATGTCAAATATTTACTTCCATGTTTTTTTCTCATTTCTTGATTTCAATCCAGCATATTTATTTCATTATACACTAAGAGAAAAAATTAACGCACATTCTGAAAATCTCATTTTTTATGTTCTCTCAGGAAGGTTCTGAGAGAAACAAGACGCATTAAACGAAAGAAAAATTCAGGATTTCACCGAATCTTAATGACAGAAAAGGAATCAACAATTTTCAAAATATGTACCGAAATGCAGATTTAATACTTGGTATTGAAACCCCTTGCGTTAATTACAGCTCGGCAACGACGGTTCATACTCGAAATGAGTGATCTTGAAAGGTTGTGATCTAATCCTTCCAAGATTTCTCCGAGTTGGATTTCTAAGTCATTGAGAAGCTGGATGATTTTCTGGAGTTCTCAGCCTTCTATTGAGGTTGTCCCAAACCTGCTCAATCGGATTGAGATCTGGACTTCTTGCTTGCCATTCCATTCGAGAGACTTCAACCTTTTCAATTTACTCCTGAACGATGCGCGCACGATGGGGTCTGGCATTATCGTCCATAAAAATGAAATTTTCACCAATGTATGGGGCAAAAGGCACTACATGCTCTTCAAGAATGTTCCTCATATACTTATCAGCATTCATAGCTCCATTATCAACGACCACTAGGTATGTGCGAGCAATCAAAGATATTCCACTCCATACCATAATCGATCCTCCCCAGAAACCAGTAGTATTCAGGAAATAGTACTGAGTATATCTTTCAAGTGGACGTCTGTATACAAGAGAACGTCGATCACACTGGTAGAGGCAGAATCTAGACTCATCTGCGAAGAGAACTCTTTGCCAATCGGCCTCTTCCCAATGGATATGGTCTCTAACAAAATCCAAACGCGAATTTCGATGGGCTGGGATAAAAACTGGGCCTCTTGCCGCGACACGAGGCGATTTCCCATTGTTTTAGTGCTAATTTGCACCCCATGGGTTTGCTCAAGCTGATTTTGAGGGAGGCGAGCGGTTGCATACCGTTGTCTCAACAAAGAAACTCTCATGTAACGTTCTTGAACGTCAGTTTTTACCCGTTGTTTACCCTGTCCTGGTCTTCGGACATTCTTACCTGTCTCCCTGAATCGCTGCAACATTCTGGACACACTTGTATGGGAAACTCAAACCCTTTCTGCAACTCCTCGTGTATGTCCACCCTTTTCCTTGCAGAACTACCTCTTGGGCACATTCCTCTTGGGATAAATTGCGTGTTTCGCGTTGCATAGCGATCGAGTGTAAAAAATCAAACGAAAGAAGAACTATTGATCACTAGAATCGATCGAGAACAACTGATTTCAGAATGGGGCCAATTCATTCAGAATCTGATAATTTTATTTTTATTCCTGCTGGGAAAAAAACATCTGTATTGAAGAAAAACGTTGAAAGTGGATAACACATGCGTGCATTATTCTGATGAAAATAATTATCATTGAAAAAACCTTCAGTTGAAGAATAATTTTGAGATTTTCATAATGTGCGTTAATATTTTGGGCATTATAATTTTATAGAACATGAGGATATGATGACTTTTTCTCATGAGTTCTTCAAGTTTATAAAAGACCTATGCTGAATCATTGACAATTATTTCACCCTGTCTCACAAGTGGTTAATTTTTTCCATTCACATTCACAATTTACAAGTTTTGCTCCTTAGAAAATGTAATGAAAAATACTCACCCTTACATTCTGGATTACATGGTTCTTTATCCTTACAATCAGGGACGTCAGCAAATGAAGCTAGAGATGTTCCCATTGACGTCCAGTTGACTGTCTTCACATAACAGAGACTGGGACATTTTCCAATTTCCACGTTTCCGTTTTCTATTCTTCTGAGGTTGGAGAGACCGATCTGAAAAAATAACAGGCACTCTATAAATTGCCAAAATTGAAATTCCATCGACTATTTCCCGTTTCTTTCTTCCCATCAATCAGACTCTCGCAATTTTGCATTACAAATTAAAGAAGGGGAGCACAAACGGGGATTCTGCTTCAACCCAGGCGTGGCATACTGATATACAGAGGAATTCCTTGTACTCGCTTAAGTATAGGGACATTCACTTATCTTGGTAACCCAAATTTTCGCGAAAATGTCCGAATATTTCTTCATTCCGTGAATGGCGTTTTGAACAAGTCAATGTCGACTTGAGAGGAGCGTGAAAATCTGCGGAATGAATAAATCATGTCATTCGAAGGATAATTTGATTCTGAACTTATATTTCGAATACAATTTTCATTCATTTCTAACCGTCAGCGATTTGCAGCGTGTTTTATGTTAATTCTATTCCATTTATTTTTTCTGTATTGTGGTAATATGTCTTTATTTGGTGACAAGAATATGATTTTGTTTCTTGAAGGCTAGTTTTCTAAACAATCTGCTCCCTCAAATGAGATTAAATGTGTGGATATAGCAAGATGGAGCTCCATGTCACAACGCTGCCATTGTGAAGAGATATTGAGATCAAGAATTCTGAAATAAATCGATCCTTATATTTTGACCAAAGCATTTTTTTAATAACAAACGAAAAATTCCGAATCATATGTTCTATATACCGGCCATTATCCATTCATAAGTTATATAATTCCCCTATTCCATTATAAGTTACTTTGGTCAGAATATATGGGTCTACTTGGGCACATGCGTTCCTTTTATTCATTTTCAAATGGACCAAGTTATTAGAATCAGTTTTTGAGGAGACTCCTCAGAAAGTAATTCATGAGCTTTATTCTCGAATTCTTGATCTAAATATCTCTTCACAATGACAGCGTTGTGACATGAACCCCTATTTTGTTGTAGCAACATATTTAATCTTATTTCAAGAAGCACATTGACTGGAAAACTGGCCTGCTTGTTTCCAAGGCACAAAATCATGTCTATGTGTCCAAATGAATGCATACTACCACAATATAGACAAAAATAAATGGAATAGAATTAACATAACAAACGCTGCAGATCGCTAAGGGTTGGAAATGGATGAATATTGTATTCAATAAAACAGTTCAGAATGAAATTATCTTTCGAATGGCATGATAAAAAGGTATGTACTCGGAAAAAAATTTTATAGCACCGTGACGCCTGGCACTTTATTTTAGTCCGCAGATTTTTATGCGTATCTCAATTCGACATTGACTTGTTCAATACGCCATTCACAGAATACAATGAATAATTGAGATTGTATTTTTTTGCGATTGAATAAATCACCTCTTTTTGAGTTATCAAATTTATACCTATAAACACAAGTTATGCAAGCAGTAAATCCTGTTGGTACTCATGAGAATGTCTTGTCAAATAACATTCAAGCATCCAATTTTATTTTTTCGGGGAGACAGGTTCTTTCGGCTGAGGTTTTTTCCCGGGCTCTATAGTATCGTATGATACTATAGTATCATACGAAGAATGTTGTGGTACCCCGTTCCTTTTTTTACCTCAGCTTAGGTTCTTTTTGTTTCAACATTTATTTTATTATTTGAGCTGTCTTATTCAAAAGAATATATATATACAGGGTGGCCATTTGAAAACGAAACAGACAAGATTACAGACGAAATAAATTTTTTCGATAGAAATGCTCGGACAGGTCGATTTCTGTTTCGAGGGGGACAACTTAAGATGTAGGTTACGGACGCATAGCGCTTCAACCCTTGCTACTACAACCCTCACCCCCAATTTTTGAATAGGGAAGATGGGGTGAGTGATACCTCATTTGAAAGGTTTTTCACAAAAAAAACACTACCATGCCATGAAAACACCACTTCATTTTCAATTGCTTAGTCAAGAATATTTCGAGAACTAATGCATTAAATGAAAAAACAATTACTATGCTGAAATCAGTATAAAAATACCTTTCAAATGAGGTATCACTCACCCCATCTTCCCTATTAAAAAATTGGGGGTGAGGGTTGTAGTAGCAAGGGTTGAAGCGCTATACGTCCGTAACCTACATCTTAAGGAAACAGAAATCGACCTGTCCGAGCATTTCTTTCGAAAAAATTTATTTCGTCTGTAATCCCGTCTGTTTTGTTTTGAAATGGCCACCCTGTATTTCGAGAACTAATGCATAAAATGAAAAAACAATTACTGTGCTGAAATCAGTATGAAAATACCTTTCAAATGAGGTATCACTCACCCCATCTACCCTATTCAAAAATTGGTGGTGAGGGTTGTAGTAGCAAGGGTTGAAGCGCTATGCGTCCGTAACCTACATCTTAAGTTGTCCCCCTCGAAACAGAAATCGACCTGTCCGAGCATTTCTATCGAAAAAATTTATTTCGTCTGTAATCTCGTCTGTTTCGTTTTCAAATGGCCACCCTGTATATATATAGATTTTTTTTTCTGTGACAAAAAGGGGAAGAGTACAATGCAAAATGATATTTTGCAACAAAAAGCATTCATGCAGGTGCAAAAATCCTAGTCTTTGACTCGGATTTCTGTTTCACCAGCATACATGGCTCTGATTAAAATAATACTCAGCAAGATTTTAGATTTAGATTTTTTCGGAAAAATTAGAGGGCCCTGCGATCATCGGCGCTGATTTAATTGATATTCTTTCCTGTATTCGTTCAGGAGATCTCCCTGAAACAGTTATCTTTGGAGGAATTTCAAGAATGGAGAAATACAGTAAATTCATTAAATGTTTCATGGGAATTATCTGTGTTAAGAAGCGGAGACAATCGTTGACGAAATTCATTATTGGAATCTGAATTATGCAACATTTGGAGCGGATACTTCTAGACTGGTTCTGAGTCGAGACATTAGTTTTTTTTATCATCGTCTTCGAAAGTCAGCTGAAACAAGTAGTCCCGGTTCTCAATAGATGAATTCCGTAAGCGGATGTTCATCCAGATCTTCAAGTTTTGATATTTCGGGTCAAAGGATAAGATTCCCTTATAAAAAAAATTGGAATGGTTTTCTGCTGACTTTAGAATTCCTAATAGTCCAAGAGCTAGTGAACCTTTTGAGTAACGGTTTGTCTGTAAGGCTAGAAATTTTTATAGCGATAGTTCCTAGCATGCTGAGGACGGAAATCATCGCCTGGCACCCCTCACCCCTGCACGTCATCAAGATCTATATCTTTGAAAGTATTGAAAAAAATAAAAAAATAAACTTGTTCCTGTAAGCTTGAAACTTTCATACGATTTTTTTCGTTTATTGTGAAGTTCAAAAAAAAAAATTGACAGGCGATTTCGACGAGCACAAGTACCTGCCAGGCGACTCGAAAAGGGTGTAAAATACGAACAAAAATGAAGTTTTTTATGTAAGGCTGAAATTTATATATGTGTTCGTCTGAGGGAATGAAAAAATAAGTTTTATTATTAATCTTCATCATCATCTGATATGTTATCATTAATTTGTCATCATATAGTACAGTCGTTTCAAGCGTAGTACACTGTGTCTTGAATTGGTTGAGACTGCAATATATCTCAGCTATTATTGAAAATAGAGTCATGCGGTTCTCGATACCCTGTGTCACTTTTTTGTAAAACTTTTGAATCCACAAACAGAAATATTCCATCTTCTTTTGTTTCTGGAATACAGAGCGAAAATGAAAATGTTCACTTTTTGAAGATGTTATTATTTCTCGGGCCCTTCAAAGATATAGATCTTGATGACGTGCAGGGGTGAGGGGTGCCAGGCGATGATTTCCGTCCTCAGCATGCTAGGAACTATCACTATAAAAATTTCTAGCCTTACAGGCAAACCGTTACTCAAAAGGTTCACTAGCTCTCGTACTATAATATTTGACATCGACGCGATGCATTAGTTTATGACAGTCTATGAGTGAATATTCGAGAGAAGGATAATTGGGTAGGTGGGAACATATCGCTCTACCAACTTTCTTTCATATTGATTATTAAACTTTCATGATATAGGTATGTGATATTTATAAGTAGTGCCAGTAAATTTTTCAAAAATTTATCGACTATAAATATATAATTATATTAGCTGGAGTTACCAATCCACTTATCTTTCTGTTCTTTTTTATTTGAAAGTCCCGTTTTCAATGAACATATAATTATGCAATTTCTTATGGGACATCATACTGAGTGATTTTATTGATGACAGCTTATAGAACAAGAAATCTCGTGGCAAACTTATATACATTTTTTCGAGCCTAAAGCATTCAGAAGTTTGTGTATGTCTTGTCATCCGTTACAATCCATATTATTAACTTGATTTTAAGATCGCCCGATCAATATTTATCGGGAAAACCTACTTGTCCGGAAAACCACAAGAGAAGAATATTGAGATTTCCTTCACGAATGATTGCCTATATACCTAATTGGAAGAGGAGGAAAAAGAAGAATTTCAAGACAGAAAGACAATGCAACTAATTTATCGTAAGATTAGATTTTCTTTACCTATATTTTTGAATTTTTTGATGTAGTTTGTGTTGGTTCAGTGGCTGTTAAGCAAGAGTATGTTGCAGTAATTGATCTGCAGATAACGAGACCTAGACGCAACCAAAGAAGAAAGAAAAAAGAGGGATACATATTACATTCTGATTATTGGAAAATCTTCATTTTTTTATGTGTATATTGTTTTGTTTATATTGATATTTATTTTTTCGTAGATGGTGTTAACGTGTAACTTAATACAAAATATAGGTATATCAAGGAATCTGTGTTTGATTGTCAGCATTATTATTTTCTAATTTAGGATTAAATTGAAATAAAAATAATATCGATTCAGCAAGAATTCGAATAACGGTTTATTCGATATCAGAAATCAACGTTACGTCAACGCACAAAATAAAAGTTTCATATTTGTAACATACTGAAATAAACATCAACGTTGAGAATTCGTTACTCAGCAACATTATTTTCTAAACGGAAATACATCGTTACGCTTGAAATGAATAATAAAGAAAAAGAAACGGTACTATGAAACGAAAAAGAAACGTATTTCCTAAGGACATTTTCCAGTTTCGAAAATATGAAAATAAGTGACATTACCTAAAAAATACAACGTTTTTAGAACGTTCCTGTGTGGTTTGGTAGGTGATGATCATTAAGAGTTCTTAGCAAAGATGGTGTACTTCTCACTCGTTACCTTAATTGATGAAGGAAAAATGATGATGTTGATTACAAAGGAAATTTCAATAGCGTACTTTCCTTTCGAATTTGACGCTAACGAGTCTTATCTCTATTTCCGAGATATACCGTCGCAACCTGCTTCTAAACATCATTATCACATATTCCGTGGAAAAGCGAACACAGAGAAGTTGAAGGCCGGAAGAGACCATACTTTAAAATTCGAGGCAAAACTTTCTGCAGGCTTGAATATAGAGGGTGAGTTTTCCACTCGCAAATTCATTTTAACAGGTGACTCCGAAGAACTTAGTTTGCTCTGAATATTCCAGGAGAAAAGGACAAAAACTACTTCAGCGCGATTTCGTTAATTCGTACACTGGATATAATCCGAACGTGGCTTCAATCAGAACTCCTGGTTGTTCCTCTTTATTTGATTTGTTGAGGCCGCTGACCATTTCATGTTTTTCTTTATGTTGCGATCAAACGTTATATAAACAACAAATTATAAAGTGTGTTTTAGAATTGATGCGGAAGATTTCGATGGGTGATTTTTCAGCAAAGTTAAGGGGGGTATTTCATGAAACTTCTTGTTCAACACCCTTTTGTTTTTGACATAAATTCAAGAGAAATCATCGAAATGAATACCTTTTTAATTCACACACTCAAGGATCTTTTATCATGAGGAAAAAAAATTCATGAAAAACTTCGACCTCTGAAGCAATTAGTTTTGAAGTACTGAGTAAAATATTACAAAATAGTGATAGACACATCTCCAATGCATTGCGATAAAAAAAACTCTGCACATCCTCTTTCACTCAATGAGATTTTAGTAGTAGCGTTTTTTTTCGCATGTCATTGGACATGTGGAACTTCATTTTGACAGAATTGTGATATTTTACTTTGTACTTCACAAATATTTGCTTCAAATATCGAAGATTTTGTCCCTGAGGTGTATGGGATACTGATGAGGCCAAACAAGGACAAAACCGATATATCTCTCACCTCAATGACAAAATCTTATATCATTTCTCCAACCTCATGATCAAAGATCTCTGAAACTGGTATTCATATCGATGATTACTTTTTCGAATTCATCTATGTTTCAAAAATGTTCTCGGTGTGGCTTTCGTAAAAGCAAAGAATTGTCTGTTACCCGTTTAATTTCTTTCCTAACTAACAACATTCTTTTGCTTCCAAAATATAGTAGGTGAAAGAAATTGTTTTTATCCACATTGAAACAATTTAGAAGAATGAAATTTTGCAGATTACTTATGGAAATGAAATGGCAGTTCCTGAGGTTTTTGATTATTCTGAAATCTCATGACAAGGGAGTGAAAAACACAACCCCTAAATTATTTCAAACCAGAACTTTTCAATGCGTCTATTAAAAAAATTGATTTGAAAAGATATACCGGAATTTCAACTTTTTCAAGTCGTTACTTTTCATTATGAAGTTATCAGTTGGATCAATAATAAAATTGAAAAATGCTCAAACTCTTGTCTCAAAAATTCACGGAGGTAATTTTTTTAATGAATGAATTATTATTTTTTGTTCTGATTTTCTATAATTTCTAGACAACTCCATAATGACTTTTTCTCGATTTCAGTTTTGGAGTAGTGCTGTCATAAAAGTCATGACAGCATCGTTTTCAATTATATTTTTTTGTGGTGTTCAGTACTGCCGCAGATCTCAATTTTCAGATTAAATTATTTTTTATGTAAAATTTCGTGCTCATTCTACAACTTTTTCGAAAATATTCTAGTTCATTACTAAGAATGAGAGCTGTACGAGGGGCTGTAACAAAAAGTTCAATGAATTACCTAATTTGGTCTGGAGAATCACCGATTTTAATCTTCCGCATTTGTTCAGAAACACCTTAATAAAAAAATTAGGAAACAATCCACAAGCAGAATAACGCCTATTTTAGTGTCAATATCGAAGTCTATATACTCGCGTGCTACGATTTTAAAGTCCAGTCATTTCAGGGTTTTCACCTCAGAATTCAAAATAATTAGCTATTAAATTGTTATGTATACTCTTAAACAATCTGCAGAATGAGCTTCTATTCCAACACGAATGCGAAATTCGAAAGCATGAGTTGGAATTGCCTTCTGTAACGAGTATTAGACGATATTCTCTCTATTTCAGTCAAGTTTCGTGAAATACTCTCAAATTCAGATTAGTGACTTTCGTATTGGCAGTTAGTGTGACTTATGAAATTTGACAGATTACGAAATTTGAATTGATTTGATTTGAAAATTGAGAGGATCTGAGGTCAGTACTGAAAACCACAAAACGAAAAATATAACTGAAAACAATGCTGTAATTAGTTTCATTACAGCACTACTTTTATTACTGTAATGAACTCAACAAAGGCATAGAGTTTGTGAAATAAGGACTTGAGAAGATGAGGAGCGTAAAGTAAGCAGCTCTTGGCTCTACATCAGATCTGATAACTTTTTGACAATGTTAGACATAAGGCCTCGCCTCGTATTGGCAATATTTCACATGAAAATGTATTTGGTTGGATTTCATATTCATCCTCAATTTTATCTTCAATAGCCCTGTATTTCTCAAACGAGAGTATATGGTATATGGCTGATCGTGGATTCAAATGTTTTACAAAAAAATCACACAGGGTTGCGAAAACGCATGTTCTTATCTTCAATACTAGCTGAAGTAGGCACAGTGCTGTCTCAACCAATTTAGGACACATACGGCCAGTTTCTGAAAAGCCGTTCAAACCGTATGTCAACTGACACAACGTTCAACTTGACATCGATATCAAATAAATTTGGGTTGCTGGAAGGATGTTTAGGGCAAAATTAACTAATCTCTGATCATTATGATTTGACATGAGGTTACCCTGTTTCGAGGCTATCGAACCACAGAATCTGCTAAAATAAACAATATTATCTGATCGAAGAGGTTTGAATTTTGAATTTCTTTTTTTCATATTTTGAATTAAGTATTCAGTTTGGGATTATTTCGGGTTTGTTTTATTCAAAATGAGTTCAAGTGGCCAAAATTTCATTGAAGGAGAAAGTTGCAGTCACTCTGATCTAGTTCAGACGTAAGTATTTGTAAAATTGTTAATAATTTCTCCATACATAGTTCAAGGCAAACATTTCGATAAACAATAGTATAATAACATGTTCGCAAGCATGTTCGATATATTTAATAGAGTACATATATCAATTGCAGAACAAAATGAAAAATGGGTAATCCTAATTGCAAGAGAAATAAACAATGCTGCTGAAGTGCCAAGAACTCAAAAGAAACTTCACACTGCCCAGCTAAATTCAAAAAAGACAAATGTTGCAAATGAAAAGAAGTACGTAAACTAGGTTTGTTCAGATAACTAAAAAACATACTTTATTCATATTATGCATTTCTAAACAATTTTAGAGTGCGTATATTAGAAATTTTATTCATCAGAATTTCTAATACAACACAATCAAAGGCTTCTTCACCTCATTTTATATTTAATTTCAGGTTGAGAAATATCTGTAGACATGGAAAATGGCTCAAATGACAATCCAGGAATATCACAAAAAAAACTAGTAAGAGGTAAGTTCAGTGGATATTATTTTTATTGTGGTTGAAAGACTTCGGACAATGGCCTTTTGACTCCGTCAACAAAGAAATGGTATTATTTTTATAGATTTTCTTGTTTCTGACCTGCATGAATTAATAAATATGGTGAAGGAATTGAAAAAGGACAAAAACATTGATAAGGTTTTTATGCATTAGTTAATTCTCCGGAATAAAATAGTACAATAAACCACAGTTACTACTATTACTGATCTTAATTTTTAGGAAGATGTCCTAGCAACAGGTAGCGGTTTGTACCAACTCTGGCTGAGTACAGTAGGTGCAAAAATGTTGGCTGTATCAGGGGAGCATATTATGCAGCCTTTGATTAACAAGTACGACAGCTCTTTGAGCTACTAAAATATTGGTATTTGCATATATTCAAACTGATTATGCTCACATTATGATCCTCATCTTATAGTTTCCTAGTTTCAATTGCTTTAAATCTATTTAAGATGGCATTGCCGAAGACTTACAAACACGAGTGCAGTGTCGTGATAATGAAGTTATATGACATCGAACACCTTTTCTCGACGAATGGCTACAATCAAGAGAACAAAGTCCTGAAGGAAGAAATAAAAAAAGCTTTATTATTGAGGGGAACTGAAGAATGCCTATACTGAGGAAGAAAACCAAATATACAAGAAAAGTAGCTTGTTTTGAAAAAAACACATTTCAATATACATATTTAGAAATTAAAATCAAACAAAAAAGAATATTATAATCTTTTCAATAAATAAATGATACAATTCATCATTGTTTGGTATATTTAAAATATGATAAGGAATACCCTTGTTAAATCCTTCAAGTTAACACAATATTTCAATCTCTACTCAATCATAAATTGTTTACAAGTATGAAATTATTTAAATAGGTTTTTTTGATATTTTTCTTTGTATCAATGAAATCAGTATTGAGCATTAATTTATTTCAACTTTCATCACACATCAAGATGTTAATTCACACTGCATTTCTACTTCGTTTATTGTATCGTGTTGGATTTTCTTGGCTTCCGTTGGAGTCCACCACTACCTCAGTTATTAATGATTATACATACGTGTGAGTTAACACAGTGGATTTTCTCACCAATGTGTTTTCATCATCTTTTACAATTTTCAAATTCGCATCACAAATGCCCTGAACATTTGGAAAAAAATTTTCACTTCCTATTCAGAAAGCTCATCTTGTGGACGACCGAGATTATTTTAATATGTGTACAGTCTAGAGCTCCAATAACATTTGATATTGAATGGATATAATTCAGATTAATTCCTATTGAGTTATTCCTTGTTCTGGGGAGATGATAATCTACAGCCAGATAATAAAATCACAAATTGGAAGAAATATTATTGTCACTATGCCTAATTATTGTTATGCAGACCTAACAACCCATACAATTAAGATTTCCGTGGAAACCACGATGATTAACCACGTCTCTACCAAGTTAATTCGCCGAACATCACCGATTAGTTGACCACCTCTTCAACCTTAGTTTGACCACTGATTTAGCCTTAACATGTGTTTCAGAAACCCAAAAGTGCGTTTGACGTACAATTTACCTGCAATATTTGATCACTCTGTCAACTGACAGGCTGATCAAGTTCAAGTAGTTAACCATACTTTCCGCAACTCAAATGGCACTTGACCAGGGATTTGACAGCTGATTAGTTAATTTTTACGTTGATCGGCCTTTCAGAAACTGGCCGATAGTGTACATCAGCCATTCGTTAGGAGTCACATGTTGTGACAGTCTGATCTTATTGAACGAGAAGAAAATCACGTTGGATTACTTGAAAAATATTTGAATCCGAACTTGATTGCATATGGCGAACGAAAGATGAAAAAAATTAGAAAAAGAGAATTAATTTGAAATCCAAGAGCCAATAAATTATTCAAGATTAATTTTCACAATAGCAAAACCGATAAAAAATTCATTGCACGTTTTTACCTTCACTCATTCTACCATCATCCATAACCTACATGCACAAAGTGCAAGATGGACATGCATTTCGAAACAAATCAAGGCTGCGATTATTTTTACGATTAATCATCATTTCGAATGAATAGTACTTGGCAACAATCAACAAAAGGGTCATTAGACTTGAATTTGCTGACGACCTAATGAATTAAAACATGTGTCGCCGTTAGCATTCGAGGAGATTATTTATAAGTAGGTATATCTATTTCTCATCCAGTTATGAAGGTACAATTCATTGCTCCTTTGTTCTATTTCAACTAGAATAGTTATTTCTCTATTTCAGTATCCTAATGAGTTCATTACAGTACTAAGAGTAGTGCTGTAATGAAACTCATTACTGCATTGTTTTCAGATATATTTTTCGTATTGTGGTTGTCAGTACTGACCTCCCAATTTTCGAATTAAATCAATTCAAATTCCGCAATCTGTGAAATTTCGTTAGTGGCACCAACTGCCAAGATATGATACAAAAGTCACTAATTTGAATTTTTATTTGAATTTCTAGAGTTTTACACAAAACTACTGAAATAGAGAAAATATCGTCTAATAATCGTTGCAGAAGGCAATTCCACCACTCATGCTTTCGAAAACTCGCTGCTTCGTCGATCGATTTCGAATTTCGCATTCGTGTTGAAATAGGAGCTCATTTTGCAACTTGTTTTAGAATATACTATTAAAGTATTATATTATTATAAAGAATATTGGTAGGAAATTTACCCAGTGCACATAAGGAGCATCTACACTGCGCGAAAAAATTAACGCACATTCTGAAAATCTCAATTTTAATATAAATTATTTTTATGTTCTCTCGGGTAGGTTTTTAAAAAAAAAGACACATTGAATGAATAAAAAATAAAGAATTTCACTGAATCTTATGTGAAAGAAGAGAAATGAACAACTTTCAAAATACTAAATGCTGATAAGTGATATAATACATGGTATTTCCACCCCTTACGTTAATTACAGCTCGGCAACGACGGTTCATACTCAAAATGAGTGATCTCAAAATGTTCTGATCTAATCCTTCCCAGATTTCTCCGAGTTGTATTACTAAGTCATTAAGAGTAGTTGAATGATTTTCTGAACTTCTCAGCGTTGTATTGAGGTTGTCCCAAACCTGCTCAATCGGATTGAGATCTGGATTTCTTGCTGGCCATTCCATTCGAGAGACTTCAACCTCTTCAAGGTACTCCTGAACGATGTGCGCACGATGAGGTCTGGCATCATCGTCCATAAAAATAGAATTTTTACCAATGTATGGGGCAAATGGCACTACATGCTCTTCAAAATCGTTCTTCAAATACTTATCAGCATTCATAGCTCCATCATCAACGACCACTAGGTCTGTACGACCAGTAGTATTCAGGAAATTGCACTGAATTTATTTTTCATGCGGACTTATGTATACAAGGGAACGTCGACCACAATGGTAAAGGCAGAATCTAGACTCATTTGTGAAGAGAACTCTTTCCCAATCGGCCTCTTTCCAATGAATATGACCTCTCGCAGAATCCAAACCATGAGTTTTCTCAAGCTGATTTTGAAGGAGGCGAGTGATTGCGAAAAGTTGTCTTAACGAAGAAACTCTCAAACAACGTTCTTGATTGACAGATTTTTCCCTGTCCTGATCTTCGAACATTCATACCTGTCTTCCTGATTCGCTGCAACATTTTGGACACAAAAATGGGAAACTCCAAACCTTTCTGCAATTCTTGTTTATGTCCACTACTGCTTATATCCAACTACTGCTTGGGCACATTCCTCTTGGGTCAAATTGCGTGTTTCGCGTTGCATAGCGATCGAGTGTGAAAAATCAAACGAAAGAAAAACTACTGATCACTAGAACTGATCGAGAACAACTGATTTTAGAATGGAGCCAATACATTCAAATTCTGATGATATCATCTTTTTTCATTCCAGCTAGGAAAAAACATCTGCATTGAAGAAAAACGTCGAAAGTGGATAACATTTGCATGCATAATTATGAAAATAATAATTATCATTGAGAACATCTCCAGTTGTAGAATAAATATGAGATTTCCAATTTTTTGCGCAGTGTAGATTAGGTAACTGTCCGAACTCGATTTTTTGGCAACAAAATATTATTTGGAGAATGCTATGATAACGAAAGCAATGTTTCAATTTGAAGGAACAGGATGTGCTCACAAGCACTAAATTTTTAAAACCGGGTTACTTTTCATCTGACTGCAAAAACTCCAAACCATTCAAACGAACATGATCAAAATTTGATAGAGCATTTATCAACATGTTCTGTCTCAACCCTTCAAGTAATTTTCATATGGGATGAACACATTAGAAGTTTTGGACTATGTATTTGAAACGTATTGAGGTGAAAAAAAATTCCAATATCCAAATTCTTCGATTGCTCCCATAACTGCAGTTAAATTAGAAAATTGTTCATCATTGTTTTCATTGAAATGACTGGATCATCGTTTGGTGATTTTTGCATTGAACAATATTGATTGACAGAACTGTTTTCTGTATAAATCTGACTGATGATGAAACAATTCCTGACATGAGTCTACATAAAATGAATTTTATCGTTCAAAGTAATTCTGAAGAGGGATTCAAGAATGAAAATCCAGAAGTTCACCTAATCTTCGAAGTAGGAAAAAGTCTAATGCTTCAATTAAGTCCCATTAGCGAATATCATCAAAATGGCCGAGAGGCAGAAGGATTATACCGTCAGTTCCGCGTAATGAAGGCATCTGTTATCCTAATTAGTCGGAATCAGAAGGTTCTTCTGTCGAACTGGACAACAGAAAAAATACATCCAATTAAATTCACCGAATCTTATGAATAAAGAATTTGCCTTATTTATATGAATTCGTCTGTATCTCAAGGCAACAATGACAGGTGAAAGGATATCAGCTTTCGTAGGTTTTGAACGGATGGAACCTACAATAATTTGTCAATAAAGAAACAGATATACCAATCGATATTTCCAATGTGAAAATCATTAAGCGATGTCCATGGTAATATTGAATTTTTTCAACGGGAATACAATGAATTAGAGGCAGAAAACGTTAAATAATTTTTGTGCATAAAAACACAAGTACATTTTACAAGTAGAAATTGGGGACTAATGGATACCTGGAAACCTGATAAAGCATGACCTGCACAATGTTTGGACTATGACAACTCCATGTAGTTTACTTGGTAATTAAAACTTAGTTTGGCAAGGCAACATAGCAAACTGAATCATATACATACTGTTACTTCGTCGTAAATTACATTCTAGATTCTCGTTTCGTCGTTATGTTATTATTAGAAGGGTGAAATATTGAGAGCAAGTTGGTTATACAGAATGCAGTTTCATAGGTAACCACAAAATAGTTTCCATGATTTCAGCAGTCGAAAACATTCGTTTCAGAAGGATATTTCATAAAAAATTGCAATCATAGAGGTTTCAGTTTGATTGTTTGAAGTCATTTCTAATGGTGGAGAATTCTGAAAAATCGTAGAGCATTTCGGTTCTTTTTGAAAATCAGTCTATCTGTAGGACTTCAATGGTTGTCGATCCATCGATGAAGAAATCACTAAAATTATTGTAGAGTTTCAATTACTCCTTTTCAACATTGGGGAAAATTCAGATTCAAATTAGAACATCAATAATCTCAGAACTTCATTATAAAAATTTAAATATTCATATTTTGTGTGTCCGTATAGATCTTATGTTTGTTCCTTCACTCATGTTCGATTGAATTAACTTTCATTCTTGTGTTTATATGAATGAATATGAATTTAACGGGTGTCCCATTTACCCATTTCGAAAGATCCACTTTTTGAGAAGAGCCAGAATCATCAACTATTTGAACGATAATTGTTAAGTAATGAAGACTTTTTGAATTGGGCATATATACAGGGTGTACAAAGTTCGACGGCCTATTAGACGTTCCTGGAGGACTGGACCTATTGGAAATCTAGGAATTGGGATTATCTTATGTTTGAACTCATCTACTGATCTAAAATATTCTCGGAGCCTGACCACTTTCAGTTATACAAGAAAAAATTTTCAAATATTAAAAAAAAATTTTTTTCTATTTTTTTGTTTTTAAATTTGTTAGAGTATGAAATTATGAATACATTCCTACTCGAATCGTTGCATTTGTCGAAATACTTTCCAAAATATCGAGAAAAAACTGAAAAAAAGGGAGATAAGAGTATTCGCTGTTATGTTTGTTATTCCTCACCTAGATATCGTAGGCACGAACCGTTTTTACATTTTCGAAGACGGAGACTGTGGAAATATTGTACATTTTCAGAATTTTCCAACTGTTGGGTCAAAAATTGGGATCAAGATTGGCCCATAACTTTCGTTTTTCAAATTAGAACCCTATTTTTTTATGATTGCGTTGGATTCTACGGAGAAAAATGATGATAATGTTTTAACATGTTGACGCTCCCAAAATTGATAATTCTTGAGTTATTCATTTTATGTCGAACGTAACGTCAAAATTTGACGCTATAAGATATGGAATCAGGAAATGAATAACTCGAGAATTATTAATTTTGGGAGCATCAACATGTCGAAACATTATCATCATTCCTCTTCGTACAATTCAACGCAATCATAAAAAAATATGGTTCTCATTTGAAATACAAAAGTTTTGGGCCAATCTTGATCCCAATTTTTGACCCAACATTTGAAACATCCTGTGACGAGTTTCTCAAAATTCTGAAAATGTTTAATATTTCCACTGTCTTTGACTACAAAAATTTGAAAACGGTTTGTGCTCAAGATATATAGATGAGAAATAACAAACATAATACCGAATACTCTCACCTTATTTTTTCTTCAGTTTTTTCTCGATATTTTGGAAAATATCATGAGAAATGCAACTATTCAAATAAGATTGTATTCAGAATTGAATACTCTATCGAATTCGTAAAAAAAAAAATTTAAATAAATTATTTTTCACTCCCTGTGTAACGAAAAGTGGTCAGGCTGCAAGAATATTTTAGCTCTGTAAATGATGTCAAACAATATCTTGATCCCAATTTTCAGATTTCAAGTAGGTCCAGTTCTCCGGAAACGAGTAATAGGTCTTTCAACTTGGTACACTCTGTATGTACAGGGTGTACAATTTAAAAAATTGATCTGTCACTAGTGAATTATCGGAGAAATTAATCTTCTATGAATATAGATTATTGTTGATATGAAATGAATTTTATAAATTAGACTCTATATTCGACATACAATCAGAAAATCATGAGTAACCGAAGACTTATTCATTATAGCAGCATGAACATGGAAGAACACTATCATTATTTCTCTCTGGAGAATCCAACGCAATCATGAGTAAAAGGGTTTCTAATTTGAAAAACGAAAAAAAAGGGCCAATATTATTCATCCTAATTTTTGAGCAAACAATGAGAACACCCTGCGACGAATTTTTCAGAAGTCTAGAAATGTACAATATTTCCACAGTCTTTGACTCCAAAACTATGAAAACGTTTTTTGTTCAAGATATCCAGTATAAGAATAACAAACCTACCGCCGAATACTCACATCTTTATTTTTTCTTCAGGTTTTTTCCATATTTTCAAAAGTATCTGGACGAATGCAACGATTTGAAATAATGTATTCACAATTGAATACTCTTTCAAAATCAGAAACGGAAAAACAGAAAAAATGGTGTAATTTTTTTTTTCATTTCCTGTATATCTGAAGGCGGTCATCATTCAAGAATATTTCAGCTCGGTGGACAATATCGAACAATATCATAATCCTAATTTTCAGATGTCAAATAGGTCCTGCTCTTTAGAAACGTCGAACTTGGTACACCTTGTATATATTTTTTTTGCTGAATATGAATCATTCTGATTTTTTATTCCGAATTATTTATTCATTTCCGAAAATAGTCAAAATGAAGTTTTTACCATATTATTGATATTATTAAACAGATACAGAGTTGAGTAAAGGTGTGACTATAAAACTCTCGAAAAAATACAATTGAAACCTTTATGAGAAAAGAAATTATCATCAGTGTTATTCATTTTAGTATTTCCTATGAACAAATTCTGAGAGAAAAACTTGTTTGTCATCTTAATTTTTTCTCATTCCCAAACATCATTCAACACCGCGATAATATATTTTATCCATATCCAAGAGAGCAACAAATACGGATTGATCCATCGAAGGATATCACGATATATTTTTGATATTGTTCGATAAGCCTGATATATAGATTAAGTCTCTGACTCGTTTATATTTTTTGAAGGAATATTCTTGAGGTATCTATTCCAGTTTTGTTTATGAAAACTTAATGATCTAACAAATCTCACTCTAAACGATTAAATACAGGGTGTACCAAGTTCGACGGCCTATTAGGCGTTTCTGGAGAACTAGACTTATTTGAAATCTGAAAATTGGGATTATGATATTGTTTGACATTATCTACCGAGCTAAAATATTCTTGGAGCCTGACCACTTTTAGTTATACAGGGAGCGAAAAAAAAATTTCAAAATTTTATTTTTCTGTTTTTTTCTTTTTGAATTTGATAGAGTATGCAATTCTGAATACATTCGTACTCAAATCGTTGCATTCGTCGAAATACTTTCAAAAATATCGAGAAAAACCTGAAGAAAAAGAGAGAAAAGACTATTCGGTATTATGTTTGTTATTCCTAATCTAGATATCTTAAGCATAAACCGTTTTCACATTTTTGAAGTCGAAGAATGTTCAAATATTGTACATTTCTAGAATTTTGAAAAACTCATCACAGGGTGTTCCAAATATTGGGTCAAAAATTGGGATCAAGATTGGCCCATAACTTTCATTTTTCAAATTAGAACCCTATTTTTTTATGATTGCGTTGGATTGTAAAAAGAAAAATGATGATAATGTTTTAACATGTTCATGCTCCTAAAATTGATAATTCTCAAGTTATTTAGGATTTTCTGATCTTATGTCGTATGTAGCGTCAAATTCATTAAATCTGTTTCATATCAACTATAACCTTGGTCATAGAAGATAACTCACTAGTGACACACCTTTTTGTTCAATTCATTCATCATTGTTGTTATGGAACAGATTTTATGAATTTGACGCAATGTACGTCATGGAATCAGAAAATACTAAATAACTCAAGAAATATTAATTTTAAAAGTATCAACATGATAGAAAATTATCATCATCTTTCTTCGCAGAATCCAACGCAATCATAAAAAAATAGGGTTCTGATTTGTAAAACGAAAGTTATGGGCTAATCTTGATCCCAATTTTTGACCGAACATTTAGAACACCCTGTGACGAGTTTTTCAAAATTCTAAATATGTAAAATATTTCCATTGTCTTCGACTACAAAAACGTGAAAACGGTTTGTGGTCAAGATATCTAGATTAGAAATAGCAAACATTATACCAAATACTCTTATCTACCTTTTTTTGTTAAGTTTTTTTTATATTTCGGAAAGTATTTTGACGAATGCAACGATTTCAGTACGGATGTATTCAAGTGTATATCATTAATGGAATAATTCATCTTCTATGACCCAGGTCATATTTGAAATGAAACAGATTAAATGAATTTGACGCTACGTACCACATAAATTCAGAAAATCCTAAATAACTCAAGAATTATCAATTTTAGGAGCATAAACATGTTAGAACACTATCATCATTTTTATTCATACAATCCAACGCAATCATAAAAAAATAGGGTTCTAATTCGAAAAACGAAAGTTATGGGCCAATCTTGATCCCAATTTTTGACCCAACATTTGGAACACCCTGTGATGAGTTTTTCAAAATTTTAAAAATGTACAATATTTCCACAGTCTTTGACTTCGAAAATGTGAAAACGGTTTATGCTTAAGATATGTAGATTAGGAATAACAAACATAATACCGAATACCCTTTTCTCTCTTTTTCTTCAGATTTTTCTCGATATTTTTGAAAGTATTTCGACGAATGCAACGATTCGAGTACGAATGTATTCAGAATTGCAAACTCTATCAAATTCAAGAAGAAAAAAACAGAGGAATAAAATTTTGAAAATTTTTTTTTCGCTCCCTGTATAACTGAAAGTGGTCAGGGTCCAAGAATATTTTAGCTCGGTAGATTATGTCAAACAATATCATAATCCCAATTTTCAGATTTCAAATAAGTCTAGTTCTCCAGAAACGCCTAATAGGCCGTCGAACTTGGTACACCCTGTAGAGAGTGACAACCGAAAGAAATATCGATAAATTTTAAGTGATGTGGATTAAGTAAATTATGTCTTACTGAAATATTCATTATGCAAGATTGGAAAATCGTGTAACGAATTAGTTCTACTCTTGACATGTAATAAAATAACCGTTGAGAATGATGAGAGATGTTATCAACAACCTTGAATCAACTTAATTGAAATTGAAACAAGCTCGAATAAAGGAGAAAGTACTATACTTACCGAGCTCTTTAATACATTTAATTTCGGGTAGAATTAATAACATACCTGAAATAAAACGAAATTATTAGAGTTAGAAAAAGTTATTTTTTTGATAATACAGGGTGGGCCAGCAAAATGTTCAAGATTTTCACTGAAAGATACATTTTTGTCTCCAATTCAACTATGAAGTTTCTCAATTATCATCAAGGGAAAAAAAGGTTCAAAAAATCTTATTTATGTGTGTGAAATCTCAATAATTCTTTATGTAATGAATATTCAGAGTCTCTTCTGGTTGTTACTAAATTTTCACTCAGATCTAACAATTTCAAGAAGACAAAATTTCATGAATATCCAGATCGATTATATTTCATCAATTTTCACGATACATTGAAAAATGATTGAGATAGGTGGAAAATATCATAGTGCCTAAAGTGCTCGTTTCCTTTTCTTTATTTTTATCGTTCTAGTGTCCCTGAAGAATAAGAACCTAAGCAACTACCTTATCGACAATTGAAAAAAATTAAAAAATTATGAATGAAGAACACATATTTCACAACATACATTCCTGAAGTTTATGTATGTAGGTACATACATAAAGTGTGAAAAAGACAAATGAAATGAATTCATGTTATGATGGAATAACTTAATTTTCCAACTTATTTTGAATATTCATGGAAAACCCTAAAATACGACAAATTTCGATTTTTCGAATATCAAGTATCGCAAACTTGTCATTATACAAGGTTAGAATCTTAGTTTCTTTGGCAAAGATATGACAACTGTTTTGACAGTTAACACCTACATATTGCCCACATGTAACATTACAAGAATGACTCAGTTTTCTGCAGTTGCATGAAGCATTGCATCCATTTCTGCAGTTACAAAATAGTATATTCTAAAACATGTTGCAGAATGAGCATGAGCAGTGTTGGAATTGCCTTCTGCGACGAGTATTAGACGGTATTTTCTGTATTTCAGTCCATTTTTGTGAAAACCTCTCGAAATTCAAATGAAAATTCAGATTAGTGACTTTTGTTTTGTATCTCGACAGTTGGTGTGACATACGAAATTTGACAGATCACGGAATTTGAATTGATTTGATTCGAAAATTGATTCGATCGGAGGTCAGTACTGACAATCATAAAACGAAAAATATAACTGAAAACAATGCTGTAATGAATTTCATTACAGCACTACTTTTAGTACTGTAATGAACTCATTACGATACTGAAATAGAGAAAATCATTTTCAACAATTCTCGTGGTGCAGATGTTTTTTGCATTATCGTGGGCTGCATTTATCAATTGGTACTATTCCAATCGCACTAAACTGAATTGAAAGCTTCATTACCAAGCCAAATTTGATGATTTGGGCAAGCATTAATTCAATGGGCAGTCGTCGGTTTTGGAATTACCGGTAATGGTTGTCGGAAATCACCAGACAAAAGAATCAACTCTTTAGTAATACACCCGTATGGAACTCAAAATAAGAAGTAATTGTTTTCGTAATTTATAATAGTGGAATGGAGATTTGTTCAAAACATTTCGTCATAAAATTTTTTGTGTACGTAAATATTATAAGAAGATGTAGAGCACCGAATTGATATCGAATAAATTACTTTCATGAAATCGCTCTCAACCGTAGTAACACCTACTCGCGTTATTCGGAAGAAGAAAGAATATTTCCTATTTTTTTTCCATTTCATCAAACTTTTCAGAGTTTTGAGAGTCGTCGTAGAGGATCCCAAAAAAATCTTTCATAACATACGAAGCATCGAATCTTGAGTTATGAATGATGTAACCAATACAATCTTGAATGTGAGTAAGTTTATAATCATTTGAATAATATATACGATCATTCGATGGAAACTAAATAATGATTTCTGGTAATTCAGTGTTTTTCAATATCGCTGCTTGCAATAAACGTAAAAATGATAACATTTCGAAGTGAGAATGAAGCGACTATTCAAATTATTCCAAAGTTGCGTTGAACCTATTTTTTAAAAGGGTTGATGAAAGGGAAATATTGAAGTATTGATTATATGCCACCATGAGCCTGTTACGTATTTGAAAACGAGTGAAGTAAAGAAAATACTCAAAATAAATTATGGAGGCAGCTCTTTCGAATGATCAAAGTAAAGGAGACTTGAATGCGCCAATATTGTAATACATATTTACCAATCAGCGACATTTCCTACAGATTTGGACGAGTTACTCAGTAATTCATGATACTCTAGGAAAGCATAAAAAAAATTGAAAAATAAAGGTGTTTTGAAACATTCTCCCACTCATATTTCAACAGATGTTTATGAATCATCTCGCGCTCAAGATTTGAAATGATTGAAACTCAATAATTCTATTGGTGAAATGAAAAATCTACTCAATAAAATATCTAAGTTTATTTCTGAGAAGTAAAAAGTCGAAACTTTCATCCCAAGGTATGAACAATGCTTGTATTATTTTTCCTCTGACACAATTATAATTTTTATTCACCGATTATTGAAAATAATGTTGGGTGGGGATGTAGAGCACAACTTCTGGTACGCGAAGTGTCGAATCGAAACAGTAACACTCCAAATGCGGTACGGGTGATTTTATATCTGTTGTAAATGAATACCCCAATTTCATTCCACTCTGACGCGATAAATTTATTTGTGGTCTCAATGAATGACACAAATAATTCAATGTGGAAATTCATATTCAGGTTCTTCTTCACCAAAACTGGTTCGAAATTAAAATATAATTCAGAAAAAAATACTGTTTTCGAGGCGATATCAGGTTGACGTTTTCTCTTGATGGATCAACATAGGTTATGTTATGATATGCTAATTTTTGTTATGTCATCCGATCGTCCAATTTTTCAGCTCCCTACACTTCGTATCTAGCTTTATTCGAGTTATGCAACATCGTCCGACGGTATGGTAATTTTTGTGTTTTTTCGCCCTTGCATATGGGGGTGTAAGCGAAAAGATGGACACTTCTATCTGAAAAAGAGATAGGTACCAACGTCAATTTGAAATTCTTCGAATTTGACAGATCTGCATGAATTTCACAATATGAGTTTGTTACTTCTACAGCTCCGTTACTGATTTCTGTATAAATAGTGGAGTTCAGATAAAACAACAACATGTGATGACAAATTCCCATTATTTTTTTTTTGGACCAAAATACGCCACTGGAAATCCATTTCACTGAAATAAATTTCAAACTACTTGATAAACATATAACTTCAAAGAATATTTTTAGAAAAGACACAAGATTAAGTGTTGAAATTTTGAAGAGGAGAATCACGTAAGAAGACGACTTCTCGTTTATCTTTTGTAGATTCTAAAACTTTTTTCCGAGAATGACAACAACTATAAATATAATCTTGATTGAATTCTGAGTTTTTCTGATTTCAACACTTTGAGTTTTCCATAGAAAAATCTCTTTCAATGAGAGAATATGAGAAAAATATCTCAAAATTGAACTCTGTTGAAATACAGACAACTTCGAGGTTTTTCCATTAAAAATTATCATATTTGAGAATCTTCGAGAAAAAAAGCTGATGCTTCTTTTCCGATCACGAATTCTTTGTTGAGGTTAGAAGTAACGAAACATCAGAAAATCGTTTTTTTTTTTCAACTTAGAACCTCATCTTTCGAATCACATTCGAAATTTTCTACAAAAAATAATAGGAGCCTACGTTTATGACTTATGAATATCTTGAAGATATCAAGGAAAAACGATTTTGTCTTCAATTTTCAATCTCATTCTCATGTGTTTTTTCACTGGAAAATAATAAATTTCCAGGTGGAATTTTTGGGAATCTCTGTTATCGGAAAAATATTTTCTATAATTCAGACGAGATAAGTTCTCGAATTATCATTTGTGATGCGAGGGCAACAATTGCTTCGTTCTCAATATGAGTCTGAGTGGATACAACGTAAAAAATTCTCAGAAATGCAGTAATTAATAATTTGTAACAATTTTGACGCTTCTGAAAGAATAATTGACAAAACTAGTAACCATTTCATCACTGAAAATGCAAATTTCCCAACCAAAATATACTCCAGAATTAATAATTTTCGAAAATTATCATGAGCTTTGAAAAATATACAACTCGTCTGAACTTTATGATGATATTTTCTCGATAATGAAGATTTTCAGAAATTTCACATGACCGCTAATCATTTTCCAGTAAAACCCTCACGACCAGAGAGCAACAATTTGTGGATTTTGAATTTGAATATCGAAGGAATTTCGAAAGGAAAGTGTGATTACGTCTCCAAATTAGCTGATGAACATGGTATCAAAGAGATTCTTCTGCAAGAAACCCACACGGCAACAGAAAAAACATCCTCGTGAAAGAGGACAGTTGAAAGGTTATGTATTAATTGATTTTTCACAAGTTTAGCATGTTATGTTGAAAAATTATCAGTTTCGTAACATTCAACAGATTCGGAAAGGGGAAATTGATGGAGTTTTTTTTTCATTTCTTTCAAATTTTGTGACATTTCTGTCATAAATATTTATAAACCTCCGAACATTATTTGGCCAAGAAATCTTAATGTTGATGTTTTGTAAAGTAGCGAATGCATTTCCAAAATGCATTCGATTTATTCTGAATAATCGGTTTCTTTTCTGCTTTTGTCTTTTTTCATTTCAGATTAAGAATTACGAGTCGTTTTGGGAAGAATCTGTTTATGCGAGCCCATCGACGGATAACATGAAAATGCTCACAATGATGTCTTTCAAGATTTTCCTGATATTTGATATTTTATGTTATTTTGTTTACGGGGCGGCAGGTTTTTTCGGCTGAGGTTTTTTCCCCTGGCTGTATAGTATCGTATGATACTAGTGTTGATAGTATCGTATGATTCTATAGTATCATACAATAGTATATTCTAAAACAAGTTGCAGAATGAGCTCCTATTCCAACACGAATGCGAAGTTCGAAAACGAGCGACGAAGGAGCGAGTTTTCGATAGCATGAGTGTTGGAATTGCCTTCTGCAACGAGTATTAGACGGTATTTTCTCTATTTCAGTCAATTTTTGTGAAAACCTCTCGAAATTCAAATGAAAATTCAGATTAGTGACTTTTGTTTTGTATCTTGGCAGTTGGTGTGACATACGAAATTTGACAGATCACGGAATTTGAATTGATTTGATTCGAAACTTGATTCGATCGGAGGTCAGTACTGACAATCATAAAACGAAAAATATAACTGAAAACAATGCTGTAATGAGTTTCATTACAGCACTACTTTTAGTACTGTAATGAACTCATTACGATACTGAAATTGAGAAAGAATGTTATGATACCCCGTTCTTTTTTTACCTCAGCTTAGGTACTTTTTGTTTCAACATTTAATGTATTATTTTAGCTCTCTTTTTCATAAGAATATATATATATATATATATATATATATATTTTCCAGTAAAAAACACATTCGAGATGTAATTGAAAATTGAAGACAAACTCTTAATATATTCATTTTGTTTGAAAACTCATAACAGCTGATATCAATTTTTGACGAAGATTTCGAAAATACTTCGAAAAAAAGGGTTCCAATTTGAAAAAAAAGATTTTTTGATATTTCGTTACTTCAAACTTTGACCTTCAGTATGAATTTCTGAAAAAACTCTTTTTTAAAAGAAGCATTAGCCTTTTTCGCGGAGATTCTCAAAAATGAGAATTTCTAATGGAGAAACCTCGAAGTTGTCTTATTCAGTTTTGAGATTTTTCTTCATATGTCCTAATTAAAAGAAAATTTTCTCGGGGAAATTCAAAGTTTTGGAATCAGAAACATTTAGAATCCAATAAAGAATCTATTCATGCAATGAAAAATGGGTCTTTCAAGTTGAAAAATGATAGTTGATGTCACTCCGGCAAAAACTGGAAGACTCAGAACCTTCAGAAGATAAACGAGAAGTAGTCTTCTCACTTGAAGTTCAATCTTAGAATTTCAATCCTGAATCTGGTGTCTCTCCTGAAAATATTCTATAGAGCCATATTCGTGAATAACCCTGCCATTCAATGAAAAATTCATATGCAAGAGAATGGTAAGTAGCCATAAAAATACTGCCCTCAAATTTAAATTGGTTTATTCAGTTTACCAGGGGCGGACTAGGTTGTGCATTCCACTGCTTACATTTTCAACGCCCTGGATAGTAAGGAGTTGAAAAAAATTTATTTGGATACCTTGAACACTAGGATGAAGAAAAGATATTCTTGTTCATTCTCGATAAACGAATAGTTTCCGGAATACTATTTTGAAGGAACCATGAATTCTAAATTTACAAGGTGGAATACCTACGAAATTTATTCAAGGAACAGAAAAGTTATGGTCTCGTTTCTGGTTTATGCTTTTTTCGGCAACTTAAATTTAAAAGTAACTTTAATACGTATGTGTTTCATATTTGTAATGAAACAGCAGAGGTGAGAGCTTCTTTCAATTTGCTATAGGAGTAATCCACATATTCCTTACTCAAAATTTCATATCTCCAACTGTTTCAGAAATACCCCTAATGAATATTCATTATCTGAGTTAATGACCTGTAATTCATCAATGTAGGCCACTATCAAGTTCACAGAAATGACATGTCGACTAAAGAGTGTTTAGTCGCAAAAATTTCGTGTTTCCCTCATAGTGAACCATATCACACGAAATTACTCCACTACTTCTTTGCCAAAAACCGAGCCAAAACCCAATATCGATGAATTCATACTTCATCCAGTTACGGAATTAATCAATTTAAACCGTGACACAAAATTAAACACAAATTTTCGACCGCATTCTAACGGGCTAACCGAAAACATTGTCAGGGAAATTGTAACTACAAAGTGCAATCACGCACAGATTTAATGAAGCTTTCCGAATAATTCGATCCGAAATTCGCACATAGAGAAATGCATCAACTCCAACTCACAATCAGAATTGTTGGGGCAAAACCAGCTTCGGGATATCTGAAACGTTAACAACGCATGAATGATTTTAAACCGTTTATTATTGCGCTTGTATTTAGTCAGGTGTTAGTGAAATTCGAGAGAAATGAGAGGAAATCAAGGGGATGGAGTTGAATCAAAAGTAATATTAGGTATATGATAATTAAAACAGATGGATCTGAGAAGTCACACAAAAAGCTTAGATGAGAATCACGTCGATTGATGTTCACATCAAGTTTTCCATATTTTATTTGTTTCTCATTTGTAAATGTCAGTTTCCAAAAAAAAAATATTAATCAAAAAAGTTCATTTTATCAAGTCACCAACTTGTAAAACTGACAGTTAACTTGCAAAATTTTCACAAGTCAGTAGTATCATTGACATAAAAAAATTTCATTTTATCGTCATATATCGCACTCTCTCTACAAAAGTGACACATCTCAAAAGTTACTTTCATGGTTCATGCTATGAATTAGATCAGGAAACGAGCCTAGATTAAATCATGGAAAACTTTACCCACATCAGTGGGTCCTCCATATATCATATAGATACCTACAAACCAAATTTGGTGTCTATTTCATGGTTCAAATAAATGAAAAAATACTTAGCATTTGAATATATTCGACTTTTGATTTTGAGTTGTGTCACTTTTGTAGCGTGGGTGCGATATGTTGAAAATCATGGTACAATTGTTTTTTCCAGTGACACAGATTTTTTAAGATGAAACAGTTCATACTGATGATGATGAATGTGTTGACT
The DNA here is from genome assembly GCA_038502775.1 of Hippodamia convergens. Classification (NCBI taxonomy): domain Eukaryota; kingdom Metazoa; phylum Arthropoda; class Insecta; order Coleoptera; family Coccinellidae; genus Hippodamia; species Hippodamia convergens. The sequence goes on along the minus strand of CM076614.1, from coordinate 7,436,794 downwards.
CAGGAACTGCTGTACTCGAGGACTGCAGAACATTTGTACTCTCCTCACTACCAAATAGTTTGCTAGATATTTCGATTTTTTTGTTGCCAAAAGCATCGACATAACTCATCGCAACTTCGGTGCTCTTCCATCCTCCTGCAAGCTCAAGTGCTAAAATATCTAAACCCGAATCCATGTCGGTGTTTGTCATGTCGGTATTACAAAAAAAATCTTAGGCTTTCTGTTCCAGGAGGCCGAAGATTTACATATTTTCTGTATAACATGCAGGCCTTGAAGCTGCAGCCATCATCGGTTATGGCGAATCTTGTTGTTGAATTTTTTGTTTGTCGCAATGTCACAATAACGTATTTTTCCATATCATCTACATCATTCATGTTTAAGGAGAGAATTTCGTCACATCGACAACATCCAAAAATCCCAAATATTGTTACAATTTTCGCCAGCAACCACTGGTCATCAGAAGCATGTAAAAGGAATTGTTCAGCCTCTTCTTTACTTAATACCTTGGCCTTTTTTGGCGCATAACGCTCATTTTTTCGTACAGAAACGCTTTTATCTTTTGAAATCTGCAAATGACAACTAAACGTCATATTTTTCAATAAATTTTCTAAGGAAAACAAACCTGCGAACAGGGGCCTTTTCTTTCATTTCTTAACAGCTTTTCAGCATAGACCATTTCGTTCATAAAGTATTAGGGCTGAATCTTGCTGATAGTTGATTCAAGTAGACCAACAAAACATTTTCAGTTACCCCAATCACACTATTTTTGTTTTGCCGTATTTCGAAGTCGTCGTATTCTCGCTCGTACCTTGAAGCTTATTTTGTAGTTGATAAACTTGTTGCTACACTGCTGGCTGCCCCAATAATTTCTTTCGGTACATTCATTTTCGCATTCGCCAAAACAAATGTAAAGAGAAATAAACAGACATGTTCATTGCAACGTTTCCATAGCTTACGACATTTGCGACAAAATTTCGAGATTTTTTCCAAATTTATCTAACTTTTCTACAGATGAGAAACAAATAAAATACAAAACAATACACGCAAGTTAACGGGTTTTACTGGCTCAAGGAGGTAACTGACTGGCCTGCGGCTCGTCAGTTATATCCTCCATTCGCCAATAAAAACCCACTTACCTTGCTAGTAATGTTATATTCTATATCATGTTAATATGAGGAAATCTTCGGCTGAGGCTTGACAAATGCTCTAAAATACATATGGTGACGCCAATTTTAGTGAGAGAAAGTGCCTAGAGTGGTTTCAACGCTTCAAGAAAATCCATTTCAACATCTTGAAACTTATGGGATTATTTCATCTTGAATCCCATTTTCAAGAATTTTTTTCAAATAATCAATTCAATATATGAATTCGAATGAAACTGCGAAATATTAAGAAATATGGCAACGAATAGACTATGACATGGAAATAAACACCGAAATTGATGAATATTGTTAGGGTTTTTTTAGAAATACGTAAATGGTTATAAAATCGATGAAACTGATCAATTTGAAATATGCAACTGAAGACAAAAGTGATTAGATCAATTGATTTCATTTCAGAGGTATTCTGATCAATGAATCCAACAGAATTTCACCTTTCCGAACTAGTGCGGTAAAGTTACTCTCCGAATCGAAAACAGTGCGGAAAATTAAGTAATTGCGCACGTTTCTAGTGAAAGGTATTCAACCAACCTTTCAGTTTTTCCCCAATAATGATTAAATAAAATATAATTATTGCAAGATCTATTTCAAGTCAAACTGATTCAGAATTGACGTTCAAAATCTAAAATGTACGAAGTGAAGAAATATACTTTTTTCTATTTCAGTATCGTAATGACTTCATTACAGTAATGAAACTCATTACAGCATTGTTTTCAAATATATTTTTAGTTTTATGGTTGCCTGTACTGACCTTTAATCGAATCAAGTTTCGAATCAAATCAATTCAAATTCCGTGATCTGTCAAATTTCGTATGTCACACCAACTGCCAAGATGCAATACAAAAGTCACTAATCTAAATTTTCATTTGAATTTCGATAGTATTTCACAAAGATTGACTGAAATAGAGAAAATACCTTTTAATACTCGTTGCAGAAGGCAATTCTAACACTCATGCTATCGAAAACTCGCTCCTTCGTCGCTCGTTTTCGAACTTCGCATTCGTGTTGGAATAGGAGCTCATTCTCCAACTTGTTTTAGAATATACTATTACCTACCTAGGTTCAAGCTGCGATGGCGTATAATTGAGAGCTGACATCACAACTATTGTATAAAGAATCCTATCAATGAAAACCGTTTTATTTCCTCATTCAAAATATGAGGGAAATTTGTCCCTGAGAATTGTTGAGTATATATCAATTTTCAAACCACCAGCATCAAAATTGTCGGAAGTCTCACACAAACGTTTACATCCCCTGGTTCAGCTTGATAGGACATCGGGAAGTACCCTAACAGTTCTTATGATCATAAGTGAGTGGGTGACGATATCGGACGTTTTTAGATATCTATAAAATATGAATTGCACAAGCTCTGCATCTGAAACTTCGCACGTTTGATGAGTTCATTACTGGCATTCTATCGTGCAGCTACTATATTCCAAACTCAAGTTATAAGGGTTCAAAATCAGACCAAACAACTATTCATGGCGAGGGTTCATATTTATGTGCCCATAGATTTTGAGAACTTGTCAACATTTTTGAGTACGTCTCTTCCCTGATGTTTTTATTCTATTTTTTATTAGATTTAACTTTTTTTTATTATCATAACAATGCGTTGAATGGGAAATTCACTCTGCCGTTTGTGATATGAAATTAAATGAATAAAATACAAATTTGCTCGATCCATTATAATCCGAGATTACGAGCATTGACCAAAAACATCTCGAACACTTGCGTAGTAATTATTCGACGTCTACGATCAGCTTCAGTTGTTGACAACTCGCACTTGTAATAGTGGTTATCTATAACAATGATTATGCCAATTACACAAAGAACGTGCCTATTCGCTCCTTGAAACTGGTAGTAAAATCTATTTCTGTACCTCGAGTAGTACGAACTGCGTAATTTAATAAGCCGTTTGGCAGTTAAAATTTTTTTTGTTGTTATTATTTCAGAACTTTATTATAGCCCATAAAGTGGCTTGCAATAGCTCATATCAGACCTCGGTCAATTGTCATGTCGCAGGGCGCATGTAATAATTGTAAACAATTATTTCCCTGGTTAAAATCGTGGTATTACCGATGAGACCCCCTGAAATTCTCAGATTAAAAAATTTATTTATTTCTACAAGAGTAGGTACATCATGAGCAACTGGAAAAACAGTTATGCAAGATGATGAAGCAGTTCTTATTGATCTGAATGTATCGTGGAAGATTAGTCAGTCATAATTCTTTTCAAACCGTTCAAAAACAAACGTTTTCCCGAATGAAATCACTGAAAAAAGACTGCTGTATGCTACATTTTACATCAGACCAAGAAATTTATGTACAGATCGGGAACACACGATTAGAAACATCTCAGTTTCTAAAGTGAATTCGAACATTCACCATATTCGTTAGCTATCGGTTGCAGCTTTATTAAGTGTATTTGAACTGACGACATTGTGAGAGTAATCATAATGACATTCATCGTAGTTGTCAATTGTCATTATTTATTTACTTTGAATTTTGAAATAATTCCAGTCATCTATAGTAAACCGACACATTTCAAAATAATTCATCAATCTAGTTAGGCTTCTCCCTGAATATACTACAATCATCAAAAACAGATATCAATAATTCTTATTGATAAAACAAATACAAACAATTTTTAATTAAACGGATACTAAAAGGCTGTGCGTATATCTTGTGTATATTCAACAAATCCAAGAGTACAATATTAGGTCGATGTTTTTTCTATTTTAGCAACCACAATGTTGGAAGTGGCTGGAGCACTGTCAAAGTCGTAGCTCTACGTTTTATACGTTCCCTAAAAATGAAAAACTTGCTGAGAAAAAGTAATATTCTCCAAGAATGGAGCAAGATGCTCCTTCATTAATTTCCAGAGGAAGATAATATGCGGTTTACATTTCACCTTACAAAATGAAATTGAGAGAAATAAAGTTCCTACATTATTCCTGAGGAAACCTATGATTTCTAGTAGGCACTAAATTTTCATTTACATCTGTCCACTCATTAACATTATGTTTATTAGCAGGTCGAATAGAAAGACATTTTGACGATGATAATATAATTGTGTTTGTGATGTCCGATGTGAATCTAAAAAAAATTATCTGAACGCCAATACACCCATGAATATCAATTTTCAATTTATAGGATCCATTGATCTTTTGTTATTAAGAATGATCAACTAGATGAGTTGAAGGAACGAGTCACCAAAGATATTATTAGTGAGTTTACGCCAAACTTGAAAAACAGTACTTAAAATTTAATTTTTGCTCCTGGAATTCAACTTTTATTAGATTCCTACAAATCCTTGGAGCAAACAATCCTTGCTTATGCAGACTAGGAACAATTTTTATTAATGTAGGTCTGATAATTCAGAGAGGAAGATTGGAGAAGTGAAAGTTTTCAATATACTGAATTCTACGATTCCCATCAGTACCATGCCCAATTTCCTTGAAGCACCCCTTCTTGATAGAAGTATACACATAAGCAATATAGAAGATTTCAATTTCAATAATTGTTTATAAGTAATTATATAAGTGTTCCATTTCAATAATTGTTTTCATTCCAAAATTCTAAATGTCCCCTAAAAAAAGGAAATAATTTTATGAATTCAAGCTTGGTCATATGGAAATGATTTCAGAGATATTTGTAGTACTAATATAGGAATCAATTAGAGGTTTATGTCGAATATATCTTGTTCATGTAGAACTAATATCACCTAATTTGTTCACATCACTATTTAATTTGTAGGAAATCCAAGGAATTTTTTAATAAAGATGAAACACAAAATAACGATTGAACTATAATAAATAACAGTAAACAAAAAAATTGCTAAAATTTTTCAATGACAAAAAATAATTCTGCCTGTAATGTTTTTTTTTAAAATTTATATCCTGTGTTTCGTATTCCATCGCAACCACATTTATATTATCATCTCCGAAATGCTTTCGCTTTGACCTGCTGATAAACATAATGTTTATGAGTGGATAGATGTAAATGAAAATTTAGTCCTTACTAGAAATAATAGTTTTTCTCAAGAATAATGCAGGAACTTTTGTTCTCGTCATTTCCTTTTGAAATGTAAACCACATATTCTCTTCCTCTGGAAATTAATGAATGAGCATCTTGCTCTATTCCTAGAGAATGTAACCATTTCTTAGCAAGTATTTTATTTTTAGGGAACCTATGTAACTCAAACAAACCTATGAAATTTTAATTTGGGATCTTCGGTAGAGCTACGACTTTGATAGTGCTTCAGCCACCTCCACCATTGTGGTTGCTAAAAAAAAATCATCAACCTAATATAATAGTACTCTTGATCATGTTAAATATACACAAGATATACTTACAGCCTTCTAGTATCCATTATATCAGAAATTTGTTCTATCAATGAAAATGATTGATATCTGTTTCAAATAATTGTAGTAAATTTAGGGAGAAATCTAACTGGATTGATGAAATATTTTGAAAAATGTCCGTTTTCTATGATGATTGAAAAAATTTCGAAATTCAAATTTTGAAAAAAGTGAATAAATAATGACAAATGACAACTAGGATGAATGTCATTATGATAAATCTCACAATGTCACAAACACAAAAACACTTAAAAAAGCTGCAACCGATAGCTGACGAATATGGTCAATTATAGTGTAACATTGGCAGAATCAAATCCTCAGAAGAAAGTGATATCGAATAAACTGCTGAGCCGACAGATTCGGTTGGGTGGGAATGTCGAGCACAACGTTTGGTACGCGAAGTGTCGAATCGAATCAGTAACACTCCAAACGCGGTATAGGTTATTTCTTATTTGTTGTAAATGAATATGATAATTTTATTCCACTCTGACGCGAAGAACTTATTTGCCACAATGAATGACACAAATAATTTCCTGTGGATATTAGTATTCAGGTTTTTTTTTTACCAAAAGTGGTGTGAAATTGAAATAAATTCTAGAAAAAAAAATGTAGAACAAAAATAAAATCTACAAGAAATAAAAAAAATTATTCTATTAACATAAAAATAACAAATTCTGAAACATGCGAAATTGAAGATCGAGAATCCAAATTAAATGTTCAAATAATCCACATTGTTTTTCCAATGGAAAATCCCAGTCATCAGCCACTTGCTGAAAGGGCTGTTATACAAAGAGCATTGTATGTTACTGCGTTAAAGTTATTTTATTTTTGTCAAATGCACTCCGCTTATCATACAAATCTTCAAAGCGCAAATAGAAACACCACTCTTACCACTCATATCATGAATAACTTCTGTCCACTTTTGGCATAGGAAGTTGTCTATAATTGGAGTAAGTACTATATACTTAGATTTTTCAGAATTGATTTGAAACTTAAGTTTTGTAGAGTTGAATTTGGACTTTATATTTTATTTTTTTATGGTACGATTTTCAAACTCACATGAAATTTTTCAACACTCACTTCAGTTCCATCTATTTTCCAGATACGCAAATTCATAATACAACAAGGAATCATTCAGATGCAAAAGAGTACATATTTGTTTCATCATGAATGAACGTTTGGTGCGAAAAAATCGTCAATTATCCTTAAATTTTGTGGAGCAGTTTGTTCGAATTAGCTCCGAAACTACGTCTCTACCCGGTATTGAGTAACCTTCCACGATTTGGATTTATGTTCCCGATATCGAATGCTGTTAATTTGAATTTCATGCTAATCTCGACTTATGGAAAAATAATTTACATAATTGTGATACATTGTAAGATTGAAATCGGAATTCCTCCATATCTTTGCAGTTTCCAGTGAAGATAACATTTACATCCTAGAGTCTAGAGCTCGATAACTTAAATTCAAATCGTGACGCCTTAGAGTTAGAACTCTTTTTCTTTTTCATTGATAGGCAATATTTTTTTGGAAAGATTTGGCCCCTGACAAATTCTGCTCAAGTTTCACACGATCGCCTTTTATTATTTAAAATTGTTTCTCGTTTCAGAGTCTGGGACAGAAAACGCTAATAAAACTTTCAGAAAAATCAAAACGTGGTGTTTGAATATATAAATCCATAGAAAGAGCAACAATACAGTTCCAAAATAGATATTTTTATACATGTGCAGTGATGATTTTCCAAACTTATTCAAGTAATCAATGACGAAGGCAACGAAATAATATAATAAAATAAAATATGGGTATAACAATGGAACCAATTCTTTTAAAAATTCTCCCATATATTAACTAGATAGCAACAATAAACTATAGAAGAATATGGGAGAAGGAGCATTTATGCAATTGTTGAGCAGAATGGTCCCCGTAAATTAACTATGAGTATTGAAAATATCTACTGAACATGAATACAACACAACAAAAGCTAGATGACACGATTAGGTACAATAATGAACAATGCAAATAAAAACGAACCACGAAATAAAATTTCATAAATATGATCAAATCAATCAAAACCTGACATGAATATTTCAACATACATAGGTATTTATGTTAAACAGAAGTTATAACTATGTATGTCACTCACCGAGTTATAAAATGCCCAAGATTTTGTATTCAAAACTATGATTTTCATAATGAAATCTATTACTGTTTTTCGAGAAAACACAGTAACAACTAATTTGCTCCACATGAGTTAGAGAAATTGACTCAAATTGCAGAAAACTATATTTTAAATGAGATTTTGTGATGGAAATTCATATCAATCTAATCTTCTTTGGAGCATATCCCAAGCATATACCATACAATTCAAATCTGGTGAGTGCGGAGGTATTGGTAAATGTGGAATGTTAAGCTCCTCGCGCGCATTCTCAATTATGGCTGCACGGTGCGGTCTAGCGTTATCGTCTAGAAATTGAAAAGTTCCAACCAATAGCAACGTGAAAATTCGGCAAAACATTATCAATGACATGCTCACTATAGTGTGAGCCGGTCATATTTCCAGGACAAATGTGTAGATCTGTGAGCCCGATATTATTACATTGCCCCCTCGGAATGGATGGACTTCTAGAACCTAGATTCACCTATCTCAAACGTCGATGGAAACTTGTACCCCATCTGCATTATTTTGATGAGTATTGCGTAGCATTCTACACGTAGATGTAGGCTTTCTCGATAAACTGACTCCATTTCATTCGTGAAGCATATGCAAAGAACCAAACTTAAAAAAAAGGCAACCACAGATTAACGAAATGTCTCATACTGATTTTTATTGGATCGATTATTTGGTAAGCTGAAAGTTTTCGAGCATAATTCTCAATGAAGCACCCGATACATATTTAGTATTAGAAGTTGAAGTAAAATTTTGTATCTTTTTTTAACATGACTTGTATAATTGCATCCTCTATTCCAACGTGTTATGATGGAACAACCCATTACCTGCACATGAACAAACAAAGACGACTCCTGCTGTTCAAAACCTCCACCATCAGGCATATTAATTTCATGAATGAGATATCAGATTTCACCCTTAGCTTGCGCCTAACATTTTTGATTGATTTATTATGAAAAGCTTTGGCGTATTTTCCCCGCAGAAATATCCCTCAGTATCGGGTATTCAACTAAGTGTTTTTATAAAGGGCTTGCTAATGTTACACTATACAGAATACCGTCTACTCGAATATGTACATATGTCGTAACAATGAATATTGACTGATCCATTATACCTCATCACAAAGAGGAAATATGCAAGAGATTACTATGAAAATGAGGGAAAATGAATAACGTGATTTTTTCTTCTCAAGTCATTATTATATGCCGAAATCTGGATGATAACTCATAGGGGGAAATCCAGGGAGAAATATTCAAGTGTCGAGAGCTTGCAAGGGTGTTTTTTCAAGTGTTATTCTGTTTTTAGTCAGAAAATGGAATATTTTTCCTCAACTTCTAAAACTATGAAAGACTATGAGAATATGAGTTTGGATTGAAGTCATTCGAGTAATCCTGGAGTTCCACAAGGCATCATTTTAGGACCCGCTCTTTTTATTCCGGAGATGTAAATAAGTGTCGTACAGGCTGTCACTGAATATAAGAATTCTGAAATCGTATTCATTGACATAAGGTTAAAGAATTCTGAAGTTGGGCCTGATATAAGATGTACAAATGGATTTTAACACACTTAGGTCATACTTCGATTTAAATTAGAGCTATATCCTAAGTGAGTGATTGAATTGGGATAAATACACTGCGCAAAAAAATTAACACTAAGGAACATCATGGAAATCTCAAATTTATTCTACAACTGAAGGTGTTCTCAATGATAATTATTTTTATCAGAATTTTGCATGCATATGTCATGCACTTTCAATATTTTTCTTCAATACATATGTTCTTTCCCGGCAGGAATAAAAAGAAGATACTACCAGATTTTGAATGTATTGGCCCCATTCTAAAATCAGTTGTTCTTGATCAATTCTAGTGATCAATAGTTTTTCTTTGATTTTATAGACTCGCATATTCATTGGGTAGAGGCCGATTGGGAAAAGAGTTCTCTTCACAGATGAGTCTAGATTCTGCTTCTTCCATTGTGATCGACGTTCCCTTGTATATAGACGTCCACATGAAAAATATGCTCAGTGCTATTTCCTGAATACTACTGGTTTCGGGGGAGGATCGATTATGGCATAAGGTGGAATATCCTTGATTACTCGCACAGACCTAGTGGTCGTTGATAATAAAGCTATGAATGCTGATAAGAATGTAAGGAACATTCTTGAAGAGCATTCAGTGCCATTTGCTCCATACATTGGTGAAAATTTCATTTTTATGAAGGCTAATGCCAAACCTTGAAGAGGTTGAAATCTCTCGTATGGAATGGCCAGCAAGAAGTCCATATCTCAATACGATTGAGCAGGTGTGGGACAACCTCAATAGAAGGCTGAGAAGTTCAGAAAATCATTCAGCCACTCTCAATGACTTAGGAATCCAACTCTGAGAAATCTGGGAAGGATCAGATCAGAAAATTTTAAGATCACTCATTTTGAGAATGAACCGTCGTTGCCGAGCTTCATTTAACGCAAGGGGTGGAAATACCAAGTATTGAATCACTTATCATCATTTCAGTAATTTGAAAATTGTTAATTTCTCTTCTTTCACAGAAGATTCGGTGAAATCCAGAATTTTTCTTCCATTTAATGTGTCTTGTTTCGTTCAAAACCTTCCAGATAGAACATAAAAAATAAGGTATAAAGTCAATGTAGAGTTAACTTTCATTAAAATTGAGATTTTCAGAATTTGAGTTAATTTTTTTGCGCAGTGAAATTTCATATTTTTTAAATATTCACTTTTTTCTGCTTTTGTCTTTTTTCAGTTCAGATTGAAATTGCGAGTCGTCTTGTGAAGAATTTGTTTGTCTGAGTCCATAGACAGATAACATGAAGATGTTCTCTCAGATCACGCTGTCTCTTAAGTTTTCTATATTATTATATTGAATATTTTTGGTGAATTTTTTTTCACGGGCGAGGTGATGTTTTTTCATCTCATGTTTTTTCGCGTTCCTCATTTAATCATACTGTATTCCTGTATGGTTTTCCTGTGTTGCACCAACCTCAGCTAAGAACTATTTCGAATTTACCTATGTCTCAGAAATGTTTTGGTACAACAAAAAAACTTTTTTGTGTTTCGATTGGTCCTTTTTCTTCAAGGCATCGTAAACATTTCATTCAAACATAACATCCAAAAATCCATATATGAAATGATAATAAAGGACGAAATACAACTGGCCAAAACAGAAACAGCATACTCGCATAAGAAAGAATGAAATGAGAGAATAGAGGTTACGGAATCCATTGAACCGGCAGAATGCGTGTTGCATTGGTTTTTTTTTTTCATTTTGAGATTTTGTCGGCTTGTGTCCGGCTCATAAAATCAAATGATACCGTTTCATCCGAACAGAATTCGTACAAAATCTATTAGGGGTCGCATTTTCAACGCTCAGTTGAATAGTTAAACGTTGGTTACAGACCATTTCAGGTAGAGAAATCCGATTTGTACTGAAAGTTAATGCTCAACAGAGCCTCGAAAATGCAGCCCTAAATATAGTGAGGCATTATGACCCGAAACACATCTTTGCACTCTGTATAAATACGTAACAAGCCATAAATGAATCCTGATAATTTCATGACATGGAGTTTTATTGTCGCAACAACCTCGATATTTTTATGGCAGAGACCAGATTCGATATATCTATTGGGTCAATGTCACACGCAACATCACAAAATTATCGAATAAAATCAGAAATGGGTAGCTATGTTCGACAAATTTCGGTTGATCTCGAACTGAATCAGGATAATTTTAAGCGTATTCACTATTCAAAATGCTGTTGACTGTTTGAAAGATGAGAGATCAGAGGAAGAAAGACCGAACTGAAGTTCGTGACTGTTCGGTATTGCAGGACTGATTTTCTTCCTCAGGATGAAAAGTTGTCATATATCGTATGAAAGATACATAACCTGTTTTGTTATGGGGCCATTTTGTTTTTGTCCTTTATTATTATTTCCAATATGGATATTTCTTTCATAGTCTGTTTGAATTCGATTTGAATGAAGTATACTCATAACTCATTTATAATTTTTTGTACAACTGCCATTAATATTGACAATTCTAATGACAGCAAACAATGTTGAAATTGATAGTTCACATGGAAGCGCGTTAAAAATATTTTCAGCACTCCATTTTCTTATGATGAAATCAGATGAGGAAAATTTAGCAATTGCAAATTTTTATTGTCAATATTTAACAATCATTACTTATGAACATAAATATTAATCGTAAAACTAGAACGATTAATAACAATAATGCCTTTGGCGTTAGAGAGCTTCGCAACACATTAGTAGAATTCTCCGCACCATCAGTACTTGTAGAAACCGGAAGTACAATATTGGATGATGATGATCCAAAATCTGTTGAGGTTGGGAGAATTTTTTCAGCAATGACATTTCTACATGCAATGGAATGATCAACATAGACCTCGGCTACCGTCGTTGACTTCCATCCACTATGTTTTTTCAAATCCGTAATATTTGCTGCTGATTCTGCTAGCAATGAAACGGAGGATCTTCGAAAATGGTGTTCAGTATATTGCTTCGGTGCTCGCAGTTTGAGAAATTCGACAACAATAGATGGAATTTTTCAAAATGTATCAATACCAACTGGATTGGCAGTGCATTTATTATTCATGTATTTCAGGAAAAAACGACGAGGTTTAATGACAGAGGGCACAGAGGAAAGTAATTGTGAAAATTGGAAAAAGAAAATTCTTTGCCGCAAGAATATTTTTGAAACATAGATGAATTCAAAATAGTAATCATCGAAATGAATACCATCTTCAATTTCCAGGCTCAGAGATTTTTTATCATGAGGTTGGAAAAATGATATTAGATTTTGTCACTGAGATGAGAGATACCGGTTTCGGCCTTATTGGGCCTCATCAGTATCCCGTACATCTCAGGTCAAAATCTTCATAAAAAACTTTGAAATCACAGGGTCTGAACTCTGTAGAATCATGAACACAGGCTTGAAATATCCACTTAACCTCCACGTGTTATTCTTTGGGTACCGCTCATACCAACGGTAAGTAAAAAAATTAAATTTCAGTCGTCATAGAACGAGAAAAAAGTTTTTCATTCGAACTTTTCAAATTTTTTTTCAGAATGGAAAAAAACTTATTGTTTTTACGATATTCAAGAAATACGAAATGAAGGTACAACTGAAAGAAAGAAAATAAATGATTTTAAAAAATGTAAGCCCAAGTTCGGGGAACAAATCCTTGTTCCCTAAATTTTTTCGAATTTGAATCGATTGGTCCAGAAAAACAGTTTCACTGATCGATCTACCGATTCAGGTCGCCCTGTGGGATACATGAGGCTGCAAACTTTTCTTATAACCTTAGCTTTTTCTTTAATATTAACAAAGATACAGTCCGTTAACCAACAAATAGGAAATTGGCATTTTTTCCTCTTTTCTCACAATGCAGTTACAGGTAAAAAAAAAATTCTTGACAAAACACTAACGACTCTTGTAGGAAATTTGCTGCAGAAAAAGAAATCGGCTGTCAGTTTGCTAGGCCTTCAGTTGTTCCGGAAATATCGGCAGTTGAGGGAAAAATGGTCCTTCCGCATTCAAAATAGGATATCTCGAAGACAAATGGTCATTTCTGATAGTGGTGAAAAACAAATTAGAGCTGAATAAACAAGTTATGCGGGCTAAGCATCGGTATAGCTGAAAAATTTTTTTCCAAGCGAGTAGAGCAATACTGTAAATTTTAAAAATTCCAAAAAAATTTTTTCCTGCTTTATCCGCGGATTGCATGGCTGTCGGTACTCTGAAAATTGGTTTACTTATGAATAAATAAACGAGAGTCTTTAAACTTCAAGAGTGGATCATCCTATTTAGCATACAATCATTTTTCACTGAGATACAGCCTGTTGAAGAACACAAAAAAAGTTGGAAAATTTTTCTGTTCCTTCAATTGTTGCGAGAAGTTCAGTTGAATTGGAATGAGAATTCAAAGGAAGGCAGTTATATTTGGGGAGGCCCGCCCCCCTCTATTTCCTCTGAGCACCTGCCAATGTTCTTTTGTACTCGTCATACTCCCGCATTCAGCAAACATCTTGTCTTCGCCAACTTTGAAGTTCAACACCACCCACCTTCCAAGAATACAAATTAGCCTCTCAAGATTCGTTGTGGGAATGATTCAACAGATCGATAAGTCCTTGATTAGATTATCCAAGAAGTAAACATTTGTTAAACCGTCTTTCCTCAAGGTACAATTCAGCAGATTGTAGTAAACGATCTTCAGTCGAGTGGTAGTTTAACTAACCTCCCCCACAGGTATAAAACGGTTTTCAATTAACCGCATCCTGCGAACGGCCGTGAAATGCAGCTAAACCCTTGATTAAGAGTAGATTCCGGAACTAATCAAATCGCAAATTAATTCAATTTCTATCAGAAATGCAATGAATGTTTGCGATAGGTGGAAATAATTGAATTTCTGCTAGTGCGAGGTCCGAAGATACTGGATAATTGGATCATGTTATCAGAACCAGGTTGAACGGGTTTTCATCTAGAATGAACTGTTGTTTATTAAAATCTGTTCATGATAGTATTTTCTAAAACAAGTTGCAGAATGAGCTCCTATTCCAAGAAGAATGCGAAAGCATGAGTGCGACGAGTATTAGACGATATTTTCTCTATTTCAGTCATGTTTTGTGAATTACTCTCGAAATCCGAATGAAAACACGAACTAGTGACTCTTGTCTTGTATCTTGGCAGTTGGTGTGACTTACGAAATTTGACAGATTACGGAATTTGAATTCATCTAATTTGGAAATTGAGACGATCTGGGATCAGTACTGACAACCACAAAATGAAAAATATAACTGAAAACTGCTGTAATGAGTTTCATTACAGCACTACTTTTAGTGCTGTAGTGAACTCATTACGATACTGAAATAGAGAAAATGTGTTATAATACAAAGGTAGAATGAAAAATAAGTTAGCGTGAGCTCAAAATTATCGGTTTTCATTGGGAAATGGAAATATCCAACAAGTGGCATCTAGATGGTTCTGGAGATCTTTATTCATGGGCTTTTATTGTCTTCCCCACCGAAATACACCAAATTTGATTAATCCTGTTCATTTTTCCTCAGGCAATAACAGTCTAACCACTCGGTTTATCTTGAAATATTTTTTTTTGTACATGTATACGGAATTTATATTTTTGTACATGTAATAGAGGAAATGAAGTTAGAAGTAAAACTAAGTCGGACATATTGTTAGTTACACCATTCATAACTCAACTGTATGTTATTAAAGATTTTTTGTTGGATTCTTCTACGGGGGGGTGACATTGAATAACATAAAACCCTGAAAAATTTTGATGAAAAAAAAAAATTAGAAATAACTTTTCATCTTGCGTTTTCGTGAAAGTATTATATTTGATATTATTCCGAGGAACTACATTTTCGAATAATATTGACGCATCTGGGTCCATGTGTTATTACACCCATCTTTCTTCCGATTACAACGGAAAATTTTATGATGAAATGTTATGAACAAATTCCCATTCTACGGATTCGAAATGCCAAAGCATGAGTGCAACGAGTATGAGACGATATTTTCTCTATTTCCGTCGAGTTTTGCGAAATACTCTCGAAATTCGAATGAAAACACGAACTAGTGACTTCTGTCTTGTATTTTGGCAGTCAGTGTGACTTACGAAATTTGACAGATTACGGAATTTCAATTCATTTGATTTGGAAATTGAGACGATCTGGGATCAGTACTGACAACCACAAAACGAAAAATATAACCGAAAACAATGCTGTAATGAGTTTCATTACAGCATTTTAGTACCGTAATGAACTCATTTCGATACTGAAATAGATAAATTGTATTAGAATGAAAAATAAGTTAGCGTAAGCTCAAAATTATCGATTTTCATTGGCAAATGGAAATATCCAACAAGTGGCATCTGGGTGGTTCTGGAAATACCTCATTTATAGCTTTTATTGTCTTCCCCACGAAATTATGTGAATTCTCTTCGTTTTTCCTCAGGCAATATCAGTCTAACCACTCGGTATATCTATATAAAACTAAGTCGGCCATATTGTTGGTTACACCATAACTCAACTGTTTGTTATGAAAGATTTTTTGTTGGATTTTCTACAGACATCAAATACCATAAAACCCTGAAAAATTTTAATGAAATGAAAAAAAAATTGGAAATAATTTTTTATCTTGCGAATAATCCCAGTAGGTGTCGCTAAGATTATTAGCGTTTTTGTGTTATCTTTCTGCCGATCACAACTGGAAATTTCATGTTGAAATGTTTTGAACAAATCCTCATTCTACTATTATCGGCAATGTAAACAACTACGGTGTATTTTGAGTTGCCCATACGAGCTGATTCACAATGGACAATCAGCAATCTGCTTTATTTATTCTCGCATTCTCAGGCAAAAACTAGACATGTTGTTCATCACAAGATACTACAATGAAGGAATAATTGTAGAATATGAGAAAGTTTCCTCTTTACCTTTCAAATAAATAGAATTCTTCCGATAAATGAATAACGATGTACAGGGTGATTTATTATATTCCACTCAATTGCTATCCCAGTTCATGAAGGCATCGAAAACCTGAAAATGTGTTGTGAACTTTTTTTTTTTTTCAAATCGTATACTCAGGTTTGTCTGTCTAATTGGAAGACCTCTTTTTTCTGATTTCAAATATTCATACTTTATCGAGGTTAATTTTGGCAGTTTCTGAAAAATATATGTTTTTTGTCTTGATCTAAGGCAGTTAGTAACGCCACTCGAGAATGCTGTGATTTCTTTATATCGAAGCTCTATCCTGATAGTCACTTCTTAACTTTCTTGAACATTTTTCATGGGGATATTTGAAATGTGAAGTGTATATGGCCCTTCAACAAAATATTGAAGAGATTAGTTCCAGAATAGACGAAAAAACAATTGAAACCTCAATGTATTTAATAAATGGTGAGGAAAATCCTTAAAAAATAAATTAAAAAATATGGACTGTGTGCAGAAGTATATGTGGGTCATTTGAACACTTGATTCAACTCTCAGTTAATAAGTATATAAATGAAATAAATATCAGAGTTTTTGTCATCCACGGTTCCTATGATATAAATATATCACATTTTTATCGTGTGGCATTCCACAGCTGCCTCATATTCAGAAGAAACTCTCCATATTTTTCAAATACTCTCGAAATCAACCCCAATAAAGTATATATATTTGAAATTAGAAGAAAGAGCTCTGCCGATTAGAAAAATTAAATATAAGGTATACCATTCAGAATAAATTTTCAGGTCTTCGATGTCTTCATGAATTTCTTAGTACTGAATTCTGAATGCCCATGAAAATACTTCAGATTTGCTCATTCAAACGTTTTTGTACGACCATTATCAACTGAGATAGCTGTTGAGTAAAATATGAACAATCGCTTCGTACATACCTATTTCAATGCAAATTGATTTTTGTATATTTAGTGCTTTTGTATTTTTTATTGTATTTTATTCCTTCTCAAGAAGAAACCAATCGTTGGTACAACTTTATTCATCTCGAAGGCGACACAAATTTCGCAAGTTCAGCTGAATTAGAAAGAGAGAGAGAGAACAACTTTATTGAAAAACTTTTCAAAGGGCTATCGACCGAGGTCTTCCTGCCCTCAGCTGAATTATTTAATTAGCAATTGCCACAATTGCCAGATCCCTCACGCTCTTTTGTTTCTGGGATTCAGTAATATAACAGTTTCCAGACGACATCTTTTGGTGCAACACATTTTTTACTGGGTATCCCAAATGTAAAGCAACATTCTGAAATTTTTTCCATTCAGAAGAAGTGCCATAAGTTTTTCATTTTCGAAAATATTCGAAAGGGATAAAAACTTTCGACAAGCACTGTTTCACTGGGAATAAGACGTTTTATTAGATTATTGGTATCTTTTTCATATTAGATATATATATATTCTTATGAAAAAGAGAGCTAAAATAATACATTAAATGTTGAAACAAAAAGTACCTAAGCTGAGGTAAAAAAAAACGGGGTATCATAACATTCTTTGTATGATACTATAGAATCATGCGATACTATCAACACTAGTATCATACGATACTATACAGCCAGGGGAAAAAACCCCAGCCGAAAAAACCTGCCTCCCCGTAAACAAAATAACATAAAATATCAAATATCAGGAAAATCTTTAAAGACATCAGTGTGATCATCTTCATGTTATCCGTCGATGGGCTCGGATACACAGATTCTTCCCAAAACGACTCGTAGTTCTTAATCTGAAATGAAAAAAGACAAAAGCAGAAAAGAAACCGATTATTCAGAATAAATCGAATGCATTTGGAAATGCATTTGCTACTTTAAAAAATATCAACATTAAGATTTCTTGGCCAAATAATGTTCGGAGGTTTATAAATATTTATGACAGAAATGTCACAAAATGAAATGAAAAAAAAAAACTTCATCAATTTCCCCTTTCCGAATCTGTTGAATGTTACGAAACTGATAATTTTTCAACATAATATGCCAAACTTGTAAAAAATCAATTAATACATAACCTTTCAACTGTCCTCTTTCACGAGGATTTTTTTTCTGTTACCGTGTGGGTTTCTTGAAGAAGAATCTCTTTGATACCATGTTCATCAGCTGATTTTTAGACGTAATCACACTTTCCTTTCGAAATTTCTTCGATATTCAAATTAAAAATCCACGAATTGTTGCTCTCTGTTCGTGAGGGTTTTTTCAAACCAGATATTAGATGAAAAAATGCGTTGGTATTCAAAATCAAAAAGTGTTTTTTCTTCCACGGGAAATGAAATTGAATATAGTTCCTTATTTCCAGTAAAAGAGCGTCTCTAGAGAGTTCTAATCGTTTACAGAAATTTTCGTGAATGACAAAGGTATGGCACATTTTCGAAATCCATAATATATCAAAATTAAAAAGAAAATTGAGAAACGTTTTCCACTTATGGTGTTTTCACGAAATTCATGCCTATCTAGTCCAGAAGTACCTGAAACAGCGAAAATCAAGCAATTTGGGATACCCTGTACAGGACAATTTTATGTCCACTTTGAAGGTATTATACCATAATAGTTTATAATAATATAAAAGTTCTCCTTCATCATCGTCGATTTGTTTTTAATTTCTATTTATTATTGCCTTCGTCTGTTTGATGTATTTTGGAGCAATTGAAAAAAATATATTGGATTTACCTGCATTATTCTCTACTAGTGGTTATGAATACGTTAGACTAATAACTATAGCCACTCTATGGCAAATGCTAACCCTTGGAAAAAAATAATAATTTCACGCACAGTTTACAATTTGTAATACTATTATCTATCTCATAGGTGTAATTAGTTTTTTGCCATTTTAAATCCAATTATCTTTACTGCCATTAAACATCAAGATGATAATTATGTAGACATGAAACCTCGAGCAATTTTATATCAGTTGTTCATGCTCGTTCTAGTCATTGGGAGTTATAATTAAAATCGTCGATACAGATATAAACGAAAAATTTGAAAACGCACTTTGAAAAAACTTTTTTTTCACTTATCTACTTTTGTTAGCACCTTGTACTAATTCGTTTTCTGTCGGAACACAAATATTAATCATTCCTAATCTTCTATTTGAGATTTAGAATATATGTACTATATTTTGTGAAATTCTGCGTTTTAAATGTTGAACTATTATTCTGTGACAATAGTCAGAATCATGATATGGCGATTTCGATAATTTATAATGAGAACCCCATGTTTATAGCCATATGTTGGAGAATGATGGACATTTGGAAATCATTTCATTGTCCTCGAAATCATATTACATAATCTGAGAGATTGCATTTCGAATTGTCTTCCCATCATAAATTTTGGTTGAAAAAAAAAATTCTGGACGAAAATTCGAGAATTTGATATTTGAATCATGATTACAAAAAAACGAGGAATCTATTTTTATAATGAAATATTGCGCTCCCCATTTGAGAAACCAGAAATGACACAAATCTCAAAAAGTTCACAGTAATTTCCCTCAATTCAAGAACACCTTAGTCTCCGTTACGAATTATTATTTTCACAACATAAAGTTACGCAACCGTCTCATTCAAATCAACAGTGAGAAAAGCTGCACAAATATCGAGTACATTGTAATTGATTACACGAAGATTAAAAAGACAATTTGTTGCAGTTCCTCATAAAAAGATGATCAAATAGATAACATGATCCAATACAAAGTATGTTATATAATTCAGAGACGATTAGAAATGAATAAGTTATATCAGTAATTCAATTAGTTTTAGATTGAAGGGACATATTTCTTGGTCATCAATAACCGTCATTTCATTTCTCGTTATCGATTACTCTTTGAAACTTACGTACATTATAATTTGAACATGAAAATGAAGAAGAAAAATAACCGGTGAAATGGGCTAACTTCGAATCGCATGACTACTTTGAACAAAAAATATCGACTCATATAGTATATAGTACTACAGTGAAACAACCATTAGATTTAGCGACATCTAGTTTCACCACACAATTAGTAATCCATTTAAGAATGGCATGGCTGGATTTACATGAAAATATGTTCAGAGTGTTAGTAGTCCTAACATGTTATTTCGAACCTTAAAAATCCCTTTTTGGTATGGTCTATAAACTTTTGTTTCTGTAACGTTGATTATTTGTACTACATTCTCGCAGAATATATTCGCAACAACAATATTAATATTTTCCTAGCAACAAAACAACAAGAGAACTTTTAATAATTCAACACCCTGTTTCCTATAATTTTTTTTTTCAATGTGCTTAGTCGACGTTTTCGTGTTCGTGTTCAATGAAGCTCAAGATTTTGAACAACCTCGTTTTCTTCTTTTAGAGTTGATACAGAAAAATATGCCTAGTTCAGTTCAGGTTTCGAAACATCAGAGAAAGCTGCCGGTGAAATAAAAAAAAAAGAATTATTTGCGTGAGTTTTTCTTACCCTACCAGTTTCTATTTTGTTATTACAAAATATTAGTTTACTTCACCTTATGCCTTCTTTATTTTTCAGGAATATCATTGTTTTTTCATTGATTTTTTGTGATAATGAATGCCTGATACTGTTTCGAAAAAAATTATTTTCGTATGTATATTTTCACAATTTTTTTTTATAGTATCAAGGTGTTCAGATGAACTCAAGGAAGTTGAATTGATATCGCGTGGTTTCATCATAGTCGTCCAAGGTATTCCCGATCGTGGGGCAACTTTAAACAATCATATTTCAATGAATAAAAACTATTTTAGAGATAATTTGAAAATATAGTTTCAGTAGCTTGATAGTATTCGAGATTCGAGTGCAAAAATTGACTGTCGATCATGAGATGTAATTATCAAAAAACTGTATTGCTGTTTTCAGGGGTGTCATATAGCTGAGCATGAGAATTCAATATAACCATATCTTTCTCTTCTAGCCTGAATAGGAAGAAAGGACTATAACAGTTATTCTTCCGAACTCGAGAATTTTTAAAATGAACGGCTCCACATGTATCATGAATATAAATTTAAATTTCAGAAAAATATATTTCAAATGGGATTATATGGCAGAAAACTCGTTTAAAATCGAAGCCGTTGATAAACTGACTCCATAACAAAATAAAAACATGCATGAAGCATATGCAGAGAACCAAACTTCAGAAAAAAGTCGAGCAGATTGACGAAATGTCTCATACTGATTTTTATTGGATCGATTCAAGTTGTTATTGAGTTTTGAATGATTTTACAGCGATTTCTCGAAGATTACTTTCTTTTCTAAACGATCGAATACGATAGCAGTAACTCTTGTGGACAGTATATTATTATCTACATTGAATGTCGAAGTCTCACAGAGTATAAAAATGCAAATCAATCAAAATGAAATGAACCCACCAGGAGCAAATTTGATGATATTGATCCAACCAAATAATACTTGATGATGGTATAAGAAAAGTGCTTCTGAGAGCTAGATTCCACTAGGTTCTTCACTTACTAATCAGTATCAGAGAGATATTGCATTCGATTCTTTGTCCCTTAGAAATCTGTTATTCATAATAATTGCGAAACTTCAAACGGATAAATTTCGAATAGATGAATACAAATGAATTTGCTTCTGTTCCTCAAGGTCGTGATATGAATTCCCTCGAGATTTGACGAATTAAATGGTTTATTGTTTGGATGTCGTGACTTTGGATTAAGCTTTACGAATTTCCGTTGTTGACGTAAGGACCTGTAATTACGTGAAAAGAATAAACACTCGTCAAATTCTTCGATAAATATTCGTATTTTACTCTAAGGCATGAACGACGTAAAGAAAAAACGGAAAACAAAAAAGTTTGTCTTTACAGAAGCCACATCGAAAACATTTTCGAAACATAGATGATTCAAAATAGAAACCATCGAAATGAATGCGATTTCCAATTCCCAAGCTCATAGATTTTTCATCATGGGTTGGAAAGTGATATTAGATTTTGTCACTGAGATGAGAGATATACCGGTTTCGGCCTTGTTTGGCATCATCAGTAGCGCACACTTCTCAGAGACAAAATCTTCATGAAAAACTTCGAAATTTGAAGCAATTAGTTGTGAATTACTGAGTGAAATATTATAAATCAGTGACATCCAATTGCGCCAGGATGAAGTTTCACATCTCCAATGACATGCGAGAAAAAAATTCTGCACATCCTCTTTCACTCAATTAGAACCAGAAATTTTCTATAGTTTTCAGATAATTTCGTAAATGAAAGAATTATGGCTTATTTTCGAAATCGATAATATATCAAAATTTGAAAAGAATTAAGATTTCGTGAAACTTTTTTCACTAATGGTGTTTTCACGAAAATCGAGCCTAGGACACCTTTCGAAATTTTCACTTATCTAGTTCAGAAGTACCTAAAACAGTAAAAACTAAGCAATTTGGGATACCCTGTACATATTATTTGGTATTTGATTATATCGATCCGATTACAAAAGACTTCAATGGTTTAAACAAAAATAGCGAAACAATGAACAATAAATGAGATGAAAGACTGAAGATCAGATACTAAACAGTGATTCAATACTTCACACTTTAAGGCAGAGTAATGTTCACACATTTCCTGTTTGAAAGACGTATAAAAAGTTAAAATTGAATGAAATCCAAGATTTGAAAATCAAGGATCGTTTAAGACTGGAACATACACGAGTATGATTCCTATTGAAATTTTATCATGAAATTATACACTTCTCGCAACAATCAAAGGAACAGAAAATTTTCTTGTTGTGTCTCAACAGTCTGTACCTGAGTCAAAAATGGTCGTAGAAAAAATAGTGCATATAATCAAATTTTGAAGCTTGAAGTTTCTGAGTTTATTGGTTAACAATTTTTCAGACTTCCGGCAGCCATGCAATCTTCGGATAAAGCACGAAAAAAAATTTTTTTTTCTCGAATTTTTAGTTTTGTTCTGAGCGCATGGAAAAAACTTTTTGGGCTAGACCGATGCAAAGCCCGCAAAGCCTGTTCATTTAGGTCTACTGGAGGTCTGCAGAAAATTTTCTACGAAAACGTTAATGTTTAATTAAGAAAAACATTTTTCTTTCACCTGTAATGGTAATGTGAAAATTGCCATTTTCTGGTTAACGAACTGCATCTTCATCAATATTGGATTTAAAGCTGAAGTTAAAGGAAAATTTTACAGCCTAATGTATCCCAAAGGCCTCTTTGAATCGGTAGATCGATCGGTGAAGCGGTTTTCCTAGATTAATCGATTGAAATTTTGAAAGAATTGAGGAAACAAGGTTTTTGTTCCTTAAAATCTCAAGCTCATCTTTTGAAAATTTGATTATTTTAGTTATTAGTTTATCTTGTATTTTTTGAAGACCAAAAAAAAATTTGGATGAAAAACTATTATCTCGTTTTCTGATTACTAAAATTTCATTGATCCTCTGAAATGAGAACCTTTGGTTTGTCAGCTTCACATTATCCGACGACCCAAAACTTATTGTTCAAAGAGTGTGTTTTTCAGTGGTGTGAAAGCCTGTTGTTAGTCAGATCCACAGTATTTTATAATAACTGAAAAATTCTATCGCTCATTGTTTTTTGCGAGAAAAATTTTTAAAAAATTTCTAACATTTGTAAAGGCCGTTCAACATTGAAAAGGAACAATTAAATTTTGTTCTGGAAATATCGGAAAAAAAAAATTTTCAGTAAAAATTTCTACTTTTTCCCGATATTTTGAAAGATAATTCACCAGTTTTTTTTATTTAAATTTTTTGTATTATTCACAATTGAGTAAAAAGTGAAAAAAAATCAATAATTGATTCTTGGAAAAAAAGAGATCAACTTCAAGGAACGAAAAATTTGTTCCCTTAATTTTTTCAGAATTTCAATTAATCGGTCCAGGAAAACCACTGAATCGATCGATCTACCAATTTCTTAGGTCCAGTTTCATAATTAGTTTTAAAGTCCTTTTAATTTTAAAGCTCCCCTAAATTCAACATTTCGTTTTCATAACACTTTTAAGTTTCTCAAATACACTTTATATTTAAATGCCCAATGTCAGGCTTTAGCAGCTAAAGTATCATTTAGCCCTGAATTCCTAACCTCTCGTCTCCAAACTGTCAACTCATTTGGGGTTAGTTATGTTGTGTTTTATTTTGAAATCAACTTTCACAAGTGGAATGAGAATACAAGAATGAAACGTAGATTTCAATGCATGGAAAATACAAAATACAAAAAAATATACAAATTAGACACCATACGACTCATTGTGGTTTCAACTGCAGTGCTACAGTTGATATCAATGACATGTTTCCTATTAACAATTTTGAGAAGGAATTGGTGATAATAAAAAATGTTGAAAATTAAATCGTAACAGGTTATTTTGTTATATTGAGCAGATGTATTTGGTGTAACTGAATGCTTATTCAAAGATTTTTTTTTCCTATTTCGATTTCCAAATCTAATGATGTTCATCTGAGGTAATGCTCCCTTATTGCCTTCTTGTGAGCCGCAATCATCAATTCCATTTTTATTTGTAATATTCAATTTGGGATTGGTCTTTTCCCCCAAATTTCTAGGTGTATATTTTAATTTTGAACCTGAACGTTAAATCCACGTGACATAAGAATAACATAACCTCCTTCAATTTTAAGATGGCTGTGGTTAGATACTGTCCATTTTAGGTCAAATGAAACGATTTCACTTGTGCCAACATACAACATTTCACCTAGTGTCTCCTTTTCATAAGGCCCCAGTTAATTTCATTATGAAATGGGGTTCCTTTTAAAGTGGGCTTTAGCTAAAGTGCACTTTAACTAAAGTGTACTTTAGGAGTTTATTACGAAACAACAGTTTTTGGAATACATTAGGCTATAAAATTGTCTTATAACGTTAGCTTTATACCCACTATTGACGAAGAAACAATCCGTTAACCAACAAATGGCAAAATGTCATTTTCTTGGGTTTTTTTTTACATTACCGTTACAGGTGAGAATTTTTTTCATCATCCATTTTTCACTCTCAGCCTGTTGAAAAACGCTTTTATTAATATTTCAACATATTCATGATCAATTTATTATATTTCATCTTTTCGTCATCAAGTTCGTAATAATCTATTCAATTTATTTATTCAGTCATTCGATTGTTTCATCTGAGATTAGATGAAAAGTCTCATTCATGACATGTTTTGTATTGACTCTCGTCCTAAACAGAAAAACTGTATAGGATTTTAGTTCATGATTGATGAAGGAAAACTTAATTCGATTTGTCTCGGTGAGTGTGCCCTTCGTACTTTCATGGTATGCTTTTCTTTTTAGGTTGAATTCTATTGCAGGCTGAAAAGGATCAAATTGGATACGAAACTGTATCGAAATAAATCTTTGTTCCCTTAATTTCTTCAGAATTTCATTAAATCGGTCCAGGAAAACCGCTGAATCGATCGATCTAGCAATTTGTAAGGGTTTTTGGAATACATGAGGCTATAAAATTGTCTTATAACGTTAGTTTTATCCCCACTTTTGACGAAGCAACAGTCCGTTAACCAACAAATGGCAAAATGGCATTTTCTTTTTTTTTCACATTACCGTTACAGGTAAAATTTTTTTTATCATCCATTTTTCACTGAGATACAGCCTGTTGAAAAACACCTTTGATTGTTGCGGGGAGTATATGTATATAAGGTCGGATATGGACGGCTTGAGCTCGATATACAATGTTATAATTAATAGATGTAATAATTGACCTATGATTTCCGAGGTTATCTTGTTGTTTTTGTTCCCCTGTTGTTCTTATTCTTTCTCCATACGGAGTCAGGATTTTTTCGTCCGTTAATCGTTAAATTATCTAACGCTTTTATTAAAATTTCAACATATTTATAATTAATTTATTATATTTCATCGATGAAAAGTATCATTTATGACATGTTCATTTCTTTTTGTATTGACTGTTGTCCTAGACATAATAATTGTATAGGATTTCAATTCGATTTGTATCGGTGAGTGTGTTCTTGGTACTCTCATGGTATGTTTTTTTTATGCTGAATTCTATTGCAGCCTGAAGAAGGATCAAATTGGATCCGAAACTGTTTCGAAATAAATCGTTCTCGAAAAACCTTGTTTTGCCATATTCGAAAACCAGTGTTCAATGTTCAATTTGATTTATGTGTAATATTGCTGTTCAGATTTCGAAAATAAGAGAATAACGAAGCGAAAAGAGTTGGTCAGTACTTCAACGGGCGTTTAATTAACTTGGTGTTGCTCAGATAAATGAGAGCCTAATGAAGCCCCTGTCAGACGTGTTAAAACCACTCCCAAAATCCCTCGGGAAATTCTTTAAAAACCGCCTTTTTCCGGAAATATGAAATCTATTCCGGAACAATTTAATCCTACGCCAACTTTCTGACAGTCTGCTATATCCGGTCTTCTTATTTCGATGCAGGGCCGTCTGCAATCTATTGAGGGCTAGAGTGACATTCAAAGAATAAAACCCCTATACTATTCGCAGTATACAATTTGGTAAGTTTATTCAAATAGAGTAGACGAGCAAAGAACCTCTTACACTTACTCAGAAAATGCGTGCACGTCAAATTTTCGCGATTTTTACATATTATGTTTATACCAACCTCAGGGACAATATCAGATTTTCACGAAATTCTCACATCCGGTTTATTCTATAGGGCGTTCGAAAATTGCAGCTTCGAAAGAATAAATTTTCAAATTATGATGATACTTCTTCTAATTTTTAAAATTTTATCATTATACCTTGGGTTCTGAATAACAAGAGATCACTTATATCGAAACACTTTCCACAACATTGAATTTCGATGTACAGGCTGTTTCATGGAGCTGTATAAGTATCTGAATGTAACCTCATCAGGGACTTTGCGACCACCTTGAATTTTTCAGAATATGATACCAAGAAGTATGTTGTTCTGTGTGGAAAGTTTTATCAATGTATAAAAAACGGTTGAGAAATTATTCGGGTTTTAATTCGGATATCATGCAATTTTTAATCAAAACTTATTTGTAAATGGCGTTGTTAACAAGTTATATAGGTTTTGGTTCAGTATAAATATAAGGTTTGGTATTGACAGTCTGTCTGAAGGTGTCTCTATTCGGGAATGTACAGGGTTATCCTCTCATATTGATAACCCTAATTTTCTCTAAAACGTCCAAATATGTTTTCAATCTTTAAATGACTTTTTGAACCAGTCAATGCTGTTTTTGAATGCGCGTGTAAATCCGCGAGAAAATAAAAACGCCAGGCGTCGTGGCGTTATCTAAATTTCTCCTTTGCAGAAAAATTCTTGTTTTCATTGCGTCATTCGAATAATTTTATGCTGAATTTTTTTCCAAATACTATTTCTCACCTTCTGCAATCTGCAAAGTGTTCTATGTTGATTCTATCCTGTAGATTTTTTTCTGTGTTGTGATAGTATGCGTTCATTTGGAGACATATATATGATTTTGTGTCTTGAATTCAAGAAGGCCAGTTTTCTAGAAAATACGAAATATGTGGCTACTGCAAGAATGGTCCCCATGCCACAACGGTTCTATTGTGAGTCCATATCCGAAAAAAATTGAAAGGAACCAATGAAATTATCAGATATCGCCAGACCTAACGCCCATGGATTTTTTTCAGGGGGGGGGACCTTGAGAAATATCGTACACCAAACTGATTTTAATAACTTGGACTATTCAAAAAAGGAGATAAGAAACGCATGTGCCCAAGTTTACCCTTAAATTTCGACCAAAGTGACTTATAATGAAATACAGAAATCATATACTTTATGTATGCCTAGAAAAAGCGTTCCTAGTAATATTGAATTTATATCAACCTCAGAAACACTATATCAGATTTTCGCGAAATTTTCTATTTGTTCTATAAGGCAACACAGAAAAAAAATTATGTAATAGAAACGAGTCAACATAAAAAACACTGCAGATCTTTGACGTTCAAAAACGAAAAATTAATTCTGAATATAATCGTGTTAAAAAAGATAGAATAGAATAGAAAAGATTATGATTTTATTTCCCAAATCATTGTCACTTACATGCAGAATACAAAGAAGAGGAAACAAGTCAGAATCACAAAATATTAACGATAAGAGACAAGTTCTCATGATAGAATTTTTGGTACTACAATGTGTCACAGAAACTTTTGAATTCAGTTATTGTGTAAGGCTCACATTTGACAATAATCGAAAATATTGATTTTTTGAAAATTCTTAAATCATTTATTGTCCTTATCACTCTAGGTAAGAAGTTCAATAGTTTTATGATGATGTACGAGGTGCTTTCTTCAGTCATTGAGTATTTATGAGCTGGAAAAAAATTGTATGTTCCTGGAACAAATATTTTGATAGCGTCTCGACGCCCGGCGTCTAAATTTTTTTCGCAGATTTTTACTCGAATTCCAAGACAATATAGACCTGTTTGAAACTTCTTTCAGAGAATAAAAAAATATTTAAACGTTTTGGAGATAATTGGGGTTACCAGGATGAGTGAATCACAATAGATTATTGAGGAGATTAGTGACACCGAATTATGTTCATGCTTTACATTCCTGAATGAGATCATCTTTGGATCTACTGTCAATAACTATACCAATATTTATACTGAACGAAAACCTTCATAATTTGTTAGCAATGCTGACAACCTTTAAGAATATTGAATGAAATCCGAATTAAAACCCATTTAGCAACCAATTTTGTGCATTGATAAAACTCTCTACCGAGAATGATATACTTCTTGGTATCGTATTTTGAAAAATTCAGGGTGTCCCAAAAGTCACCAACAAAGTTTCATTCAGTTACTAATACAGCTTCATGAAACAGCCTGTATAACGAAACTTAATGAAGTGGGCGGTGTTTGAAATCTCTTATCTCTTGTTATTCAGAACCCAAGGTATAATGATGAAATTCTGAGAATTGGAAGAATTATCATAAGAATCTAAAAATCCTTTTTTCGGAGTTGCAATTTTAAAACGTCCTATAGGACAAACCGGATGAGAGAATTTCGTGAAAATGCAAGTTATTGTTTCTGAAATTGGTATAAGGTATAATCATGATAATATGTAAAAATGAGGACATTTCCTAAATAAGTGTACGGGGTTCTTTGCTTGTCTACTCTATTTGAATAAACTTACCAAATTGTATACTGCGAATATTATAATTCTTTGCGTAAGTTTTTTTTACACTAATAATTTTTTGTGTGTTTTAACAAAGTATTAGTTTACTTCAACTCATGCCTTCTTCATTTTCCAGGAAAATTTCTGTTTTTCATTAATATTTTGTGATAATGAACGCTTGATATTGTTTCGAAAAAAAAATATTTTTCCATGTATGTATTTCCATTATTTCAGTGATAGTATCGAGGTGTTCAGATAAACTATGGAAAGTTGAATTGATATCGCGTGGTTTCATCAGAGTCGTCCAAAGTAACCCTGATTGTGGGGTAACTTCGAACAAACATAACTCAATAAATAAAAATCGTTTTCGATCATTTTAAAATCTAATTTCGGTTTGAAACCTAACTTTCAGTACCGTTTAACCGTACTGAACATTCCTCATATTGTAAACAACAAACTTCAACTCAATTTCCATAGGCAAAAAACTCCATGGTTGTAATTCTCAGTATTCCACAGACATAACGAAAAAAAGCTAATATTCTTTCAAAATCATGGGATCTACATGTTTCATTCTTGCCAACTCTGTAAGATGTTTGTACATGATATACACTGCGAAAAAAATTAACACACACATTCTGGAAATCTCAATAAATAACGTTAATTATAGCTCGGCAACGACGGTTCATACTCAAAATGTGTGATCTTAAAATGTTCTGATCTAATCCTTCCCAGATTTCTCCGAGTTGGATTCCTAATTAAGAGAAGCTGGATAATTTTGTGAACTTCTCAGCCTTCTATTCAGGTTGTCCGAAACCTGCTCAATCGGATTGAGACCTAGACTTCTTGCTGGCCAATCCATTCGAGAGACTTCAACCTCTCGAAGGTACTCCTGAACGATGCACGCACGATGCGGTCTGACATTATCGTTCATAAAAATGATATTTTCACCAATGTATGGGGCAAATGGCACTACATGCTCTTCAAGAATGTTCCTTAAATTCTGGACACACTTGTATGGGAAACTCAAACCTTCCTGCAATTCTCGTGTATGTCCACCCTTCTCGCAAAACTACCGCTTGGGCACATTCTCCTTCGGTCAAAATTGTAGAAAATCAAACGAAAGAAAAACTATCAATCACTAGAATTGATCTAGAACAACTGATTCAAGAATGGAGCCAATACGTTCAAAATCTGATAATATCATCTTTTTATATTCCTGCTGGGAAAAAAGCATCTGTTTTGAAGAAACACGTTGAAAGTGAATAACATATGCATGCATACTTTTGATGAAAACAATTATCATCGAGAATACCTTCAGTTGTAAAATAAATTTGAGATTTCCATGATGTGCGTTAATTTTTTTGCGGGATTGGGTTACATGATTCCATATCGTATAATAGTCCATATTGTAATGAAATTTGTGATACCTCAACAGGCATTTTTCGATGTATAACTTTTCTTACTTCCCACCAGTGGAGTTTGTACGTAATTTGACGTTCCTATTTTGGTTGACTTGATGGTTAGCCACAGATTTTTCCTTAAATAAATATTATTTTTGAAATTCCCAATAATTCCTCACCAAAGTTGTGTAGTTCACTTTTTCCAATCGGATGCACGGTTTTCGATTAAAAAATCAAACGAAAAAACCGTTTTTCCATGAAGAGACATACACAGATTTTATTTTTTCAGATGAAATCTGTCAGATTAAGTGCATGTTTTTTTCTAGTTTCTCACGGCGGTGTTTGTCTCTCAGGGGTGAGTCTATCTGTAGCTTCTTGATTTTATATCGCGATCATGTATGTGCAATATCAACCTCCTCAGAGTTTGATGTTAGTCGAAAAGAGTGCAATAATCTCTTGGATCGATTACGCTCGACAACGTAAGTACCATCATATTTGATTTTTTCAGTATTTCTGCATGAAAAAGTCGTGCACTCGCACTCCCAACACCCGAAGAAAAGAACAAGTAAAGATATATTTCATATTTATTGCAATTCATGATATAATCTGGGAGTTGAAATGAGCCCGCTTGAGTCTTCAAGTATTTTTTTCCAGGGTATAATGGCTTCAAACTCAAGAAAATGCAAGTAAATTAAAATACCGTATGTGTCAAATGCATATTCTCGAGAAGTATCCTAGAAATTATAGTAAAATATACGAATTTAATATAAAGATAAAGGGCAACAAATCTTCACTAGAGAAAGGAATGCTAAACCGACTGATATCGTACAATATAAAAGTTCCATTGTTCTAGTTTACCTGGCAGTTGTTGTCAGGAGTGATAGACACTTCTTTTTGTTTCATATATAATCACAATTACATTTTGTTTTTATACAAATATCCTTGTTATATTGAAATCCGCAGAATTTATCTTTCTTTAACTTCTACCGTCATTTTAACCTTCCCAGGAGAATATGGTCCCTTCTTAATCGAATAAGAACAGGTCATGGTCGTACCAACAGCATGCTTTTCAAGTGGAATTCGGTTGATAGTCCTAATTGTGAATGTGGTGAATCAGAGGAAACAGTTGAACACCTAATTAATAATTGTTCGATTTATAAATTCCAAGATGGCATTAGAGCCATACACAATATATCAAACTCATTTTTGCAATGGGTTGAAAATTTCAGATCAATTTGATGAAGTATAAATTGAATTCTCTTGCTGTTCTGGCTTTTTTTATTTTCAGGTTGGAGTTTGTGTTTGGAAATCCTTCCTCCGAAGAGCCGTCCCGCTGATCGTGATGTCCTTCTATATAGAATATTCAGATACAACAATTTTATTTTATTTTTTTAACGGGGAGACAGGTTTTTTCGGCTGAGGTTTTTTCCCCTGGCTCTATAGTATCGTATGATACTGGTGGTGATAGTATCGTATGATACTATAGTATCATATGAAGAATGTTGTGATACCTCGTTCCTTTTTTTTTACCTTAGCTTAGGTTCTTTTTGTTTCAACATTTATTGTATTATTTTAGCTCTCTTATTCAAAAGAATATATATATATATATATATATATATTTATGTTTTGGAATTTTCTTCATATATTATGAGTATTTGAATGATAAAACTATTTTCAACGACCACCCCATTAGCAAATTTTTCCAATTAAAACATGAATTTCTCGACTCAATCTCACAGATGAGTTGCGCCCGAAACCATTAGGATTAGGGTTGCGCCTGACCGAAGGTTAAAATAGACCGAAAAACCACCCCTATGAATATTGACATTCACTCAGAAGACACCCTGTATATTTCTGTATATTTTTTTTTGCCCAGTGAAAAAGACGACCCTGCATTCCAGACATATTCGACAACCGCGTCAGTCTATCTGAACCAATTCTATCCTGTGACTTCATCCAGTTCCTTCCACTCGCGAAACTGAATGCGGCAAAACAAACCCATCCCATATCTCAATAAATTTCTTTTATGGGGACTGGGGTGGAGGAGCAGTGCGTAATATAAGGGAAACCAGTTCCTCGACCTCTCTTCGTTCCCGGATCAAGGTCGTTCAAACATGCGTAGCGCATTTGGTCCGAAGGATTCCCATCGCATTTCGAAGGGTTTTCAAGGTTGGTTCACTCCCAACATTCGTAAAACGCTTATAAGCTTGAGGGCACAGCTACCAGTGGGGTGAAACTGATGGTTCTATGTTCCTGAGGAATCCTACCATATATGGCTGCCTCTTGTTTCCGGTTTGAATGACATTTCGCGATGCCACCAGAATTTTTGGTAGACTGACTAGAATTTCGTAGGAATGGTAGGATGACATTTTGAAAATCACACGACAATGTTCATTTAAAACAATCATCAATCCAAATATGCAAGTGCGTTTTTTTCATTGTTTTACGTATGAAATTTGAAGTATTTTATTATTACCATTTTTTGCCAGATCAAAATAACATTTTACATTTCTGACAGGTGAATTCATCTATCACTCATAAACTGTACAAACCATGGAGGTAAAGAAAGTAGAGGGGGCATAACGTTTGAAAAGTGTCACCAAAACAAATCCGGATTTGGCACCCCAAGATGGCCGACTTCGAGGTATATGCATAAAATGAAAAAAACAATTACTGTGCTGAAATCAGTATAAAAATACCTTCCAAATGAGGTATCACTCACCCCATCTTCCCCATTCAAGAATTGGGGGTAACGGTTGTAGTAGCAAGGGTTTAAGCGCTATGTGTCCGTAACCTACATCTTAAGTTGTCCCCCTCGGAACAGAAATCGACCTGTCCGAGCATTTCTATCGAAAAAATTCATTTCGTCTGTTTCGTTTTCAAATGGCCATCCTGTATTCCGAGAACTAATGCATAAAATGAAAAAACAATTACTGTGCTGGAATCAGTATAAAAATACCTTTCAAATGAGGTATCACTCACCCCGTCTTCCCTATTCAAAAATTGGGAGTGAGGGTTGTAGTAGCAAGGGTTGAAGCGCTATGCGTCCGTAACATACTTCTTAAGTTGTCCCCCTCGAAACAGAAATCGACCTGTCCGAGCATTTCTATCGAAAAAATTTATTTCGTCTGTAATCTCGTCTGTTTCGTTTTCAAATGGCCACCCTGTATATTAATAGTCAGTGGTCTAGAATGTAGACTTATTGTGATTTTTTGGACTTCATGTATCCTTTGCACCGGTTAAGACAAATTCTAGAAAAACAGCATATATTATGATCTAACTTACGACAAGTATTCAATATGAACACTTATAATTCGATCACATATTTTTGTTGAGATTACGCTTCCTTCCAAATTGCAAGATGTTCAGAAATATTGAAATCGCGCAAAATTAGATCATTCGAATTTAATTGATATGAACGTTGATATCAAGAGACTTTTCGAGATGAAGCAATATCCGAAGCATGATCTAAATAACGTGTTGTGTGATTTGGCATCTTTGGTGAAAAATGAGAATTGAAAACAATTTAGTCGAAAATTGAAATGTCGAAATACCATATTGAGGCAAGAAGCAGATACTATAAATGAAGACAACATAGATTGTTTTAGCAAATGAAGCAGTTTCTGAATATGAAATCAGGTCAGCTTCATATTATATTGGATAAACGCAAAGGTCCGTTCAACAAATTCTATCAAAAAGGGAATTCTTTGAACTGGTGAAGCTAAATTTTGTCAGCAGGTGTTTCCAATATGAGTATTAACGAGAGAATCAGACATTTTCAGGATTATAAAACAACACTTGACCAACCAATCGAATGAATCACCAGTATAAATTGGATATTAATGTTTGACATTTAATAGATGAAAATAGGAGGACGTAGGAATATTATAGTACAATACACGAGTTGCTAGCCCATTTGTCAACTAACGAAACATTGCACGCTCCCTCCTTCCAATCTGAAAATAAAAACTTTTATATCGAATATGCTGCATTAATCTCAACGGGAATTCCCTGAGTTACAGATATTCAGAGAACGCTGCGAAAAGCCTTTACTTTTTTTTATTGATGGAACAGATGCTGGTTGCGTTGCAAGGCTCTCGGCTCCAACTCGTATGGCATCCAATTTTCTTGCTTTCATACGGTTCCCAGAGCCTCGAATGACATGATATGGCTTGTTCAGACGCTCTGAGAGTATTCGCGATGAGATTTTAGTGTACAAGTTCTTTCATATTCGTGAATGCCCTTCATTTCGAGTTTTCAGACTTTTTTGGGCGCTATATCGTTGAATTCATTAGGAAAATTCATATTCACTAATACAGGAATGGAATATTTTGTGGAATAGATAAAACTTAATTACCGGCTAATGATCGTAGAAGTTGTTGACGAAAAAATTATAATATAAACCAAAATAATGACTATAATGAGCTTGAATCCTTCCAAATTTCCGAATGGAATATATTTTGACCAGGATGAATATTCAATGAATTTAAGTTATTGTGGTTTGAATTCCTTGATTCGTGCTCAGTAGAGGTTCCTTCAGATACTATAAGGGAAATGAAACAATCTTGTTTGATCGTCATATTCAGCATACCCTAAAGGAAATAGCTTGTGGTTTTAACTTTTTCTATTTCAAAATATCGAAAAACAATGATTGTCTTGAAAATTCGGTTTTTTGCGAGGTTTTTTACTATTAATACATGCTGCGTCGATCGTGAATCTTTGCAACGCTGTCTGAAATAGGACACTATTTTGTTATCAGATATTTCAATACGCTATTGCTTACCGATTCTTTTGATCTAATTATAGTCCAACTTTTTTCCAGTGTACTCCATATATGTTTCAAATTTCGTATTATTTACCTGCAACAAATCAAGTTGAATCATTGGATTACACTTCTATCCACAAACATCTGCCATGAGTTTTTTCAAGTTTTAAAAAAGCGTGATACTGTTAAATGTGTATAAATGTTATCGATATCGGTTGGAATATGTTACAGGAGTTCTCTGAATTTTTTTCATTAAATTTCATATAAAACGAAAATGACAAATTATCAGATTAACATTTTCAGGAGGATAATCATACCCAGCAAACAGAAAGCATCAAGAAATTGTCAGGGACAACCAACTCTCTTAAATCTGATTCCGTTTGTTCATGATCTTTCAGAAAATATCAAAACCGTTTTCGAAAGACAAATTGATTTAAGATATATGCTAACAATACTGAACCCTTCACAGAGAAACAAATTGTTTTTCGAATTCATAATCAAAACCATTTTACCATCATTGCTGAGGACTGATATATCTCTTGATAGAGGCAATACTAAATTTTATTCTTGTAGATATTCATCATAATCTGATGCCGAAATGAATTATTAAAAATCTTGACGAATTTCATCCTTTTTTGCTTGAAGATATATTTTCATTTATTGTTATTTATCATAGCAGTCATGCACCTTTTATTGAATCAATGATCAGAATGATCTAGTATGTAATTATGTATTACGATTTGTGTTCTCATTATTATTCACTTGTCAGTTTTTTCAAACGAGAGTCATATTTTTTTCTACTCGAATTCGAAGTGTATGTGATGAAATTGAGCTTAGGATCATACAGAAAGCAATAAATATCACCTATTCATAACCGAGCTGAGAATATATTCAGATTGAGAGGTATTCATTTCGAAAAGACAATGGGTGACGCTTTATTTTTGTTTCATTTCACCTATTTCACATTCATCACTTCATAGTTAATTCTTGCAAATAAAATCACTAAAAAATAAATCATTGTCAAAGACCCATCCTTGAGTTACGCTTCGGAAAACTGATGTAGGTAAACCATCGAATAAAAACGAAATTAAGAGTCAATTATGTATATTTAGTTGATCAAATTCAAAACGATTCAAAATTCACTTCATTATAAAATGAAAGATAATAAATATCACCACGAGAGAAAAGATTATTGTAATCATCATGAAAAAAGTCCTCGACATTTCGAAATATTGGATTCTAAAGATGAATTTGTATGAAATTCTGTTCAGTTTCCCGAATAAATCGAAATTATATAGCCGTGAAAATGGATGGAACAATTCGTGCTACATATATGTTGTCATGTGCAGTTAATATTTTTCTTTAATTTTTCAGAATTGACGACATATTGAGAAAACGAAAAATAATATTTATATAATTTTCAAAAAATATTCAACATCACATCATAAATAACTATGTTTTTCCCCTGACTGCAAAATAAATCAGGAATGAAACACACTTCTTCGGAATTTGCTAGGCTGACCCATCAAAAGGTGTAGTGGTATATCTCGATTAACGAATAAACAAAACCTAAAAATTTCAAAGGCACGCAGCAGAACAAACAAGAAAATGTATAGAAAGAAAACGTGATCAATGCCAAATTCACACACAATCCTAACTGGAGGGCTATATGAGAGAAGTCCAGAGTCTCTTAAGCAAGTTTGCTTTTTCTTGTGATAGGAAAAAATGAAACATTGAAAACATTAGTGTCACACCAGGAAATTCGAAAAAAGAATCAGCGAAAAAATCAGAAATGAGGAATATATTATACTAATGAAATCGAATAAGGACTTAACTGGTTTATCTCTTCTCATAGTGTAAAAATCTGATTTAATTTCCCTAATATGACGAAATAAACTGCTAGACAAGAGTTAGGGGTATTGACTCAAATTGCAAAATAATATACTTTAAATGAAATTTTGTGACGAAAATCCATATCAATATGATTTCAAGTCACAGAAAATTGAATTAATTTCAGTCTATAGGTCTGCAACGTGCAAGAATTCTGGGGTAGGTTGATGATGATCTAATCTTCTTTGGAGCATATTCCATGCATGTTCTATGCAATTTAAATCTGGTGAGTGCGGAAGTATTGGTAAATGTGCATTAACAAGCTCCTTACTCTCATTCTCAAGTATGGCTGCACGGTGCGGTCCAACGTTATTGTCTAGAAATTGAAAAGCTTCAATAATAGCAGCTAAAATTGGCGAAACATTTTCGATGACATGCTCCCTATAATGTAAGGCGGTCATATTCCCAGCACAAATCTGTGCGCCTGTTGGAATAGATGGACTTCTTGGACATAGCGACGATTACAGGGTATCCGTAGGATTGTCCATGCTCTTATTTTCCGGGAATCTGATGATCGTCCATATTTGGATTCATCTCTGAAAAGGATACTACGCCATTGATCGTTTCAATTGATATGTTGCCTTGCCCATTCTAGTCTTGACGCTTATGGTCACGTGTTAACGAAACACCTATATGGATTTCTAGAACCTAAATCCACCTCTCTCAAATGTCGTCTGAGGGTTTCGATTGAAACTTCGACCCCCATCTGAATTTTGATGAATATTCCGTAGCATTCTACACGAAGATGTGGGCTTTCTTCTAACCGAAACGGTGATGAAACGATCCTGAGCAGGTGATCTTTTTCGTCGTTCTTGCTTGTTATTATCATTTTGACGCAAAAGTGTTCTGTCTAAATTTGAAATAGTTTTTGTCTATGAAATTAGTCGGATATTGATCATCCTCAAGAATATCTTCAATGAAATTAATTCCGTTATTCCATATTTCAGTTGTCGATGATATTAATTGCGATCTATCATAAAGTGTTTTTATAATACCTATTCTAACACTCACTTGATGATAAGAATGAAAATTTAGATATCGATAAGTGTGTTTCTTTTTTCTGAATTCATTCATTCATTAGCTTTATTCGTTGCCGAATATACAACATAAAAGACAAAGTAATATTATAAGTCATCGTCATGTTCTGTGAACACGTCTATGGCTGAACAAGCCAATTCTTGAAGATATTCTTCGTCCGCAATCTGGACACTCATAAATTTCCGCTGGACTATTCCGACGACGCCTATTCGGTCTGTTTTCAGTGAATGCAGCCACACTTGTTTCAAAATGATTTGGAAATTTTCTTATGGAAACATCTAAGAAAAAAAGTAATTATTTTGTTCCAACACCATTGTGAATTTTATTATAGGTTCTTTATTATTGATATGGTTGAAAAATTTTATTAATTCTTTTCTCCCATGTTGCCAAATTACAAAAATATCTTCTACATATCGCCACCAAGTCTTTGGTTACAATAAATTTTTTTCAATATGGTTTTCTTTGAAAAATTCCATGAAAATGTTGCTCATTATTGGTGATAAAGGACAAACGATAGCCATACCAAATTTTTGTTTATGAAAACCATCATCTAATTGAATATAATGATATGTCGAATTCAGACAAATATTTCCATTATAATATCCACAGTTGATTTCGAATTTATCATCCAATAATTTTGATTTTACTATTTCAAGTGTTTTATCGACCGGAACATTAGGAAATTCATGGACTTCCAGAAAAAAATTAAGAATTGGTTCCAAATTGAACATAAGAACTGTTTTTAAAACAAAAAATTATTTAGATCTTTATCAACTAAAACTGAACCTTTGAATGAGAACCAAAAATCAAGATAATATATTTACAATAGTCCCTGTATTTGTGGAAAATCCTCGGGAAAATCTTATACAGAGGAAGCATCAAAATCATTAGAAATCAGAAAACGTGAACACAAGAATAAAATAAAAAAAAAGATATTGGTAGATCGCAGATAGCAGATCGTGTGTGTTCCAATACTGGCAATCACATGAGGTGCGTCAAGTTGGTGACTCACTAGCGGAATTTCGATATAAAAATATTTTGGGAATTTTGTGCTCATTTTGTGCCAATTTGTGCCGTATGTTACGAATTTTGTGCCCATTCAGTTTTCGAGATATTTCGAAATTTCAATATGAGTCACCAACTTGACGCTGTGACTCATATGTGGAATTTTGATATGGAAATATTTTAGGATTTTTGTGCTCATTTTGTGCCAATTTGTGCCGTATATCATGAATTTTGTGCCCATCCAGTTTTTGAGATATTTCGAGTTTTCACTATGAGTCACCAACTTGACGCTGTGACTCATATATGGAATTTTGGAAATTTTCTTTTTTCGATGAATTTGTGTCTATTTTGTGCCGTAAGTTACGGCACAAATTTAAAAAATTCCACATGTGAGTCACCAACTTGACGCTTGACTCATAGTGAAAACTCGAAATATCTCGAAAACTGAATGAGCACAAAATTCGTAACTTACGGCACAAATTGGCACAAAATAAACACAACTTATTGAAAAAAGAAAATTTTCAAAATTCCATATGTGAGTCATCAACTTGACACTTGACTCATTGTGAAAACTCGAAATATCTCGAAAACTGAATTGGCACAAAATTCGTAACATACGGCACAAATTGGCACAAAATGAGCACATAATTCCTAAAAAATTTCCATATAAAAATTCCACATATGAGTCACAGCGTCAAGTTGGTGACTCATATTGAAATTTCGAAATATCTCGAGAACTGCATGGGCACAAAATTCGTAGCATACGGCACAAATTGGCACAAAATGAGCACAAAATTTCCAAAATATTTTCATATGGAAATTCCACTAGTCACCAACTTGACGCACCTAATCACATGACGGATTAGAATGGAACAAAAATTCTAATGACGGAACCTTATGGTTATAAAGGAAAAATCAAGGAGTCAGCTTGTATTTTGTTGAAAGAGGCTTATGATCTCGCCAATTGTTCAGTAGGAATAGATCGAATTTGGATGGATTTATTGAAAAAATAATTGGTTTCAGGGAATTTCGAAATAAAATGACGATATCAACATCTAGTTATCAATATTAATTCATGTTCATCATATATTGACGAATGTTAATCCACAAATCAAAAAATGGTCACGATTCTACGAAATTGAATGAACTAGTGATTGTCTGACGAAGGAGTCTGATTTAGACTCCGAAACGTTACGCTTAAGAATTCAAAGCATTTTCTTATTGTTCATTGTAAGGCAACAATTTCTTCTTGTAAAGTTTTGGCAAATTAAGTTTCAGGAAAACCGAGAGGAAAACGGTATCCCTCTTGTTTAGCAGTATATTTATTAGCCTATAAATAGATGCATGTTTCATAAAGCAAATTGATGGTAAGGTACGCCAAATTTATTTTCGTTTCTTGATTTATTAAGTTGAATGAAAAATATTAGACGATTTCAGACAAATAAAGCAATTTCATTACGTCAAGCCAACTACTAGGCACACATACTAAAAATAAATTCATTTTCGGTTGATAGAGGCTAGTCTACCTTTCTCATTTCTTCAACACTCATCTTGGCTACTGACGCAATATCCCACTAGCATATAAACACGTTTTATAGTCATTCCTAGACATTTCTGGACCTAGACGGTGGATCGTATCAACATACAAATGAGTTTTTTTAAACAAATTTGAGGTCACTCATATCTACATATGGTAGACTAAGATTATTAATGCCGGTTCTGAACACAATGTCGACAGAAGTTTGTTTAGGGAAAAGTTGATCACCATATACGTGGTTTCTTCGTTATTTTTAAAACGCCATCGAAACGTTTTAGGTATCGTGCATAAAATTTAAGATTCGAAGAATGATTTCCAATTTCGTATTGTGATTTATCTTGATGTGGTCTAGCATCATTTGGCATGGCTTCAAGGTTCGTCTCATGAAAAAATGAGAATTCTTTTTCAAACTTTGACATATGAAGTGGCAGTTTGATTCTTGCAACTGGTTACGAAAAGATATATATTTTATTTGTTTCTCATTTGTAAATGTCAGTTTCCAAAAACACAATATTAATCAAGAAAGTTTATTTTATCAAGTCACGTACTTGTAAAATTGACAGTTAACTTGCAAAATTTTTACAAGTTAGTAGTATTATTCACATTAGAAAATTTTGTTTTATCGTCATATATGTTGAAAATCATTATTGTTATTTCCAATACCACAGATTTTTGATTATGAAAGAGTTGATTCCGATGATGATAAAACATCTGTTGACTCAGAAACTGCTGAACTCGAGGACTGCAGAACATTTGTACTGTCGTTACTACCGAATAATTTGCTAGACATTTCGATTTTTTGTTGATCGAATCATCGACATAACTCATCGCAATTTCGGTGCTAGTGCAAAAATATCTATACCCGAATCCGCAACCATAGTGGCTCCAGTTCTGCGAAAAGAGTGGCCGGTGCATAACTCTGGGTCTTTTAAACCTAAATATTTCGCTAATTGCTTTGGGACACCACCAATAGTGTGCTGGCCAGTATTAAGGGAAATGCACTTTCCATGTCGGTATGTCAAAAAAATTTTAGGCTTTCTGTTCTAGGAGGCCGACGATTTACATATTTCCTGTATAACATGCAAGGTTTAAGCTGCAGCCACCATCGGTTATGGTGAATCTTCTTGTTGTTAAATTTTTTGTTTGCCGCAATGTTTCAATAAGGTATTTTCCCATATCTTCTACATCATTCATGTTCAAGGAGAGAATTTCGTCACATCGACAACATCCAAAAATCCCAAATATTGTTACAATTTTCGCCAACAACCACTGG
Source organism: Hippodamia convergens (assembly GCA_038502775.1). Classification (NCBI taxonomy): domain Eukaryota; kingdom Metazoa; phylum Arthropoda; class Insecta; order Coleoptera; family Coccinellidae; genus Hippodamia; species Hippodamia convergens. Next base: position 7,394,600 of record CM076614.1, on the reverse strand, counting down.
TCATCAGGAGCATGTGAAAAAAAGTGTTCAGCCTCTTCTTTACTTGATACCTTGGCCTCTTTTGGCGTAAAACGCACATTTTTTCGATTCAGAAACGCTATTACCTTTTGAAATCTGAAAATGACAACTAAACGCATATTTTCAATAAATTTTTTAAGCAGCTTTTCAGCATAAGCCATTTTGCCCATGAGGTATTAGGGCTGAATCTAGCTGAAAGTTGATTCAATTAGACCAACAAAACATCTTCAGTTACCCCAATCACACTATTTTTGTTTTGCCACTTTCTGAAGTCGTCGTATTCTCGCTCGTAACTTGAAGCTGAGTTTGCAGGTAATAAACTTGATGCTACTCTGCTAGCTGCTTCAATAATTTCTTTTGGTACATTCATTTTTGCTTTCGCCAAAACAAATGTGAAGAAAAATAAACAGACATGTTCATGGCAACGCTTCGATAGCTTAGGACATGTGCGACAAATTATTGAGATTTTTTTAGAATTCATCTAACCTTTTTACAAATGATGAAGAAATAAAATATAAAACAATACAAGCAAGGTAACGAGTTTTACTGGCTCAAGGAGGTAACTGACGAGCCAGTAAAAACCCTCTTACCTTGCTAGTAACGTCATGTACTATTCCAACTATAGTTGGAAAACTTAATCTCGCCATCAATTATTTGAAAGCCTCAAGCATTGTAAGACTAAACTGCTTATATACAGGGCATACCAAGTTCGACGGCCTATGAATATCTCAAGCAAGAGCCATTGTCACATTCCTGAAGTAGGAGACTCTGGAAATATTATACATTCCTGGAATTTCAAGAAATTCCTCACAAGATGTTACAAATGTGAGGTAAGAAATTAGTATAAAGCTTGACCAATAACCTTCGTTTTTCGAATTGAAATCCTATAAGCTCAAACTCACGGCTCCGCTCTTGTAATATGTCAATTCAAAACGGTACTGATACCCCACATTCATAACCTAGTATCGAAGAAGCAACATGCACGTGGCAAAACTATCTCGCGTGGATTCAACAAGTTCTTACTCAAATTCGCATTCTTGAACCTGCAGTAACTTTTAAAGTAACCCTTACAAAAATATCCTGTAAGGATCATTTTTCATCAGGAATAAATGCCGCAGATTAAAATCACATTATTTTTAATATGAATTCATTGCGTTCCAGTCGGGAGACTTTTTCAAATTAAACATTATTCTGAATTGAACTGAAAATGTTTAATGAGTTGCTCCCAGCAGTTAGACATATGCCATTGCGGACTTTTTCATAGAACTTCTCAACCACTACGAAATTGTTTCTGATCATGTTTCTCTATCTCTCATAGTTTTCCGAGCATCGACTGGAAAGTCCTCAACACACCGGGTTACTTACCAACTTTTTCTCATATAGAAAACTCACATGAAGACCTCCCAAACTAAATTCTTTCCATTAGGGAGAAAGTTTCAACGTCCAACAAAACAAACACACGGACATTCACATTTATAATATTAGTATAGAAGTATAGATTTTTCTATGATTGCATTGGATTCTACAAATTGAAATAATTAAATTGTTCCAATGTTAATGAATTATTCTGAAGTATTTTAGGATTTTTTGATTTTATGTTCATAAAAACTGTTTCATATCAATAATGATGAATGAATTCAGGAAATAAAATCAGGAAATTCTAAATAACTAATTCACTTCAGCAGCATTAATATGTCAGAACAGTATCAATATTTTTCTTCGCAGAATTGAACGCAATCATGAAAATATAGGGTTCTGATGCAAAATCAGAATTTATGAGCAAATTTTGATTCACACTGCGACGAGTTTTTCAAAAGTCTAGATATTTATAATATTTCCACGGTCTTAGATTTCAAAATTGTGAAAACGGTTAGTGGTTAAGATATTCAGATGAATATCAAACGTAATACCGAATACTCTCATTTCCTTTTGTCTCGGTATTTCGATGAATGCAAAGATTTTTAGGCGAATGTAATCAGAATTGGATACCTACTCCATCGAAATCAGAAACTAGAAAATCAGAAAAAAAACAAGTTTTTTTTAATATGTCAATTCCCTGTTTAAGTGATAGTGGTAAGGTCCCGAAAATATTTGAGCACGGTAGATAATGACTAACAACATCATAATCCCAATTTTCAAATATCGAATAGGTCTAGTTTTTCAGAAACTCCTAATAGGCCGTCGAACTTGCTTCACTCAGTATACTATTTTTTTTTAATTTGATGTACTACATTTAACGAAGATCATTGAATTTATTAATTGAGTAACTTCAACACGTGAATAGGAAAATTATTTATAAACATTAATAACACAATTTCAGCAATTATTGATATTGACTCCAGTTCACAACGTAGTTTCTGTGTAGCATGAATTTGCGTATTTTCCATGTTATTTCCTTAAAGGACGTTTATCGCAATCTCCTTTTTATATATTATGGAATTCTCCACTTATCCTTCAGCCACTGTATTTGAGTTCCAGAATCGGCTTTCCTAGCAAAGGGAACCATAAATTTCATGTGTTAATGCCGAGTCTTTCTTCTAAATACACTGCGCAAAAAAATTAACGCACATTATGCAAATCTCAAATTTTTTCTACAGCTGGAGGTGTTCTCAAAAATAATTATTTTTATCAGAATTATGTACTCAGACAATAAGAAATCGCCTCAGAGAATATGATTTAAGACCTTGTGTCGCGGCAAGAGGCCCAGCTCTTATCCAGTCCATTGAAGGGCGCGTTTGAATTTTGCGAGAGAGCATATCGATTGGAAAGAAGTCGATTTGGAAAGACTTCCCTTCACAGATGAGTCTAGATTCTGATTCTACCATTGTGATCGACGTTTCCTTGTATACAGACGTCCACATGGAAGATATGCTCAGTGCCATTTCCTGAATAGTACTGGTTTCGAGGGAGGATCGATTATGGTATGGGGTGGAATATCTTGGACCGCTCACACAGACCAAGAGGTTCGCTGATAATGGAGCTATGAATGCTGATCAGTATATAAGCAACATTCTTGAAGAGCATGTAGTGCCATTTGCCCCATACATTGGTGAAAATTTCATTTTTATGGACGATAATGCCAGACCCCATCGTGAGCGCATCGTTCAGGAGTTCCTCGAAGAGGTTGAAGTCTCTCGAATGAAATGGCCAGCAAGGAATCCAGATCTCAATCCGATTGAGCAGGTTTGGGACAACCTCAATAGAAGGCTGAAAAGTTCAGAAAAGCATCCACCTACTATGACTCAGGAGTCAGAAAATTTTAACCCATTAGCGCCTACGGTTGCCATAAGGCAACGTTTTCGGAGAGTTTTTCAAATGGTTCCCAGATGCGCAGACTTGTAGCTGGAAAGATGAGGGTTGGTTAACTTGATAAACAAATGTACTTTTTTTTACCAGTGACAAGATTTTCTTCTGTAAACTCACTCGTTCCGCCTCCAGAAGTTGTGAAACATTGAGTTTTTCGTGAATCTTGAAGAACATGGAACCTAAGTTCGAGTAAGTGCAATATTTTCTATTTTCGCCCGGTTTTGTCATAATTTTATATATAAATATGAAACTTCAATTCGTGATCCTAAATATTATCACAAAAAAGTATCAGTAGGAAAATTTTCAGTTGATTTCGTGGGTTGCCATATGGCAACCCTAGACGCCTATACTCAGTAATAATGCTGACCGGATAGGAATTCGTAGTAAGATATGGTATTGGCCGATTGTTTCATGGTTGCTAGACGTAGCTATGCAAAATAGATGGATTCTGTACAATGAAACAGGAAGATGAAAAATTCGCAACTCGCATTCGAACGAAAAGTGGTCACCAGCTATTTGAAAAAGTAGGGGTTAACATCGAAAGGACAATGAAGAAGGTCATCCTCTTGTTCTTCTTCCAGAGATAGTGAAATTTAAAATTCCGTAAGATTCGATGATCTCAATCATTTTGTGAAGTACACAGAAGACAAAAAGAGTGCGCTGGACGTGGATGTAAGTCGATCATGAGAACAATGTGTTCAAAATGGGATGTTGGACTTTGCATATATTGTTTTTTCCGTTTCATACCCCATGATTTTTTTTATTTTGACACTCTAAATATTTCATAAATGAATGAAATGTTTTGAAACTATCAAAATGTCGAAAAATTTCATGTATCTTCACTGTTGAATAGATAGTATTTCCTCTGAAAATGAAAATATTCCCAAAGAGTGATCACAAGCGCCTACGGTTGCCATATGGAAATCGCCAATTTTGAGAAAACTAGAGGACATTTAAAATTTTTATATTATTTTTGCGTCTCTGCAGAGCGTTTCGGACCAGCTTTTCACCAAAAAATCTCAAAAATCGAAAAAAAATTAATTCCGGCGCTAATGGGTTTCAATATCACCCGTTTTGAGTATTAACCGTCGGTACCGAGCTGTTATTAACGCAAGGGGTGGAAATAGCAAGTATTAAATCACTTATCAGCATTTCAGTATTTGAAAAATGGTTCATTTCTCTTCTTTCACATATAATTCGGTGAAATCCTGAATTTTTCTTCCATTTAATGTGTCTTGTTACGTTCAAAACAATCCCGAGAGAACATAAAAAATGAGTTATAAAGTCAATGTAGAGTTAACTTTCATTAAAATTAGATTTTCAGAATGTGCGTCAATTTTTTTGCGCAGTGTATTATAACGAACGTTTTCCTATGATCGCCCTGCAAACAGACAGTAGAAAAATATCAACATTCATTTTGATGTCGCTTTCAGCTCGTTTTTCCCTAAGACAAAGAAAAAATTCAAGATTTGATCAAATCCAACTCAGAACAATACCCAGACAGCTTCATGTGCAAGACCAAGCAGAAATGGACCACATTAATCCGCTCTGGGCATCTCGTAAATCTTGGCATTACAGCATGTCGACATTGACCCCAATAATGTTACACAAGCAGGCTACGAGCTCACCAGACATCGTACGGGAAACAATCGTTTCCTGGTTGATTTAAGTTCAGCGTAGACACAGTTTTTGGCATTCCGAATTTGTTTTTTGGGTGTTCGTTCAATGGATAGAAGATGAGGGATTCATTTGATCGTTGAAAAAATTTGCCATATAAATGGATTTAACGATGTATCTGGTGTTTAAAGTGCAACAATGTTAAGAATATTCAAACAACATGAATTCCATCCTTATAAGATACCACAAATAAAGGCGAAAACGTTAGGTGAAATAATTCCTAATGGACCACAGCCAATGAGCCCGAAGATTCTCTCACTCTCAGCATATTCGGTTTTGAAAAACTTGAACTATTGATTGAAATTATTGATTAATACTATTATTAATACACTCTGATAGAAGGTGTCGTAATTGGTTGAGTATCATTTTCCTTATCCTAGGATTGGTAGAGGTACAGAAGCCTAGACATTGGCCTCCTTGGTCATATGATTCTATTCCCTTGGATTACACAGTTACGTTGTATAAAAAAAAGTTCATGCTACAGAGGTAAATTCACCTCATGAACTGACAAACTGATGAACTAATAGATAAGAAAACTGGATACACTTGTATCTGTACTTTCATCTTCATCTCGTGATTTATCGTTCAAAAATACATGATCACCTTTTTCTGAAATTTGGTTATCCGCATATTCTAGAATGGAGTCAGTTCATCAACAGCTTCAATTTGAAAGAGTTTTCTGAAGATGCCAAGATCTAAATCAACAGACTCTGAAGGCTAATATGGCTATCGGAATGCTACAAGGTGGCCTAACTCAGGTTGTTATGGCATGAAGGCTTCAAGTCAGAGAGACAGGTTTCATGTTGGCAAGACCAAGGCTTGATCGGTGACGAAAAACAACACCTGCTCAGGATCATTTCATCACCATTTCGGCGAGAAGAAAGCTTACATCTTTGTCTAGAATGCAAAGAAATACTGTTCAAACTGCAGATGGAATCCAAGTTTCCATCAGAACCATCTGACGACGGTGAGAGAGATGAATCTAGATTCTATACGTCCATGAAGAGGAGTTCCATTAACACGTGATTATAAGCGTCAAAGGCTTGAAGGAACAATGTATCAATTGGAACGATCAATCACAAAATTTCATTTGACTTTAGTTTTCTGCAATGTGAGTCAATATCCCTAACTCATGTGGATCAGTTTATCTCGAGAATGGTACACAGTATGGGCTTTCTTCAAAGCATATTTAATAATAATAATAATAATGACGTCTTTATTTCAGTTGAAATCTCAAGGGGAAGTTCACCCAAAGGTGCTCTACCACTTAACCCTTGTAGAATACAATTACATTTGAACATAACATACAAAAATGAAAATATGTATACAAAATTGAACAAAAACAGAAAATATAAAAAACAAAAAACCAAAAAAAAAATTTATGAGCATATGATTAAAAAAATCCTATAAACTGCCAAGAAATCACACCAACGAGGAACCGAGGAGAAAGGCCTTAATCTTTTTCTTAAAAATATTCTGATTGAAAAGTTTAAAATTATCAGGAATACCATTGTACAGCCTGCAAATATTGTAGCTGAAACTTCTTTTAAAAGTAGATGTTCTGTGACGGGGACATGACAATATATTCCTACGGCGTTGATATTATGAACGTCAGCTCTGTTAACCAATCTATTGAAGATTTCAGGTGTAAAATGAAGTGATCTGATATGAAAAAAAATTTCATCACTACATGTTACGAAACGTTTAACTAGTGCCCTCTAAGACAATCAGCCTTAAGAACAAATTCATCGGATGTATTAGCTTCCGAAATACATTCGTATAAAGTTTCATCTCAATGAGCCGAATCATAAAGAATGTGTGTATATTTTTTTCGTCAAACGCCGCCTATCTTGAAAACAAATGGGATTACGAAATAATTCAGTGAACAAACGCAAATTATTTCGAAGTTTTTCATCTGTCCTAGATACGAGATTGCCTTTTCTTTTGAAATCCCATCATATGTCCATTCAACTCAATTTTATGAAATAACTCTTTGAGTACAGGAAAAATCTACGTCATCATTTCCTGGCTTTTGATGCCCTTGGAGTGTTGATTAATTTCTCCCTCAGTCGGCGGATATTGAAAACGTTGCATCATTTTTGTGGTATCGACACAAAATTAATTTTCTTCCAATTACGGGTGGCACCGGAACAAACATCTAGAATTCAAATAACTTTTGCTAGTTTTTTTCATGAAATCCACTCGGATATGTCCTAATGAAACTCGGAGAGCGAAGGGGTCTTCAATATGCCTCCAAGTCAAATGAAATCGATTAAACTGTTATATTCTATTTGATGAACACCGCGGATCAGAAAAGCATCAATGAAATAATGAAATTTCTTCTGTCTTTCTCAGTTGAATTTCGGTTTTCATGAATATAATTTAAATGAGATTTTGTGGTTAAAGTTAATATTAATATGATTTCAAGTTACAAGAAATAAAATTAAGGGTGGATGAGAAATATCGAGTTAAATAACGGAATTTTATTCTCTGAGAATTCAAGCATTTTAAGATCATCAATACAATAAATGGCTTTTCGGGCATCAATAACATCTTGACATATCCTACGCATACTACACACGATGTTGTTGAACATTTATTGAAGAATTCGGTTTCAAAAACGGGTCCGAAGCTCACTCCGATCATTCAAGGATTCTGGGGTAGGTTGATGATTTTCTAATCTTCTTTGGAGCATATCCCATGCATGTTCTATGCAATTCGAATCTGGTGAGGTCAGAGCAATATCAATATCCTAGCGCGCATTCTGAACTACGGCTACGGTTATATTCCCAGGACAAATGTGTAGATCTGTGCGCCTGTTGAACCATATCCGTGCCCATACCATAACAGTACCCCTTCGGAATGGATGGACTTCTTGGACGTAGTGAGGATTACTGGGTATGCGTGGAATTGTCCATGCCCTTATTCTTAGGGAATCTGATAATAGTCCATATTTAGATTCATCAGTGAAAAAGATACTACGCCATTGATCGTTCCAATTCATATATTGCCTTGCCAATTGCAGTCTTTGACGATTATGGTCACGTGTTAATGAAACTCCTCTTGATGTACGTTTAGAACGTAGTTTCACCTCTCTCAATTGTCGTCAGATGGTTTTGATGGAAACTTGAAGTAGACTTATCATATCCTGGCTGACTTGAAGCCTTTCTGCTTTTTTGTATTACTTACACCTGTAATTGGGCATGTGCCTGTTGAATGTAATATATTTTGATAAATAAATAAATAAATAAACATCCGACCAAATTAGCTGATTTTTATTACATTGATTCAGTTTGTAACTGAGTTTTAATAGTATATTCCAAAACAAGTTGTAGAATGAGCTCCTATTCCAACACGAAAAAGAGCGACGAAGGAGCGAGTTTTCGATAGCATGAGTATTGGAATTGCCTTCTGCAACGAGTATTAGACGGTATTTTCTCTATTTCAGTCAATTTTTGTGAAAACCTCTCGAAATTCAAATGAAAATTCAGATTAGTGACTTTTGTTTTGTATCTTGGCAGTTGGTGTGACATACGAAATTTGACAGATCACGGAATTTGAATTGATTTGATTCGAAACTTGATTCGATCGGAGGTCAGTACTGACAATCATAAAACGAAAAATATAACTGAAAACAATGCTGCAATGAGTTTCATTACAGCACTACTTTTAGTACTGTAATGAACTCATTACGATACTGAAATAGAGAAATGATTTTACAGCGATTTTCTGGAAGAATACATGCATTTCAAAACGATTGAATACGAAATCCCTAACCCTTGTGGAGCAGTATATTTAGTGGACCATTGTAGATTTTGTGTTGATTTCACGACAGCACTAACATGGTTAATTAGAGCAGGGCGGACTTCTCTTGCAGTAGTCCAACCTGGACTTTGCCATTTTTTCACAAGGAACAATACTTATTAAATAAAATTGTCAACTAACTCAAACTGTACATTGTGGAAAATAAAGTCATAATTATTATTATTATTATAACATTGTTGAAATCCCATTCAATTAATATTCTCCGCAAGTGCGTTCCCGATTCGGATAGTGGGAATCCTAAAGCAATCGCAACTCTGTTGTTGAATCAATACACTGATATGTTTAGCTAAATTTGTGCTTATGAATAATTTCAGAACGAATGTAACAAATGAATAATATCAGAGATTCTTTTCTATGGTGCGACGATCGGCAACACATATTGGACTCTTGTGATAAATCACAATGAATTTATTAGTGCAGCATTATTGCCTATTAGTGCGAAATACTGTCGAATTTTATGTTTTCGAGTTATTTCAAAAACTGGAAAAATGGAACGGCGCAGCAAATTTAACCGCACATATACTGAGTTGTGCCGTGCCAATTTTGTCGAATATCTGTAATTTTCTGTGAGGTCGAAATTGAAAAAAAAAACGATAGCTCAGAACTCAAAAATCTCATACTAGTGGCTTCAGAAATGAAAGTTTTCATTATGATTTCGTCACTGCAGGAAGCAGGAATATGAGATACTGATGAGTCGAAATGAGGCCGAAACAGGTCTATCTTCAGGCAAATGGTTTTTATCTTGAGTATAACTATTTCGATATATTCAAGTATCAAACTGATATAAGTAAAGAAAAAATTCAATTGAAAAATAAAAGAACACAAGACTACGTTCACAATATTTAATAAATTAAACATCTAACAAGTCGACATGTTTCGGGTTTTATCCCATTCTCAAGACTGTTTAATTTATTAAATATTGTGAACGTAGTCTTGTGTTCTTTTATTTTTCAATTGACCAAAGATGTTTCACCAAGTGTTGAGCGAGGAATCAATTTCGTTAAGAAAAAATTTTTGAGGAATTTTCTTCATACAAATTTGACAGGCTTGCTGTAGTATAGATCGAGATTGAAGATGCACCCTGTACAGTTCTCGAAGTAAATGAGTGTAAAATATTACGAAAAAACACTGCCCAAAAAAATTAACGCACATTCTGACAATCTCGATTTAAATGAAAGTTAACTCTACATTGACTTTATAACTTATTTTTTATGTTCTATCGGAAGGTTTTGAACGAAAGAAGACACATTAAATGAAAAAAAAAATTCAGGATTTCACCTAATCTTATGTGAAAGAAGAGAAATGAACAATTTTCAAAATACTGAAATGCTGATAAGTGATTTAAAATTAGGTTTTTCCACCCCTTTCGTTAATTACAGCTCGGCAACGACGATTCATAATTCATACATGTTCTGATCTTATCCTTCACAGATTTCTCCGAGTTGGATTCCTAAGTCATAAGAGTAGCGGGATGATTTTCTGAACTTCTCAGCCTTCTATTGGGGTTGTCCCGAACCTGCTCAATCGGATTGACATCTGAACTTCTTGCTTGCCATTCCATTCAAGAGACTTCAACCTTTTCAAGGTACTCCTGAACTATGCGCGCACGATGGGGTCTGGCATTATCGTCCATAAAAATGAAATTTTCACAAATTTATGGGGCAAATGGCACTACATGCTTTTCAAGAATGTTCCTTATACACTTATCAGCATTCATAGCTCCATTATCAACGATCACTAGGTCTGTACGAGCAGTTCAAAATATTCCACCCCAGGAAATTGCAATGATCATATCTTCCATGTGGACGTCTGTATACGAGGGAACGTCGATCACAATGGTAGAGGCAGAATCTACACTCATCTGTGAAGAGAACTCTTTCCCAATCGGCCTCTTTCCAATGGATATGATCTGTCGCGAAATCCAAACGCGTCCTTCGATGGGCTGAAGCAAGAGCTGGGCCTCTTGCCGCGACACGAGGCCTCAAATCATAATCTCTGAGGTGATTTATTATTGTCTGAGTGCTGATTTGCACCCCATAAGTTTGCTCAAGCTTATTTTGAAGGTGGCGAGCGGCTGCAAATTGTTGTTTCAACGAAGAAACTCTCAAGTAACGTTCTTGAATGGCAGTTGTTACCCTTGGTCTACCCTATCCTGGTCTTCGGACATTCATACCTGTCTCCCTGAATCGCTGCAACATTCTGGACACACTTGTATGGGAAACTTCAAACCTTTCTGCAATTCTTGTGTATGACCACCCTTCTCGCAAAACTACCACTTGGGCACATTCCTCTTGGGTCGAATTGCGTGTTTCGCGTTGCATAGCGATCGAGTGTAGAAAATCAAACGGGAGAAAAACTATTGATCACTAGAATTGATCGAAAAAAAATGATTTCAGAATGGAGCGAATAAATTCAGAATCTGAAATATCATCTTTTTTAAGACCTGCTGGTAAAAAACATCTGTAGGTTGAAAGTGAATAACATATGCTTGCATAATTGTGATAAAAATAATTATCATTGAGAACAGCTTCAGCTGTAGAATAAATTTGAGATTTCCATAATGTGAGTCAATTTTTTTGCGCAGTGTAGTTCATGTTTAGAAATAACCTTACTGTTTAGGTAACTGTTCAGTGTTGACTGGTTAGAGCCGATAGTGTCGCACCATAATTTTCGTATCGAAAGTGAAATCAATAAATGCGATAACTTTATTCCGCTTTGAATAACCTTCTTATCATAGATTCAACAAGGACAGGTTGTGAAAATCCTACTGGGACATGTTTTCCTCATCGGCAATTTTGGAACAATGCATCCGTAGTTGACCTATTTTTGACGCCGATAACGTTCCAAGTTTGATAGAGAAATGTTTGTGCGTTCGACCAGTGGTTCGACTGTCTATAAAATGGAGGATCCAGATCCCATTCCGAATTATCGCCATGGGAAATATATATTCATGATCTTCACCTGCACAATAATAGGCGGAAAATTTACATTTCAACGTTTTCGATTATAATTTGATCATGTTACGGAAAGCGGGAACATTTTTACGAAATCGGACCATGACTACGTGTAATATACAATTTTACTGAAAATATACAGTGTATTTTCACTGAAAATGTACAGGGTGATTCGCTCATCTTGGTAACCCCAATTTTCTTGAAAACGTCCGAATATTTATTCATTCTGTGAATGACGTTGTGAACAAGTCAATGTCGACTTTAGATGTGTATAAAAATAAGTAAAGACGCCGGGCGTCGCGGCGCTATCAAAATTTTTTTCTCCAGAGACATAACATTTTTAACATGTCATTCGAAAGATAATTCCTTTCTGAATTTTTTTTTTCGAATACAATTTCTATATGTATTTAGCTAATTTATATCAAATATATTATACAGGGTGTACCAAGTTCGACGGCCTATTAGGCGTTTCTGGAGAACTAGACTTATTTGAAATCTGAAAATTGGGATTATCATATTGTTTGACATTATCTACCGAGCTAAAATATTCTTGAAGCCTGACCACTTTCAGTTATACAGGGAGCGAAAAAAAATTCTTCAAAATTTTTTTTTTCGGTTTTTTTCTTTTAGAATTTGACAAAATATGCAATTCTGAATACACTCGTACTCAAATCGTTGCATTCGTCGAAATACTTTCGGAAATATCGAGAAAAACCTGAAAAAAAAGAGAAAAAAGAGTATTCGGTATTATGCTTGTTATTCCTAATCTAGATACCTTAAGTACAAACCGTTTTAACATTTTTGAAGTCAAAGACTGTGGAAATATTGTACATTTTTGAAATTTTGAAAAACTCATCACAGGGTGTTCCAAATGTTGGGTCAAAAATTGGGATCAAGATTGGCCCATAACTTTCGTTTTTCGAATTAGAACCCTATTTTTTTATGATTGCGTTGGATTGTATGAAGAAAAATGATGATAGGGTTCTAATTTGAAAAACGAAAGTTATGGGGCAATTTTGATCCCAATTTTTGACCCAACATTTGGAACACCCTGTGATGAATTTTTTAAAATTCTAGAAATGTACAATATTTCCACATTCTTCGACTTTAAAAATGTGAAAACGGTTTGTGCTTAAGGAATCTAGATTAGGAATAACGAACATAATACCGAATACTCTTTTCTCTCTTATTTTTCAGGTTTTTCTCGATATTTTCGAAAGTATTTCGACGAATGCAACGATTTGAGTACGAATATATTCAGAATTGCATACTCTCTCAAATTCAAAAAGAAAAAAACAGAAAAAAAAAATTTTGAAAATTTTTTTTTCGCTCCCTGTATAACTGAAAGTGGTCAGGCTTCAAGAATATTTTAGCTCGGCAGACAATGTCAAACAATATAATAATCCCAATTTTCAGATTTCAAATAAGTCTTGTTCTCCAGAAACGCCTAATAGGCCGTCGAACTTGGTACACCCTGTATATTATTTATATTTAGCAATTTTCATCTATTTCTAACCGTCAGCGATCTGCAGCGTGTTTCATGTTAATTCTATTCCATTTATTTTTTCTGTTTTGTGGTAGTATGCCTTTATTCGGAGACATATATATGATTGTGTGCCTTGAATTCAAGAAGGCTAGTTTTCTAAACAATATGACCCTTCAAATAAGATTAAAAATGTGGATACAGCAAGATATGGGGCTCCATGTCACAACGCTGCCATTGTGAAGAGATATTGAGATCAAGAATTCGAAAATGAATGGACCCTTATACTTTGACCAAAGTAACTTATAATAATATAAGGAAATTAAATAACTTATGTATGGATCATAATGGCTAGATGACCTAGATATGATTTTGTTTTTTAAAATGACGGAGGATTGTAACAACATCTTTCTCTATTTATATTCATTAAATATTTTATATCATAACAATAAACTCTTTATTTAATAACAAACGGAACATTTCGAATTATATGATCTATATACAGGCCATTATGATCCATACATAACTTATATCATCCCCTTATTTCGTTATAAGTTACTTTGGTCAAAATATACTACTTGATGGGCATATGCGTTTCTTATCTTCATTTTCAAATGGTCTGAGATATCTTATGGGTCCATTGGTTAAAATCCATATATTTTCAAATTCTTGATCTAAATATTTCTTCACAATGGCAGCGTTTTGACATTGAGCCCCATTTTGCTGTAGCCACATATTTCATTTTATTTGAAGAGTCACTTTGACTAGAAAACTAGCCTTCTTGAATTCAAGGCACAAAATCATAACTTTGTCTCCAAATGAAGGCATACTACCACAATACAGAAAAAAATTAATGGAAAAGAATTAACATAAAACACTCTGCAGATCGCTGATGGTTAGGTTAGGATAAAAATTAAAAAAAAAAAAAAAAATTCAGAATGAAATTATCATTCGAATGATATGATTTCCAATTATAGGGAAGAAATCGAGAAAAAATGAAGAAAAAGATTTTTCCGAAATATTCAAAATCCGTTGGAGAAAAACAGCTGAAAATTGAGGTGATTTTGCATATAAATTCGGTTGAATACTCCATTAATTGTAGTTTTATTCATCAAATCAAATGTAAAATACAAAGTGTCATACATCATTGGAAGGGTAATTTTGAGTAGAAACAAAGAGTAGAAATTGTACAGGATGGTATTCGAATTAAAAAATTCAGGGTCACTTCCGATTTTTAATTTTTGTGCCATCGAACTTGATACATCCTGTAGTGAGAGAGATATTACTCATTAAAATCATATTTGTTCAAAATTCACGAATGAACAAAGACAGAACGATCTTGTACAACATTCACAAATAAATTTTTCGGTAAATGATGTTTCCAACTTTTGAAAAAACCGTAAGAAACCCAATAAATTTGGGTTTTATCAATTTGAAAAAAAAACCGCGAACAAATCCGAAAAAACTCACTGGGTTCCATAAGGTGGAAAAATTCTATGGCAACCCTGAGAAATTGTTCTTCTATGAATATTTATAAAAACGCGAAAACGTGTTGCAACTTCGGTTACAGGTAAGTTTTTCTTGTCATTGTTGTATTTACATGATATGTTTGAACGAGATAAAATATCAAATTCACAGAGAGAACTATACAAGAAAAATTGTGCGATTCTGTTCTGATACTTGGTCATTTTCAGTCTGCTCATTATAAGATATTCGATCGAGAAACCGGTCACAATTAAAGAACTTCAAAACAAAATGTGAAAGTATAACTTTTGCCTCTATTTCTAAATCAACTTCGTTATTGATGTAAAAACTGTATTTGTTTTTTTCGCCCATTACTACAACCTCTTTCATTTTTGTATGCTGTGGATGTTATACTAACACTTTCAAGACATAAAAAAATATGTTCATATTCCCTACAATGGCCACTCAGCATTACCTCTTCTAGATCTGGCATATCGAAAATCACCACAGCATTCGTGAACTTCCCCACTTCGTGTAACCTTCTGCCCCTCACGAACATAAGGTTAGGAAACATCGAAGCCAAAGAGGCCAGCCCTTTCAGCCTAAACAGCACAAGATGCTCAGCAACCTCTTTCAACTCCGGTACAATATGCTCAAGGTAATCCTCATTGGTGAAGTGTTCCATCAGCACAACATGCAGACTCCCATTCACTATAACACAACCCCTCAGTTGCTCCAAGTCACTTGGATCGTTTCTTAGGTCCATGCCAGGACATATTTCCGCATGCAACAAACGAAATACGGTTGCCATGAAAACGAATCCGAGGGAAAACGGCATTTTTTCCCGAGGTGATGGAGAGAATCGGTAACAAAAACACCTGACCAGGCAGGTTTGATAGATTATTTCGACTGAGTCTCACTGCGAAATTAATGGGTTTCGAGTTGAGCATAGGTTAATTGGTGTCAATTCTGGAGTTGATACCTTAATTGGTGTCCACTTGTGACAAATGCGATGTCGATTGAGGGTGAGATTTCGAGTTCGCCTGATGAATTGGAGCCATACCGAGGGTCATATGGTGCAGCTAGATCTAGTGAGAGAAATTCAGTTGACAGCTTTCAAACATCAAAACCTTGTGTACGAATCTGCAGAAACTACGGAAAAAATTTAGGAAAAACTTTATATGTGCCGATAAAAACAATGGATTTGTTTTCATGTCTTACTCTCATAGAGGGCGCTAATGACATTGTTCGTACCGATTAGTAGAGCAAATTTCAATATGAACTTAAGCTACCGTCAATTTCACACCAAAAACTTCTGATAAAACATAGATACTGTGTAAGGTTTTCGGGATATTTTCATTTGAAACTCATGATGTGATAGCTGATGTTGGTACGGAGTAATGATAATGAGGAATGTTCACATTTTTCAATTTCTACATATTCCTATTCTCCGTAGAAAATGAAAATATTGTGTCCAAAAATTATTTGAATACTTCAAATAGCACCCGAGATATCGAGTTATAAACATGAGTTCGATGGATCCGTGTGACGTCACTTTAAATCCAACGACTTGCGAGGTTCAGTACCTAGCCGGGTCCAATATAAGAACCTTTCGTCTCACGGAGTGCGATTTGCGAATGTAGTATGACGTCACATCGCCGCGAGGAATTGAATATTCACGGGGTTGTAAAATCCGAACTACTAGGTCTTTTCGACTGAAACAAAAACTAGTGATTTCATATACATATAGGTCATACTTTGACGAAGTTTCGATCGATTTTGCACTCGATTTTGCATACCTGTGAACATTCCTCATTATATTAAAAAAAAATATCAAAACCCAAACACCGAAAGGTAAATTGGGAACAGATTATATAAAAAATATCACAAGATCAATGTTGCCAGTAGTTCCGGCAAAATCGAGGGCAGAATCTTAGGAAATGTGAATAATTTTTTATTCTCTAACATTGTTTACCTCGAGTTCGAAGGGTATCAGGAAAATTTTTTACTGAACCCCGATAACTTTTCAATTTTCCATATCCATCCTTCAGACAGGATCACCTTTTTTGAAACTCCCTGTAGATGCAAACATTTTCACTTTGGAAATTTTGTTGAAATAAACGTATTCAATCGTTTTGAAAAGTATGTAATCTACGAAAATTTCGCTGTTGAATCATTTAAAACCCAATAACAACTAGAATCGATCCAATAAAAATCAGTATGAGACATTTCGCCAATATGGTCGCCTTTTTTCTGAAGTTTGGTTTTTTGCATATGCTTCAAGAATGTTTTTATTTGGAAGTGGAGTCAGATCATCAACGGCTTCGATTTGAAACGAGTCTTCTGACAACGCCACGACGTGAATTAAATGATACAGGGTGCACCAAATCAGGTTGTTGTAGCGGAAGGCTCTAAGACAGCCAAAGTGTGATATCTCGACTTCGGAATAGGTTCGGGGCAAGCACCCAACCTATTCAATCGAAACGGATTTCTCTCTTACGACTTGGCGAATCTTGATGTCGATATTAATACTACAAAAGAAAAACTAAAGAAACTCGACTACCAATATGTTCGAAATATCATTGACATACTTATTTGGAGTTCATTTCATTCTCAAAACCGAATATTCATAGGGTCCAGAAAGAAAATACACATATATACATAATTATTATCAAGTAACAGATGTTGAAATCTCATTGATGATTCCGGAGATAGTTTTTAGTTGGTTTATTCCGAGGTTAATTCTTCAATACCTCTACGTAAAATATTTCTTTCATTGAATAATGCGATTAATAATAACCCAGTAATAAGAACAGCTAGTTGTTCATTCATTTTGGGAGATTGTTTCTCTGTGATCTCCAATTTAAACTTCGAGAGAGCAGCATGAACTGGATTAATCAAAAATGCGAGCAAAAATGTGTACATAGACTCCTGGAGTGATAGTAAATTGAAAAATAGGTAAATTCGAAATATTCTTCGATGAATTGGGAAGGTTTTTTTGCATGGCCCAGACTTCATAATTCGATATAATATTTTTGGAGTAAAAAAACTATAATCATCAGAAACAATTTGCAAACGGTTTGTGAATTTCTTGTATATAATAATTGGAAAAAGGGGAAGTGAGAATTAACAAGTTTGTTAATCTCAACAAAAGTTGACAACTAGGGTTTTAAGTTTAAATTGGGTAGATGTCATACTGTTGACATTAATGAACTTGTTAATTGTCACTACTCATTTCTTCGATTGAAAGAAATTAAGAACGCTTTAGAAAATTGTTTCTGATCATGAAATGCCACTTTTCTCAGAATCAGTTCACTTTAGAGCAATGAACCAGGAGTACCTTCTTCATGTGAAACACATTGGCGCATCCAAACTTGCTGTTTGAATGCAAATTTGTCCAGTGTTGTAGAAGTAGGGGATTAAAACCCTTGTGTCAATTCAATACAGCCGCCACTGACACTTCGAATGAAACCGAGTAGAGTTGAGGAAAGAAGCTGTTTTTAGTGGAAATGTGAGCACAAAAACTCCATTTTTTTATTCGAAAGGTTCCTAAGATATACTGCGCAAAAAAATTAAAGCACATTCTGAAAATCTCAATCTAGATTAAAGTTAACTCTACATTGACTTTATAACTTATTTTTTGTTCGCTCGGGAAGGTTTTGAACCAAACAAGATCCATTAAATAGAGAAAAAATTCAGGATTTCACCGAATCTTATGTGAAAGAGGAGAAATGAACAATTTTCAAAATACTGAAATGTTGATAAGTGATTAATACTTGATATTTCACACCCCTTTCCTTAATTACAGCTCGGCAACGACGGTTCATACTCAAAATGAGTGATGTTAAGATGTTCTGATCTAATTCTTCCCAGATTTCTCCGACTTGGATTCCTAAGTCATTAAGAGTAGCTGGATGATTTTCTGAACTCCTCAGCCTTCTATTGAGGTTGTCCCAAACCTTCTCAATCGGATTGAGATCTGGACTTCTTGCTGACCATTCCATTCGAGAGACTTCAACCTCTTCAAGGTACTCCTGAACGATGCGCGCACGATGGGGTCTGGCATTATCGTCCATAAAAATTAAATTTTCACTAATGTATGGGGCAAATGGCACTACATGCTCTTCAAGAATGTTCCTCATATACTTATCAGATATAGTACCTCAATTATTCCACCCCATACCATAATCGATTCTCTCCCTAAACCAGTACTATTCGGGAAATTGCACTAAGCATATCTTTCATGTGGACGTCTGTATACAAGGGAACGTCGATCACAATGGTAGAGGCAAAATCTAAACTCATCTGTGAAGAAAACTCTTTCCAAATTGGCCTCTTCCCAAGGGATATGCTGTCTCGCAAAATCTAAATGCGCCCTTCGATGGGCTGGGTAAGAGCTGAGCCTCTTGCAGCGACACGAGGCCTCAAATCATATTCTCTGAGGCGATTTCTTACTGTCTGATTGCTAATTTGCACCCCATGAGTTTGCTCAAGCTGATTTTGAAGGAGGTGAGCGGTTGCAAACCAGTCTTTCAACGAAGAAACTCTCAAGTAACGTTCTCAAATGGCAGTTGTTACCCTTGGTTTACCCTGAACTGGTCTTCGGACATTCATACCTGTCTCCCTGAATCGCTGCAACATTCTGGATACAGTTTTATGGGGAACTCCAAACTTTTCTGCAATTCTTGTGATATCTCCCCTTCTTCTCGCAAAACTACCGCTTGGGCACATTCTTCTTATGTCAAATTGCGAGTGTAGAAAATCAAACGAAAGAAACACTATTGATCACTAGAATTGATCGAGAACCACTGATTTCAGAATGGAGCCAATACATTCAAAATCTGATAATATCATCTTTTTTTATTCTTGATAGAAAAAAACATCTGTATTGAAGAAAACCGTTGAAAGTGGATATCATATGCATGCATAATCCTGCTAAAAATAATCATCATTGAGAACACCTTCAGTTGTAGAATGAATTTGAGATTTCCATTATTTGCGTTAGTTTTTTTGAGCAGTGTATGAGCAAAAAACTGAAAAAAATTGATATTTTTGACACCCTGTATCTCGAAAAGAAGACCCGAAATAAAATGCAATTTTCGCTGCAGAAAAACGTTGATACATTCATTCAGAATCGACCTGTATTAGGTTCGTTGATCGAACCAAACATACTCAAGTAAAATCGATTTCAGTCGTATTAAACCGGATACATTTCTCGGAGTATCTAATGCCGTCAAAACAATAATTAAAGTCTGGCATTTCAATGGAATCATTGTACTACGACGGAGCACTCCTTCGAAGTTCAAAATATAAATCGCCAATAGCGTTGTATAATAGCTGACCGCTGATATTATTCAACCTAGAGTTCCTGAAACGATGTTTAGTCTGAAGAATGAATTATTCCTGTTATCTTCTAGCTCGAAATATTGCGAGTTGATTTCGGTTGATCGTCCTTGAATTATGTTTTCATCAAAGTATAATATCTCCGAATGCTGAATATAGAGGCTGGGACAGCTCGAATATAGGTTTTTATGGGAAGCATTTGTGTTGTTTGAAATAATAATGAGGACCATCCACGTTCAGATGTGAATCTTGTGAATTTTGATTCATTATTTTGGATAATTATTTTCAATAAGTCAGTTCAGGAAGAATATATTCGAAGTGAAATAATGTAAAATTTTCAGATATACAGGGTCGAATACAGGGTGAAATTTTCATGACTTTCATAAGACGTATTCAAGAAAGGAATTATAATATAAATTCGAGATTTTGTATTTTCGTTTGAGAGTATAGGTGAATCACCTGTCTTGGTAACCCAAATTTTCAAGAAAACATCCGAATATTTTTTCAGTCTATGAATGGCGTTTTGAACAAGTCGATGTCGACTTGAGATGAGCATAAAAATCTGCGGAATGAATCAAGAATTTTTTCTCCAGGGACATACCTTTTTTATCATATCATTCGAAACATAATTTCATTCAAATTTTCTTGATTGTATACAATTTTTATCCATTCCTAACCGTCAGCGATCTGCAGCGTGCTTTATTTTAATTCCATTCCATTTATTATTTTTCTGTATTGTGGTAGTATACCTTCATTTGGTGACATAGATATGATTTTGTGCCTTGAATTCAAGAAGACTAATTTTCTGCCTCCTCAAAGGAGATTAAATATGTGGATACAGCAAGATGGGGCTCCATGTCACAACGCTGTCATTGTGAAGAGATATTGAGATCAAGAATTCGAAAATATAAGGACCCTTATACTTATAATAATATAGGGAAATGATTTAACTTATGTATGAATATAAGAGTCTACTTGGGCACATATTTCAACCAGAGTAACCGAAATAGTAACTTATAATGATATAGGGAAATAAGAAAAAGAAAATTCTTTGCCTTTACGAAGGCACATCGAGAACATTTTTGAAACATAGATGAATTCAAAATAGTATTAGAGCCACTGCTAAAATCTCATTCAGTGAGAGAGGAAGTACAGATTTCTTTTTTTGCATTTGATTGGAGATGTGAAACTTCATTTTGACGCAATTGGATGTCACCACCTTTGTACTTTGTAATATTTTACTCATTAGTTCACAACCAATTGCTATAAATTCTGAAGTTTTTTATGAAGATTTTGTCCTGAGATGTGCGGGATACTGATGAGGCCCAACAAGGCCGAAACCGATATATCTCTCATCTCAGTGACAAAATCTAATATCATTTCTCCAACCTCCTGATAAAAGATCTCTGAGCCTGGGAATTGAAAATGGTATTCATTTCGATGATTACTATTTTGAATTCATCTATGTTTCGAAAATGTTTCCGGTGTGGGCCTCCGTAAAGGCAAAGAATTTTTTTTTTTTTAAACATCAGGCTTCACAGTCACAAAAAGAATTAGGCGTTTCCATCACTTTGAGAAACTAGCAAGCGGGCCCTGAATAGAGCCACTACTAAAATCTCATTCAGTGAAAGAAGAAGTACAGATTTCTTTTTTTGCATTTGATTGGAGATGTGAAACTTCATTTTGACGCAATTGGATGTCACCACCTTAGTACTTTGTAATATTTTACTCATTACTTCACGATCAATTGCTATAAATTCTGAAGTTTTTTATGAAGATTTTGTCCTGAGATGTGCGGGATACTGATGAGGCCCAACAAGGCCGAAACCGGTATATCACTCATCTCAGTGACAAAATCTAATATCATTTCTCCAACCTCATGATGAAAGATCTCTGAGCCTGGGAATTGAAAATGGTATTCATTTCGATGATTACTATTTTGAATTCATCTATGTTTCAAAAATATAGGGAAATGATATAACTCATGTATTGATCATAATGGCTAGATGACCTAGATATTATTTTGTTTCGTGAAATGCCAGAGGTTTTGTAACAAACTATTTCTCTTTTATTATATTTATTGAATATTATATCTCATAACATTGAACCTTTATTCAAGAAAAAAAACGAAACATTTCAAATCCTTTGTTTTATATACCGGCCATTATGAGCTACATGAGTTATATTCATTATATTATTTCATCATAAGTTACTTTGGCCAGGTTCTACTTGGGCACATGCGTTTCTTATCTTTATTTTCAAATGGTCCATGTTATATGAATCAGTTTGTTTTAGCATCTTTTTCAGGGTACCTCTCAGAAAGTAATCCAGGAGCTTTAGCTCTGGCGATACCTGTTGGGTCCATTGGTTCCTATCCATTTGTTTTCGAATTCTTGTTCTAATGATCTCCTCACAATGGCAGTGTTATGACATGGAGCCCTACGTTGCTGCAACCACATATTTCATCTTATTTGAAGAGGCCCATTGACTGGAAACCTAGCTTTCTTGAATTCAAGGCACGAAATCATATCTACGTCTCCAAATGAAGGCATACTACCACAATACAGAAAAATATGAATGGAATAGAATAATCAATTTTTTGTTTTCAAAATTAAAAAATTTTTTGTTTGACAGACATTCTGAATACATTCGTGCTCAAATCGTTGCATTCGTCAAAAATACTTTCCAAAATATAGAGAAAAAACTGAAGAAAAAAGGGAGATAAAAGCATGCGGTATTATGTTTGTTATTCCTAACCTAGATTTCGTAAGCGCAAATCATTTTCATATTTCTAAAGGCGGAGAATGTGGAAATATTGTACATTCTCAGAATTTTTAAAAACCCGTCATAGGGTGTTCCAAATGTGAGTTCAAAAAGTGGGATCAAAACTGACCCATAACTTTCGTTTTTCAAATTATAACCCTATTTTTGTATGATTGCGTTGGATTGTGCGATGAAAAATGATGATAATGTTCCAACATATTGATGCTCCTGAAATTAATAATGCTTGAGTTATCCAGCTATTCAAAGAATCGGTTTCATCAACAATGACCTTGGTCATAGAAGATAAATTACTCGAATAACTCACTAGTGACTGCCCCTTTTCTGAATTCATTTATCATTGTTGATGTAAAACAGATTTCATGAATAGAAACAGAAAATCCTAAATAACTCAAAAATAAGTAATATTAGGAGCATCAACATGTTGGAACATTATCATAATTTTTCTTCGCAGAATCCAACGCAATCATAAAATAATAGGGTTTTAATTTGAAAATGAAAGTTATGAGTCAATTTTGATTCCAATTCTTGAACCAACGTTGGGAACACCCTGTGACGGGTTATTCAAAATTATGAAATTGTACAATATTTCCATAGTCTTCACCTTCAAAAATGTGAAAACAGTTGGTTCTTACGATATCTAGGTTAGGAATAACAAACATTATACCAAATACACTCATCTCCTTTTTTTCTTCAGTTTTTTCTCGATATTCTGGAATGTATTTCGACGAATGCAACGATTTGAATACGAATGTATTTAGAATTGCATACTCTATCAAATTCGAAAACAAAAAAAAGAAAAAGAAATTTTCTAAAATTTTTTTCTCACTCTTTCATTTCTATTCTTTTCTTCAAAAAATATCGAGCCTGGTGTCTAGGTACAATATTTTTGTTACCACTACTCAGTAGAATACTTCTCTTGTCGAGCTTTGTAATCTCGTTTTTTCCTCGGTATATCCTATCCTCAAAGCAATTCAAAGAGTTGAAACTACATCAATTTCGTCAAATATAAATGTTTCAAAAGAAGTAACATCAGAAAGTTTCATACATTTTCTGGGTAAACCTACCCCATCGGACTCTGTTCTGAATTAATCACAGAGAACTGAATGATAAATGCTCCTAACATGTGTTATCCACTTCGAAGGTTGAATTTTTCGTCCGCAAAAAAAAGTTTCGTATCGAGATTCAGCTTTCTCATTTATCCTCCAAAAAACAACCTTCCTAAATTAATATTGTTTGTTATTCATTGCTCCCAACTCCCAGAACTCGCATCATAGCCGTTGGCGGCCTGGACAACTCTGAAGAGAAAAATTTGGCCTTCCCAATTAAGATTGGGCTAATTCTTCAAAGGCCTCTTTGATAAACTTCAGATAGGAAAACTTCAGAGAATGTCGACTTCCATCAGGAATTATTGAAAGGAAATAAGTTCCGGTTTTTCTCATCTTGAAATTCATGCCAACTGTGGGAAAATTAAAATATTCCATATTTAGTCCTCATTCGAATAATGCCGAGATTGATTAATGCAGTTTCGTTTGTTGAATTATCCACAACTAACCGTCGTTTTATCTTCATCTATCTGTGAACAGCACGAACTTGGATAGTTTTGTTTCAATTTGTGCTGTATGGACAACCACTGAGATTATCTATGGAAAATGGAAAGCTTTGCGGAAAGCTGATTTGCTGAACAGAAACCAGGAATTGCAATTGATTTTTAATCGATGGAATAATTTGGCATTGTTATTGTTGAACCCCCTTTTAATATGTCATATAAATTCTTCAACCGTTTCTATAACTTCTTTCGTCTAATAAAATGCTTGTGAACGATTCTATTTCGTATACTGGTGAAAATCGCTGATCGTAATATTTCAGAATTCAGAAATTGTTCTAGAAGAAAAAACAGTAAAATTTTACATCGAGTATAATTTCATTTATAGACCGATATTCGTTTGGTATAATATTAAGTTAAACAAATATTTCTGGGTATACAGGGTGATCTTTTGGGGTGTTCTTCTCAAGAAACAATTGAAATACAAACTCGAGATTGAATTTAATAAATGTATTTTGATATTCAAATAATCAAAAGGTTGTTGTGAATGGCAAAAAAAGCCGCTTTCATTTTAATTTTGTTCCTGTCCAATTTTCGCCTTGGGTTTCCAACTGCTTCATATGTTTGTCGAGATTCTGATTATTAATGAAAGTGAAGATTTGGTTGTTCCTCTAGATATTGAAGAGTCTGCAAGAAGAACAAATCTGGAACTCCTACCTGAAATATCTGTTCAGCAGTACGATATTCTGCATAAAATAATTTCCGGGCGTGGTGTGAATTGAAAAATTCAGAAGGGAACTTCAGTGGAACTGTTTTCCTGGCATACTGAGAAAAAAATTTTAAAATATGGAGTTCATCAACTTTGTGGGGCAAATTTTCAATGATAATGTCAAGCGCCCTTGTTGAAAATGGTGTGGATGTTAGTAGATATTTTGCGGTCATAGCATATTTAAAATGAAAAAGTGAGTGATATCGTCCAAAAAAATCGAAAATTCTGACTCGTGAACAAGTTGAAAAGTTTATAAAAGAGGCAACAGATGAGAAATACTTGATGGTTAAGGTTGCAACTATTTCGGATTATTTGGAGCCTGTTTTCGTGAAGAATTAGACCATTCATCAGTGGAAGACATCGAAATAACAAATAAATCATTAGTTATACAACTGCCAAATACAAGAACGAAAGTCAGTCGTTCTTTCAGTATCATTGGGAAGTATTTAGACTTTTTTCATAAGTACTTTGCACTGCGCCCTTCTGTCATCAAACATAGTCGTTTTTTCCTGAAATATATCAATAATAAATTCACTGTCAGTCCAGTTGGTAAATTTTGGAAAATTCCATCTATTGTTGCCGAATTCCTCAAACTGCCAGAACCAAAGCAATATACTGGACACTGTTTTCGAAGATCCTTCGCTTCATTGTTGCAGAATAAGGAGCAAATATTACGGATATGAAAAACATGGAAGTCTACGACGGTAGCCGAGGGCTATGTTGATCATTCCATTGCATAGGAAAATGTCATTGCTGGAAACATTCTCCCAATATAATCAGATTTTGGATCATTATCCAAAATTGTACTTCCGGTTGCTACAAGAACTGATGATTTAAATAATGTGTTGCGAAGCTCCTTAACGCCACAGGGCATTAATGTTAGTAATTGTTCTAGTTTTATAATTGATATTAATGAATCATTGGTTAAACAACTTTCAACTGGAAAACGGAAGTCAGTCTTTCATTCATTATTATTGGGAAGTAAGACTATTTTTATGAATACTTTGCATTGCTAATCAATGATTGTTGAATATTGATAATAAAAATTTGCAATTGCTGAATTTTTCTCATCTGACATCTGATTTCATCACAAACAAAATGGAGTGCTGAAAATATTTTTAATACTTATGAAAAAAATATCTTTAACACGCTCCCACGTTAACAATGGATTTTAACATTGTTTGCTGTCATTGAAAGTGTCACTTTTAATGGCAGTTGTACGAAAACGCATTTTGAAGTTCATTCTCATTGCAAATTCGCCCTTTTCATTATCAGAATAAGGCAGTTGTACATAAATATTGTATGGTATTTGTATTAAATTTTTAACATTCATATCGTAAATAATTAAGACTAAGAAACCCGGCTTCATTTCTGAAATTCCATTTGTTTTTCAAGAACGGCAAAACCACTGGGTTTAAAGTCATGAAATGTTCAACACAAACCGAGGCACAAATTCACTAGTTCTTGACAAACAATTGATCGATTACAAAATCATTTGGTTCCCATGGATTTTATACCGAAGATCACTTCGAAGAACTGATTCAGACACCGTGTATGAAGTTTCCTCATAAGTTATATCAGAGATGGCGTCAACGTACTTCATTTTATTCCACTGTTGCAGAAAAAAAACACATTTTACAATATTCTAAGGAATCGGTGTTCGCTAATCACTCTGTTGTTGTCGAGGTTTTTGTATACAGGATGGGTACATAATAGGCAAGTTTAACACGACAACTCACCTAGATACTCGCCTAGTTATCTAAGCAATCCTCGAAGTAATCCGAGTAGTATTGCTATAAAGCACTACAACCGATCTGAAAAAAAATAGCGTTTAACCCTTTACTGGTATGGCAGGGTCAAAATTGACCCTACTCGAATCATTTTGCACCATAGCCAGATACGGAGTGATTCTGGTTTCTTTCCCCTTTAGCTATTCTCCTAGTATATTGATGTGACTAATATACGCTACAAATTTTTTTGTTAGCGTCTCTCATAAAACCGTGACAGCGGTCTTGGGGTCAATTTTGACCCTGCCATACCACAAACGTCAGAAATTCTGTGGAATCTGCGGAAAATATAATGAAATTGTTCCATTTATAACATGTTTGTCAGAATTTTCCAGGTTTCGATTTTTCATGTTTTTCTAGCATATTTTCTTCAAGGCACTCATACCAAAGCGTTTTTCGAGCTAAAATTCATCATTTTCGCAGTTGTTTTTTCTCAAAGATATATATTAGTATATTGCCGCACTTTCTGAAAAATTTATTATTCAGTCATTCTATATGTTTGAAGAACAATAAATTCATTTTCACTGTGTAGTTCGATTACCAAAGAGAAATTCTTCATGAAGAAAAAACTAAATTTTTCTGAACTTGATAGAAAAAATACACAGGGTCAAAATTGACCCTACCATACCCTGAACGTAAATTTGAAGCACCATACCATTTAAGGGTTAATATAACTGTTTGATTCATTTTCTTGTTCTTTGAACTCTCGGTTGTACCCATGTATGTAGGTAGAAGTTAAGAGCATAATTTCGTAATAATTCTGCCAAGTTTATTCATATGAAATAAACATTTCAAAAAAATCAAATTTCTTCACATGGAATTTTATAGAAATTCTCGATCAGTGCCTTCTGCAAATAAATTTCCTGATAAATTTCAGCTAGACCAGGTTAGAAAACTGAATGTGTGGATGCTGCTTTAGGATAGCGTCATCGAAATGAGAATATCTAAATTCGCGTGTTTCTCTATTTTTTTCTTGAATACCCTTGATTTTATTTGCGAAGATCAACAGGTACAATAAATATTGAACCAAAATAACGCTTCGAGAATATCAAGGAGTATTTTTATTCAACGACGTAAATTGTTTCGATTTCATTCTGTCTGAATCTCTATCTGATCGAGATAATTCTTGCCTCAAGTTATTGAAAACGTCAATAAAACAGAAACGAATAAAAATCTTCACGCAATCTGGAATTGTTGATAACGATATACGAAAATGTTCATAAACAAATCAGGTCATATGCGATATTGCCGATGATATTGTACAACAAGAGTTCGTGAATGAGAATCATACAAAGTGATTCAAAAGTACTGGGTCCGTCCATAACTCTTGGAAATTTGTGCTAGGAGAATTATTTCAATTTTGACAGAATCGACGATTATCAGTGCATTAGCTTCAATTGTTTCCGACCCTACAGTCTACAGGATGGTCTTTAAAAGAGAACCAATTTTGATCTCAATTTTGAATCTCATGTATCGATATACCCATATACCGTGCTTGTGATAATTTATTTATAGTACTTGTGACCTCGTTTTTGAAATGAGCCACTTTATGGGACGAATTTCATGGTAATAACGTGAAAGTTTTCTAGAGATTATATCTTGAAAACTGTTCCAAACTTTGGCAATTTCTGAACATTTTCAACCTTTTCGAAGCTTTTCTATATTTTTTTGAACATTTTGGATCATTACTACACATTTCTCAGCATTTGCTCACAGTTAAAAAACCCGAAAAGTATATCGGTTGCCTTGCCTAGAATGAGATATCTGGATAAAACATTATATAGCTCAGTATTATAACTCAGTGAGCGATGATTATACGATTGATTAACATGAGAAAAAATCAACAATGTGCCAAATATTAAATGAACCAGATATTCTTTGTTGTACAACTGCCATTAATAGTGACACTTTTAATGACAGCAAACAATATTAAAATTGATCGTTTTCGTGGAAGCGTTTCGAAAATTATTTCAACATTAGTATCAAAAATATTCTGAGTACTCCATTTTCTTGTGATGAAATCAGATGAGAAAAACTCAGCAATTGCAAATTTTTATTATCAATATTTAACAATCATTACTCATGAACATTAATATTGATCGTGAAACTAGAACAATTACAAACATTGATGCCCTGTGACGTTAGTCAGCTTCGCAACACCATCAGTACAATATTGGATGATGATAA
Organism: Hippodamia convergens; assembly: GCA_038502775.1. Classification (NCBI taxonomy): domain Eukaryota; kingdom Metazoa; phylum Arthropoda; class Insecta; order Coleoptera; family Coccinellidae; genus Hippodamia; species Hippodamia convergens. The sequence goes on along the minus strand of CM076614.1, from coordinate 7,365,460 downwards.
TTCAAAATCTATTGAAGTTGGGAGAATTTTTTCAGCAATGACAGGCTACCGTCCTGATTCTGCTAGCAATGAAGCAGAGGATCTTCGAAAATAGTGTCCTGTATATTGCTTTGGTTCTGGTTGTTTGAGGAATTCGGCAACAATTTTCCCAAATGTATGAATACCGACTGGATTGGCAGTGCATTTTTTTCATGTATTTCAGAAAAACACGACGATGTTTGGTGACAGAAGGGCGCTGTGCAAAGTACTTATAAAAATAGTCTACATACTTCCCAATAATACTGAAAGAACGACTGTTTTCTGTTTTTGTATTTGGAAGTTGTCTAACCAATGATTTATATGTTATTTCTTTGTTTTCCACTGATAAATTACACAATTCTTCAAGCCGACGGGCTCCAAATGATCCGAAAATAGTTGCAACCATCAAGTATTTCTCATCCAGTGCCTCTTTCATAAACTTTTCAACTTGTTTACGTATAAGAATTTTCGATTTTTTCCACTAAAATTGCCCTCTGAATTTTTCAATTTTCACCAGGCCAGGAAATTGTTATATGCATTATCGTACTGCAGAATAAATTTTTTCAGGTAGGAGTCCCAGATTTGCTCTTCTTGCAGAATCTCCAGTATCCAGAGGAATAACTAAATCGTCACTTTTATTAATAATTGGACTATCGACAAACATATCAAGCAGTAGAAAATCCAAGACGAAAATTCTCGCGAAAATTGGACAAAAACGAAATTCGAATGATAGCTTCTTTTCTCATTAGTTAGTCATCATAACGTTGGCAAAGTTTGTCATTCTTAACAACCTTTTGATTATTAGAATTTTAAAATGCATTTTGAAATTTATTGTCATTGCAAATTCGCCCATTTCATTATCAAAATAGGGCAGTTGTATGAAAAACATTGTATGATATTTGTGTTAGAATTTCATTTTGTTCGTGAAATTGTTCAATTCGCTCCGTTCTTTTCACAAACCTTTTCATTCATAAAATAAAACGTCACTTTTGAAACTCATAGCATTAATAGCTATTATAACAAGAGAAAATTGTGTTTTTGGAATGATTTAAGGCCTTGGTAATTGAAGCTCATTACTCTACCAACTCGCAGAAGGATCTGTTAATCACATTTACGGATGTCACTCCTTTTTTCGAGCATTTCGGGCGTCGTCGTTCATTCATTCTCGACCGATTTTTAGACGTTTCACCAGTTCTAGCGTCTGGTATCTTGAGGAGTAATACCGAGAGTTATAATTTCATTAAATGTTCTCGCTGAATTGAGCTATCCGATTACTCAAACTAATTAGGTAATCCAAAAAATTCATTATTCGATTTTAAAATATAAAAGGTCTATTAAGGTATTTCGAAATGAACAAGTTAGAGCCATCACTATGAAATATACAGTTGCCTTGTTTTCTACTGATATATTTTTTTTTATTTTGTTTTTCAATACTGTTGAATTTTTCTCAATTTTATCATGAGCTATGATACAAAACTATCGTATCTGCTATCATGTCTCTTGATCTTGTTACTCAACCACAAATTTCATTTTTTTTCTTGATTTTAACCCAATCTTTGAGATAGGTTTAGCTAGAAACCTGCTTAAAAAACATATTGATAGAGATAGTTCTCCTGAACTAGAAAAACATTTTTCTGAAATTCAGTACAGTTGTTCTGATATCTATGAAGACAGTTCGATTTATTACATAACTTTCTGCTTCCACACGAATTATTCTATGCTATTTTTCACGATTCCAAGTGATGTTCAGGGAAATAGAAATGGAAAGGGGATTGCTTTTATTTATAGAAAGTATCTTGAGTTTCCATCCATTTTATCAAACTATGTTTTTTCAGTATTTTAGATTATGGAGAAATTGTAGGTTTCCTCTTGTTATGAAAAGAAATTTTGTTCATTTCATATTCTGAACATTTTGGAATTTTTCGAATGTTATATCTCTGAACAGAACATTTCCTTCTTCATATAAGTATTCCTTATCAAATCATAATACGAAGCTCTAATATCTCTTATCAATGCTTTGTTGTTTGAAAATGTTGTTCGAACATTTCAGGAGAAATTTCTAAAATTTCGAAATGTTGTACACATTTTTTAATCCCTTTGGTTGTATATCTTTTCATTACCTATAAATTCCCTCTTCAATATTTTTCCATAGTTATTGGGCTCGTAATTGGGTCATAGAGAAAAACCTTATTTACCCTTCAAACATATTTTCCTTTCATTCTTTGAATATGTTTAGTCAAACCTTCAGTTTCCTCAAAAATTCTTGGACCTGGTCTTTATTTCAAATCGTCAACATTAGAATATTTATGTTTCATGTAATGCAAGATCCTATTGACTCTCTAAAGTTTTTGGCATACTCGACCACGCTTTTTTCAGAGTACAACAGGTGTACATCGTTGTCATTCAGGAAGTTTTGAATAACTACCGTACAGAATTCCTCTGCACTCGTTTCTGGAAGAAAGCCAGTGAACTGCAATAAATCAACGCAAAATTCATTATCCGCAAGCTGACATAAACTGAAAAACGCGCAAATCGCGAAAAAAATCGATGACACAAAGGAAGTAAACAATTGTTTTTACGAAGACTGCGGAAAACACAAACGTTGCACGACTGTGAAGGAAATTTACCTTCTTAAGACCCTTGTTGTAGTGGATGACGAGTGCATTCCCATTGAAAAGTGTCTTCCCGCGTATAACTACCAGATTGGGGAGAATAGTCCCCAAATCGGGCAGGTGATGCACCGAGAACAACATAACGTATCCAGTCACCTCCCGCAGTTGGGGGAAACTCGGAAACCTTCCCACGTCTCTCGAGAACAGCACGATCTTCAAGAAACCAACGATTTTCGTGCAGTTCCTCAGTTTCTCGAACTGGTGAATATCGTTGCGAACGTCCACTGTTCGGCATAATTTCGCACTCACACACGCACAGCACAGGCACAGTGCGAGAAAAAAAGCCCTAGAAAACATTTTTTCTCACATGATTGCGGGTCCATTTCTCGCACGTTTCATGAATGAAGAAAGCACGACGATTGACGCTCGCTCCCAACTAGCGAACCGCACGCTCTCCGCTCTGAATCCATGTGCGTTATCGGACTTTCTGCGTTGTGATCCTGATAAAGGTTCCACGGAATTCGCCGAAATTCAGATTTATTGTCCGAAGGCAGGCGAGGCGCCGCATTGGTCACGAAGATCGGCGAAGACGTCCGAAATTTCCCGCGTGATCGTTCGGGAGACACTGACAAGTGTGTTAGGTTAGGTTGGAGTTTCCTTGTAAACGAGATGCGGGAATTAGTTTGTTTTGTTTCTACCCGTGGATACGTTGAGAATCTCGTTACAGTGGTGTTTGTTTAGTTAATACGAGTAAAACTCAGCTATTTTTCCTACATCGAGGCTGCGAGGAGCTAGGTAGGTTATCTTGTTCTCAGGAAATGAGAGTTAAGTGATATATTCTGACAAGACCTTCACCCAGGAAGTCAAGGATTTCAATTCACAACGTATGATAATAGTTGTTTATGTTGTGAGTGTTGCAAGTGAACTTTGTCAGTGAAAATGTTTCATTCAATGTTTTTTGTATAACAGCCGAATTTGGAATGACTTCCAATTTCATTTGTTCATACAAATAATTGCATGGTTGTTGTGAATGGCATGGTTACTCGTTACTAACAAATTATTGTTTACATGAAAAAGGAAGCTGTCATTTGAATTGCATTCCTGCTTTTGGTTCCTGACTACCTGATATGTTTGTGGAAAGTGGAATAATTGAAAAAAATGTGGATTTGATTTTTCCTGTGAATATTGAAAACTGAAAATTTCTTGGCTTGGTTTAATTGAAGAATTTAGGAGGGAACTGCTGTGAAACTGTTTTCCCAACATATTTACGAGAAGACATCAAAAATATTGAGCGAGTCAACGTTTTGTGTCGAGTTTTCAATGATCTAGTCGAGAGTTCTATCTGAAAATGGATTAGATTTTTCGGAGTTAATAAATATACCTGTTCACAAGAGTGATTCAATACTTTTCAATTCGAAAAGCAGGTAATCTACGAGAAAATCGAAAAATTCAATAACAACTTGAATCGATCCAACAAAAATCAGTATGATTTCGTCAATCTGGTTACCTTTTTCTGAAATTTGGTTCTTTACGTATGCTTCATGAATGTTTTTAGTTTAAGATGGAGTCAGTTCATCAACAGATTCGATTTGAAATAAGTTTTCTGAAAATGCCCAGAGGTAAATGAACAAACGCTGAGGCTAATAGGGCTATCAGAAATCTACAGGGTTGTAGCGGAAAGTCTCCAACTCAGCCAAAGTGTGATATCTCGACGTTGGAATAGGTTCAGGGAGACAGGTTCCCTGTTGGAAAGACCAAGGCTTGATGGTCGACGAAAAACAACACCTGCTCAGGATCGTTTCATAGAGAAGAAAGCCTACATCTACGTGTAGAATGCTACGGAATACTCTTCGAAACGCAGATGAGGTTCAAGTTTCCATAGAAACCATCAAACGACGTTTGAGAGAGGTGAATCTAGCTTCTAGACGTCCATTAAGAGAAGTTCTATTAACAAATGACCATAAGCATCAAAGACTGGAATGGGCAAGGCAAAATACTATAAATGGTAAAGAGTCCTTTTTCACTGATGGATCCAAGTATGGACGATTTTCAGATTCTCGAGGAATAAGGGCATAGACAATCCCTCGCATACCCTGTAATCGTCAATATGTCCAAGAAGTCTATGCATTCCGAGAGGGTTGGGTTATGTATGGTCCGAGATATGTTTCAACCGACGCACAGTTCTTCACATTTGTCCTCACGGACGCACAGTTCTTCACAATGCTTCACCAGATTTTTTCGCTGCTATTGGTAAAAGTTTTCAATTTCTAGATGATAACGCTAGGCTCCACCATGCAGCCATAGTTGAGAATGTGCTGAAGGAGCTTGATGCTCCACATATACCAATACCTCCGCACTCACCAGATTTGAATTTCATAAAACATGCATGGTATATGCTCCATAGATGATTAGATAATCATAAACCTACGTCGAAATCTTTAAATTATCTAGAAGAGGTTCTGACCTACTAATGAAACCAAATTACTCAAGAAATGTTCAAGAATCTTGTGTGTAGTATGCAAAGAAGATGTCAAGCTGTTATTGATGCTCGTGTAGGCAAAACATTGTATTGATTGTATCAAAATGAATTCTCTTTGAATAAAATTTCGTTATTTTACATTATTTTTCTTGACCACCCTTTACGCTGTAAACCTACAGGCTAAAATCAGTTTTAGTTCCTACAACTTGAAATCATATTAAATAGTTATTTTCCTTTCAAGTACAGAAAGTTTTACTTTTCCATATGAGATTGCTGTTGCCCGAACGAAAAAACCCCTGCTAATACTTTTCCACGCTAGTGCGGAAAAGTGACACTTTCTGAACTAAAATGAGTACAGGAAAGTGGGTGAAAACGCACGGTCGTATAAAATAGTATATTCTAAAACAAGTTGCAGAATGAGCTCCTATTCCAACACGAATGCGAAAACGAGCGACGAAGGAGCGAGTTTTCGATAGAATGAGTGTTGGAATTGCCTTCTGCAACGAGTATTAGACGATATTTTCTCTATTTCAGTCAAGTTTTGCGAAATACTCTCGAAATTTAAATAAAAATTCAGGTTAGTGATTTTTATATTTCATCTTGGCAGTTGGTGTGACTTACGAAATTTGACAGATTACGGAATTTGAATTGATTTGATTCGAAACTTGTTTCGATCGGAGGTCAGTACTGACAACCAAAAAACGAAAAACAATGCTGTAATGAGTTTCATTACAGCACTACTTTTAGTACTGTAATGAACTCATTACGATACTGAAATAGAGAAATGCATTTTCATCACAAAATCTAATTCAACCTATATTTTTTTCAATTTATGTCAAAATCCCTACTCATGTGGAGCAATTCATTTATGGTTATGGCATATTCAAAAAGGAGAATTGAAAGATGTCATACCAAGAAATTTAAAATTCCCACACATGCAAGAACAAATTGGAATGTTCTTAAATGGGACACCAGATAGAAATATTTACTTTGTTGAAGTTGTAGCTTTTTGAGGATTATGTGGAACTTGTTGGAGTTAAGAATTGTGTCATTTATCAGTACAACAAATCGATCTGAACAAGGAATCAACCATTGGTGATGAAATGTCCAAATACAAAAACGTCAGCGTCAGCGTTACTTCTGTGTTAATTGATAATACAGGGTGCGGCACGGAGGATGGATATTTAAAAAAAAAAAATAAAAGCGTTAATTTTTACTCGAAAACACATTTATTGACGGAATCAGATTCTCAAGGAAATAGCATTTGAGACAGTCAAGTGTGGAAAATCACATCAGGCATGTGGTGGCCGATATCGGTGATGCAGTGCTGGAGGCGCTCTTGGAAGTTCGCGTAGACACTCTCCAACATCGCTCTCTCAACTTGGGCAACTTCCACGCGAATAGCCCTTTTCAATTCGTCCAGAGTTCGTGGCTTGGTCTCGTATACTCTAGCCTTGAGGTGTCCCCATAACGAATTGAAAAGGGCTATTCGCGTGGAAGTTGCCCAAGTTGAGAGAGCGATGTTGGAGAGTGTCTACGCGAACTTCCAAGAGCGCCTCCAGCACTGCATCACCGATTTCGGCCACCACATGCCTGATGTGATTTTCCACACTTGACTGTCTCAAATGCTATTTCCTTGAGAATCTGATTCCGTCAATAAATGTGTTTTTGAGTAAAAATTAACGCTTTTATTATTTTTTTAAAACCATCCATCCTCCGTGCCGCACCCTGTATATGTTGACTATTTTTGCACCCCACATTTTTGTTAATGAACATCGTTGTTATTTTGAGGAATGCATGCATAGGTAACCCTATAAATACATTTGGAAAAATGCCCTTCATTTTTGATGAATAAAAGCAACATACAGGTTACTCTTCTCGCATTTCTTCTGCTTATCGGCTATCAAAAGCGAGAGCAAATATTACGGAGATGAAAAGACATAATGAATGCAAGTTTACGACTGAAGCCCAACATTGCTTTGATCGTTTGATTATTTTTAGAAATGTTTCTGATATAGTTATGATGGACTGGGCATTCTAGTAATGTAGCCCTAACGTAACATCAATATAAGCAATGATTGTCCAAGTCCAAGTTATACGATCTCGATCAATGTTCATAAGTACTATTGTTGAATTTGTGTGATTAGTATCAAAGTTCGTGAGTGATAATAAAAATTTGCAATTCCCGAAAGTGTTTTCATGATTGTATCTGATTTCATTACTACAAAAATAGTGTTGAAAGTATTTAAAACACGCTTCCACTTCAACAATCAGTTATGAAACACTGCTTTTCTTAAGCTATGGGTGCGACTTTGAAATGAAGTGAACATAAGTCTGAACTTCTTTTAGAAAAAAATTAAAAATCCGAGTCGAGTATTTTTCTCGTTATATTGAAACAGCCTATTCTGATTCTCGAACTCTTCAATTCGAAGCCAATTATTCCAGCTTGAAACAAAATGTTACTTCTTGCCGAAACAAATATTTAATATAATTAATTATATTCATGATATAATATATTGATATTTCGAACTACTTCAACTGATTGCACTGAAACAAATTGTTTTACATCAGCTTAACAAGTCGTTTTCAAAGTTGGCACATTCAACAAGGTTTTTAAAATGCTATAACACTTACTGCATCATTCTATAAGTCAGTAAAAAAAGGTCTTTCTTGAAGTAGGTAACAGAATTTCAAACAATTTCTTCGAACTTTGTGAAAATGATTCTATATAGTATGAGTATGCACTATATAGAATCATTACTTCAAGAATTCGGATCAATCGACATTCCACCAAAAAATATTCTTGTATTCATCTTTATTGCTTTGATAATAGGAAAACAACTCTGCGAAAATAAAAGTAAGAAAACAACAATCCTACATTTTGTGTACATTCCCGAAAAAAAAAATAGATGAATACATAATACATATTGAGAGTTTGTTTGATGGATATCTATTTTCTCAGTGGGCTGAATAGTTCACATGCACTGACGTAACTCCAAAGATATAGTAGGAGACCATGAATTAGAGGAGTTTCTCCTCGGTAACCTTCCCAACGATAAGTGATATGAACTGCATTATAATGTGTGTTCCTGCAATCTGACCCTAGATGAACTCAGGCATATAATCTTTGTGAAAGTGTTCAGTGTTAGTGAGTATAACATAATATATGGATTATGATATAATAACGTGAATTAAATACCTGTTGATTGATTGTACAATAATTATATGCGAGTTTCTTTTTATATTTCGGGTCGGATTCTGAGAACAGAAATTCAAAAAAAAAAAAAAACAAATTGATCATTGAAAATAGCAATAGCAATAGAAATTGTTGCTCTCTGGTCGTGAGGGTTTTTTCAAACCGGATACGACCTTCCAGGTGATGATTTTTCGGCACTTCAGATGTTTGAAGACCTCTACGGGACCCCAATGAGAGGCAATCATCTCCCATAGATAAACCAAACATGTTATAACACAAGAAAAACAGAATATTCTTCAGGATCAGAAACTAAGACATATTACGAGAATTGTCATTCTGACAATATATATCCATATACATTTTTTTTCATTTTGGTTAGAACGCTTGTAGTTAAGTTTTGATAGTTCTAATATCAACAGTAGTATCCCATTCCAGATTAGAAACAAATATCGCGTGAAATTAAAACAGACGATCTTTACCCAACTCGTTGCACAAATGTTCCAATACAAATTTGACTCCAGAATAACCAACTGTTGGGCAGGAATAATCAAGTCATTCAAATAACTTGGATTGTTCCTGTGTTGTTCTTGTTTCTGAATAGTTCCATCCTCGCTTCCGTCTAACCTTTTTGAGCAGTGCATTACGTCACACCGAATTGAATTCAAAACAAGAATACCAACTACACAAATTCCACGTTTCATAGGGAAATAGCTTGACAGGAGCCTGAATTGGCTTCAGAATAATAGACACGCGCTGAGTCTGACAGGAAGTAGTTCTTTGATACACTGCGCGAAAAAATTTACGAACATTCTGAAACTCCGAATTTTAATGAAATTTAACTCTACATTTACTTTATAACTTATTTTTAATGTTCTCTCGGGAAGGTTTTGAACGAAGCAAGGCACATTTAATCGAAGAAAAATTCAGGAATTCACCGAATCTTATGTGGAAGAAGAAATGAACAATTTTCAAAATACTGAAATGTTAATAAGTGAATTAATACTTGGTATTTCCACCCCTTTCTCTAATTATAGCTCGGCGACGCCGGTTCATACTCAAAATTAGTGATCTTAATATTCTTCTCAGATTTCCGCGAGTCCATAAGTCATAAGTCATTAAGAGTAGCTGGATAATTTTCTGCACTTCTCAGCCTTCTATTGAGGCTGTCCCAAACCTGCTCAATCGGATTGAGATCTGGACTTCTTGCTGGCCATTTCATTCGAGAGACTTCAACCTCGTCAAGGTACTCCTGAACGATGCACGCACGATGGTGTCTGGCATTATCGTCCATAAAAATGAAATTTCCACCAATGTATTGGACAAATGACATTACATACTCTTCAAGAATGTTCCTTATATACTTATCAGCATTCATAGCTCCGCTATCAATGACCACTAGGTCTGTGCACAGACTCCTGAAGTACAAGCCCGGAACAAGGAAATTCGGCAACGTCGCGCGTAGGCCTACCAGAGACCCACGAAACTCGTGATGCGTGGAGAAGAATAGATTTTCAGTAGGACGAGTTTTGTTGATAGCGTAGGTACGTGACTTTGAATTTTGTTGATAAATCGTAGTGTTTCAGTGAATAAATGGCTGGAAATAAGTGAACTTTAAGGAAACTGAAAAACTGTTTTTTAGTGAAGTGCAATGAAGGTTGATTGATTTCGCATTCGTACCTCTACTGAAAGTCTCAGCTGCTGCTCCAAGGAGCAACATATTCTGAAACATAAATTTTCGCGGAGTTATCCATGTCGCTATTTTGCAAATAATATGAATCTGAAATGAACAAACCTCTGACATTAATTTCCTATGATTATCGGAACTATTTTCATCACAATTGAAATCCTAACCTAACCTCCAACCTATCCAGTAGATGATCCCAAGTTAGTGAAGAAAATCAGACGAAACTTTCATTGCACTTCACTAAAAACATTTCTTTTGTTCTCTTAAAATGCACTTATTTCCAGTCGTTCATTCACTTAAACACTACGATTTTTCAACACAATCCAAACACGTACCTACACTATAAACAAAACTCTCTACTGAGTATATCAATTCTCCAGTATGCATCACGAGTCTCCGTGGGTAGGCCTACGTGCGACGTTGCCGAATTTCCTTGTTCCTGGCTTGTACTTTAGAAGGCTGTGAGTATACCTACGCTTTGCGTTCGCATACGGCGTTGCCACATTTAGTTCCAGGCTATCTCTATAGACGGCTGTGGTCTGTGCGAGCAGTCAAAGATATTCCACCCCATATCGTAGTCGATCCTTCCCCGAAACCAGTGGTATTTAGGATGTTGTACTGATCATATCTTTATTATAGACGTCTGTATACAAGGGAACGTCGATCACAATGGTAGAGGCAGAATCTAGACTCATCTGCGAAGAGAACTCCCAATCGACCTATTCCCAATGGATATGCTTTCTCGCAAAATCCAAACGCGCCCTTCGATGGGCTGGGGTAAGAGCTGGGCTCTTGCCCCTTGAATCATATTCTCTGAGGCCATTTTTTATTGTCTGAGTGCTAATTTGCACCTCATGAGTTTGCTCAAGCTGATTTTGAAGGAGGCAAGCGATTGCAAACCGTTGTCTCAACGGAGAAACTCGTAACGTTCTTGAAAGGTATATGTTACCCGTGGTCTACCCTGTCCTGGTCTTCGGATCGGACATTCGTACCTGTCTGCCTGAATCGCTGCAACATTCTGGACATACTTGTATGGGAAACTCCAAACCTTCCTGCAATTCTTGTGTATGCCCACCCTTCTTCTCGCAAAACTACCGCTTGGGGCACATTCCTCTTGGGTCAAATTGAGTGTTTCACGTTGCATAGCGATCGAGTGTAGAAAATCAAACGGAAGAAAAACTATTGATCTCTAGAATTAATCGAAAACAACTGATTTTAGAATGGAGCCGATATATTCAAAATCTGATGATATCATCTTTTTTTATTCCTGCTGGGAAAAAACATCTGTATTGAAGAAAAACGTTGAAAGTTGATTACATATGCATGCATAATTCTAATAAAAATAATTATCATCGAGTCTCAAATTTAGTCTTGAACTGAAGTTGTATAAGAAATTTGAGATTTCCTCAATATGCGTTAATTTTTTTGAGCAGTGTATAATATAGAAAGCAGGTTATACGGATAATCTGGAAATTATCTAACACTCGTATTCCTTTGGGGTTAGAACTCGGACGTTTTTCACTGATGATTAACTTCTGTATGATGCAATTATGAGAGTATGCTATTTTGCAGAAAAAAAGAGGAATTCAGTTGCGAATTCTTATCGATCAGATGCAGCATTTCTTCCAGGTTGACGAAAAGCGTAGGTTTATGACTACTCTGATCTTGTATAACAAATGAAATGTTCAAAAAAAGTTCACCTGACTGTGTACAACTTATAAACAAATGCATGAGAGCTGTGGAATCTCGAAAATATGTTTGTAATAACTCATCAGCAACTTTTGAGTTCTACTATTGAGTTTGGTGTTGATTGACATTTCAGAGTTCGAATGAACCTCCTGAATATATTTCGAATTTATTTCTGTATGCTTATGTTCTTGATTAAATCGACAAATTAGTCTTGGATTTGAATATTTACCAAGTATTGCCGAATTGAAAATGGCTGGAATTCATCAAGATACCTCTCTCCTCGCCTAACTACAAGGGAACGTGAAGTAGTTTATCATCGGTACTGCGAGTGTTTCAAAAATTCAGTGTCACTATCTGCTTCACGATTTCGCAGAATTCAATCATGGAAACGACCGCAGTGCGAATTCTTCATAAGGTGGCTAAACTCGTACAAAATATTTCCGAAAAAAATGTAATCATTATAGAGGAAGCATATATCTAGAAATATAATCGATTAAAAGCAAGAGAAAATATTTTTTCGTGGCTTCAAGAAACTTCATTTATTCAATAGCAAACTCGCTTACATTTGTGTTAAAATATCTCTTTATGAATTTGTGCAAATATTGACCGAGCAAATACATCCATCGAAATCTCAATGATAAGTCAGTTGTCGGCTTGAATGAAACGGGGAAGGTTATTGTGGCAATATTTTCAGTGTAACGATATACATTCTGCATTGAGTGAGGTGAGATGAGGCGATTGTGTCCAATACCTTGAGTATGAAAATATAGAACACTTCGTTATATCAGGTAAACTTATTTTTTTCCTAGTTGGAATTCGAGGTATATCTTTCAATAATCATTATCTTCCATTTATAATAATTTCCTCCTGCAATAATTGAGTCGAAGGTTTCATTGGCAGTATAATGTTAGCGTGAACAAAGTACACAAAATATGCGTTCAATCGGCATCATCGACAAATCATTTACTGCTTGTCTATCTATGTTTTTTTAAAGAACATTCAAAATTCAAATAGCCTCCTATAGGCCAAGCAAATCAACTTCGAAAATTGGTCTGCCTGAAAATAATTAAAGGACTTCGAGGAAGTGTTTTAATTTATCTTTTAAGATTCTGATAAAAGTTGTTTGAGCTTTGCCGTGACGTTCAAAAAACCTCGAAATTTTCGGACTATTTTAGGTATTTTTCGAATAGCTCCTAAACTGAGCACTTTATCAAACACTTTGTAATATTCAAAATTGTTAAGAATGAAATTCTGCTTCTAGAATGTATTACGACATTATATTTCGAACAATAAGTTTTAAAGAAATCATTCGTTGAAATATGGAAAATTTTCACACTTTTTTTTTCATATAAAACGTGAAATACCTACTACGAACATTAGAACTGAAAGTCACAAAATAAAAGTTGTAAACTTTCATATTGTGATAAAAACGTAACCTAATTCCTCCAAACCACAATGTGAAATCACGAAATAGCTCATCCTGCTGAAGATGCTGATCATCTCATTCTAGCAAGTGCTATTGAATTTACTCAGCAATCTACAACACTCATTCAATAACAGTTTGTTCTTAAGCTTGTCGATTCAGAGATATTATATTTTTCAAAATGAAAAAATGTGTTTTTTCGAAAAGTGTGAAAATTTTTCATATTTTCATGTATGATTTCCATACAACAGTTTGTTCAAAATATAATATCAAAATACTTTTTAGAAGCAGAATTTAATGCAAAACACTTCTGAATACTACAATGTTTTTTATAAAGTGCTTAGTTCAAGTGCTATTCGAGAATAACATTTCGAACGTCATAACATATACACTCCACTAGGAAATTGGAGCAAAACTCAAACTACTCTCATTAAAGGCCTGAATAATTGATTTGAAGAGTTTCCAGAACTCCACCAATTATTTTCAGGCAAAAGTCTAATTTGCTTGGTATGTTATGGTTGTTGCAGTTTTGTCGAATAGTATACAGGGTGTTCGAGTTGCCCCCCACTCTTGGAAAGATAGAAAACTGAAAAATAATGTTTGTTCACTAAAAAATTTTCTATCGCCATCCGTTTTCAAGATACAGGACGTTGAAAAAGGAAAGAATATACAAAGTTTTTACAATTTTGCCACAACTCCTGGCAACATTGTGATTCAATTTCATAAGAATATGTTCTAAAAGCTGATGAGTGTGTTTTAATGTCTCACTTTCATAGAGGGCGCTAATCACACGTTTCGTACCAAGTTGTTTCGAACTCAACTTTCTTGATATCAGATTTATTAATCTAAATTTTGAGCGATTTTCAACATCATTCAAGGACCCCTATTCGATGGCTTACTGTATGGACAATGAAGAATATTAAATAATAATTATGTAGATGTGAATTATTTCTCTTCCACTTTGTTTTTAGCGTCATAGAGTTTTTTTTCAGAAGCAGCAATACTGCTAATACATAATTCATAATTTTCAGAAGATTCGTCCCTTTCCACAACAAAATTCAATAAGAATTTCTTTTAAATTTGAGGGAAGCTCATAGCGTGAAACTTATACTCTGATTTGTCAAACCTCGAATTCGTCAATAAAATTGTTGCCGAAAGATGAAAAAAAAATAACTCTCTTTAACTTTCAGTACCTAATTTTTCGTTTCATTGCACTCGAATTTCTGCACCTACGCCATCAATATGATCCATTACAATCACAAAGCATCAAATTTGTTCAGGAACTTGAATTCATTGTATCTACTATTATTGAAACAGTAACTTTCTATACGAACATGTTGTAAATCGTAAGTCGTGAAATGAGAGCCATAAAATGTTACATTGTGGCTTCTTTCCATACCAACATTCCTCTGACATTGTACCTAAAATAGCTCCATTGACAAGTTTCCGATATTTCACGAACATTTTCAATAAACAAATCGAAATAGAGCGATCCTCGGATTCCTTTGAACACGTTTGATGGTTTTCTCAACTAGATTTTCATTACTTTCGTCCTCGATTCCGAATAATTATTCTCCCTCGGTGAGATCCAGATGAGAACTCGATCGAAAACTTTATACTTTACTCTGGTAATTTTTCACGAAAAGCATACGTCTTCACGCTGCCATGCTTCAGTGAAATATAGTTGTCTATGTAGAAATTTGTCTCTAATATTAATAACTTGTTAATCCTCAATTGAAATGTTTTCTGAATTTTTTTGATCTTCACTGTGTGAAGCAGATTCAGTTAGAAAAATTCAAAATGATGGATGAGCACAACTATTTGAATTGAAGATCCTCATTGTAAGTAGCCAGTCAATGGTGAAAAATTGTTGTTTGTAAAAAAGAATTTCAGCTAAAAAAACAGCATCAGCAAACGAAATCATATATGCATAAAAAAAACTAAGCTCAGGTGGGTAGGCACTTACCAAATCTAACCTATTTTTTCCTTTCATCTCAATTCAACATATACGATATTGATCAATAATGACTCATTTTATTGTATGATTGTATGAGTTAGAACTCTACTCGAACTTAATTTTTTATGAACCCAGAAGATAATATGACGTCAAATGTGACATTTTATGACATTAATGAACTCATTACGATATTGAAATACTGTAATGTAAGTAAGTAAGTAAGTACTGTAATGAACTCATTACGATACTGGAATAGAGAATAGTATATTCTAAAACAAGTTGCAGAATGAGCTCCTATTTCAACACGAATGCGAAGTGTTGGAATTGCCTTCTGCAACGAGTATTAGACTGTATTTTCTCTATTTCAGTAAATTTTTGTGAAAACCTCTCGAAATTCAAATGAAAATTCAGATTAGTGACTTTTGTTTTGTATCTTGGCAGTTGGTGTGACATACGAAATTTGACAGATCACGGAATTTGAATTGAGGTCAGTACTGACAATCATAAAACGAAAAATATAACTGAAAATAATTCTGTAATGAACTCATTACGATACAGAAATAGAGAAATAATTTTTGTGTTCCTCACTGTAGAAGATTAGTGCTGTGATGAACTCATTGCAGCCTCTGACCCTATCAATTTTCAAATCAAATCAATTCTGATTCCGTACTATGTCAAATTTTGTAAGTAGCACCAACAGACAAGATAAATTACAAAAGTAACTAAGATGTAGAATCTGACCTTTTCGAGAGTATTTCACAAAACTTGACTGAAATCGAAAAAAGTTTCGAACTTCGCATTCTTTTTTCAATTTGAGCCCATTCTGCAACTTTTTTCAAAATGAAGTATCTGCTCATTGTTTCGTTTTCAGCTTTTCGTATGGTAAAAAAGAAACTATTTTTGTTCTATTCAGTATATCTTTGATTTCGAATTTATATCCTTGAGGTTGGATTTTTGTTGCTGTTTATTTTTGAATCAGTCAGAAAGCACCGGCATATCATTTCTAGATTTTGTGTTATGAACGTTATTTGAGAAATCGCAATTCAATAATGCTGAATTTCTTTAATGCTAAAACTCGTATTCGAGAAAGATTGTTAAGATTCCGCGGACACTGTATCAGGATTAATTGGAACATTATATTACATTCTCTGATCCAGCCATATGTTGATAAATTCCGTTTTTGTTTCAGAAATGGAAGGACAACTGACTTTCGGAATTTTAACTGGTGAGTCCATTTTAATCAGTATCAATCATCATTCCTACCAGTCCAGTTAAGACATAAATCGAGTGCTAAATAACATGAATATTACCATAGTTTTTTCGATTAATTCGTCGAATCAAGAATCCAGTTACAAAAAAAAATTCTGAGGACGGTTTCTGCTGAATTCAATCATACAACTAGTGTTCCTTTTTTTCTCAGAAGGTTGAAGGAAGCCTCGTTTGAAACGAATTTGCAATTGAAGTGATTGGAGCAAGAAAGAGGATTCAGCGAAAGCGAATGCAAGATATAACAGAAACGTGTTTTACTACAAGTCGTAACCCTGAATTCAGGTCAAGTACTCGTATTCCACTTTATAGGTCAACAGAATTCTGATGCACTTCACAGGATCGAGCGTCGAATGAACATCCAGGTTTTTAGGCTAGGAAAATGTTTATGGCTTTCATTACATGGATATGGAATATCCTCTTCCATGTTCAAGCGTGACTTCATTTCGACGATATATTGCATCCACGGGATATTCGAAGTAAATGAGTTGTTAGAATAGGAGGCTGTACGTGCATTACAATAGAGAGTTATCGAAACTGAAATACAGGTGTTACTTTATTGAATCTTCCTGTAATGAAAGATGATGCCTCTACGATGTTCACATATTTGAGTTATTATGACATTTCCTTTACTTTGACAGTTGTGAGCGGTAGTTTCGATTTTTAAGTTATGTTTTTCAGTTTTGAGACCTGAAAACTGGGTAGTAAATTAAATTTGGTTAAAACAAAATATAAACAATGAACTATACTAATAGTATATGAAGTTACTAGTAAGGTAAGAGGGTTTTCACTGGCGAATGGAGGATATAACTGACGAGCCGCAGACGAGTCAGTTGCCCCCTTGAGCCAGTGAAACCCGTTACCTTGCATGTATTGTTTAATATTTCATTCGTTTTTCATTTGTAAAAAGGTTAGATAAATTCCAAAAAATCTTAATAATTTGTCGCAAATGTCGTAAGTTATGGAAGCGTTGCCATAAACATGACCGTTTATTTTTCTCTACATTTGTTTTGGTGAAAGCGAAAATGAATGTACCAAAAAAAAATTATTGAGGCAGCCAGTAGTGTAGCATCAAGTTCATTACCTGCAAAATCAGCAAGGCAGAACAAGAATATTGTGATTGGGGTAACTGAAGATGTTTTGTTGGTCTACTTGAATCAACTATCAGCTAGATTCAGCCCTAATACTTTATGGGCAAAATGATCTATGCTGAAAAGCTGCTTGGAAATTAAAGGAAATGCCCCTGTTCACAGGTTTGTATTTCTTGAAAATTTTGTCGAAGAATATAACGTTAAGTTGTCATTTGCTGATTTCCAAAGGTGAAAGCGTTTCTGAAACGAGAAAATGAGCTTTATACGCCAAAAAAGTTCAAGGTATTAAGTCAAGAAGAAGCTGAACAATTTCTTTTAAATGCTTCTGATGACCAGTGGTTGCTGGTTAAAGTTATAACAATATTTGAGATGTGACAAAATTCTCTCCTTAAAAATGAATGATGTAGAAGATATGGAAAAATAAGTTATTGTGAAATTGCGGCAAAAAAAAATTTAACAACAAGAAGATTCACCATAACGGATGACGGCTGCAGCTTCAAGCCCTGCATGTTATACAGGACTTCTGGAACAGAAAGCCTAAGATTTTTTTGACATACCGACATGGAAGGTGCATTTCCTTTAATGCTGGCCAGTATACTACTGGTGGTGTCCCAGAGCAAATAGAGAATTATTTAGGTTTAAAAGATCCAGAGTTATACACCGGCCACTCTTTTCGCAGAACTGGAGCCACTATGGTTGCGGATTCGGGTGGAGATATTTTAGCACTGAAGCGTGCAGGAGGGTGGAAGAGCACCGAAAATGCGATGAGTTATGTCGATGATTTTGTCAACAAAAAAATCGAAATTTGTAGCTAATTATTTGGTAGTAAGGAGAGTACAAATGTTCCGCAGCCCTAGAGATCAGCAGGTTCTGAGTCAACAGATGGTTCATCATCATCGGAATCAACTCTTTCATTATCAAAAATCTGTATTACTGGAATTAACAATTGTACCATGATTTTCAACATATGAGACGATAAAACAAAATTTTCTAATGTAAATAATACTATTAACTTGCAAAAATTTTTCAAGTTAACTGTCAGTTTCACAAGTTAGTGACTTGTTTAAATGAACTTTCTTGATTAATATTGTGTTTTTGGAAACTGACGTTTACAAATGAGAAGCAAAAAAATGTATTACTTTTGCTCTATCTGTGAGTTGAATGAGTTTCAATGAAAATTCTTACAAATCAATCATTCATAAGTCGTACTTTCGTTTTTTTCACGCACCCATATAAATAACGGCAGTAATCAACATGGAAAAAATTTCAGCTTTTAGTTTAGGTTCGCGTGAAATCGCTCCAGTAAATAAAAACAGAAAAAAAATAAAAAATTCGAAATTCCCGCTCTGAACGCTCGAAAAGCGACCCTAGCGCCATCTCCGCATAGGTTCATTTGTTGTCCCTGTATATTCCTCAAACCACAGAGTTCACGTTTCAGTTTACTTTCTCCAGGATCGCTTGTTTACGCTTAAGAACACAAACTGCTTTCAATTACCTTGAGTGCTTGAAATCCTGAGAAAATAAAATATGCTTTGGATTAAAATCGTCATCTACCTACTAGAAGCATGTCGGAAAACACTCAAGTATTGGCAAGCTGATAACAGCACTTGAGCTTGTAGTAAACACAAACTCAACGTTCGTGAATATTGCCTTGGCATGCAATAATTTTCTTAATCCAGATTGATTCTCTCTTCAGTCGAGTAAAGAAGACATGAAACGAATAATTTTTTTTGTTTTATCGCCATTTATGTTTAAAATAATGGTACAATTATTGTTATTTTCAGTAACAAAGATTTTTGATGATGAATGAGTTGATACTGATGATGATGAACCTTCTCTTGACTCAGAAACTATTGAACTCGAGGACTAAAGAACATTTGTACTCTCCTTACTACCAAATAATTTGCTAGACATTTCGATTTTTTTGTTGTCCGAATCATCGACATAACTCATCGCAATTTCGGTGCTCTTCCACCCTCCTGCACGCTTTAGTGCTAAAATATCTCCACCCGAATCCGCAACCATAGTGGCTCCAGTTCTGCGAAAGGAGTGGCCGATAACTCTGGGTCTCTTAGACCTAAATATTTCGCTTTTTGCTTTGGGACACCACCAATAGTGTGCTGGCCAGCATTAAGTGAAATTCACTTTCCATGTCGGTATGTCAAAAAAAAAATCTTAGGCTTTCTGTTCCAAGGAGGCCGAAGATATACATATTTTCTGTTTAACATGCAGGGCTTGAAGCTGCAGCCATCATCGGTTATGGTGAATCTTCTTGTTGTTAAATTTTTTGTTTGCCGCAACGTCACAACAACGTATTTTTATTTTTCCATATCTTCTTCATTATTCATGTTTAAGGAGAGAATTTCGTCATATCGGGAACATCCAAAAATCCCAAATATTGTCACAATTTTCGCCACCAACCACTGGTCATCAGGAGCATGTAACAGAAATTATTCAGCCTCTTCTTTACTTAATACCTTCGGCCTTTCTTGACGTATAACAATTTTTTTCGTTTCAGAAACGCTTTTACCATTCGAAATCTGCAAATGACAACTAAACGTCATATTTTTCAACAAATTATTCAAGGAAAACAAACCTGTCAACAGGGGCATTTTCTTTCATTTCCAAGTAGCTTTTCAGCATAGACCATTTTGCCCATGAAGTATTAGGGCTGATTCTAGCTGATAGTTGATTCAGGTAGACCAACAAAACATCTTCAGTTACCCCAATCACACTATATTCGTTTTGCCACTTTTTGAAGTCGTCGTATTATCGCTCGTACCTTGAAGCTAATTTTGCAGGTAATAAACTTGATGCTACACTGCTGGCTGCCTCAATAATTTTTTTTGGTACATTCATTTTAGCTTCCTCCTAAACAAATATAAAGAAAAATAAACAAACATGTTCATGGCAACGTTTTCATCGCTTACGACATTTGCGAATAATTATTGAGATTTTGTTGGAATTTATCTAATCTTTTTACAAATCAGAAACAAATAAAATATTAGACAATACACCCAAGGTATGGAGTTTTACTGGCTCAAGGAGGTAACTGACTCACTAGTCAGTTGTATCCTCCATTCGCCCCTTTTACCTTGCTAGTAATGTTATATACTTTTCGTATAACGGAGGAAAAAATATCTGTGTCGATTTCAAAATTTTCATTACAACAACAAAATAAAAGATACAGATAATTTTTAATTCATCAATAACCTCATATAGTAATACTCTATAAATTTGTCGTATTAAAATCCCAATGCAAAAAGCAAAGTGAAGTCTTCATTGGGTAAAATGAAATCTTATATAGGAAAAGAAATAGTGAATGAGTATAAAATATATCCTCAAGAGCAAATTAACCAGGAAAAGTTATATTATTGAAATAAACTCTGAAGTAGACATTGATTTCCCCTTTCTCTATGTTATATCTGAGTTTACTACTTTTAAAGGTAGAGTTTATCAAATTGCTATAATTATTTCGGGACTATTGAGGGCTGGTATTGATTGACCTGGGAAGAATGACCTTGATCACTATACTAATTTTGTGTACAAAGTGGACCTAATGCTTAGTTTGTCTAGCTTGTGGGTTCATTAATAGACTTCATTAAACAGAGCATCTGCCTGCCTATTTCATCTGATTGTTACATTTCAGTAATGGAGGGTTTCTCCCCTGGAGATCAATCCTAAACTCGGACGAATCCCTTCGATTGCTCATTAACTACCTTGAATTCTGCTTTTAAGATAACATCAATTTCGAGGGGGTATAAACTGCTAGATATATAAACAATCAAGTTTGTTTACCAGGTATCTAGGATTGAAATAATGTTTTCAAAGAGATGAACCGAAAGTGACGCTCAATTTTCTATCTTTCTGATGATTGTTCACAATAAAACATAAAACATAGCTTATGCTTATATGAATTTTTTCGATTTTAACTGATTTCGACTTACCTGTTCAAATCTGGCAACCCTGGAATTCCTCGAGGTGAATAATAGGCAACCTTTGTCTGCATATTCTGTATGTCTTTTACTATTAGTCCAGTATTACATTTTTTTATTATCATGATGTTGCAAGATGAGATGAGAATTATTTTTGGAGAAATGATTAAGAATATTCTGACTAGAATTTTTTAAATCTCACATCTGCATTAATTGATTGACGATGATCATCCATATTCTCTATATGCAGTTAATTCGGAGGAATTTATGATATGCATTTTCAAGTAGGTGTAATGATCCAATTCGATGGTGAATCTGGCTTTGGTTCTGAATAGCAGGAAGGAAAGATTGAATTCACCAATATCTGCTCCAAATGAAGTAATTTGGAAACACCTGTTGTATTTTTGCGTGTCCCATAGAAAATGTCAATGTCTTGATTGGGACGTTTAGGCAACTCAAAATACACAGTAGATACTCATAGATATAGATAACTATCTATCTCGTTTATCGATATCTATGAGTGCCATCTCATGGCGATAACAATAATTATTTATAACACATGGACATAGATGTGTTAATATTTTTATTTGTTTCTCATTTTCCAAAAACACAATATTAATCAAGAAAGTTTATTTTATTGAGTCACCAACTTGTAAAACTGACAGTTAACTTGAAAAATTTCTACAAGTCATCTCGATTTTTCCGTTGACCGAATCATCGACATAACTCATCGCAATTTCGGTGCTCTTCTACCCTCCTGCACGCTCTAGTGCTGAAATATCTCCACCCGAATCCGCAACCATAGTCCATAGTGGCTCGAGTTCTGCGAAAAGAGAGGGTCTTTTAAACCTAAATATTTCGCTATTTGCTTTTGGACACCACCAATAGTGTGCTGGCCAGCATCAAAGAAAATGCACTTTCCATGTCGGTATGTCAAAAAAAAAATGGTAGGCTTTCTGTTCCAGGAGGCTGAAGATTGACATATTTTCTGTATAACATGCAGGGCTTGAAGCTGCAGCCATCATCGGTTATGGTGAATCTTCTTGTTGTTGTTTTTGTTTGCTATAATGTCGCAATAACGTATTTTTCTATATCTTTTACATCATTCATGTTGAAAGAGAAAATTTCGTCACATCGACAACATACAAAAATCGCAAATATTGTTACAATTTCTGCCAGCAACCACTGGTCATCAGGAGCATGTAAAAGAAATTGTTTAGCCTCCTCTTCACCCAATACTATAGCCTTTTTGGCGTATAACGCTCATTTTTTTGTTTTAGAAATGCTATTACCTTTTGAAATCTGCAAATACAACTAAACGTCATATTTTTCAATAAATTTTTTTAAGGTAAACAAACCTGCGAACAGAGACCTTTTCTTTGATTTCCAAGCAGCTTTTCAGCATATACCATTTTGCCCATAAAGTATTAGGGCTGAATCTAGCTGATAGTTGATTCAAGTAGACCAACATAGCATCTTCAGTTACCCCAATCACACTATTTTTGTTTTGCCACTTTTTGAAGTCGTCGTATTCTCGCTCGTACCTTGAAGCTGATTTTGCAGGTATGATGATGCTTCACTGCTGGATGCCTCAATAATTTCTTTTGTTACATTCATTTACGCTTTCGACAAAACAAATGTAAAGAAAAATAAACAGACATGTTCATGACAACTCTTCCATAGCTTACGACATTTGCGACAAATTATTGAGATTCTTTTGGAATTTATCCAACCTTTTGACAGATGAGGAACAAATAAAATATAAAACAATAAACAAGGTAACGGGTTTTACTGGCTCAAGGAGGTAATTGACTCGTCTGCGGCTCGTCAGTTATATCCTCCATTCGCCGGTAAAAACTCTCTTACCTTGGTGTAATGTTATATACTGTTAGAAAATTTATCGTAGCGACATTTATTATTTTTTATCTTTTCTTTCCATTTCATCAACTTTTTAATGTATTTTATGTTAACCCCGCCAAAGAAGAATGCAACAAAAAATCTTTTATAACTCACAGTTCATCCAATCTTGATTCATGAATGATTTAATCAACAAAATAGTTTACTTATGGCGGTATTCTGCTTTTACTCTGTAAAGCTCTGTAAGCTACGAATCTGTAGCGGACGATTGATCTGTATGTGCTGACTCACAGATTCGTAAATAATGACATTCTGGAAGTTTTTCTGTAACTGTCGTATTAGAAGTGTCAATTTTGAACTACTTCGTAATAGAATCGTAAGTCTTGCGTTATATGATCATGAAAAAGAATTCATTGCTTTATAATTTTGGCTCGTAAGTATTGATTATTTGATATACTCATGTTGAATTTGTGTTCGTTTTAAAGAGGAAGAGAAATTTACAACCGAAAGGCGAAATTTAAACTCAAAAGTAGTTCAGTATAGAAGAGCATTTTATATTCTGTGACAAGAACACACTATTCAACATAACCTCAAAATATTTTTTTCGATATGTTTCCGATCAGCTACAGATTTATAGAAAGCGTTGAGAATCGTAACTTTCCTGTAAGCTCATGCAAAGATACAGATTTGCTTACAGATTAAAGCAGAATACCGCCATTAGTTTCATATTATTTATGTTCATTGGTTTCATTTTAATTTACTAACCCCTTTCATACAACTTTTCACTCTACAAAAATCTACATATTTGTTTCAGTGAGCGATTCCTGCTACAACGGAACCAGCAAAGACCTATCAGGGCAAGGTTTATGCCAAGAAGTCGAACTCCGCTTCCGACAATCCAAGATATCCTTCCAAGAAGTCGTTCCGGACGACCAGAAAAAAATCGAGGAGACCCTCCTATCCTGGTGCATCAAGGGATGCGACGTCATCCTCACCACAGGCGGCACTGGGTGCTCTCCAAGGGATGTTACACCCGAGGCCACCAGAGCTGTGATCGAGAAAGAGGTGCCTGGCATGTCGCAGGTGATGCTGAACAAGAGCCTCGCGGTGACAGAGATGGCCATGCTCTCTAGGGCTGTGTGCGGCATAAGGATGAAGACATTGATTATCAATTTGCCAGGAAGCGCGAAGGGGTCCAAGGAGTGCTTTGGTTTCGTGTTGAACGCGATTCCCCACGCTGTTGCTCTGATTCGCAACGATTTAGAGAGCGTTGTTAACGCTCACAGGCATATACAAGGGGATGTTGCTGGATTTGGCGAGCCTAGTAAGGTGTAACTTTCATTACTCATCTTAATTATTTTATTAAACTAGTTTAACAGTGTTGATAGGGCTAATAGATCAAATATACCAACATCAATAATTTATCAAAAGTGCTGTCAATGTTATTTGTGTATATTTTGAGTTGTCTTCCTTAAAAAAACGCCGTTGCTAAATCCCGGAAATTCATGAACATTTTAACATCGAATGGAATACACTAAATTTTGACAGTGGTGAGAAAATAAGAAATTTCTCTGTTGTGCTAATTTTATATGGATGTTTTGATTTCATGTTGAATGTGCTGTTATATTGTTTAATTTCCCTGTTATTTGTATTTTAATCGTGATTTTGACTGAATTTTTTTATATTTATCAAATGTAATTTTCAGCCCTGAGGAAGTGGAAATATAACCACGAAACGTCGGCAAAGTCATAAATAGTGCTTCAATCCCAATTAGTCCTATCAACCCTGTTAAACTAGTTCAATTATTTACAAGAAGGACGTGAAATGTCTAACTTAATTATTTTGTTCGTGAAATTATTTATACTAAATAATGTAAATGATGACAGGAATTTGGACTTTTGGTATCTCTTTAATTTTCTACAAAATCAATTGCCGACGTTTCGGAGTAATTCACTTCTTTTTCAAGGCTCCAAGAAAATGTATATGAAAATGTGTCCTCAATTTTCACTGAAAACTAGGTATTTGAATTTCTTCGTTCATATTATGAAGATACGACAGGTGGAAATTGTCGAATATTAATTTGAGAGGTTAAGTTGAAAATCTTTATGGTTGTTGTCCAATTCTTCTTTTTCTTTTTTTTTCACTTTCCTTAGTGGAAAGTCGAACACCCCAGAGACATCTTGTGGATTAAACGGTAACTGACATCAGTTCATAATAAGAATGAGCAAAACGCACTAGAAAAACTAATTTCAGGGAATTAAAAACATAAAAATGACACAAGAAAAACCCCAACAAACTACAGGAACTCTAAGTGATATCAAACTGTGATAAACAGTACTCAAACCCTGTGTGTCCTCCCTGAAATTTATAGTTTTTTCTTGTTTGTATATCCCCAAGGTCACCGATAGAATTGGTAGAATACTAAAGGGCCACAATATAGAGACTGTCTATAAGCCAAATTAAAAACTTGGCCACATGATCAGAACTGCCAAAGACAAAGTCGACCCACTCTCTCAACCCGGTATTTACAGGATACCTTGTGACTGCGGCAAAGTCTACATTGGTACAACGAAGCGAAGTATCAATACGAGAATTAAGGATGCTGTCGACTCGATCAGACAGAAAAATCCGCACTAGCGGAACATGCTCTGACAGATGGACACAATATTGTTTTCTCAAAGGCAGAAGCTATTTCAAACATCAAAAGTTTCTATCCTAGGATGAACATGGAAGCCATTGAGATATATAAACAATATGGACAGAAGTCAAGAAACTCCTTTGGTACATAGCGCATGGTTGCCGGTGTTGGAAAAGACCAAAATCAAGCCAATACGAAGTGGTAGCGATGAACCAATCAACATCGCGCGAGTAAACCCACTACCTTCTCCCGCCAATGATCATGGTATAAGTGGGGCCAACGGATCGAATCCAGCATCACTTTCGGAAATTCAGCGGTCGAGTTACAACCTAAGACCAAGAATCCTCTGAAGATGCCTACCGCAGTTGTGGGCGAAACGTTAAGTGAAATAATTCCTAATAGACCACGGCCAATAAGCCCGGAAGACTCTCGTAATGTCAAGTCATGAAGCTTCCCGAACTTTTATTCAGATATATCAGAATAGAAAATTGAATCATAACACATTTTGAAAATTTCGTCCACCTATTTCCAAACAAGATTCTTATGAAAGGATGAATATAGAGCATAATTAATACCTCACATATTATATATGTATAATATGCTGGTTGCTAACAGTTATTTCTGAATATCTCGATAATGGTATATCTAAGATATAGCGAAGCCTTGAAAGACTCTACTTAATTATTCCTCACAAATTGAAATGGGAGTGAAAAAAATACGGCTTCCATTTGGAAATATCGAATTTCTGCCTTTTTTGGAATTCAAACTTTGACACCCTAACAGTTTGTCCTGAATATCTCGAAAATGGTACATTTTGGATATAGGGAGCCCTCAATCAACTCCACCTCTTTTTACCTCAACAATTGATATGTGAGTGAAATCGAGTTTTTGGCTTTTTTTGAATTTCAACTTTTACTCTCTCATTTAACTTCCCAGTATATCAAAGCGGTATTTTGTCTACAGAGTTATGTTGAATATCTTGTCAGTAACCCATTTCAAAAAACAGATCTGAGATTGTGCGTTGAGCTGTCATCGAATTCTCAGTGTCCTACAAGCCCCAATTTGTAAATTTAATAACTCGAAAACGGCCGTAGATGGCCGGAGTGTAGGAGTGATACATAAAATTATTGAGGCATTCGAAGATCTATCTGAGAAAGTCATGATATACAGGGTGTTCTGATGAAAGCGGAGGTTATTGATATTCAAAAATATATCATAAATGAAGGTTTTCTCATCTCATATCTTCACACAAAATTTGGAAATGAACTGACGTTGAACTTATGCCGACGTTTCGTCCATATATTCGAACTTTTTCAAGGCTGAATACAAAAGATGTACAATTAAAATTCTTATCAGTATAGCACATACAAAACAACAATTAGGATGACAACTAACAACAATGATAAAATGTATGAATAAAATGGTGTCAACTCATTAAAACATCATATACATAAAAATATAATGTAAAAAATAAAAAATATTATATACAATAATAATAAATTGGAACGGGTGAAACTATTTTTTATATTATATTTTTATGTATATGATGTTTTAATGAGTTGACACCATTTTATTTATACATTTTATCATTTTGTTAGTTGTCATCCTAATTGTTGTTTTGTAGGTGCTATACTGATAAGAATTTTAATTGTAAATTTTTTGTGTTCAGCATTGAAAAAGTTCGAATATGCGGACGAAACGTCGGCATAAGTTCAACGTAGTCTTGTTCTACACCACCTGTCCTAGCTCCTGTTAAAACACCCAGTATGTACAAGGTGATTCATTTATTTTGGTAACCCCAATTTTCTCGAAAACGCCCGAATATTTTTTCATTCTGTGAATGGCGTTTTGAACAAGTCAATGTCGACTTGAGATGCGCATAAAAATCTGTGAGATAAATAAAGACGCCAGGCGTCGCGGCGCTATCAAAAATTTTTTCTCCAGGGACATACCATTTTTATCATGTCATTCGAAAGATAATTTCATTTTGAACTTTTTTTCGAATACAATTTTTGTCCATTTCTTACCGTCAGCGATCTGCAGCGTGTTTTATGTTGATTCTATTCCATTTATTTTTTTTCTGTATTGTGGTAGTATGCCTTGATTTGGAGACATATATATGATTTTGTGCCTTGAATTCAAGAAGGCTAGTTTTCTAAACAATCTGCCTCTTCAAATAAGATCAAATATGTTGATACAGCAAGATGGTGCTCCATGTCACAACGCTGCCATTGTGGAGAGATATTGAGTTTAAGAATTCGAAAATGAATTGTCCCTTATATTTTGATCAAAGGGACTTATAATGAAATAGGGAGATGATATATATTTTGTATGGATCATAATGGCTAGATGACCTAGATTTGATTATGTTCCGTTAAATGACGAAGGTTCTGTAACTATTTTTCTTTTATTTCATTCATTAGATATTATATCTTATATCAATAAATATTTTATTTAATAATAAAAATATTAATAATAACAAACGAAACATTTCGAATCATATGTTCTATATACCGGACATTATAATCCATACATAAGTTATATCATTCCCCTATTTCATTATAAGTTACTTCGGTCAAAATATAAGGTTCTACTTGGGCACATGCGTTTCTTAACTTCATTTTCAAATTGTCCAAGTTATCAGAATCAGTTTGGTATACCATATATTCAAGGGGACCCCTGAGAAAGTAATTCATGAGCGTTAGGTCTGGCGATATCTGATAGGTCCAATGGTTTCAATCCATTTTTTTTTCGAATTCTTTCTAAATATCTCTTGACAATGGCAGCGTTGTGGCATGAAGCCCCATCTTGATGTAGCCACATATTTCATATTATTTGAAGAAGCACATTGACTAGAGACTAGCCTTCTTGAATTCAAATAACAAAATTACTTCTATGTCTCAAAATAAAGGCATACTACCACAATACAGAAAAAAATGAATGGTATAGAATCAACATAAAACACGCTGCAGATCGCTAACGGTTAGAAATGGATAAAAACTGTATTCGAAAAAAAATTCAGAATGAAATTATCTTTCGAATGACATAATAAAAAAGGTATGTCCCTGGAGAAAAAATTTTTGATAGCGCCGCGACTCGTGGCGTCTTCATTTATTCCGCAGATTTTTATGCGCATCTCAAGTCGACATTGACTTGTTCAAAACCTCATTCACAGAATGAAAAAATATTCGGAAGTTTTCGAGAAAATTGGGGTTACCAAGATAAATGAATCACCCTGCACAACCAAGGACGTGACTCTCACTTCATTCGTTTGACCTTCATTCGACCGTGGGAATCATTAACGAAAATTTTATGTGTAGGTAAAGATCGGAGGTGCAGCTCGCAGAGATAGGGAGTCGCCATATGAGCTAAAAAAAGTTGAAGAGGCACTAGAGATCATTCTGCACGAATGTGGACGTACCACCGATTCCGAGACTGTCAGAATCGAGAATTCCCTGAACAGGGTACTAGCTGAGGACATCTTCGCTAGAGATGCTGTACCACCGTTCAGAGCTTCGATGAAAGATGGATATGCCGTCAGAGCTAAAGCTGGGTCTGGACCTAGAAAGGTTCGGGCTTGTGTTATTGCAGGCGACACGGTATGTAGGGAAGCCTTCTTGAGGTGAAAGCATACAAGAACTTTCCTTGTGATTTCAGCCAGAGAATCAACCTCTGAATTACGACGAGGCTATAAGAGTGAGCACTGGCGCACCCCTTCCTGATGGTGCTGATGCTGTTGTGCAGGTCGAAGATACTGAAATTATGCAGACAACAGCCGATGGTAACGAGGAATTGAAGATTAACATTTTGGAAACGCCAACTTTGGGACAGGATATCAGGTGAGTTGATTCTGTCCGATTTTCAACGAAAGATAAAAAAAATTTCATATGAATATTCTCAGGGAAATTGGAAGTGACATTGCAGTTAATTCTAGAGTCCTGAATAAAATGGATGTTATTTCAGCCGGACACATTGGAGTCTTAGCAACGGTTGGTCACTCAAGGGTTAAGGTTTTCAGGTAAGCTTTAAACAAGGCCATACAAAATCATAATTCGAATGAAAAAATAAACGGAATCATTCAAATTTTTCTAGTGATAATGAAAAATGTAGAAAAAGGTGAAAAAATACATAAGTTTACAACAACAAAATAGCAAAATCACAAAACTGGGTATCAACATGAAATCAGAACGTTAGTACGGGTACATAAGAGCACTTGCAAAGATTATAGAGTTAGAAAGATAGGAAACGCCCTTGTATCTGTGGTACTAAAATCCGACTACGATTTTTCGCTAGTTTCTTACTTGTGACACATAGATGACGCTGAAAACATTATTCAGAACAGAAAACTATTTTAATAGGCGCGAAATTCGAAACACATTTCTCATAAATTTTCATTTAACTAAATACTTTGTAGAGCTTTTAAAAAAATATCCTGATCGACAAAAAAAAGCAGGGCTCCGCTTTTTGATCAGGATGATCTTTTCTTCTGCATATTGCTTTGAATCAAATGAAATACGCTTCTGGATTCTTTATATTTTTATTTGAAATGATTGTGTAAAATCAACTACAATACAATAATTATGAAATGGAGTACATTTCAAAAATTTGTTCACATATTAGAGAATTATCATAACAATTTCAAGAACTTATTGTGAGTGAACTCTCGATAAATCGAACATCGATAAGTCAAACAGTTGTTCTGGACCTGATTCATACATATCTTACCCAGTGTATTTTAACCTCAATGAGTCTAGAGGGTCTAGTAGATGAGGCGAACTGCTGGAAGGGTCGTCAAGAGAACCACCACCTCTATAATCTATAAGTCGTTCTTCTGACCACCATTGCCTCTATGAATGGAACTTTTTGATCTAATGAATGAGACCGAAGAAAATTCGGTTCGCAAACAAATCATCCAGAACAATATATTTTTACCCCGAAACCTCTATCCATTTGACAACACTGAAAATAAAAAGCAATGAACAAGACAATTACATGATACGAGTTTCAAAACTTACATTTCTATTCTCTTTGGTAATGAAAAGAATGCACATTCAAGATTATTATTTCTGCAATTAATCACCATGCATTCCGAATGTCGGCCAGTTTTTAACACAAAATTTATAACAGAAAAACACACGAACCAAGATTATGGAGTGAGCTAGGTGGTACTCTTGTAGATTTCGAGTTATTTCAGTGGAAAATACGCGAGAAAATACAATCATCATTCAGCAAAAATATTTATTCAAGTATTTCTTTCAAGAATGACAACAGCCTACTAATAATCTTTATATAATCTATGCCAAATGGACCCTAATTAC
This sequence comes from Hippodamia convergens, assembly GCA_038502775.1. Taxonomy (NCBI): domain Eukaryota; kingdom Metazoa; phylum Arthropoda; class Insecta; order Coleoptera; family Coccinellidae; genus Hippodamia; species Hippodamia convergens. Next base: position 7,334,297 of record CM076614.1, on the reverse strand, counting down.
ATATTTTAACCATAACCCGATTACTTTTGAAAAACAGATGTCGCTGACATCACTGTAGTCGCTTCGTTTCCCATCTTTATACTCTATAATCTTTGAGCACTTGTTTTTCGAAACGCGCGCTAGCAAGAAGCGTGTTTCGAAACACCTAATGAGTACCCGGTCGAATATCCTCAAACGCACGTTTTACGAGCGTTTCAAACGCGCGTTATCCAAACGCGCGTTTCCTAACGCCTAATGTGTACATGGTCTTATGGGAATCTCAGACATAACTTCACTTCACCCAGAAGAAAAAAAACATAAAGAAAAAAAAATGAAAAGAATCATTGACAGAGAGTATGGAGCTCATCTACGAACCTTCCTAGGTGTAATGGTCAAGAAAATAAGTACTGAGGAAAACTTCAGTATGATGCAATGCAAAAAAGAAGAATGGAATCGGGAATACACCGACCAAAATTTCAAAGAAAATACTGTTAAATGATATACAGATGGTTCTTAAACCAACAAGGGAGCTGGCGCTGGGGTTCACGGGGCCTAAGTCAAATGTACACTATCGTTAGGTTCCTGTGTGAGTGTTCTTCAAGCAGAAATATTAGCAATCGAAAGATGTCTAGATATTAATCTATAGAGAAACTATCAGAATTGCGACATAGCTATACACTCAGACAGTCAAGCTGCTATTAAAGCACTGAACTCCTATGTCATCGACTCAAAGTCTATATGGGAATGCCGGATCAAACTCAATGAGGTAGGCAAGAAAAATAAGGTCTCTTTGACCTGGGTTCCTGGTCATTCGGGAATCACAGGTAACGAAGAGGCCAATAAACTTGCCAGAGAGGATGCTCGGAAACCAGAACCTTTCTGTGGTATAGCAAAATGTCTATATAAGAAAAGGTTTCTGCAGAAGGAGAAAACTGAAAGAGAAACACTGTGGTAGAATCTCCCGGGGTTGGATTACTCCGAAAAATTCCTCCGGAATTTTGAAACTGCAAGATCCTAAAAATGGATGTCAGAAGAACCAACTACACCTCCTCACTGGCTTTCTTACGGGACAGTTCGCCTCAGAAAGCACTTGCTGAGAATGGCTTATCGGACACTGAAAAGTGTAGATTCTGTGGGGAGGAGGAAAAAACTCCTATCCACCTAGTCACAGAATGCTTTGGTATTGTAAGCCAAAGGAAACAGTGCTTTGGTCAAGAGACCTGGAGTGAGGAAGTTGCCTCACTGAAGCCTTCCGAGATATTGGATTTCATAAGATCTCTGGGACTGAAAGGCGAGCTGTAAAGCTTTGTCAGGGGGCACAATAGACCATCAGGTCGCAGTGGACAGTTACCCCTTTAAAACTATTTTCTCTATTTCAGTATCGTAATGGGTTCATTACAGTACTAAAAGTAGTGCTGTAATGAAACTCATTACAGCATTGTTTTTAGTTATATTTTTCGTTTTTTAGTTGTCAGTACTGACCTCCGATCGAATGGAGTTTCGAATCAAAATAATTCAAATTCCGTGATCTGTCAAATTTCGTATGTCACACCAACTGCCAAGATACAAAACAAAAGTCACTAATCTGAATTTTCATTTGAATTTCGATAATATATCACAAAAATTGACTGAAATAGAGAAACTACCGTCTAATACTCGTTGCAGAAGGCAATTCCAACACTCATGCTATCGAAAACTCGCTCCTTCGTCGCTCGTTTTCGAACTTCGCATTCGTGTTGGAATAGGAGCTCATTCTGCAACTTGTTTTAGAATATACTATTCTCTTTTTCAGTATCGTAATGACTTCATTACAGTACTAAAAGTAGTGCTGTAATGAAACTCATTACAGCATTGTTTTCAGTTATATTTTTCGTTTTATGGTTGTCTGTACTGACCTCCAATCGAATCAAGTTTCGAATCAAATCAATTCAAATTCCGAGATCTGTCAAATTTCGAATATCACACCAACTGCCAAGATTCAATACAAAAGTCACTAATCTGAATTTTCATTTGAATGTCGAGAGTATTTCACAAAAATTGACTGAAATAGAGAAAATACCGTCTAATACTCGTTGCAGAAGGCAATTCCAACACTCATGCTATCGAAAACTCGCTCCTTCGTCGCTCGTTTTCGAACTTCGCATTCGTGTTGGAATAGGAGCTCATTCTGCAACTTGTTTTAGAATATACTATACTATTAACGGTCGGTCACTCAAAGGTTATGGTTTTCATAACAAAATCATTTTTGGAAAATATAAACGGACTCATTCAAATTTTTTCCGTCATAATGAAACACATTGATGAATCGAAAAATTAAGAAAAGAGGAGGAAAATACATTAGTTTACAACAAGAAAATAGCAAAATCACAAGACAAGATATCAACATAAAATCAAAACGTTATGAGAATCTTCGACATAACTTTACTTCACCCAGAAGATAAAAACATGGAAGAGGAAAATAATGAAAATAAACATTGACATGAATTTTTCAATTTCAACTTTGGCCATCATCTCTGTTTCTGTTCATGCTCAGATGTTGGAAATGGAAACATAACAATTCAGTAGCGTACATTAGTTTTTTCCAACAGGTTTCGTTGCTGAGCAATAACATAAAGTTGTGTTTTTCCTACGGAAACGATAGTTTGAAATGGTTCAGAAAGAACTTGCTGCTAGAATAAAACCTTTTAACATATCATATTTCTTGTAGTTTTCAAACATTTCCATATTGCCGGCAACTTTCACTTTGAATTCAAATAATTAATCTCTTGTTCTCATTGTCACCCGACTTTTCTTAAGAAATCCGAGGCAACATACATAAGAGAAGAAAGGACTAATGCAGATCCCATGAAACGAACAGAGAGGGACCAAGTTAAGGCACTGTCAAAATCATATGTTCCAAAAAAAAAAAAATACAGGGGCGTGTGACAGTACCTTGAATAACTCCTTCTCATTCGCATGTCCGAAGCCATTCTAGAGAAAGAAGTCCATGAATAATAGCTCTCTGATACTTTGTCCAAAGACCAAAGATTAACCTGTATCCTGAAGGTACCTCTTTGACAGAGACGCTAATATGTTTTCTTTTTTTTCTTTAGTGCCGATTCCCAATGGACTTAACCGAAAAACTCCTGCCAAAGTTCTTACACATCATTATGTTTATAATTTTAAAGTATTTAATTTATGAGTTAACTTTTAGAATCTGATCACTGCCTACCACAGTTGGCGTTATTTTTAATTCAATACTTATAAATATAATTATGTGTACGATCTTTGACAGGAGATCTTAGAATTCCAAGGTTAGGAAGTTCTGGCAACTCAAGACGGAAAGTAATTTTCAATTTTTGTTCATTTCATTAAATTTTTCACAGTTTCAATGTAATTTATGTTTACTAGAAATCTTTCATACCAAACATCCAATCTTGATTTATGAATGGTGTAACCAACAAAATGACCGAGTTTTATATACAGGGTGGCCATTTGAAAACGAAACAGACGAGATTACAGACGAAATAAATTTTTTCAATAGAAATGCTCGGACAGGTCGATTTCTGTTTCGAGGGGGACAACTCAAGATGTAGGTTACGGACGCATAGCGCTTCAACCCTTGCTACTACAACCCTCACCCCCAATTTTTGAATAGGGAAGATGGGGTGAGTGATACCTCATTCGAAAGGTATTTATATACCGATTTCAGCACAGTAATTATTTTTTCATTTTATGCATTAGTTCTCAAAATATTCTTGACTAAGCATTTGAAAATGAAGTGGTGTTTTCATGGCACTTGTGGTGTTTTTTTGTGAAAAACCTTTCAAATGAGGTATCACTCACCCCATCTTCCCTATTCAGAGGGAAACAGAAATCGACCTGTCCGAGCATTTCTATCGAAAAAATTTATTTCGTCTGTAATCTCGTCTGTTTCGTTTTCAAATGGCCACCCTGTATTAACTTATAATCTTGCGGGGAGCTCAAAAATCTCTATTTTATTTCGATCCTCCAATTTATTGCAGTGTTTAGATATTCATTTTCAAAAGCTTTCAGTTCTTATATCCAACCTAGGGGTGTTTTGTATCTTCGCCTTTTAATTATTGTCCCCTATTTTCATTTTCAATATGGATTGTTCATGTTTTGTTCGAATTCCTCCTGTCAGAATTAAAGGGAAACTTTTCCCGGACTTTTCCCTCACTTGGTTGATTGAGCAACGGGAGAGCTCACTTTCAGAACTGATAATGAGATAACAATACAATATGTTCATATGGATTGATTAATCCACTGTGAACGGCACTAATTCGGTTCATTGAGATCCAATCTAATCTCCAACAATAATTCGATATTGTTTTTATAGGCGCAGTTCTGTTGGCATCATATCGACTGGAAATGAGCTGACACATCACAAGGACAACCTCTCACCTGGTCAGATACGAGACAGCAACAAATTGGCGATAATCAATTTATTGCTTCAACATTCCTACGAAGCATCAGACGGGGGTATTGCAAGAGACAAGTGAGTTCAGAAAAATAGAGCGGTGAATTGGTTGAGGCTTTCACTGCCATCATTCGATCACACTTGTTTTTTTCATAATCAAGCGGCTCAGTTGAACGAAAACATCTTCGGAAAATCAAATAGCAGACACCCTAGAATTATATATATATATATATATATATATATATATATATATATATATATATATATATTTAGACTGTTTCAAAAAAATCGACATTTTTGGTTTTCAGGAAACCCCCCCCCTAATTATCTTCAGGGTATCGAAAAGAGCCCTCTAGAAAATATCAGCTTCGAATAATAATATTTAGAGGTCGCTCATAAATTAATTCTATTTTCCCTACTAATAGCAGGGAAAAAATTTCATTTTTCAATAAAAAATTCCTAGAGCAGAAACCAATGGACGGATTTAATTGTGTGATACATTTTCGTGTAGACAATCAGATACTCTACAAATATGTCTCTTACGATATTTCAATAAAACGACCGCTTCAAAAGTTAGTCGTTTCGATGCTAATATTGAGGTAATTTTGAAGAAAAAAATTATTCAAAGAAATCGATTCTGTTTGTTTTCACGAAAACTCTATTTCTAATTATCTTCAGTATATGGAAAAAAGGCGCCTGTGAAGATATTAGCTTTGTATATTAATATTTTAGAGGTCGTTCAGCGATGATTACTATTTCCGCTGTTGATAGCAGGAAAAAATTTTCTTTTTTCAATAAAAAATTTTCTCTTCACGAACCAATTGACGAATTTCACTGTGTAATACATTTTCTTGTAGGGAACTAGATGCTCTACAAAAATGTCTCATACGATATTTCGATAAAAGCGCTCGTTCAAAAGTTATCCGAACTTTTTCTTCAAAAATATCTCTATATTAATACCTTATATTGAGATATTTT